>CM056201.1:8980470-10180470 GCA_029692085.1 Gymnothorax javanicus
GTAAAGATGCAATGCAATAACATGGAGACATCCGTCACATGTACAAGTTTAATTAACGAGGTGATAAAACATTATCTTTATTAATGAATGAGCGTCCTTCTTTAAATTTCCATTTCATCCTACAAGACCCTGAACATCTTAATCTCCAGTTTCCAATGCTAAATAAAATACAATCATGATACCGTTAAAACAAGAGACCACGCACCAATGTTTTGTATGAAAAGATCTTGGAAAAAAAAACAATAAAATGTTCATTGTGGAGAACTTATTTGAATCGCTGACTTCTGACTTGTGGCATTGTATAACAGCACTTCACAGCGGAGGCAAATTTTCATGCACTTTAGAGAAGTAGCCCGCACTCACTCAAGCGCAAAACGGTGACAACACTCGCAGCGCCTTCCACTCGAACAGATCCTCACCCATCCTAATACAAGATAAAATCATCTGAATATTATGAAATTCTCACTGGCAGAACTTTCCGAAAGGTTTACTGTTTTTGATTTGCCCTGCGGAGCAGGTTTATGCCTGGATCAGCTCTGGCGTGGGCCGGATGTAAAGGAGGGGGACATAAAGGGCTCTTGACTGCCCTTGAATCACAGTTTATAACACATTGGGTTCATTTATGCATATAGTTCATTTTCTATTTTCAGTTTAGTGGTTCTTTTTGCTGTAATTTCTACAGGTGCTCAGAGATTTATATTCTCTGAAAGCACTCTGACAGAGTATGCAAAATTTCTTAACAGAGGAAAAAAGCCACAAGCTTTTTTCCCCAGTTCAGTTAAATATTAGTTTCTGCACTTAAATTTTCAGGATAGTAGAGCTAAAACTGAAACAAATCGGCTCACTGTCCCAATACTTCTGAACTGCTGCAGCATGTGTGACGGAAGATGCACAGGAGTTCTGAAATGCACTCGGCCCTGGAATAAAGTGCAATGGGTGGCTGAGATCATAACAAAACATTTCTCATATCCACTCATTAACTGTGCAACATTCATCCTGTCAAGTGTTATCATTGTTGTGTTATTACATCACCAAACCAAATATTCTAGGTACGTGTGCACTGTGTGCCTGAGAAGAGACGGCATCAGGATGCACTGTGGGAAGAACACAAGCTGATGGAGGGAGTGTGATGTTCTGGGAAATGTTCTGCAGGGAAACCCTGAGTTTGGGAATTCAAGTGACGTCAGTTTGATGGAGCTGTTTTGGCAGCACAAGGAGGACCTTCAGGCAGATGGCTTTAATACCCAAATGTTGTAATCAAGCCCCATTTTCAATATTTCATTGGATACTTTGGTAACAAAGTTGCTTCCGGTCTCGCAGGCGGGTGAAAAGTTGCATTTGCATGCATGGTTACAGCAGTGGCAGCTAGTGAACTGACAGTAGGGGAGGCTCAAACCATCCCTTAAAAATAATGATTGGTCACAACCCGTTTTCAATCATTCATTTAAATTACCATTACAGAAACTCCGATAACTCTCAACATTATCAGGTGTGGCTGGTTTTCATGAATAACGCACACCTGTCATACCTGTCGAACCTAAACCTGTCAAGAGTCCAGGTGACTCTTGCAATGGTGCAGTGCTTTTGGCAATATTTTTAGTTGAATGAATATCACTCCGAATAAAAAGAGATGCTCTGGGAAACGAATGTTCATATTATCGTATTTCACTGAATCTAGACAAGGTATGATGACTGTGCATGAACGCTGTTTTCCAGTCATGGGCTGAACTGCAACCTCGTATTCTTAATTCTTGCATATTACTTTCAATCTGTGAGAATAGCTACTGAGCGCTTAATTGAATACAGACGCATCGCCGTGGACGTTCAACCTTCACCCATTTCAAAAAAAAAAAAAAAAACTCCAGGGGCTGGTTTTTCCTTGCACTGGTATCTCTGCGTGTTGCTGGAAATTCTGATGAATAAGTTCAGAGATGCATTTGTCTCTGTCGCTGTCAGCGCAGCTCTGTGGTCACAGTGTGACCCGCCTCACAAACGCTGTCAGTGTTTCCCGGAACCATGCCGCATTTCCTCAGCGCCTCTCTTCAGATTCTCTCTCACGCAGCATCACTATGAGGCGCTGAAGTCATTGGACCAGAGCTCTGAAACAAACAGCAATCAAAATACTAATAACTTCAAAATTATCCATTACTATTACATGTGGAGGAGCCCATGCACACACATTTAATTTTCTCTCTCTCACACACACACACACACACACACACACACGCACACACATTATATATATATATATATATATATATGTATATATATATACATTATAAGTTTTGTGATTTTGATTTTCCGAACTTTTTTTTTAATTTATTTAACATTATGCATTTAAGTATTTTTTTCTAAATGTAAACAGAAGTCATTTGTAAAGTGACTGCATCAGTTTTCTGCATCAAGAATGAGGTGTAACACTTGCCGAGTGTAGCACTTGTTAGTCTCTCTCTAAGTTTGTCATAGACCCTTTCTCATAGCTTTCATCTCACCACCTCATTGCTTTCCAAAGTACAGAGGTTTTGCAGCCCTACAGCTGAAAAGCATCCACAGGAAGTGACTCTCTCAGCAAAATGTCAAAGCCCCTGCAAGCACGCTGTGTGCATCTCTTGCCCTGTCAACCCACCGTATACATTCTTTAGTCGGCCCTTATTGTGTATAAGGTTATTACAACAATTATGTAAAATAAAAAGATTCCAACTTTTTTCACGTTAAGTTTCGCACTTTGCTGGATACCTGACTGGCTAACAAGCAGTAACACCACCCAAATGACTGGGATTATTGGTTCTTGTGACCACAGTACTTTTTCACTGCGATAGTCAATCGCAGATGCATTCAAGCCCAGCAAAGTCGGCGGCACCTCTGGACACTTAATATAAGGCTTCCTTTCTGCACAGTAAAGTTTTAACTGGCATTTGTGGATGTATTTGCAGTACTTGACAACATGTGGTTATATCACTTATAAATAAATGACTGTTCTTGATGCAGTGTCCGTGAAAGCTTGAACCCCTGCCATTTACACACAGAAATTTCTCCACATTTCCTCAATCTTTTAATCATGTTATGCACCTTGGAGGGTGAAATATTCACATCCCTTACTATCCTTCTGTATGGAGCATTATTTTTAAACCTTTTAAAGACTCTCACGCATTCATGGGCAAATTGGTGATTCTTGACCCCTCTTTGCCCCCGAAGATCTTGGCCTAACTTGTATGTTGCTTTTGCAACAAATCATGGAATCAACTGCTGACATCAGCTGTTTAAAATCACATCAATAATTCATTCATTCATTCATTACTAGTCCTAAATTGGGTAGCACTACCCCTTTGTAGAAAGAAGATCATGGGTTTGAATCCGGCCTAGAGCCTTTCTGTGCAGAGTTTTGATGTTCTCCCTGTGTTTGTATGGGTTTCCTTCGGTTTCCTCCCACAGTACAAATTCATGCATTACAGGCTAAGAGGGGCCTCTGGATCAACCACAAGTGTGACAGGCGTGTGCACCCTGCGATGGATTGGTGAGCTGTCCAGGGTGGGTCCCTGCTTTTTGCCCATATGGATGGATGGATGCATATTTACAAATAAAATAAAATTGAAGAGACAGAACATCATATATATCTATATATATATATATATATATATATATATATATATATATATATATATAGTCTTTGCAGTGGGAAATGAAGTCAGAATAAATTTATCACTGCTTTTTGTTTTCAGGTGTATTTTCCAGACCAAATTAAATTGCATACTAGATGGCCAAAGTTAGCCAGCAGAGTGTACTCATATAAAAACTCTCCAGATTGCATGTAAACCCAAAATGAAGCTGGAAGGCAAGCCATTATTAGTCATAGCCTTTGTTAGCATTTCAGTATCTATTCAGTTTTATCTTGAGATACCATGATGAAATTCTTTAGTTAGCATGAGTCAATGCAAGAGTGAGTTCTGCACATTTTTAAGAACAGAGTGTAACAGCGTTGTATCCAGTCAGGGGTTGACACAATGGGTGGTCGCAGATGGTGCAAGGGACCTAGACAGATGTTCCTACAAAAATTGCCACATCTGTCAAGGCTGTGACGGCCAATTCCTGGACCGATCGTCGTTGACATCACTGCTGGGGTGAAATGTGTTGATGACTCTTGGGGCGCGCCTCTTCGAAAGCTGAAGGCCATCCCTAAACCTCCCGGCTGGAGTAGAAAAGCAGGGCCAGGAGCCCTGTTCCTTCGGGGCGGGGGGGTTCAGAATCTCCAGCTGTGTGAAAGGCCATTGTGATGTGTAGTGGCCATTTTGGATCCAGTGCTATCAAGTTACTGCGCACTCTGAAAGTTTGCCCAACAGCGCCCTACCACCAAAATCCCATGTTTATTTTTTGTTTATTTTTTATTTAATCAGGAAGACCTCATGGAGATTAGCAGTCTCATTTGCAAGAGGGTCCTGGACAAGACAGACAGCAGCTGTAAGGCTTTGGGACTCACAGCCCCTCCCCCTTCACATTCTTCCACCTCCACCTTAAAAGGCCACAGGTGGAGCCTGGTAAAGTGGAGGTGTTGGCAGAGTATTTAGCGTTGGCAGGTGCCAGCCCTGGTGCCTCTGCATTTTACTACCCACGGCTGGTCAGGGGGGATGTTTGCTGTCTCTCCTTTTTATGACTGTTTTTTTTTTTTTTTTTTTTTTTTTGCTCTAATTAAATTCAGTTCTTTTACCACAGCCTTGGCACAAGCGAGTCTGTTTCTAGGTCCTAGTGCCCACTGTTTTGCCTTTGGCATCCGACGGGCCGGAAACCATGACAGCAGCATAATGAACAAAGTTGCAAACATAAAACATACAAAGCAATTTACCAACACAAGGTCACAGAGTCACAAGCGGAAAGCCAACATCTACAGCCTGATACATCTTTTGCCAATGCCTTCAATCAACATTTAAAAATACTTCCGGAGATCAGGGGCCTCATTTATAAACGGTGCGTAGGCACAAAAAAGATACGTACGTCAAATCTTTGCAGATTTCTGATTTATAAAAAACAAACTTGACATTAAAAAAAGGGAAATTATTAAGATTATGCACAATGTCAATAAATTCCAAGTCCATCCTGATTAAATAAATGAAAATTCCATGCAGTGTATTTTACCCATAGATTTATAAATTAGATTATTTTCCACAAAACGTCATTTTTATTTTTTTGTGCATACGTATTATTTAGGTATGAAATCCACGCAAATTTTCATAAATAAGGCCTCAGCTCACTCAGACCCAGCTCCTCCTGCAGCATGTTTACGTTAGTTTGTGTGGAAGAGTGAGGTCTTGAGGGTTAGGTTCAACTCCTTTGTTCCCTCTCTGCACTGATAATGAAGCGTAACGCCCTTTGAAGTCTAATGCCAGATAATAGCCACTTCATACAAGTGAACGTTTCCATGATTCCAGCATTTAGAGCTGTGTCTGACCTGGTTTCTTTTTGGCAGGTTTAAAATTGTGGTCAGCCTCACAACTCCAAACAGAATCGCGGCAAGTCAGTGTATGATTGGTTTGGAAAGTTTTTTGTTTTCTGCCACATTTTGGATTCTGATGCTCTGTATGTAAATTTTTATTTTTTTATTTTTTATTTTTTTTATGGTGACACTTTACTCAACCAGTATGACATCGTGTCCACCTCAGCCTATCATAAGCATGAAACCGTAGAGCTGCAAAAGAATTTTACAATGGGTCATATGCTAGCACTAGCATGTTTTTCTTTATTTCCATTTTATGTATTTTAGTTATACGGTGTCAAATTTTAATTCAGAATTGAAAGAGTGAATGATTTTTTTGGATTTGTGCACTGCTATGTTTAAAAACGTTTCGTCCGCACAGATGATACAAGGCAGTCGTCATTAGTAGCATACTTAGAAAGTAATACTAGTGCATGTAAATAATACTAGTGTAGTAATATTGCATGATGTAAGTTATGTTATCCGCGGCAATATATTTTTTCAGATGCATTCTACACAAATGGTGAGGACAACATAACCACAAGTCCTGAAGGTGTGAACTCGTGGGTATTTGAAGTTTTGACACTTACATTTCAAAAATAGGAGCTCAGCCAAGGATTATTTAGTCACTGATCAGAGAGATAACAATACTGTAATTTCAATTTGTGATATTTATAACACTGCCATATCTGTGTTGGACAGATGCGCACTAAATCATCTGATTGCCAATTAATAAATTGCAGTAACTAACCTTTATTAGAGTCAGTTAACTGATACTTTTTCATCCAAAGCAACTTTCATTCAAAGGGGCCGGGCAGTGTTGTGTTAAGGGCCATTCTCAGGGGCCAAATATTGAACCGATCTCTCTCTCTCTCTCGCTCAATAATGAAACTAAGCGAAAGTTCAATCAGGGAGACTCTCTTGCGCACTTCAACTCCGTTTATTTTCCTATCATTCACATGCATGCTCCCTGCTCTCGTCAGACCTTCTGTACTGCTGCTCCAGCTCGTCAGCCTTCAGCCATCACCGCCACCAGTGTCTGGGCTCTGTGGAGGATTTTCCTGCTGCTGCTCTGAGTTGTGCTCCTGCTCTACAAGTCTACGAGAAATATTATGACACATGAAGCAAATACTCGGAAATTCTTGAGTAACCCGTTGGGCGGATTAACACAGTGCGCACCTCAGGCATTGTGAGTAGTTGCAGTAAACATATGCTTTTGAAATCACTCCGCCCAGCCGGTATGTCTGGAATGTAGTTCCAGTTATGCATTTGCCTTGAAAATAACTCTGTCTCGTAATTATACATTATTATTTTATAGTGTGGTGAATGTGCAGGTCACAAGTTGTCCACGAGAGCGTTTTGGAGCTGCTGAATTGCGTATTTGATGAGTTTTGAAGGAGGGAGGGACCTGTACTGTTCACTTTTGTTATGTTCGCTGAGTAGCTTGCGTCTCCCCCCCCTCCTCGAATCTCAAAACAACGGGCACGGGTAACTAAAGGTAATATACCTACTCATATGATTATGGCAATAGGCCAATTTGCCAAAATGTTGAAATATCCCTTTAACCAAACTGCTCTTGGCTGCTGGTCTATCTCTCTCAGGCCCTGCCCGTAAGTAAGGATCAGTTCTTAAGTGACTGGCCTCATTAAACAGAAGATTAAAAATGGAGATTTTAACAGAACTAGACATGTGGGCACTATTATCAGGTCTCGATCAGAAAGCCATTTCCTGTCTCTTCTCATGATGGTTTTGCATCTCTCTCTCTTTCTATCTCCCTCCCCTCTCTCTCTCTCTCTCTCTCTCAAACAGTTTTTTGGAATTAGGCAACACAATGGGACTTCACCCACAGAAAAACGAGTAATAATTGCACTTGCACACTGAAGAGTTATGTGCAGGTTTTGGCAATAATACAAATAAAAATCAGTAAATGGCAAATTGTTGAATTGGCTGATTTTGTGAAACCGTTGTAACGACGGCCGGTGACCTGGGAAGGAGTGGGGGCCCCAGGTGAGTGAGAATATGGACGACCCAAGGGCAGAGGATGTGGTTTTATTAAATAAACAAAGTACAATAAACATAAAATAATAGAAAATACTGTTAAGAAGTGATGTTTGTATGCTTGGTTTTAGTTGGTTTTAGTCCATCCTAGCATATTTCTAGTGTATTTATTGTATTTATATATTTATTCTGAGTTACGTTTCATGTTTAGAGAATGAATGCTTGCAGTCTCATGTCTTACTTTCCTCTTGTTTCTTTGTGTGGTGTCTTTAAAAGATTCTCACTCTTTCTTTTCCATTTCGGTTTGGTAATTCCTCTTCCTTCTCTCTTGCTGTTCTGATTGGACTATCCACACTTAGAGCAGTTCAGTTAGGCACGGGTGATTAGTTAGTTCAAAGTTAGGATCCCACCTACTTCCTCTCTCTCTCTCCTATCACCATCCTTGCTTTTCTAGATCCGCCTCTCCTCTCACCTGTTCTGAGTTTAGCTGGGCCTCCACTTAATTTGTGTATAAAAGACCCACTTTCCTGCTGCTTCTTGTCGACTCGTTTCTTCCGCCTAAGCTCGCTTTGGTCAAGTCTCGTTTCTGCATCTTTTCTCTCGATTTCTGCAAGTTTGTATTTCGTGATTTCTCCCGTGAGTCTTGTTTACGTTGTTGTTTGCGTTGTGTGATTGAGATAGTGATTGTGAGTACCACGTTTACCCTTTATTCCCATTGTACCAACTTTGTTAGAGATTTCCTTTGTGCTACCCCTATCCTCTCCAACTCCCCTTTTCCTTCCCCATCCAATCCCTTTAGTATTTCCCTGTGTTACTGTCTTTGTGCGGACTGACATCCTGGTTTATAGATCTTTCTGCTTGTCCCTTGATTTACGATTCTGCCTTGCCTAAACCATTCCTGTTGCCTGGCTTTGATTTCTGTTCTGTATGACCATGAGCTCACCTAATAAACGCCCTGCCATTGCTGAACTGCATTTGGAGTCTCAAGCCATTCCTTTCAAATACAAACTACACAGGGTCACTGATAAAGAAACCAGAACATAGTGCTCTTAAACTAAAAGGTATTACGCTGTGAATGGTTAAACAAAGGTTTAAATAGATAAAAGGACTGCTAATTAAAGGGCCGTCAAACACAATTGGTCTATTGTGTCATTCTGAACCCTTGTGATCCTTACTCAGCCAGTATAATTTTCAGCAGTACGCGAATAAATGAGTAATTGTAGTCCAAATTGCCCCAAACGCCTAATTATCACGCTCTTGTAAGCCGCCATTTTGGCACAGGCACCAACGAGAGCGCGCAAGAGTCCACGCGAGTATGACGTAAACCGGCACTTTGGCCACCATATTCAATGTAAACAATAACACACAGATTTTGCAAAGACAACAAAAGAATATCAAAAAGGTAATTCAGAATGGTAGAATTTTAATTTTAAAATTGAGTAGCCGGGCTTCAACCACGTTACCGCAGCACAGTGCGACTATTTGAAACAGCGTCATCGTGAGAACTCTGTAGCAACACGAACCATTAGTGAATATGACAGTTAGCTTGAGCGGCAAAGAAAGTTTGGTTTTGTCAGGGTCAGAAGGTTCGTATGAAATGGATAATTCAGACACCAATGGAAAAGCGAGCATGGAGGAAACGGTGAGAAACTTACTGTATTTGTACGAGCCATATGCGTCAGAGGCTGACGATGAAAACACTGAGAGTGACAGTGGCTAAGGCGCCGCTGGCTATGCTTCTGGTGCAGCTGTCGACTTGATGCGACTGAACGATGTCGAATGGTATGTTAAAAAGTGGCATCTCGGTCGTCTTAATTGTCATCTCTTCCTGTAGAACTAACGTTAAATATTTTGAGGTTGCCTCATAGATATACATATACAGTGCCTGACAAAAGTCTTGTCACTTATCCAAGTTGTAGGAACAACAAATAATAACCTGACTTTTAGTTGATCAATTGGAATTAAAAATGGCTTATATGAAAGGCAAAGCCCTCTAGATTATGCAAAATATACCAAAATAGAGTTTTGTGTCATTGATTGAGTTTTATAATTTGATTTGTACAGAAAGGTCAGATTTTGCTTGGACAAAAGTCTTGTCGCATTGAAAAAAAATGTGGAAATTATACATACACTTTATTTTGAATACACAAATATGCCACTATAATATCAGAACATAAAGCCATGGTGCCTTGGAAAAAAAGAATTAATATTGTGTATGACTCTATGAGCTTGGAGGACTGCATCCATACGTCTTGGCAATGACTGAAATAACTTGATGATGAAATCATCTGGAATGGCATAGAAAGCAGTCTTGCAGGACTCCCAGAGTTCATCAAGATTCTATGGTTTCATCTTCCAAGCCTCCTCCTTCATCTTACCCCTGAAATGCTCAATAATATTCATGTCAGGTGACTGGGTTGGCCAATCCTGGAGTACCTCCACCTTCTTCGCTTTCAGGAACTGTGACATGGATGCAGAAGAATGAGAAGGAGCAGCAGTATAAGTAGGGCAGCAAGAACTTCTTGATATTTCAGGCTGTTGATGTTGCCATCCACTCTGCAGATCTTTCTCACACCCCCCCCCCATACTGGCTGTAACAACAAACCATGATTTTTCCTCCACCAAACATGATTGTTTTCTGGGAGAATCTTGGGTCCATGAGGGTTCCAACAGGTCTTGTACGGCGACTGGCATGCAGTTCAATGGCTGATTCACCAGAAAAATAAACTTTCAGCCACTTTTCCAGTATCAATCCTTTCTGCGAGCTGTGGGCCTTGGCAAATGCAATGCAGGTCTTTTGTTTTCTGTTTAATGCAGACTTCTGTGTACTAATTTTGGCTATGAAAACCACTTTGAGATAGAATTTGACAAACTCTTCTTGTAGATACCGGGATTATTGGTGACATTTCCTCATGTAGCTTCGCTGTAGTTGAAGA
The DNA here is from genome assembly GCA_029692085.1 of Gymnothorax javanicus. NCBI lineage: Eukaryota > Metazoa > Chordata > Actinopteri > Anguilliformes > Muraenidae > Gymnothorax > Gymnothorax javanicus. Next base: position 8,990,869 of record CM056201.1, read on the forward strand.
AGGGCTAGCCTTGTACAGTTGAAGCAACAAACGGTCCTTTCAAACAGTTGTCATACCGGGGTCTGTCTGACCTGCGCTTGCCATGAACGTCACCAGTTTCTTCAAATCTTTTTCTCATCCCCTCCACTTGACATTTGGATACATTAAAGATGTCTGCCACCTCAGCAGTAGACTCAGTCTTCAGGCTCTTGATGATCAGCACTTTGGTCTGTGGTTGAATCTTTGGTACGTTGTCAGAGGTCTAGTCGCACCTCATATGAAAGTCTGGTGCGCTGGGGTTATTTCGATACACATCTGGGAATGTGTTAATTACAGTATTTGTCATAGGTTAAACTCTAATCTGCGATTTGTTGCATCATCTGAAGAGATGACAAGACTTTTGTCCCAGCAAAAACAGATGTTATGGGCTTTGCCAGGCTGTGAACATCAGAACACTTTTTGACGGTTTCATTTTGCATCAAATTATTAATGTGAAAGCCCTTGACATTAAAATGAACCATTTATTGTAACAATTGATTGGTTAGAAATAAAGTTATATGCTATTTTTAGTTACTGTGTCCTTATGCGACAAGACTTTTGTCAGGCACTGTATATTGCAGATAGGGTTCACTCAAGTGAAACACCTGTTCCTGCAGTGTATAGGGCCGGTAAGCTAAAAAGAGACCTTGAAACATTTCTATTATATTTTTTTATTATTATTCTTTATGCAAGGGAAAGCAAAAATAACAAGAAGTCAATATTCCTTCAGTTGAGTGTTATTCTCTCCAAGAATATGAAAAGATGACATTTACGCTTGACTCCATGCATGGGGCTGCCCACCCTGGCGTTGCATGGTTGGTGCCTCAAGCCCAGTGTAGCTACTGTCAGATCTTTGCAGCTCTTGGGCCCTGGAGCGCGACCCTTCACCCCAAACAGGATTGGCCCCAGTGCAGCCTAATCAATTGTAAGTTGCTCTGGATAAAAGCATCAGCTAGATAGCAGTGTTATTATTATAACATCATGACTGTGTGATGAAAACAAGCCACTCAGCAACAAGGCTCGGCATTTCCCTACAGCACAGGTATACCTAACACTTTGCACACAGAGGAAATAGAAAGTATCAGTGTCATGAACCCCCAGCTTTTTTACTTCCAAAACAAGCTATTCAGTGCTGAGATAACATTTTCACAGTCCCCGTGTCCTGCCGGGAAATTCACCTTTTTTCTGACCTCTATTTATAACCCTTCACCTGCTCGAAACTGAATCCAAACCTCATGTAATCAGCTTTGTTAGGGCCTAAAAACGCCAACTATGCACCAGAGGTCATCGTTCACTCATAACAGGGTCACAATCATGGTGACTTACAGGTGTGGCCTGTACAACAATAGAAATGCATGCAGGGAGATCCATAATATTTGGGACAAAGACATATTTTACCTAACTCTTTAGCCCACACTTTGAGATTTGACATCAAACTATTCATACATTGTCATGGGGCATATTCTTAGTTTTTATTGAGAGTACGTAAATCATACGATTTAGTTCCACCATGTCAAAATAAAAAAAAAAATTAAAATTACAATTCATAATTTGCACCTAGTCCTCCTCGCTCCAAACAATGACTTTGACGCAATTTAATACCGGCTTACAAAGGACAGATTGCTGTTGATTACTTTTATACAATATACCATACCTGCCTCTCTTAAGTAAGATAAAATTTCAAAAGCATTTGCATCCACAATTAGTTTACAAAAGCAAAGAAGTTTCTGCGTACTCCAGCTCCAATGCAAGTTTCTCTAAAACTTAACCTGACCATAATTTGTTGTCAGTGCATCAATTCAAGCAAAGCAGGTTGGACCAAGCTCTGGACAGTATGTTAAATTCCCTCTGAAGAGATACCTTTTCTGTTGTTCCTCTTCTGATGAATAAAGCTATTTTCCCCGATTCATGGAGAAACTGCAGTGAATGCCCATGTTCATTTCATCTCTGAAATCCACTCAAGGCATCAAAAAAGATAGAGGTTCTTACTCGTAAATAATGATTCAGAAACAGATTACAGTCTGTCGGAGTATTCGGTGTCTTGACTCCACACTCCACACAATGCACGTGGAGAAAGAATCTGAGAACGGGAGGTCTGAGAACTGAATTTCAACTTTAATTTAACAGCACTGGAGTTCACAATTCTGCGCACATTTCACGCTGATTGCATAAACTCTTTACAAGGGGGTGCACAATAAGTCCTTGTGCAACATCAGTGCCACAACTGAAAATATACCATCCACGCATTTCCACTGTGTGGTAGTTAATCCACACACAGAAACCCTTTAGGTTCATCTTTTAACACAACGCCAACTCCTCAAAAATATTTTACACCCACAAATGCTAAGAATACACCTGAGAGTACAGAGTACGCACTTACCACGATCGCCGAATATTTACCTGGTCCCTTCTCTTCATTGTGCTATTTTAACCGCGAGCATCAACACATAATGATGCCACTAAAGCTGTCTCATTCCAGTTTGCCGCAGGTTGTGATAGACAAAATATAGTTTAGTGCTCTCCGAAATCAGGTCATAAAAAGATGTCTCCATGCGGTTTGTGGCTTCACCTGTGCTGCCTCTCTACTCAAAAGGAAGCCATGTTTGTGCCTGTTTCTGGGTGAGAACGGCCTTCAGTTGAAATTTGGGCAACACTCTACTTAAATCCCTTGTTATTAGGCCAATATAACAATATCATTTACAATGGATGATCAAAGCACCAGAAACACTTCTATAAATAATAGCTAAATGCAACTTGCAATATTTTTTTTCATGAAATGTTCAGATATGGATAGATCCAGTTTTGTGCTGATTTTTAGTACTGCAGCTCTGTGGTTATCACCAATAATCTTCCCAATTAAGTGTCCTTTGTCTCTATGAGCCTTAACTTCAGGCCTCAGGTCATTTTTGCAGTTTTCGTTTTCCGTCTTTGGCGTATGTTGGCATATGTTGTCAAAATAATAACCGTTGACTGTACCACCTACAATAATTGTGTTGCTTTTTTGTGACTGATGCACCAAACATTATGCCCCCTTTGAACCCTTTTAGTACCCCCATCTTTTCTCTTCAAGCAAACGTAAAATCAGTTAACGTCAACCAATTCAATCTAAATGTACTTTAATTGATAAATGACAGACACTGCTCAATATCATTGACTCATCGCGTTATAAACACTATAGTTTCACTGCAGTCCGTACCAAAAAAAAATTGTGGCTCAAAAAAGGAAACTTTGATGTTAAAGTGAAAGATAAACCCCAAAAGGTAGTAACACGAAAGGTGTTAGATATTAACACATTCAGTCTGAGAGTGTGGTCAATGTGTTAATTGTGTTAAATGAGTTAAACAAAACGATACTCCGGTCTGCTTTTAGCCAGTAAAAGTGGCAGATGCACATTGCTCAGTCACTGGCGATATTGGGAGAGCCTGGTGTGCTGTTCATAAATTACCAGCCATGTTTCTGTGGAGGGCCTTCTCTAGAGTGACACCACTCCACTCCACTCCACTGGAGAGGGGCTTTCATTCTTACAAACAACTTAGATGGCGGTTGGATCAGTACATGTTCACGCAGCCCTTTTCTGACCAAACAATGATGACTCAAAACCTTAACAGAGATGATGATGATGAGAAAACTCGCATCTACCTAAAGCCAAATTTGGACACCCATCTGGGTGTAGTATGGCAGCCATTTTGTGTCAGAACGCACACCACACAGCTTAAGTAAAGAGGGAGGGGACTTTTTTTCAGCACAAGGAATCAAGTGACGATTGGGTGGCAAGTTGAAAGAGTCAGGCTTGGAATTTAGCCAAGACACATTATACAGATCAGCGGTACAGAGAGGAAGAGGTTATTTAGATTTGTGTGCACAATGGTACCTTTTTGATTGTCCTTCGAATCCTCTACTAACGATATAAGCTTCTATATCTTAAAATTTTACTCGAAGAGCCGTAGAAGTAGATAGGTTTCCTCGAAGGAAATACAGAAAAAATTTTAGGACCTTTCCACTGAAATTGTAGCCTGAAGGCTAATGTATGCTTTAGTGACAGTGTTCTCTCACTGATACAGACAAAAAATTAAAAATTAAAAATTAAAATTCGCACTTGAGTGTGGTGGCAGGTATTTCACACGTTCAGTTTTTCCTCAAACACCCATTAGAGTGGTCACGCAGCTTCGATTTATTGGCTTGAACCAAGGTAAAAGATGCTTATTTTCCACAACTTGTTTTTTGGGAGAAAATAATTTTTTGCTAGCATTGCTAGCCTGCAAAGTGGACAGCTTTGAGGTGGTGGCAGGTGTTTGCTGTCACACAGAGTCCATAAGGTATACATGGAAAAAATAAAAAAACTGTCCACTAACATTTTTGCTTTTACTAAGGCCAGCAAGGACAGCCTGCAGGCATATGACCTTTTACGTGAGGAAAACTGCCATTCCGTTGTGGTGGCTGAAAGTGGAATCTTTAAAATTCCAGATTACAACCAAACTCCAGAAAGCGCAAAATCACCATCAAAAAGAAAAGCAAATGAAAGCAAAGAAAAGTCCTCAAAGGGCCTGAACCTGAGTTTTTAGCTTATAATATTCTTAGATAAGGTGTGTAGTTTGTCAAAGGATTAAAATGACTAGGGTCTGCCATTCCACTCCTCTCTTAAGCCTGGAATAAGGAGCGTGGTCACGCCCTAATTGGCCAAGTAGTGGGGAATGCACCCAGCAGCTCTCAATCGTCAATTAAGAGCAGATATCCCGCACTGATTAACATGTGATCCAAATAACTAACCAGAGGTGCGTTTCCTGAAATCACAGATGCTAACTTACATAGTTGGGCCCATTGACTGTGAATGGACAAACTATGTAAGTTGCTAACTTAGTTAGCAACTATGCTGTAAGGAAATGCACCCCAGGCTGAGAAAGGAATTCCGAATAAACTGTTATGTGAAATTGACCAGAGCCCTCAATGAGCAAAAATATGAAACAACATGTTTAAAGTGAATTTTACCAGCCAACGCCTCTTTAATTCTGTGAGGTCAGTTCCCAAGCTACCTATTAGCTATTTCCTGCAAAGTCTGGTGTCATAGTCATTGTAGACCTCTTTGTTTCTCTGCATAAAAATGTTTACTATATTAAGTTGTGTTTACTGCACTTCTAGCCGGGCATAACCCATCTGTGGCCGATCAAAACTAGTCTCTTACCGGACGATGCTGCACAAACAAGTAGTCGACTCGGCTGACTGCCAGCTGGTGGATTACTTGACTATAGGGGCTATCGCTGAACTGACTGACTGTACAGGTGTCTGTGCAAGACTTGACATGGGCATCTAGGGCAGAGTCCTACCATCAGTCCTCAAGAGGGACAACTTTCGCACTGTGTGCTGCCTCAGGAATCCCTTGAAATTCACCATGGCAAGTCAAGCAGCATTCACTGCCTTTGTGGCAATTCACATAGTGCAACTAACTAAACAGAACACCTCTGTAAAAGATGCATGTATCCTTCATTTAAACAGTAGAGTGTATCATTCTGAACACCTTCACGATTGCAATTAATTTTTGGAAGATTGAGATGCTATTTTCCTGGATTAGGTTTTCAGGGTTCAAGTGCCAAACCAGCGAGGGTCGGCCCACATGGTCAGCCAGACTGACAAAGTTGTCTCTGTAGAGCTGAGCTCGACTGCACATCCGCCTTGATATCAGGAGTTCTGAGGCGCATGTGTCATCACATGAACGTCATGTGACCGGTCATCTGATCCAGTCGGACAATTCGGCTTCCAGCCATTTCCCATCAAGTGATGTAATTTACTCACAACCCAACAAAAAACAAAGCCATCTGAAATCAACTCCATATGCCGAACGTGCCTTATATCAGCTGTTCACATACTTTTCAAGAGATGTGCAATGTACTTGTAAATTTTTGAAGCAAGTTATGAATTACATTCCTAAGGATGGCTACATATCTAAAATGCTTGATTGTGTTTAGTGTAGCTCATTATAGGCCTGATAGGAAGAGTGTTTCTATGAAACTTCAGCATTTGGTCTTCGTGGTCTTTGCCCACTTCCAAGCATCATGTATTTGCGACCAAACCCTCTGCGACAGAGGCGCACTGCTTATGATAACTGGCTTCCTCGACCGTTTACCAGAAAGCTTTGGGGGGTGGGGTGGGGTGGGGGGGCTTCCAGGGCAAAAAAGTCCAGCTGCTCTCTCAGAGGACGTGAGTCTGTCTCAGCAGGTATTCTCCACCGAGTGCTGACACAGGAAATTGAAGAAATGAAACCGGAAGGCGCCTGAATTCAGCGCGGTTGCAGCTGAGTCGAGTTGGGGGTGATGAATCTTGGGGTGCATGGTACAGGCTGGAGAAGGACGGATTTTTAAACCTGGCGCTTGCCCACTCGCGTGGGACTCTGTTCGCATCCCGTTCCCTCCTGATGCTCGCGTGGTGAAAGTGAACGATGAGTCTGGAGATTCGCAGCTGGAGAGAGACCACAATACTTCAGTTTAGTTTATGACTAAATGGAGGCTCACAGCAGTACTTCTGCAGAGGCCCTCGCTACATTCCCGCCTGTCTGGGTAACTATAATGTAGTTCACCAATATAACTGCTGCGTAATGGACAACAAAAGGTCCGCCTGTCTCCTAACCCACTGATTCCCAAGAAGGGTTGGGGAAGAGGGGCTATCCCAGCATGCACTGGGAAACATTAGAGTGCATACCAGGAGCATACACAGAACAGCTCACCAATCCACAGCTACATAAACAAAAACATCACAATCTCGTCCCGACTCGTCAAATAGTGACACTGCCTGACCAAGCAAAGATAAACAATGAAAAAGGAGGCTTTTGGCGTCCTTATTTCACTTTAGGTTTAGGGTTTGGGTTTCGGTAAGGGGTTAGGGGGTTGGGTTTGTTTTAGCAATGGTGTCCAAAGGCCTCCTTTTTCATCGTGTATTGACGCTCGGTCAGGCAGCGTCACTGTATGACGTCGGGATGAGACTGTGCTCCCAAAAATCACTATTCAATCTGTTGTTATACTCAGCAACTTAAGATGTTGAATACAACAAAAAAAAAAAAAAGAGTTGACAAAACTTCAAAAAGTAAAACATCCAGCTGGAAAGCATTTTTGAGTTTTCTGAACTTTGAATACCAGCAGTAACACAAACTCATTTTTGAAATAATTCAAACTTGGAGTTGATCCAACTCATATATGTTTTGCAGCTGGTTATCTAACTTTTTTTACGCTGACTCAACTTTTTATTCTTGAAAGCGTACACACTGACTCATCTCACTTAGGTCGAATGGCACCCCTCATCTTTCTGCATGTGTTTCGCGTTTTCATGCGTAAGCTGGCATCAGTGATAATATAAATGATCTGATTTTAACTTAGCAGTTGAATTTGTCTGGAATTCATAGCATCTAGTGGCTTGTACAAGAATTTTTTTAAACCATTGTGAATCCATAATAAGTAATAAATTATCGAACACTTTTAAAATTGACGAGGAGAAACTCGTCTTTTCAGCAGGTGCGGCATTGTGATTGTACCTAATGGGCCCGCCCACCTGCACAACTGGCCATAAATGACCGACAAAACATACACTTTCTTAACATTTAATTTTTAAATGACACTTAGATGCATAATAAAGACATAAAAGATTGGCTTTCTAAAAAGGTAAATGACAACCTTTTTATGCTACGATCATGTGTAAACTCTGGGCCAGTCGATACAGGCTATTTCACGTTGGCCCGGGGCTGTTCAGCCCACGAATGCAGATCTCGGCGCGGAGCTTTATCGGCTGTAGATGATGTCCAAAAAACTTGTGAGAAAAATCAATCTTATGTTGTAGGAAAATGCTAAATTAATTCATTGTTATGGCTGAACAAGCATCGTTTCATAGATATCTGAAAAGAGTCAGAACGGAGTTGTCAGAATCCTCGACTGATTTTCTCGTTTATGAAATATTTTATCAAGAATAGCAGATGTCGAAGAAAGAAGTAAATGTGTCTACGAGAATTGTAAATATATATGTCACTGCAGCTAAAGTATTTGATTTTTTGTATGTTTTTACTTAGGCTATCGCCCAGCGTTCTATGTTGGCTATACTAATATGTCAGTTTCCATCTGTGCCGAGTGTGTATATCAATGGTTAAGAATTCATATGCAGTAATTGTCTAACCTCATAGCTGCAGGTACGTTTCCTGTGGGTTGTATTCTTGTGATGTCATTAGCCAAAAGATATAAACTATTTAGCCATTTTTCTTTCCTGGCTTTTGATTCGTTCATAATGAAAATATATCATATTTGCCATAGCAGGGATCATCAAAGGCCTTCTTTATTACAAAACCTTGCTTATTATTTCTACCTTGGGCAGCAAAACTTACTCAGCAAAGAAAGACGATGGTTGTGAAAACGTGCTATAATAGGGGAGATATTGTCTCAAAGTGGAACTGGGTTTTTGTATCATAATAGCCTGTTCGCTATTTGACATAGGCTATATCACCACATAGCTTTTCAGCACAAAATATCAGCAGCATATATATATATACACAACCCCAATTCCGAAATAGTTGGGACAAAGTGTAAATTGTGAATAAAATCAAAATGCAATAACTTTCAAATCACACCAGCCAGTATTTTATTCACAATAGAACACAGATAACATAGCAAATGTTGAAACAGAGAAATTTTACAATTCTATCCACAAAATTAGCTCATTTCAAATTTGATGGCTGCTACAGTTCTCAAAAAAGTTGGGACAGTGGCCTGTTTACCATGGTGTAGCATCCCCTCTTCTTTTTAACTCAGAGTGGAGGTGTCTGGGCATTGAGGAGACAAGTTTCTTGAGTTTAGCCATTGGGCAGCTTCCAGCTGCTGGAGAGTTTTGGGTCTCCTTTGACAGACTTTTCGTTTAATTATGCGCAAAATGTTCTCAATCGGTGAAAGATCAGGACTGCAGGCAGGCCAGTTCAGCACATGGACTCTTCTACTACGAAGCCATGCTGTTGTAATAGCTGCAGTATGTGGTTTTGCATTGTTCTGCTGAAATACACAGGGCCTTCCCTGGAATAGATGTCGTCTGGAGGGGAGCATGTGTTGCTCTAAAACCTTTATATAACTTTCAGCATTCATGGTGCTTTTTAAAACATGCAAGTGTCCCACACCATATGCACTAATGCATCCCCATACCATCAGAGATGCTGGCTTTTCAACTGAATGCTGATAACAGGAGGGGTGGTCTTTCTCCTCTTTAACCCGGAGGACACGGCGCCCATGATTTCCAACAAGAATGTCAAATTTGGACTCGTCTGACCACAGGACACTTTGCCACTTTGCTAAAGTATATTTTAAATGAGCCTTGGCCCACAGAACATGGCAGCGCTTCTGGATCATGCTCAACAATGGCTTCCTTTATGCATGATAGAGTTTTAGGTGGCATCTGTAGATGGCACGGCGGACTGTGTTTACAGACAGTGGTTTCTTGAAGTATTCCTGGGCCCATTTAGTAATGTCAATGACAGAATCATGCTGGTGAGTAATGCAGTGGCGTCTGAGGGCCCGAAGATCACGGGCATCCAGTAAAGGTCTTCGGCCTTGTCCCTTACGCACAGAGATTTTTCCAATTTCTCTGAATCTTTTGATAATGTTATGCACTGTCAATGATGAGACCTTCAAAGCCTTTGCAATTTGACTTGGAGGAACATTGTTTTTAAAGTATTCCACAATTTCTTTACGCAAACCTTCACAGGTTGGAGAGCCTCCGGTCATCTTTACTTCTGAGAGACTCAGCCTCTCTAAGACATCCCTTTTAAAGCCAATCATGTTACACACCTGATGCCAGTTAACTTAATTACTTGCTAAATGTTCTTTCAGCTGATTCTCTTATATATTAATTAGTTTTTTAGCCCTTTTTTTTGCCTGTGTCCCAACTTTTTTGAGAGCTGTTGCAGCCAGAAAATTTGAAATAAGCTCATTTTGTGGATAAAAATGTAAAATTTCTCAGTTTCAACATTTGAAATGTTATCTATGTTCTATTGTAAATAACATATTGGCTCATGTGATCTGAAAGTCATTGCATTTTGATTTTATTCACAATTTACACTTCGTCCCAACTATTTCGGAATTGGGGTTGTTTATATAGTTTGCAACGACAATGCTCATCTATAACCACATCAAACAGCAGCCAAGCTTTTTCCTGCTGGGAGTCAGGACCCTTGGTTCCAGAGAGATGTGAGCTGGGGCTAGCCCCATGAGAGCACTAGCAAGCTATTTGTTGCGAATGGTGGAGCCAATTTTTTTGCAAGGTGTCATGAAAATCAAAGTACCCTAGTTGATATTCGAAAATACATGCTGCTAAAATGCAATCAGAAGCCTTAGGATAAATGTTATTACGATAAATTTGTTGAGAAGATTTTCTGTTGCAGTTACAATAGATTGTATTGCAGTAGTAAGTGGGCGTGTGGAAGAAAAGTGGTGGCACGTTGTGCATTGTGGGAAACTGCACGACCGTGCATACAACCAAAGACTCTTGAAGAGCAAGACCCTCTACCGATGAGTAATTTGTGGTATCAGTCACGTGGGTGCCCCGCCCCTTTAGAGAGACGTGTGGCGGGTCCTGAATGAATTGATTCTAATGGGGGGAATTGAACCTGAGCCCAGATTATCGCAGATTATTTTGCCCCATTGTCACAGAATTAAATATTGGACTTATTTTTCACAGGCCACATATCTTTCAAACATTCTGGAGCTGCAATGGCCTTTTTAAGACCAACAGATCAGGAGAAAGTGAACTCTGTTCGAGACCTGTGTCTCTCTCAGCAGCGCTCACGTAACATCTGGCAATACAGAAATACAGTATAGACTGCGGGAAACTGTTAATAAAAATTTTAAACTGAAATAATTTTTGTGTTTCTTTGCTCAGTAATACTAATTTTGTAATCGAGGTTTTCTGATTTTTAGAGGGGAAAAGGAATATAACCTATTAGATTGCTATGATTTTGCACTGGGTTGAATTAGATATTAAAAAAGAGACAAAATAAGGTGCAAACATTAAATGTGTACCGTATCTTACCTTGTCCATGAATATTAAAAATACCGAAACCTTGTGCAGCAATAGGGTGTAATAATACAAACACACTATCCATCTTTTCTTTTCCAAAGGATGCAGACATGTAAGAAATAAATTGGCAACTGCCGTATTTCATTCTAGCTTCATAAATTTGAATGAACAAGCTAACGTTGTTTCTTTTGCTATGCCCTTCAAGCTTGCTTATGGCAATTACAGTAATTCATGAACACCCTAGCTAGCCAGCTAACTCATATTCGTAATGCTTAACATAGACATTAGCGCGTAGAAAAAAATGCCTGAAGAAGCAAAGTAAAATGAAATATAAATGCATCATGCAGATATAAGATTAAAGCTTGTATATACAACATTTACCGCGAGCAGAATGCTCAAAATACTTCTGCGACCGCGCCCACTTAGGAAACAGGAAGTATGACCAATTTCTTATAATGGGGGATGAGGAGTCTTTCTTCCTCTAGTGTCTTTGATGCAACCGTTTGGGACCGGAAGAAACTATAAAACAAAGTAGGCAATATGGCAGGTAGAGCAGGAAATTCCTGCCTGACTTGATCGCCTCTATGTTGCCTTGAAAGCAAATACACTGTTTCTGTCGACAAGATTATGAATTGACAGCGCAGTGTGCCACTCTCTCTCTTTCACTCGAAGTTAATCTAGCTCACCCAGCCCTTTATCTTGCTGTGCCTGCAATCAACCTAATTGAGTCATAGTCCAATTAAATCATCCGAACAAGATGGTATTTCTTTAAGTTAGAATGTCAGTGTTCTAGATCAATGGCTAACCGCTACAAAAAAAACAAAAAATAGGCCTAACCATTATAGACTACTGATTCGTTTTCGCACAATTTCAGGAATATACTCGAGTATGCCACTTGTAATAAATACAAACTGTCACAGGTGTACAACAAGCTATCCTGGCACTGAAAATGTTTGAGTATAAGATTTAGAAAGTGTCATAATCATCAATCAGACGCGCTTGTCTCCTGCCCCAGAATGATATCCATCATTTCTATTTCAGCAAGACAACCTGTTGAAAACCATCAAAGGAAGACGAGCAGTATTAGCGTCTGTGATGAAAAAGCAAGGCCAAATTTAGTTCAGCGCCGTGCCCTGCACGACAAGTGTTATAACTCGGGTGTTCAGCCAGAAACTTGATGAGCAAAAACAAAAGTGGTGAGGAATCAGACACAACATCGAGTGGATGACTTGGCCAGGAAGAGGTGGGGGTTTGGGGTATCATATGAGCTAGCGGACGGTGGTTATTGTCATCGCAATTCATCACAATTAGCTATTGTCAGAGCAGCACATGTGGGAGATGCTTATCGTTGTAACAGAAATGATGGAGACCACATTTGGTTTTATTTGGATTTGCACACCACTTTAGTAATTGTTTGTCAAGCACACCGCGTGTCATTCTTAAGCCTTACAGCGCTTCATGCAGTTACCGTTGCTCAACGATGTAAGGTATCAAAATCAAAGCTGTCCTAATATGTGGCGACAGCACAAGATAATTAAATTTATGTTTTTTAAAAATGTATTTCAGTGCTCTAAGGGTTAACATTCAGCCGCTGGCCAGGCAACATTGCTTGTTCATGTCGCATTTTGAATATAGTTTTTCATTTGACGCAACATTACTGTTGATGAAGAGCGGCATTTGCCAGGTTTTGAAGCACAAAGCCGTTTTGTCACCTTCATGATTTATGTGGCATGTGCTGCAGAAAGCCTTCATGAGAAACAAGGCCCTTTTCCTGAACAGACTGCCGTAACACACCCCATATCCAAAAGTGTGCAGACACGTGCTCACCTGAACTACGCTGTCCAGTTGATCCCTGCTGTGTTTGATGGGAGATAAGGTCAATACCCTGTGCCAGGCAGTCTTGTTCTACTTTGCTGATCCTGATAAATCCTGCATGGGCCTAGCTCTGCACAAGGCAGCACTCACAAGCCGAAACAGGAAATAACCTTCCTCAAACTAGTGGAGGACCAGAATTGTCTGGAATAAGATAAGATACACTCTATTGAACACTGGGGGGTAATTTGTCCTCTGCATTTAAGGGGTGATCTGGGGTTAAATGAAAAATGACACCAGGAAACAACTCAGAATTAATCTAAAGAGGTATATGTAATAACCACCAAAAAAGATACAAGTTGGCATTTTTCTGTTTATGCGGTTGCCATGGTAACCGAGCAAGCTCATTAAATATCCAGAAAACTTCTGGCACCAATTCCTCTTTAACTCTATGACAGAATTCAGTTTTTCTTTTATCATTTAAAAGCCATTGCTTATCCAAATGCAATGACATATTCATTCTTTGCCCAATTTATCAGTTTTGTGATTTTGGGGAATTTTACTCAAATTTTGAAATTATTTTGCGCAGAATCTGACGAATACTCAAAATATTCAAAGTATGTAACAGATAGGCAAAATTTCCCTATGTCATTGCATTTCTAATGAAGTAAAGTACCTGCAGCCCAAATTTCATTGATTTTCAATGATAAAGAAAAAAATTATGGCTGCCACAAACATGAGAAACGTGGAAAAAGTAATATCTCAGGAAATCAGTGAAAAAATGCATTAGACCGCATTGAAAAGTTGAGTTCAGTTTTTAATCCTTGTAGCAATTAGTGATTATTAAAGGTGGGTTATTATAGAATATTTTTATTCAAAAAAAAAATTTTGGAAAAATAATCAAATTTTGCCCATTTAACCCCAGATCACCCCTTAACCCATCCTACAGTTAGGAGCAGTGGGCAGCCACAGAGCAGCACCTGGGGGCCCAACTCCAGTTCTAAGTCCAGTTCCTGGGTCAGGGGTACTGGTAGGAGTGTTTCTATAGTGCATGTTTTTCTAGGTGGGGGAAATCAGAGTAAACCCACGCAAACATGGGGAAGAACATGCAAACTTCGCAGAGTAAGACCCCAAGCCGGATTCAAACCCACAACGCTCTCGGTGTGAGGCAGCAGTGCTAATTACTGCGCCACCAAGCCGTGTATACTTTCATGGTCAGATCTACCTTGACTGGAGCGAGAAGTACGTGAATTAGCATCCAGCCAAAGTATGTCCAAATACTTTTGGCCAAGTTACGCGTAGTTTTTTTTTTTTTTTTTTTTTTTTGCCAACCCCAACCTTAGACACACATCCTGCCTTTTCACAGGTCTAATTTCTGCTCCCCACACGTAACAGGGGCTTCCCCTCCGTATCCCAGAGAAACTCATCACCTGTGACCCGCCCCCGGGCTGACTGAGGGGGGATTCCCAGCATGCACCCCTCGTCTGAGCGCAACCTTCCACAAGCAGGTGAGTCTTTCCGATAAATCACAAGAGCTGCAGAGAGTCAGTTCTTTACCGAGGTGCATCCGTCAATCATCTTACCCAGCGATGTCTTAGGCAGTCTCTGCCCGAGCTCATTCACCTTCTGTGGGTTATGTACTCTGTGCTCTGGATGTGTTAGTTATGAAGCATGTCTCCTCGAATCACCCATTTTCATGATTTAGCTGAGCAAGGTCATATCCTAAACACTTATATCCTCTGAAAATGTCATTGCAATAGAATCATAACGTTAGATCCTCACACAATGCAGTTCTGAGATATTCAATATCAAATTTCAAACTTCACCGTCAAAGTTGAAAAAAAAAAACAAACTCTAATGTTGTGTGCATCACTTTCACACCTTAACAAAGTCATCGTCCTATAATACTTTGGTGTACCGTACGCCAGATTTGTCTGTCTATTGGAAACAGACTTTTTTAGGTTGGCCTAAATGGAGATGGAGGCGTGTTATTATTTGGTGTCGTCCACGTTTATGTAATTATAAAGTTTCATCTCCAAATCGCCCAATGTTTGAGAAAAAGGGAAATTTGAACTGTATCCCGGATGCAAACTCATAAATCAAAGTATGTACATAAAAACTTGAAAGTTCAGTGAAGAAATAACTTCCTCCCATGGGATCAATAGGTACGCTAGATCTTGCCACTTCTAGAAAAACATATGAAAATAACATTAATCTCTTGAGCTATGCTGGAGTTTGAGGGGAAAAAATATGTAAATATAGTAAATGCAGGGAGTGATACAGCTCAGTGGACAAAAGCACATTTTTATTAAGGTTATGTGCTCTTAGCTCCTTTAGTCTGACAGGATACACTAACAATGAGGTTTTGCCCCAACATTCCGCCTTCATGTTTTATACAAATGTGATAAACCGGTTAGAAATGACAGCACCTTTTGTACATAGCTCGCTCCCCGCCCCCATATTTTGGCTCAATATTGGACGGTTTATCATAATGAGGAATGCAGTTATAATTTTTAATAGTTGGTTGCATATCCTTTGCATGCCATGACTGCTTGAAGTCTGCAACCAGTAAACAACACCAGATGTTGTGTATCTTTCCTGCTGATGCTTTGCCAGGTCGGTACTGCAGTTCTTGCTTGTTATGGGGACCGGGTAATGTCGTCCCCTTCCCAGCCAGGCAGACGGATGGGCGGCGGACGGGAACATTTTGTCCAGCCCGTTTTTCTGTAACCCCTTGGGTTAGGAACTTGATTTTGCATAGGGTGTGCTTGCTTTAGTGGGTAGGTGTGGCTCGTCAAGGTTTCGTACTCGAATGACCTTTGACCTTGGCTCAGTGACCTTCACCTTTAAAACATTGTGGGCTCCATTTCTCTCAAACAGCTTGGGTTAGGAACTTGATTTTGCATAGGGTGTGCTCGCTGTAGTAGGTAGGTGTGCCTTATTGAGGTTTCGTACTCGATTGACCTTTGACCTTTGCTCAGTGAGCTTCACCTTTAAAATGTTGTCCGCTCCATTTCTCTCAAACTGCTTGGGTTAGGAACTTGATTTTGCACATGTGGTCTCGCCTTGTTAGGTAGGCGAGCCTCGTCCAGGTTTTGTACCACAATGCCCTTTCACTCTGGCTCAGACACCTTCAGCTTTGATTCGGTGTGTCGGGGCTGAGGGGCGTGGCCTTCACCAGAGTCCTCTTCCCCAGGTAAAATACATGTTCAGTTGAATCAGATCCCCCACCATCTCCTGCTGACACACATAATCAGAGGACACTGCCGTTACCATCCCACTCCTCGTGTCTGCACAGGCAGACCTTCACCCTTCCAAAAGACCCAGTGAAAATATTTTCAGTTGAAAGGACATTTAGGGAAAATTTTATGGTCACCATTGTAAAGATGCAAAAAACAGGTTCAATTGTGAAGGTTTTTTTTCTCTGACAATTTGTGGACATTTATTGAGCGTTCACATTGCGATCATTTTCCACCAGGATTTGCAGTAGTGATATTTTTCATCCACTGCGGTGTACAAATTGCAGCATTTCATAATTTTGGAACTTGAGTAGGAAACTGCATCAATATTTCTCATTTAGAAGCCAAAATTGCAATGCCTGGTTAAAAAAAAAAAAAATTTTAAAAGTGGTCTACATGTGAACGTTCAAGCAATGCCTATGAACAGGCAAAGAAAAAACTCTCACTTTTGAACCTGTTTTTAATGTCTTTGCTCTTTTAACCTCTGTTTAAAGGTAAAATGCTCACAACGGAAAATCTTTTAAAAAGTGACTATAACCCATTTTATAATGAGTTTTAAAATTAAAGATGGTCCTTCAAAAAAATTGAGAACACAATTCTGGCTATGAAATGGTAGGATTACGAGGCAACCACCATCACAAAAGAAAAAAATAGTTACATACTTAGCATCTTAAAAAAAGTTACATACTTAGTCATCCAAACACAACAGTTTACAAGTGACAAAGAGCACCATGTTACACAGACTACAATAAATTTGTATTTATTAAGGAATCATTTAAATGCAACTTGAATAATATTCTTTAAATAGAATCACAATGAAATAAAAAAAATAAAAACTATTGCTTGGAAAATAAATTAAATAATTGATTTTCAAAAGTGCAAACATTAAAAAGTTTCCTCCCTTCTTTTGTTTACATCAAAGCTTGTCAAGCATATGCTTTTAATTTCTGTGGTTGCACTATGAAATACACTGAGGAAAACATAGGGTAAGCCCACGTCCACAAAACAGTATCATACTCTGTATAGTATGCTAAATAGTATGCTGTATGCGAAAACAACTGCTTTATCCCTCCAGTTTGCACACTGTACCTTATTGTTTTCACTCCCTGCCTTATCCTCTTTGAAAACTGTAGACAGTTTGCTTGGTTGAAAAACTATATACAGTTTTTTTTTTACTTCTGTACTGTCTGAAAGATGAAACCATGTACAAACCCCGATTCCAATGAAGTTGGGACGTTGTGTAAAACGTGAATAAAAACAGAATACAATGATTTGCAAATCCTTTTCGACCTATATTCAATTGAGTACACTACAAAGACAAGATATTTAATGTTCAAACTGATAAACGTTATTGTTTTTTTTTTTTGGGAAATATTCACTCATTCTGAATTTGATGCCTGCAACACATTCCAAAAAAGCTGGGACAGGAGCATGTTTACCACTGTGTTACATCACCTTTCCTATTAACAAACACTCAAGAAGCTTTTGGGAACTGAGGACACTAATTGTAGAAGCTTTGTAGGTGGAATTCTTTCCCATTCTTGCTTCATGTACGACTTCAGTCGCTCAACAATCCGGGGTGTCCGTTGTCATATTTTGAGCTTCATAATGCACCACACATTTTCAATGGGAGACAGGTCTGGACTGCGGACAGGCCGTCTATTACCTGCACTCTTTTACTACAAGGCCACGCTGTTGTAACACTTGCTGAATGTGGCTTGGCATTTTCTTGCTGAAATAAGCAGGGACGTCCCTGAAAAAGACCTCGCTTGGATGGCAGCATATGTTGCTCCAAAACCTGTATGTACCTTTCAGCATTAATGGTGCCTTCACAGATGTGCAAGTTACCCATGCCATGGGCACTAACGCATCCCCATACCCTTACAGATGCTGGCATTTGAACTTTGCGCTGATTACAATCTGGATGGTCCTTTTCCTCTTTGGCCTGGAGGACACGACGTCCATGATTTCCAAAAACGATTTGAAATGTGGACTCGTCGGACCACAGCACACTTTTCCACTTTACATCAGTCCATCTAGATGAGCTCGGGCCCAGAGAAGCCAGCGGAGTTTCTGGGTGTTGTTGATATATGGGTTTCGCTTTGCATACTAGAGTTTTAACTTGCACTTGTAGATGTAGCGAGGAACTGTATTAACTGACAATGGTTTTCCGAAGTGTTCCTGAGCCCACATGGTAATATCCTTTACAGAATGATGTTGGTTTTTAAAGCAGTGCCGCCTGAGGGACTGATGGTCAGGGGCATTCACTGTTGGTTTTCGGCCTTGCTGCTTATGTGTAGACATTTCTCCGGATTCTCTGAATTTTTTGATGATATTATGGACTGTAGATGATGCAATCCCTAAATTCCTTGCAATTGCACATTCAGAAACGTTGTTCTTAAACTGTTGAACTATTTGCTCGCGCAGTTGTTCACAAAGTGGTGAACCTCGCCCCATCCTTGCTTGTGAACGACTGAGCCTTTCGGGGATGCTCCTTTAATACCTAATCATGACACTCACCTGTTTCCAATTAACCTGTTCACCTGCGGAATGTTCCAAACAGGTGTTTTTTGAGCATTCCTCAACTTTCCCAGTCTTTTGATGCCCCTGTTTACAGCTTTTTTGGAACATGTTGCAGGCATCAAATTCAAAATGAGTGAATATGTCCAAAAAAACAATGAAGTTTATAAGTTTGAACATTAAATATTTTGTCTTAGTAGTGTACTCAATTGAATATAGGTTGAAAAGGATTTCCAAACCATTGTATTCTGTTTTTATTCACGTTTTACACAATGTCCCAACTTTATTGGAATTGGGGTTTGTATTGATCCATCTTTGTTTCTTGTTTTTACTTTTTTTCTCAAGCCTCTTGTACAGTGTGACCCTTGTTGTGGTCCTTTAGAACAGACACCAGGCAGTCAGCTATATCTCCTCCCAGTGCAGCCACGCACCATGCTGGTACAGGGTACAGGTAGCGGAGAGCTACCCACACCTGTCCACAGAGAGTGAGCTGCAGGTGCACGGACGGCCTACAGGAGTCGCTATGAGCGACGCTGTCCCCATGGACTGTATCCCTATCTGAATAGGGATGCTAGCCTGTAAGAGTTTGGCCTCGCAGTCCCTCCCCCTGTTGCATTCTTTCACCTCCACCTTAACGGGCAACAGGTGCAGCCCGTTAAGGTGGAGGTGATTGCAGAGTATGAAGGGCTGGCTGTTGCCAGTCCCCAGGGACTCTGCATTCTTGTTTGTATCCTGGTTTAATGTTTGGTGCTGCACTCCGTGTTTTAAGCTCTGTTCTGTTTTGTTTAATTTTATTAATTAAACTTTTCAGTTCTTTTTACCAGCCTGAGCATTTGGGTCGCCTTCTCTGCTTTTGGGCCCATGGTCCCAGTGCCCGCCGGACTGCAGTTTGCATCCGGCGGGACAAATCCGTGACATAGCCTCAGCCAGCATGGGCTGACGGGATTCAGTCTTAGGCTGTGCTGGTTGCTAATAAGCTTTTATTAACTGAGCCACCCAGGAGCGAAACATTTACAGCTTGGTGGGGGATTTTGTTGACCCCAAAAATTTCTGTTTCATTATGCTTAGGCTAATGTGGCTATGAACTTGGTCTTTAAAAATGTACAGTTCCTGAAATGCATTTCTGTGGCTTTACTAGGGTAGTGTGCTCTGTTCTCTAAATGTTGTCCTGTCTACAGCGTCAATCAGCGGCAGCTGATTGGCTGAAATTAGAGGAGGCACAAAAAAATCCCTTTCAACTGAGTAGTAGTCTTGACCATTTTTCAATCATTTTTCTTGATTAACATGTTTTCCAATGATTAAAAAATCCATTGGCAGATAAATTCATAGCTTACTTCTAAGTGCAATGTTTTGGCGATTAAACATTCTTGTAAATGCAATTCAGAAAAATGTTTAATTCATTTTACAAAAAAAAATATTACAAACTACTCCTTCAATTGTATTTATTTTTTTAGTCATCCTGCATTGTAGGCGATCTAACCTGTGCTTCATCATTGTTTGAATAACAACATAGGAAACAAAGATTACAAACAAGTATCCAAAAATGAATAACATTGACTGGAAGGTGAAGTGGCGCATTACATCTCTCTCGTAAACCTCATCGATGAGAGCTGGCCTCGCCTGATAGGGCTGAATGTTCTCAGAGTTCAAGTGATTTTAATTTTTGAAAAATGATTGAAAACAGGTCAAGACCAATCATTAGTTGAAAGGGAAGTGCCGTGCCTCCGCTATTAAGAGCTCATTAGCAGGCAATCCTGTCTGTGCAGGTGGGTAGTCATGAGGTAAATGCCCTGTTACGTGTCCCTTCCACCCTTTAAATTAACCGTCTCACTTCACTCCTCATTCAGGCTAAAGAATGGAGGCAGCCCAGACAACCGCAACAAAATGGACGGCAGCAGTTACAGAACTAAGCAATTCTGCATTTCCTCTCCTGAACTTACAGTATCATATGGTAAAAAAAAAAGAAAATTTAACTAGTGGGAAGTATCCAGTATCAATACATTTTCATTGTATTCCTCTGTTGTGTCGAACAAAGAATTTCTTTTCAAGGGCCTTTCCAAAAAAAAAACTTGATTTTCTTCAATGCAATTGCCAAAGAGCTCTCTCTTCATCCACATGCAACAGGTTCACGTACACAAGAACAGCCAAGCGAATACTTTCATTTACTGTTTATTTAGTCATTGACTATACAGAATTTGGTACATGGACAAGGTCATTCGTCCTCGTATCAAATTCTTCACATTCTTTTTCAGAAAACAACGGTAAAAATGACATTCCATGAGGTTTACTTGTAAAATAAATAAGACATAAATAAATAAATAGGTAAAATAAACTAGGCTCGATGCAAGTGTGGTATTGGATGTGGAGTGTGTGTAGACACGCAGTTCTGATAAGGCACGTGGCGTGTCGTCAGTATTTGGAGATGGAATTAGAGCAGCGGAGTCCCTTTGCACCGAACGACTTGTCTCCGTCTCCTCTTAATCTTCCTCTCATGGACTTCGTTGGCCAGATCAGAGCCCTTGCTGTACACCGCCATCAGTTCCCGCAAGGCCTTCTGTTGAGTTATGGACTCCTCCGCCTGATAAAACCACAGAGACAGATGTGCATCAGTTTGCTGCAGGAAAGAAGGGAATTCAGACAGGAGTACTGCAAAACAAAGTCAATGCTGCGAGGCAAACTTGTTTCGTGCTAAAATAGATTGCGCAGCCCTTTTCATTGTCCTTGCCTATTAAATAAAATTGTTGCTACTAATTGCATGCAAGTACAAATATCAACCGAGTCAGTGCATATTTAAGAGGTAAGTATTACAAAACAAAGTTGGTAAGAACTCACGCACAATATTTAGTATAAGTATGAATATTTGTTTTACAGCCTGTTCATTGACTCTTGACACCTTATTAAAAAATTGTTACCTCATAAATACATACTGTATGTAAGTAGCTTGCATTTGCCTCGTAAATAATGCTCTGAACAGGCAGTAAAATGAAGGGTAAAAAAACATTATTTGTGCCCCCATTGAAGATACTGGCCTCCCCTATAGCTCCCCTGTAAACTTATTTTGTTGCTGTCTATCTCAGAGGAAATAATCATTTTAATCATGATTGACAGCCAAAGGCTTTGCCCTCGGTGCTGAGAATTATTTCCTTGTTCCTGATATCCCATTCTACACCATAGTCTCAATGAATGGTTCAGATGCTCATACAAAATGTACCAGTAGACTAATAGTCCCTGAGTAAACACAAAGCACATTTTTATAAAAATTTCATGAAATTAGTAAAAATAGATATTAAACACCCTCATCACAAGCATGACATTAAATGTGCATTATTGCTGAGTTAGTGCAGGTAGAGGACATGATCTCGTGCTTATAGACAGCCCCATGCATATCTTCCACCATGTTGCCCCTCTATAATATGAAGTATTTAGGCTGCTCTCCGGCTTCACTATTGCAGCAAAAACATGCGTCTGCCTGCTGCTGTGCTGCATCACACCCTGCTGCTGCCAGTTAACATTCCACTCTCCACTACAGCATCTACCTGTGAGCTCAGAATATTTCCACAGGGTATCCCATCACTCTCTGCTCTCTTGTCCTCTAGCTCAGCTGGCTATAGGGTGTGTCAGGCTTAAAATATCTTTTCACGTATTTGTCATCCTGCAGTGAACTGTTTTTGAGTGTTTACATGTGAGTTGGCTGCCAACAATTTCCTATTAGTTTGTTCAGAATGATAGTCAGGAGTGAAAAATAGGCAATTGAACTGAGCCCCCAGGATGCTCACCTTGATATCCCATAATGCTTTGAGGTGTTTCTTGAATTCCTGGTTCATGGAGGGCATGTCTTTTTGCAGTGCCTGCACTCGACCTTTCACGGCATGAATGGTCTTCCTAATCTCTTCTTCTTTGGTGCCATTCAACAGGCTGGACAGGATCTTTTTGCTGATCTCCAGTACCTCACCAGTGAGCAGGTATTTTTCAATTCCCTACATTCCCCCGCAAAAAAAAAAAATCCAGATAATCAGTCAGTTTAGAAGGTTTGTCTGGCTGAATCACAGATTAAGCACCTTTTTTCTTTACGAAGATGAAGTACAGGGGCTTACTGAAGCTTTGATGCAACATCTCATTACAAATATCACAGTGCCACTATGTGAATGATAAATAAATTGATTTGCATCACAATAAATCCTTAAACTTGGGATATTGAGGCACTGAGGTTAAGAGACACTCCAAGTTTGAAACTGATCATTGAAATAGGAAAAAATGTATCATAATATAAAAATGTTGTTTCTCAGAGCAGCACGATCCTGTCATGAAGCTGTATCATTGCTTCTCTGCTAAAATAGGTGTTGAGAGATCTATTGTTTACAGTCCAGCTGGTAGAGAAGCAGTCACCTGTAGTTTGTCCAAAATGTCCAGGTTCTTCAGAAAAAGTGACTGACCATGAAATTTGCCTTTGCTGTTTTTCTAGAAAAGAAAAGAAAAAAAGCACAGTCTTAATTGTTCATGTTTGTGACTGGAATAGACATACAGGTAATGCTAAACTGTGTGGGTGAATCTAACAGATGTTTTGTTAAAGTGGATTGTGGTCCGTGTGTGACCTAGCAAGTGCTCATTAATGACATATGCATGACCAACACGTGATCCCCTTGGCCGCTTGCACTGTACAATATCAGTCAAAAGCACCAGTTTTCAACTGACATCCCCATAAACAAAGGACATTTTGAGGCAAATAACTGGGAATGAGTTTTGGTTTGTTATATTTCACAACTAAACTCGGCTCTTTTTGTCTTTTGATGCGACATGCCAAACAAGCCCCTTCATATTTGCCAATCTTTGCCCTTGCTTTCTGATTTCTGCCTTCAAAATATAACAGAGAGGATTAGTATCATGAGCAGAGGAACTATTTCTTATGTCATTTGGAAAATTGTTCATCGTGTGTGTATGTTTCTGTGTGAGCAAGTTTTCGCTCGTCCTTAATGCCAGTATTGACACAGTCCTCTCACACCGGTACACTTCCGATGCAAAAGACTGTACTATGCTCTCACTTCAGCTGCAAAGTTTTGTGCTTTCAAAATGCCATTCAGTTCATCCAGTAAGTTCTATACATGAGTGTGCTCTAGAAACATGTAGATGTTTGAGCGCTGGAACTCCTTGGTGAAAACATTCAGCATCGAGCCCTGCTGGTAAACAACGTACATTTAGAGGTCTATAGGTGTGTATTTGAACCTGACGTCTTTAGTTACACTGACTTCCACAGAGAGAGGGAGTTTGGTTGTCCTACACTATATGGCAACCATGGCAAGAAGACCCACATTGCCCATCTTCTTTTGAAATAAATAAATAAAGACATACATACATAAATAAATACATAAATAAATGTTATTAAAGAAGTCCCATTGTACATATTTTCTCTCCGTACTCAGCAAAGCACACCTCATTCAACAGCTAGAACAGGGCTGCCCAACTCTGTTCCTGGAGATCTACCATCCTGTAGGTTTTCATTTTAACCCTAACAAAGCTCACCTCATTCAACAGCTAGAACAGGGCTGCCCAACCCTGTTCCTGGAGGTATACCATCCTGTAGGTTTTCATTTCAGCCGTACTTGACACATTAGGTTCAAATAAGCAGCTCAAAGAGCTCTCTAGCTCTTGACTGAGGGCTGGAGTTAGGGCTGGTTTGGAAATCTGCTGGATGGTAGATCTCCAGGTACATGGTCAGACATCCAGTTATCACATATATATGTACCCCTATTCAGCACTCAAAATTTCGGCGATGCAGACAGAATTATCTTGAATGATGTGTCTCCTGCTTCACTAGCATTACACCAAGTCAGTCAAAGATATCGGTTATACCCACATAGTCAGTTATGAAGTGGTCTTTCAGTTTCTTGATGTCCTCTTGCATGTTTTCTGATGCGCTGAGGGGTGTGGGTGCAACCCGTCCGGAGCCCATTAAGCATATCCCACAGAGGAGAGCCAGGCCGTGTAGCAAACTCATTGTATCCAAGTGTCAGCTTCTAAATCTTTGAGTCCCTAAAACTCAGAGTATGTGGGAACTCCCGTTTCACCCTTTTTGAGCCACCAAATTAATTACTGATATGAGAGTTAAAAGCTTCAAGGAAACCCTGACGAAGTTTAAACTATTCCGCCTATAAAAAAGGAGTCTTTGAGGCCTTTAAATATGTGATGGGAATTAGCTAAGTTAGCGATGCAGAGCCTCATTGACTCGAATGAGACTCAGACATGAAACCCAGGCATATTTATAGTCGAAGAAGCGGAGGCTCGAAGCGAGGGGTGTGAAAATTGTGGCTAGTTGGTGGGTTTCTCAGCTGAGCGAGTGTTTCCTTTAAAATACTTCTGCATTTTTCAATGCAGATTCTCCCCATCAGGGCCTTTTCTTGGGGTTCTCGGGAAGGTTAGTGGCATATTTGCAGTCAGGGGAATTTCGTTGGGCGGTTTCCTGCAGGTGGAGGGAGGGACGAGAGTACGCTTCGGACCAACCTGGCAACCCCGCCTCAATGACGGACGATCTAGACGAGAAGGCTTGATACATGGAAGTGCGGTTTCTTCACCTATAGAATCTTTCAAGTAAAACAAAATGGCCTCTCGGCTCATGAAACTCACACCCTGGTCACACGCTGAAGGGTGTGATGAAAATGAACCGTGTCATGGAACCATGTTAACCCACGGTGATTCACGGATGGAATTTACAGACAAAGCTGTCTTTATTTAATCCAGAGCCCCACCTGCTCTGATTTTCATCCAATGTTACCAACATTGAAAAAACGAAAAGTTAACGGCACTCAAAAAAGTAAGGCTGCAAAGCATTTTTGAGTTGGGTCAACTTCAAGTTCCAAGTTCTTTCAAAAATGGAACCACTGAGACTTGAAGTTGGGCAAAATGAAAAATGCTTTGCGGCCCGTCGCTTACGTTTTTAGGTTTATTTGACCTTTTTTTTTTTTTTTTTACTGTGAATCTCAACATGACACCATCCTTAAAAATAGCTTTTGCTTAACAATTGTAATTCTGTTTTTTAGAGAACTGTTGAAATATCTTTTATTACCCTAATCTACATATGCTGTATTCATTTTTAGCTGATAAACAATGAAGGCAAATTATGAGAAATGTTTGACAATCAATGGGACGACAGTGAAAGGCACTGATGTTTGAAATCCCAGTAAGTTAACACATTTGTGAAGCTGCACGTTATCCAATGTTGTGCAATCGTAGGGCAAGCGTTCAGAGGACGTTGAGCAGATGTGGTGTCGGTGGTTTTTGTGACTGAGTTCAGTCGTCCGCACGGCGTTCCGCTTTTCGGAATTTTTTCTGAGGCTGTCGTATCGCGGATCATCTGGTGACTGAAACTCCTTGTCATGGAGACTGAGGTGAGAGTTTTTTTTTTGGTTTTGAGAAACTGCATAACTCCGAGTGGGACAGGCTTTCCTTTCACCCGAACACATCAGTTTCAGCCACTGTCCGTGGCTTAGTCATTCATTTTATGACATCAGCAAACAATATGTTAGTGGCATCTTCCGAAATATCAGCCCACGCTTATTATATAATTCCTGCACTGCATAGTTACATTGAGATTTATTTATTTTATAAAGGAGCTCTTTAGAAGGAAAATCACTCCCATCACTAAAAATGAAATAAAATATTTAGTTTGTCATCTCATTTGTAAAAATAAAAGCTGAAATAATTAATTCTTACCAGATAATAACAACAGTAAAACTCCTCAGAGACTGCCTCAGACAGTTCACCAGCTGGATGGGTGGACAGAGTCAGAAGAGCGAGGTAGATTGGGGACCTCGGTCTGATACCACATCGACCGGGAAAGAATGGAGCCTGAAGACGTGGTTCAAGATGAGTTTGGTTGTTTCTTTCGCCGAGGGCAGCTTGGGAAGGGGAACAAAGGGAACCATCTTCCTGAACCTGTCTAACACTGTCAGGATTACCATGTTGCCATCTGACGAGGGGAGACCAGGGACAAAGTCCAGGGAGATGGAGACCATGCTCGACGGGGTGCAGGCAGAGGACGCAGGAGTCTAGCGGGGGCCTGGTGCGAGTGCTTGCGCTGGTTACACACTGGGCAGGCGTCAACTAACTCCCAGGTGTCTTCCTCCAGCGTGGTCCACCAGAACCTCTATTGTAGGATGCTCTCAGTACGTTGGATCTAAGGATCACAGGTGAATATGGAAGCGTGGGCCCAATGCCAGAGGAACAAACAGGCGACTGGAAGGGTATTTACTGGGACCAGGTTCATTCTCCAGGGCAGTTCTGACCCTCTCCTCTATCTCCCAGGTAACAGCGGCAACCAGATACAGGGCTGAAAGAATAGTGTCCAGACTGATAGACGGATCCTTACCTTCCAGGAACTGTTGAAACAGGGCATCAGGCTTGACGTTGTGAGTCTCAGGCTGGTAGGAGAGGGTAAAATTGAACCGGGTAAAAAAACAGGGACCACCGGGCTTGCCGATAGTTTAGTCTTTTGGCGATGCCGATGTTCTCAAGGTTGTTGAGATCCATCCAAACCAAGAATGGCTGCGTGGTCCCCTTGTCCCAATGGTGCCATTCCTTGAGCACTATTTTGACCGCCAGCAACTCATCATTCACAATGTTGTAATTTCTCTTCGCCGGTGACAATCGACGGGAAAATTTTAGCACAAGGGTGAAGTTTCTACCCCAGGAAGGAGATGGAGGTGGTGTGAAAGTCTTACTTCTCAGCTTTTACAAAGAGGGAGTTTTTGAGGAGGCACTGCAGGATGGATTGGACATGATGAATATGTTCCTCTTTGGACTTGGAAAACACCAGAATACCATCAAGGTAGACGAACCCAAACCGGTCTAGTATGTCATTGACTAACATCTGGAAAACAGCAGGGGCGTTGGCCAGGCTGAAGGGCATGACCAGGCACTTATCGCCCAGTGGGGGTGTTAAATGCCATCTTCCATTAGTCACCCTCATGGATCCAGACCAGATGATATGCGTTGCGCAGGTCGAGCTTGGTGAAAATGGTAACCCCCTGAAGCAACTTGAAGGTGAAGGAGATTAGAGGTAGGGGGTGCTGGTTCTGAGTTCAGATGTTGTTGAGGCCCCTGTAGTATATATTGAGGTCTGGTGAAACGAGTTGTGCAATCATGCTGTGCTTTTATTTGTTCGCTAGGTAACATCTCTCTGTTTGTATGTGCATGTGTGTGAGCATGTGTGCTTGTTTGTGTATGTTTTTATGTGTGTTTACGTGTGTATGTGTGTATTTATGTGTGCAGGTGTTGATATGTGTAGGCGTGTATGTAATTGTGTGTGGGGTGTTTGTGTTTGTGTGTGTATGTGTGTGTGTGAGCATGTGTGTTTGTTTGCGTACATGTGTATACGTGTGTTGGTGGGTGTGTGTATGCGTGTTTTTTTGAGTGCATGTGTGTATGTGTGTTTGTGTGTGTGTGCATGTTTGCGTTTGCATGAGCAGTTGGGCATTTTTGTGTTTGTTTATGTGTGTATAGAAATGTATACAACAGCCATGTATTCCCAAGAGTTTGTCATGACGCTTGAGGTTCTCTGGTTAAATAGGTTTTTCTTTTTTTCTCCTCTCTCTTGCTGTCTTTCTAGATTATAGAAGTCTTATCTTGCTTCCTGTTACTATGTCTTTACTAATAGTGGCTATGAAAAATACTGTTGAATTGGAACACTTTCTCTCTCTCTCTAGCTCTCTTTCTCTCTCTCTTTCAATCTATCTATCTTTATCTGGAGCTATTACAGTGAGAATTCAATTTGGAAAATGCAGCCATTTTAGTGAGAATTCACTTTGGAAAAAGCTGCAAGTTCCTAGGAAATTCAATTAGGGAAATGTAGCCATTTCACTGAGAATTCAATTAGGGAAATGCAGCTACTTCAGTGAAAATTCACATTGATTAATCCAACCATTTCAGAAAGAACTGTCAGTGCCTGAATCTGTATTGTTGCATTAATGCCCGGTTTATTTGTATTTATTATTTTTCAAGTTTTAGCGATTATTTTAGCAGTTCTCTCTATTGGTCTGCTCTTCTCAGTCATCTGTTATTTGCCACGTGTTTTCTGTTTTCACCCTCACTCTGGCACTGCCCCTCGTTCATTGTTAATTTTTTGATTGTTCCCTCATTTGTAGCCGCACCTCCCTGCATGTTCCTCAGCTCCACACACCTGCACCCAATGTAATCAGTCACTTAGCTTCCCTTTATATTCCCCTTTTTCAGTGTCGCTCTTCGTAAGTTTGTCAGCCAGTTTCACCGTGTTTGATCTATTAGCACTTCTTGATTACTTGTACTCCTGGGGCCTGTACCATAAAGCTGGATTAACATACCCGGGGTTTCTCCTAGTTATCTGGCTTCACTTAACCAGACATCCGCAATCTGAATTGAACCCAGGGTTTTCCAGTCTAGATCTGTGCGTGCTCATATAGGCCCTCATTTATCAAACGTGCGTACACCAAAAAAATGTCCCGCAAGGATCGGCATTTATCAATCTGAACGTGAGCGAACGGTCCGCAAAAATCTCACGCCAGGTCTGACCAGGTGTACGCAGATTCGAAACCAGCGAACAACATGCAGGAACGAGTGCAGCTGTCAAAATGAGTAATATGCAGTCATGCTGTTGTTACTCTTATTAGTAAAATGAATAAATAGGCTAAATAGATAAATAGGCTAAATTAATAAATGAATGAATAAATAAATAAATAAGACACCTGTGTTGAGAAATTAATTAAACTTATATTTTGAGACAACCTGCTTGTCAGGCCAGAAGGCTGACAATTACAATCGATTTGATTCAGCGCAATGCGTGGCTTGGCAGATATGCAGTGTGTATGTCACCTGCTCATCCAGTCAGATATATACTGAACAACAAAAGAAACGCAAGTTAATTAAAGGCAGACTGGAAAATACGTTTGCGCGTAATTATTTTAGAAAATCAAATTTATTACTTGCGCGTGCACATTTACACTCGTTTCATCAATTTTTTTATTTTCATTTTTTATTTTGTGGTCACTTTGACTGAGTAACCATTAGAGTCCATTAACTATCTAGCTAACTTGCGTTTCTTTTGTTGCTCAGTATATTTAGGCCTACAGACACTTTGACTGTGATCACATTTTGACAATGGCAGATCTTCTAGCGTTTGTTATAGGAATAAGCTTTTGTTCGACGTGAGAGGAACTGTCGGCACAGAGATCTCCTACGGGAAAGTAACGAGTGGCTGCTCGTTTTGTGTGGCACCCAATAAAATGTCAAGGAGTAATACTAATAAAAGTACAAAGAAGAGTGATCTCTGCAGACTGTATTTAAACAACTACCCTCATGCAGCTCCGATCGAGGCGGTGGGGACTCATCCGCTCCTCGAACGGTGACAGCCGGAGGTTGGAGTCTGGTTGGCCTCCACCGGTCCGTGCGCTGCTGAGCCTGAGCGCCGCAACCCGTTTTTTGGTGGCGATCTTAAAATCGGACCTTTTTTTTTTTTTACCTACATGTAAGGCATTTGGATTGTCAATTATGTAGGCTA
The DNA here is from genome assembly GCA_029692085.1 of Gymnothorax javanicus. Lineage (NCBI taxonomy): Eukaryota > Metazoa > Chordata > Actinopteri > Anguilliformes > Muraenidae > Gymnothorax > Gymnothorax javanicus. The sequence goes on from CM056201.1 coordinate 9,021,007, forward strand.
TATAACATGAAATATCATGCATCTATAAATTGAATTTATTAAGGCTGATGTTCTTCGCACTTACACGTGTGGCCAATGCTGATTTTTTTTTTCTTGGCCACACTCATAAGTGCGCCAGTTGATGACCATTCCAGTGCCGCTTATACAAAGTACCGCTTAAAATAAGTTTGGCCAAGAAAATTTTTTTTAGCTTTGGACACACTTAAAATAAGTGTGGGCAATGGAGAAATGTGCATCTTGGCACACTTATAAGTGCGTCTAATGCGAATTTCGATTAATTTTTGTGCTTGGACACACTTAAATTAACGCGAATGGTCGCTTCGATTTATTAATGAACTAAATCAAACGTCTGCAGCGCTCCGGTTTTCCACCCCAACGGGGTTTACCACAGCAGCAATAGTTTTCCAAACTGCAGCTTTCTGGGCTCCCTTTATGCCACTCTTAATGCTTCCAAATAAAATTATTTTGTTTTTCTTCACCTCGGACGTGATAATTTATATTTCGTCCTCAGTGAAGTTCTTTCTTCTTTTCTGTCTTTCGAGAGTCCATGTCGTGAAGTGGGCAGGACCATGCCTCCAGGAGCATGAATTTATAGGGGCGTGTCATGTAAATCACGATGGTTTCAGCCGCCAGATTTATCAACGCCACGCCAGTTCTACACCAAAATCAGCGACGTACACACTTTTAGTAAATCATACGTGACACATGGCGAACGCTGATATTTACACCAGAATCTACACCAGATCCTATGCAAGTTTGATAAATGAGGGCCATTAAGAGGGTGGTGTTTGCTGCATACGACCAATCGCAGACATGGAAAAATCCACCCGAGCCGCGTACTTAACGACGGAGGAGCAGACAATAATCTTAAATAAATAGGAGGAATATAAATACATCATCCAGGCAAAAAGCAACACAGTTGCAGCTGCCTTAAGCCGAAAGGAATGCTGGCAAAAAATCACCGACTATGTCAATGCGTAAATTAGTGGGATTATAATATTACTTCCCCACCATAACGGCACGAGTAGATCTGACTATAGTAATATTTGTGTGTTCCATAAATTTATGTGTTTATGAAATTTGTTGTTATGGCATGTAATTTTAGCCTTATTATTTCAGATGCAACCCCAGCGCTCTTCGCATAAGTTGTGCAACTAGATCCACTCGGTTCCCATCATGGGCAGGCCATTTTCCAAGAGAATTGATTGATCATTAGGTGGGGCTTTTACACCTGCTGAGCTCTTATCCTGAACTTAACCTGCTCTGGAGTAGGTTAGGTGTTCTGCATATGTTACCATGGCAACGTACCCCGATAAAAAAGTAAACCACCTTCGTGGTACAGAAAACCCAGGGTTAACCCTGAAGTTACCTCGCTAAGCCGAAATCCAGCTTTATGGTACAGGCCCCTGGTTTTGGTTGGGTTTGTTTTGGCTTTACGATTCGGTCCAGTCCCTAGTGTTTGTTTGGTTACCCATGTATTACTTCTGTTTTTTTCTCCCTCACGACTCCTCTTTGCGATTTGGCTTTTGCGTACCTACTTTCTGGTTTTGATCTTTAGGCTGAAAATTGTCATGATTTTGGATTGGCCCCTTTGTGCCACATTCAATTGGTCATGAATAAATGCAAATAAAACCTTTGAACTCAGTTATTGTCTGCACTTGAGGTCTGCATCTGCCTTGTATCAAGAATTCACTTTGGGAAAAGCAACCATTTTAGAGAGAATTCACTTTGGGAAAAGCAGCTATTTCAGTGGTAATTCACTTTAAGAACTGTAGTCATTTCAGGGAGAACTAAATTGGGGAAATTCTGTCATTCCAGTCAGAATTTACTCAGGGAAATGAATGTTTTAGTGAGAATTTAATTAGGAAAATGCAGTTGTTTCAGTGAAGTTAAACTTGGAGAATGTCAGAATGTATTCGGGATAATGTGGACATTTCAGTGAGAATTTACTTCAGGAAATGAAGACAGTTCAGCGAGAATTTGTTTTGGGAAATGCATCCATTTCAGTTAATTCAGTTAATGAAACATAATTGCTTCAGGGATGAATTTACTGAGTTAAGTGCTGCCATTTCATGGAGGATTTACTGAGGGACATGCAAACATATCAGTGAGGATTTACTTTTGAAGAAGAAGCAATTTCACTGAGAATTCAATCTGGAAAATTCGGCCATGATAGCGAGAGTTCATTTAGGTGTTTTTGTTCTTATTTAGTCACCAAACTCCTAGAGGATTCTGATTTCAGGGCTAATTATTATTATTTTTATTTTTTATTTTTCGGTTTTTGTTCAATTCTGGTTTCAACGTCTTGCCAAGAGTGAGTTTCAAACAAGCATTTGTTTCAAGGTGCATTTTTATGATGTTTGGCCCCTGTATTTTGATTGCTTCCAATGGCAACAAAGAACCGAAACGCTGTCATATGCAGAATGCATTTTTTGCGGTGGAGCGCGGGTGAAAATCCGTACATTGCAGTCATTTCATCTGGCCCTGAGGACTGCCACAAGATGATGTTGGTAGCTTCAGTGCGCCTGCACAGAATGATAATCTGTTTGCTTCCCTCTGTAGCTCAATGCTCTGGCCATGAGCATGGCTGCATGGTTTTCTGCGAGGCACCACTGACTGTGTTTGCAGTGGAAAGCTGGTCTCATGACTCATGCTGTCGCTCTCAGAATTTTTAATCTGTTCCTTGAACGCCAAACTGCTCCCTGACATCAGCCACAAGCCACCGCAGTCGTGTCGAGCCGTTAATTCTTCATTCTAACCTGGTAGCCAGTTGATGCGCGTTTTTTTTTTTTCATTTTCTTTAACAAAACTTTTACATCTGTCTCCTTGTTACCCACCATACTCTTCTCAGCACGTGTAAGAAATGGAATCATAGCATTTCCAAAGGGCCCAACTGCAATGAATTAAAGGTCTGTTTATCTTATGACAAGAAGGGGAACTTTCTTAAGGGGAACTTTCTTGTAAGTCAGCCAACAGTATCTCAATGACACTCTCTAGTGAAGAAATAAACTAAAAAATATTTGGATCATAACATATGGGCAAAAAATAAATTCATTTTTCCCTTTCTTGAAAAAGAGTTGTTCCTTGGAGTTGGGCCCTTTGGAAACTCAAGGATTCAACTGAATCGCGTACCATTTGCTTCGATGTTCATGCCTGTGTTCAATTTAGATTTTCGAGAACTGCAGGCGGAAACCATAGTACCTGGAGTAAATCAATGCACACAGGAGGAAGGCATGACACTTCGACTCAGAAAGGCCCCAGCGTGGATTGAAACCCACGACCTTTTCATGTGGGCCATCAGCACCACCAACTGCACCACGATGCCAACCCTAGTTTAAACACAGAGAAATTTTCGTTATGACTACAATTTTCCGGCAAGCTTAAATAGAGCAGTGGGCTGGGTCACTATACAGCCCCTAGTAGTGGAATATGAATTTTGACTATAATTTTCCAGCATGGTTAAGACGGTGCGTTGGAATGACTCAGTCTGTTTTTTCGAGTTCAGCATGGTCCAGCCCTATATCTGCAGGTGTCCACTGCTTAGTGAAATAATGAAGTTACACTATTGGTCAACTGGCTGAGTGCACTCTTCCTATTGGCCCTTGTTCTTTCAAAGTAATTTGGCGCGAACAGTTTCTACAGCGTTATAAAGAAGCGTTGACAGTGGATCCACTTTAGAGTCTTTCACAATTATTCACACTTTTTTCACCCGAATCTTTGGATCATGCTTTCAAAACTCTAAACACAAATTACAGAACCACAGACACAAAATGCAAAACTCTACAAATCTTCAGCAAGGCAAACGCCACATTAAAAAAACAGTTCTCCCTTTCCAAAATGGTTTTTGCTTCAAAATGACACAAATACATATGAATTGATCAATTCACCAACCACCAAACCTCTAATGAGTTCTGCGCAGAACACAGCTATGAATCAGCAGGTTTATCAGCAGGTTTGTGCTTCTTGCATTTTTAGTGTTACACTGCAGCCGCTTGTAAAAGATTGTGACAGTTATGACCATCTACTCAAATAAACACACAAATGCAGTACAGTAAAAAAAATTATTTACAAACCCCAATTCCAATGAAGTTGGGACGTTGAGTAAAACGTGAATAAAAACAGAATACAATGATTTGCGAATCCTTTTCGACCTATATTCAATTGAGTACACTACAAAGACAAAATATTTAATGTTCAAGCTGATAAACTTCATTGTTTTTTTTGTTTTTTTGGAAAGATTCAAACATTTTGAATTTGATGCCTGCAACACGTTCCAAAAAAGCTGGGACAAAAGCTGGGCAACAAAAGACTGGGAAAGTTGAGGAATGCTCAAAAAACACCTGTTTGGAACATTGCGCAGGTGAACAGGTTAATTGGAAACATGTGGGTGTCATGATTACGTATAAAAGGAGCATCCCCAAAAGGCTCAGTCGTTGGAGCGAGTTGACCCTTGAGGAGGTAGGAGGATCGACTCAGGTGCGGTGGTGGATAGCACTGTCTCTGCACCTGAAGAGCGGCACTGCAGGAGGGAAACTTGATTTGGCCATTTCGGTTGGGAGTAGGCCAAATGGCTGAGTCGGGAGGACTGAGGTGTGATCCGGGAGGTACATTAAGTGAGGAGGAAGGAGGAAGTGAGATTGAGGTAGACGAGTTGGACGCCGATAATGAGGGAAGTGCAGGCAACGAAGAATGGACGACAGTAGATTAGAGAGGAGAGAGAATCTGATGGAGAAAAGGGAGAGAAAGAACAAAGATCTAAATTTAAGGTTATTCTGCGATTTCAATCTCCTTGTACACTAAGGGCTCTATCTTTCACACTGCCTTACCCGTTGCCACTACCCGCAACCCGTGAATTACACATTTAGCAGCTTCCAATATCTCTAAACGATATCTTGCGGCCACACTACCCGCTATGCATTATGCCGAATCCTTTATTTGCGCCTGGAGGTGTGCCCGTGGGCGTGTTTATGCGCTTTCCCTACAATTGCTATCTTGACCACACACGTTAGGGAAAGCGTGTAGTGGGTCCTAAAACCACCCGCTACCAGCATTTGGGCTTTCACAAGAGCGCTATGCACTAGCACTCAGCAACGGAAATTTTTTTTCCAGCGAGAGCGGCGTTTCAGAACTCTCTTGCAAATGAAGGTAATTTCGGCGACAAGTATGTACACCTGTTTTTGCAGCACGGTCACACAACTTTCTGTCAAAAAAATGGACAGCAGTCCGATTGGAAAATGTAAACGGACGAAACCACGTACTTGTCACCAGAATTACCTCCATTCGCTGAAGAGTTCTGAAATGCCGCTCTTGCTGGGGAAAAAAAAAGTTACGTCGCTGAGTGCCAGTGCATATACCTAATTTTTTTTTTTTTCTAAAATGGGATTTTTGTTCTATGCCTCATTTCAGACGGGAGAGGAGTTGGAAGTGCATGGCTTAAACGATTTTTTTTTTTTTTTTTTTTTTTTTTTTTTGAAGTTTCCATCACAAAAGGGGTAGGCTTGATTTTTTTTTTTTTTTTTTTTTTTACTAAATACCAAACATTAAACAGTATGTCAATGTCAAATAATAATAATAATAATAATAATAATAATAATAATAATACAATTCATGATTAACTTAACAAAAACAGATCCTCTCCTGACTGTATTTGATCTCATGCACGGGCAATTTACCTTCGTCAACGGAGAAATGTGGCGACCTTCCTCTCTCCATCACGGATTTCGGTTTGAGGATTTGGGATAGCGCAGCCTGCTCCTAAAGGCAATGGCACCTGGCACACTGATTGGTTTAACTGGCGTAACGCCCAAACCACGCCTATGCATAATGTAACGGGTAGCGCTGGTGTTTTAGGGATATAGGCAGGTGTGCAAGATAGCAACTTTCGCGGGGGAACGCCTCTTACGCAATGTGAAATCCCCAAATAACAGGTTTAGGGACTCTGGCGTAAGATAGGGCCCTAAATCCCTTGAAGGTTAGCGACGCCATTCACAAGCTGGTAGGTGATGTACAGTTCATTAAAACCTTACAAGATGGGAACCTACTGATTACATGTAGAGATAGGGACCAGCAGCATGGATTAATGAAATGTAAATCATTACTTGGGAAGGAAGTTAAGCCACAAATATGGGAAGAAAGAGAAAGGCTATGGGTGTAATATCTGGAGTGTCACCTGAGATAACCGAAGAGCAAATTATGGTCAATATTAGAGGAGTGCGAGTAACGAGAGTTAAACGTTTGCCATTTACAAGAGATGGTGTTAAGGGGCCTAGCCTATCTGTATTGTTGACTCTGGAGCAGGACAAACTTTCTGAAAGAATCAGAATTGGGTACATTAGCTAAATAGTACATGGCAGCAGCCTGTAAGGGTAAACTCTGTTGTGCTAAATGCGGAGGGGAACATGAATACGGGAAATGTGAGAGAGGAGCTAATATTAAATGTTGTAACTGTAGAGGAGAGCATAGTGCTGCCTACAAAGGCTGTGATGCGTATAAAAGAGTGGTTCAAGTCCAGAACGTGAAGGTGAAGGAAAAGATAACTTACGCTAAGGCAATTAGAAAGGTAAAGTCTAATGATAACAACAGTAGAACAGCACTTGCGACTCAACCCCCGGTTCAAAGCGTACATAAATGCTGCAATGTTACCAAGGATACACTTACAGTGGAAAAGAGAAAGTTTGTAGCATTTATGGTGAAAGTTATTAACTGTTCTGCCCAAGCATGCAGCCGAACAGAGAGAACTAAGACAATTGCAAAAGCGGCAGAAAGGTACTTGGAAATGGAAGAGCTGTCAGTAGAGCTCATTAATGCAACACTTATAACAGGGATAGGCCTATCAGATTCTCAGTCAACAAGTGGAGGTGGAGTTTAATGATGTTAACCATTCTACAGTGTAATGCCAGGAGTCTAATTGCCAACGGACAAGAATTAAAACAGCACATTTAGGAGCAAACAGTCAAACCTAACATTATTCTGCATTCAGGAAGCTTGGCTTAAACCCTCACTTGACTTTACTATGTATGGCTCCACAGCAGTGCGTAAGGATAGAACCCTTGCTATAGGTGGTGGAGTTGTCACCTTCATCCAACATGGTGTTAATCATAGAGCTATCAACAGTAATAAAGAGCTTGAAGTAGTTATAATTGAGGCATGGGTCAACAGAACAAAAATCTGGATAATTAACTTTTATAATCCTTGTCAAAAAATAACTAGAGAAACGTTGGAGAGTGTATGTGATGTGGAAAACTCCAAAGTTATAGTATGTGGAGATTTTAATGCACATAGTGCCCTATGGGGAAGTGCTAGAACAGACGGAAATGGGTATATTATTGAGGAGTTTATGGATGACAATCAGTTAGTGTGTCTAAATGATGGAAGAGGCACCAGGTATGATGCAGCTCATGGTGCCGAATCAGCAATAGATCTTACTTTTGTATCATAACAGCTAGCAGGTACCTGCACATGGGATGTGAGCAGTGACAATGCAATGGGCAGTGACCACTCTCCTGTCTGGACAAAGATAGGGAATCAAAACATAAGCTTAGAAGAAAACTGGATTCCAAGATGGAAAAGGAGAGAGGCCAATTGGGGGCTGTACAATTTTAAAGCAAGCAGTGAATTAATTGAAGTCATGCCAAATTTAAGTGACGACACTGAGGAATTGAATAATATGATCAAAAGTATAATACATGAATCGGCAGAAGAAACAAGAGATAAAACAACTGGAGCAAAGAAGAAAAAAATGGTAGCATGGTGGTCTGATGAGTGCAGAGAGGCCGTTAAAAACAGGAATAAAGCCCTTAAAACTGTTAAATCTAATCATTCATTTGGTAACTTGATGGAGTATAAAAGAGCACAGGCTAAAGCCAAAAGAATTATAAGAGAAGCTAAAAGAAAATACTGGAGAGATTTCTGTAGTAACATTGGGACAGGAATATAAGTTAAGGACATATGGGGAATGGTCAGAAAGATGGGTGGCATAAGAAGGGACTTTTCCCAACCAATTTTAAGAGATAATGGCACTGAAGCAGTAACCAGTAGAGAAAAAGCTGAGATGCTTGCGAGATCTTTTGTAAGGATACATAGCTCACAAAACCTCTCCAGTGAGGATCTGTCTAAAAGAATGAGGACTATTGAAGAAAATAAAGATTTGCTGGGGATGAAAGTTGTGGGTGAGAGCTCACTAGATGCAAATTTTACACTGTTTTAACTAAAAAGAGCATTGATAGGTGTTAAAAATACCTCACCAGGGAGAGATGGGATATGCTATGAAATGATTGAAGAACTATATGATGTGGCAAAAAATGTGATTCTGGTTTTATATAACAAAATTTGGGAGCGAGGAAAGCTGCCCCCTGTCATGGTTTTGGAGGTTGGCGTTTGTTTGGGAGCTTTCTTTGTTACTCTCGTCCGGGACGATATCGTTTTGCCCACATCGGATTCTTTGGCCAGCTGGCATTAATTGTGGGCGGCGCCCGGACTCTATTTCAGCCCAAGTTCCGCCTCGCCACCTTTGCTAGAGTGTCAGTGTTACGATTGCACTATAGCCCGTAAAATCCCCAGCTAGAAAGTTGGTTAGGATTTAGTTGCGAAAGAGGAAAGTGTTAGTAAGGGAAATTATCTCTCTCTTTTCCCTCTCTCTTCCTCTGTCTGTGCACTGTCTGGGTGCTTAATCTTTTGATCTCGGCTTCCGAGATTTTTCCTTTATTTCGTTCTGTCTAGCTCGCGTTGCTTCCTTATTATTACTCGGACGAGATTTATGTCCTTTGGAAGCGCGAGCCCCTCTCTCTTGTTTTGTCTGTGTTCGTCATTTTGCTGCGCTTCCTTTCGTTCCGGCCACTGCATTTGGCGTCTCGAAATACCAGCCATCACACCCACTGGGTGGAAACATTCAGTAGTAGTCCCTGTAGGGAAACCAGGTAAAGATAAAACAAATGTCAAAAGCTACAGACCAATAGCCTTAACGTCTAACCTATGCAAACTCATGGAAAGGATGATTACTAAAAGGTTAGTGTACAAACTAGAAAGCAGAGGGCTGATCACACCCTACCAGAGTGGGTTTCGTAATGGAAGAACTACTATGGGTCCTGTCGTCTGCCTAGAGAATGAGGTACGTAAAGCACAAGTTAACAAAGAATCTGTTTTGGCAACCTTTTTTGATATAGGGAAGGCTTATGACATGCTATGGAAAGAACGACTTTTAATTAAGTTGAATAAAATGGAAATAGGTGGTAAAAAGTTCAACTGGACCAAAGACTTTTTAAAGGGTAGAACCATAGAGGTCAGAGGTCCCCACGACAGAGTCATCAAGCACATACACAATAGAAAATGGCACTCCACAAGGAAGAGTATGCAGTTCAATTCTGTTTAATATTATGATTAATGATGTCTTTGGCGGAGTGAATCAGAGGGTAAACAGAGCACTATATGCAGATGATGGGGCGTTGTGGGTTAGGGGCCGTAATATTGACAACTTACAACAAAGGATGCAAATGGCAATAAGTCAGGTTGAAAAATGATCACTTGAATGGGGTTTTCACCTTTTCTTAGCAATGGAGATCCACAGTTTTTATTTCTCAAACAATTTGTTACCTAGTCAATTCGATGACCCACCTGCATACGCACTAACGTACCATGAACAAACATACATAACGTTATTCGACTGTAGAGAATATTTGAAATGTCTGTGCCTATATTAAATAGAATTAAGTTAGCCAAACTTAGCTGAATCTTACCTGCCCAGGAGAAAATTAGCAACTTCAGCGTCGGTCTTCAAATTCTTGTCTGCTTTCAGCAGTCTCCATCTTTCAAAGGTATGTCCTATACAGATCCTTGTTTTGTTTCTGACTTTGTCACGACGTACTTCGGAATCATAACGAGGCCTTTTAGGTTTAGTAACGCCAGACATTTGTGCTCTGAAACGCTGGTAGCTGCAGCTCAGTGGTAACTGGCAACCTGGATGCCGAAATGCTACTGACTTCGTGATTGGGAGACAGGTGGAGGGCGGCGCAACAGGCCAAAACACAAAATGAAAACATCAACATTCGTTGTGGGCTGCAACTTCGCTTTTGTAATGAGAATATTCTGGCTGGACTACTGTTGTCAGTGATATAAGTATTTGAAATTAACATCATTCCTTAATGTCTGGTGATATATCAGGGCCATTTCATGATTAATCAACATACATTTCTTACATATTGCTCCTTTAAGATATCTTGGTTTGTGGTTTGATAGTAAGTTCAGTTTTAAAATTCATGTTCAGAAAATGATTGACAAGTGTAAGAAAGCAATTAATCTTTTGAGGTGTCTTTTAGGGTACAGCTGGGGGGCGTCAGGCTTTTCATTGAAAAGGATTTACATTGCAATAATCCGTTCAGTGTTTGACTATGGATGTATAGTATACAAATCAGAAGCAAAAACCACATTAGCTGAACTGGACAGGGTGCAGGCCGAAGCTCTCCGGCTGTGGTGTGGAGCCTTCAGAACTTCACCAATCCCAGCACTGCAAGTACAGACAGGGGAGATGCCTTTAATTTTAGGAGGTTAAAACTTTCTCTAGCATATTGGGTAAATCTACAAGGGCATGAAGCTACACATCCTACAAAACTGGTGTTAGAGGAATGCTGGGAATATGAGTGCACTGTGAACTGTAGTTTTGGATGGAACAGCAATAAATATAGGTTTCGGTGCGAGTGTTTGTAGCTGATTGGAATTTCGGAACGAGTTGGGCTGCCGAGGGATTTTTACCACACGAGACCGAAGGTCGAGTAAACATCCCTCCGCGGCCCAACGAGTCCGAAATTCCCCAGACGCAACAAACACGAGCACGGTAAACTACGTATTATATGCGCCATTTTTTTGTATTCATTTGTGAGACAAAATAAGTTCTAATTCAACATTTCATATAGATTTATTTGGTTCGTTAAAAAAAAAAAAAACAAAAAGGGAACTATTTGATGTAGTATGGGTGTACTGGTGCTGTCAGCGAGACGCGCATATAATACTGAGGATTACAGCGATCACAACAGTCATTTTACATTCGCATGTATGATGAAAAATGGCTAGATTTGCAATACCTGTCCAACAAGAATTGTCTACATAGCTTGCAAGAACAACGCAAAACAGATGTGGGACACAAAATCCATAATATCAGCATTCAATAATCTGTCACATTTGGCAATGGTCGTATGCATAGCCACTGACTCTCCATTGCTCGCTATCAGCACGACCGCACTCATACTGCGTCATGTACTCACTTTAAAATGAAGTTATATTAGCACTTGCCGCTGAAATGATATTTGGATCTTCCGAAATTGTCGAGAAGTCAATGGTCCTAGTTGAACAGCGAGAATCCAAGTCATATCGAACACAACGGAGGCCATATCTGATAGAAATGTTGACTGATAATCCGTTATAGCTCCTTCAAAAAAGCAACCGATCTGGAAAGAACTCTAAATGGGAAAACTAATCATCCGTCGCATTATTTTGAAAATAACACTTGTTTCTACCGCCCGAGGTGCCACGGAAACATCCGACTTGAAAGTAGTTCCGACCATTTCAGCCCCGTATGGCACTCGTGCTATACGGCGAACATTATGGCACGGGTCTACTGGTAGTGTCAGCGAGACACGCGCATATAATACAGAGGCAGATAACATGGGAATCAGTGCTATACCTTGCAGCAAAACCGTCAACCTGAGTACAATTCCACCTTGGTTTTTCTGCTCTCCTGTACTTAATTTAGAAACTAAAAATATAGTCAAGACAACATTTTATCAAAGTGTACAGCAGTATCTCGAAATCATGTATGATGACACAGTACAAATATTTACACATGCCTCCAAAGAACCAGCAGGTAAAACAGGGGTGGCTGTATATATCCCAAAATATAATGTCACAATACAAAAAAGAACCTCAGATCACCTCTCAATCTTCTCTGCAGAGATGATGGCCATCATAATGGCACTACTGTGGGTAGAAGAAGTTAAGCCATATAAAACAGTTATCTGCTCAGACTCTATGTCCTCCCTAACAAGCATCCAGACTGGGAAATCTGCGTGCAGACAGGATCTTTTAGATGAAGTTCACCAGATGATTATCAGAATAATTCAGTTAAAACTCATTTTACAGTTCACTTGGGTTCCAGCACATACAGGTATTCAGGGCAATGAAAAGGCAGACAAGTTGGCAAAAGAAGCGCTTAAATCAGAGCAAGTAGAAGTACAAATTACACTCAGCAAATCAGAATTCAAAGCAATAATCAAAGATGGTATTCAGAAACTTTGGCAAGATAAATGGGATAAGGGGGAGAGGGGTAGGCATTTATATGGTATTCAACAAGTGGTAACAGTTAAAAAGATCAGCTCATTCACATGACAGGAGGAAACCTGGTTCACCAGGCTAAGACTAGGACACACAGGACTGAACAGCGGTCTACACACAATAGGGAAACATGAGATGGGAATGTGCTCATACTGTAGAGGAACAGAAACCGTGATGCATGTACTTCTGACATGTAGGCAGTACTCTGAAGAGAGAGAACATCTTAAGAGGGTAACAAAGAACTCATTTACATTGAGCAACCTAATGAGTTTACCTGGAACACAGTTCACAGCCAAAGCAGTGATAGATTTTCTAAAAGATACACAACTAGCAAGAAGACTTTAGCCTTTTTTTTTTTTTTTTTTTTGTTAATTTAGTTATTTACTGACGTTCCAATGTGATCACACCTCAGTCCAGTAGATGGCGGTAATGCACTAAGCTTGCAAGCTTACAATAAAAATCACAGAAGAAGAAGAAGATGAAGGCTCAGTCATTCACAAGCAAGGGTGGGGCAAGATTCACCACTTTGTTAACAACTGCGTGAGCAAATAGTCCAACAGTTTAAGAACAATATTTATAAACATGCAATTGAAAGGGATTTAGGGATTTCATCATCTACAATCCATAATATCATCAAAAGTTTTAGAGAATGTGGAGAAATGTCTACACGCAAGCGGCAAGGCCGAAAACCAACATTGAATGCCCGTGACCGTCAGTCCCTCAGGCGGCACTGCATCAAAAACCGACATCATTCTGTAAAGGATATTACCATATGGTGCTCAGGAACACTTCGGAAAACCATTGTCAGTTAATACAGTTCCTCGCTACATCTACAAGTGCAAGTTAAAACTCTACCATGCAAAGTGAAAGCCATATATCAACAACACACAGAAATGCTGCTGGATTCTCTGGGCCTGAGCTCACCTGAGATGGACTGACGCAAAGTGGAAAAGTGTGCAGTGGTCTGACGAGTCCACATTTCAAATTTATGGATGTCCTGTCCTTTGGGCTAAAGAGGAAAAGGACCATCCAGATTGTTATCTGCGTAACATTCAAAAGCCAGCATCTGTGATGGTATGGGGATGTCTTAGTGCCCATGGCATGGGTAACTTGCACATCTGTGAAGGCACCATTAATGCTGAAAGGTACATACAGGTTTTGGAGCAATATATGCTGCCATCCAAGCAACGTCTTTTTCAGGGACGTCCCTGCTTATTTCAGCAAGACAATGCCAAGCCACATCCTGCACGCGTTACAAAAGCGTGGCTTCGTCGTAAAAGAGTTCGGGTAATAGACTGGCCTGCCTGCTGTCCAGACCTGTCTCCCATTAAAAATGTGTGGCGCATTATGAAGCTCAAAATACGATAACGGAGACCCTGGACTGTTGAGCGACTGAAGTCGTACATCAAGCAAGAATGGGAAAGAATTCCACCTACAAATCTTTTACAATTAGTGTCCTCAGTTCCCAAACGCTTATTGAATGGTGTTAAAAAGAAAGGTGATTTAACACAGTGGTAGACATGCCCTGTCCCAGCTTTTTTGGAATGAGTTGCAGGCACCAAATTCAAAATGAGTGAATATTTCCAAAAAAAAAAAAAGTTTATCAGTTTGAATATTAAATATCTTGTCTTTGTAGTGTACTCAATTGAATATAGGTCGAAAAGGATTTGCAAATCATTGTATTCTGTTTTTATTCACGTTTTACACAACGTCCCAACTTCATTGGAATTGGGGTTTGTATATTATTTCCTCCAAAATTAGGTAAGTTTTGCATGCAAATACAACTGGAGAAATCCACAAAAAATACTACGGTGAGATAAAAGGTCTTCTGAAGGGAAAAAAATACATTTAATAAAAATTTAAATGGCTATTAAAACACACTCTACACACAAAAATAAGATGCAAAATGTAAGAAAAAAAAAGAAATTTGGCAGCATCCTGCGTCCTGTGTTGGTCTGGCCACAGCATCTTGTCTTCATCACAAGCTGTGTTTCCCCTGCTCAGAAGCAGCAAAAGAGTCCTCTAGCATGACAGATCTAGCAGTCGAAAGCCCCCACATTAATATCACCACATGCATCCTCCATTGCCTGGACAGGAGACGTGTATCGGGAGGGATGCGGTCAGACACCTCCCATCGCCGTGCTGAAAAGAACTCTGCACTTGAGTTTGGGAGTGGGGATTATAGTGGAAGGGTTAGAACAGTGAATTGTGGGTGGTCAAAGAACCAGTTGCGGACCAGGGCAGCAAAGTGGAAAGCCTCCTGGCCCAGATGACAGCGTACCTGGGCTGCCGAGGTCTGCCTCTCTGCTCGGAGGGAATGAAGATGCCGTGTAGTGTGTCGAGGTCTGTGATGAGAAGGGCGGTGCTGTAGGGACAAAGCTTGGCATGGCGATGGAGGACACCTTACTAGCTAATGGCTGTGCACATTCTAGGAATTTAACATCTGGGAATAAACATTATAGACCTTACCAGAGCATATCCCTGCAACAAACTGCCCACAATTTCACACATAGACCATACGTGGTCCAGCCATATACCTGATTTTGACCTAGTCTTTTTATTCAATAGAAACTTGGGCGGGAAGAAACTGACCAGGCAAAGCAAATCCAGAGTATAGCATTTAATCAGCAAGTGGCTGTAAACAGTCTTTTCCTGGTTGTTTCAGTTTGTAACAAATTGATCAGCCTGCTTGGCTTTTAGCCCAATCGGGCTTATGCTGCAGTTAGATGCCTTCGTGGTGGTCTGTCATGTGTCCATCCGTGCGTCCGTAAACTTTTTACCTTGTCAGCGCTCAAGCACTGTCAGTTTTTGACGCATCTTTTTCATGTTTTATTTGTGTGTTTATGGGATGAAAATCTAGGCCATGTGCAATTTTGGCCACGTTGCGATAGGCCAAACGGGTGCAATGGCTTTGCCACTTTTTTTTAATTGCATCACTGTGTGAACATCTTGATTCTGACAAGGATGTCATATTGACATACAGAAATATGCACATTCCTTATACCTGCGTAGCTCATTGAGTTAGTATTTGGTATCTAGGAAATGGTTTTGGTTGTTTCTGCCGTGCAGCCTGTAAGCAATAATGAGCTCTTTAATTTTTGGGGAAATGTACTTCTTTAATGTTTGGGGAAATTGCATCTTTCAGTTTACCTTAATTTTTGGGATGTATTAAGGTCACATAAAAGAAGCAACCTTTTTTAATACTTAAGTGTATGACCCATGTAAGCAATGACTGGCTGAAATCTGTGAGCGACAGGCATTGCTGATTGCTAAGTATCCTCTGTGGTGGTGTTTTGCCTCCCCGTTCTGAAATTAGGTTCAACTCTACTTGTGCATTTCGCCCTTACCTTTACACTGGTGCTGACTGCTCTCAATCCTTTTTTTTTTTTTTACCATAACTCTGCACACTGTTTTAGGAGCTTATTGGCAAACTGCAACCTGGTTATCCTCTTCATAAAGTGGTTTGGAGTGGTTTGATTTTTGCTCTATGGTCACTGTTGCTCTGTTTCTGAGCTGTTCCACAAATTATAGTCCCTTACGCATCCAGGTGTGTTTCTGTTCTGCCTGACGGGAGAGTTTGGTTTTTCTTCATCGTGACAAGAATTCTTCAGTACTCTAGAGTAGTACTGTAGAGTACGGCCTTCTCTTTCCTGGCGAACACCTGCAGCTGATGACCTCGCTAGGGCTCTCTGTCCTCATGATGATATTCCTGATAATTGATATGAGAGCCTATGGTTCGGCCTAACCGTGATTTTGAATGTTGTTTTTTCCTGTTTGTAAGCCTCACAATGGCTTCCTGCACAAAAGGAAGCATGCAGTACCACTAATGTTCACCAGAACCCAAATCAGCAAACAGAGGTATAATGATGGGTTTACATGTTATCCTCCATAAAATACGCGAATGTGTACACACACACACTCCAGCATGCACACGCAGGCACACACTCACACATGCACGCACGCACGCACGCACATACGCACACTCCCACACACACAAATGCATGCGTGCACACACACACATATTTTTTACCCTGGAGGGTCTCAAAGTTTCTCCAAGACTGACATCTATTGTCCAAACTTGGTAATGCATTAACAAAGATTGTACTTAAAAAAACAAGATTGCGGTCACTCTCCACAGTCATCAGGAAACATCTCTCGTCCTTATGGCTGAGGCAAACAGACACGCTCGGTATGTGATTGCAGTGGAACTCTTCTGCAGTCATAGTCATGCAGATACACAGATTAAGCAGCTGATCTACTTGTCAGTAAATACAACATGAAGTCAGAAAAAGTTGGGTAGGTAAGTTAAAGCAAAAAGTAAAACAGAAAGCGGCAAATTGAAATTATCGTTCACTTGCATCATATCGAAAAATGCATCTCCATAGTATTTGATGTTTCAACTCTCTGTATTAGTTTTAAAAATAAACACTTATTTCAGTATTTGAATTTTAATTCTTGCAACTTTTTTTTTTTCAAGTTGGAAGAGTAGAGACTTTTAAACTTTGTAATGCCGTTCCTTTTCACAACACTTAATAAAGATTTACAGACTGAAGACACTATGTGATTGAATGTTTCAGGTATGATTTTTTTAACACATTCTTCCTGCAAACAAGTCTGAAGATTGGCAACATTATGAGGTCTTTGCCTTTTGTATTTCAAAAACATGCCACGCGTTCACTTTTGGGCACAAGTCAGGACTTCAGGCAGGACAGTCCAGCACCCTCATCCTCTTCTTACGCAGCCGTACCTTTTGAGATGTGTGCAGAATGTGGTCTTGGAATCGGCATTCCTGGAAAAGATGTGATCTCGAAGGCAGCTGTGGTGCTAAAATCTCAGTGTCCTTTTTTGTAGGAATGGTGCCTTCACAAAAGAGTAAATTACCCTCGTCTAGCACGCTGATACATTCCCACACCATGGATGAGCATGTTTTTTGGACTTATTATCACTCATAGTCTGGATGGCACTTTTCTTCTTTGGTCTGAAGCACACAATGTCAATTTCCTCCACCACGAAAGGCCTGAAATATTGATTCTTCTGACAACAATACATTTCTATTGTGTGATGGTCCATCACTGATGCCTCCGAGCCCATTCTATTTACTGTTATCATTGGGTTTCCTTTTTTCACAGTGAAGTTTAAACCCCTTAATTTCTAACTTTTCACTTCTTTTTTTCCCCTTAAGTAGGTTCAAAGTCAGAAAAACAAGTCCCCCCCCCCCATATTGTCGGACAATATCACATACATATTCGGTATCTGCTGGTTGCAGCCCTTCAGGAGAGATGTATTCAAACCCAGGATGCCATGATTTTGTGACCATGGAATTACATCAAATGGAAAATATCTAGATCTTTTATATCACTTGACACACATTGTCCTGTAATTAAGCAGGACATGTTTGGGATTGTCGGAATCCTTGAGATCTCCATTAGAATTTAAAATAGGCCTGAGGTTCTTCAGCTTTGGATACAGTAGCTGCATTTGACGGACACATTTAAGGGTCTGTAGGTTTTATGGGGTTAACTGGCAGTTGAGGACGTAACTATGCTTTGTATTGTGACAAAGTTTTGCCATGTGGTTATATCACGAAGATAAATGACGGTTTTTGATCCAGTGCTGGGTGAGTAATTGGCGATCACAGATATTTAGCTTGGGCCAGTGCCCTTGCCCCTTATGGACAGAAATTCCTCCAGATTTCTTGAATCTTTTAATTACATTAAGCTCTGCATTGGATGAAATATCCAAATTCAATCCTATCTTCCTTCCGGGAAAAACTGTTTATGCTAGGTTCCCACTATCACGATTCGCGGCACGATTGTAATCATGGTCTTAATCGTGGAGTAATCATGGTGACCCTATCAGATCTTGAGGTCAGTCGTGGCAATCGCGTTGATCGTAGAAAAGTTTTGGACAGTTCAAAAATTTCCTACGATCAAAACGATTAATTGTCAATCGTGATTATCGCATCACCTCGTATCCAAACCTGAAATTTTAAGCTGCTTTCACACCTGACGCGAAACAAATTTTTCGCACGACAGATTACATTCATAGTCAATGCAAAGACGCAAATACACGTGTTGTTTCGGTACACGTGTTGATTGAGGTACAGTACCAGTCAAAAGTTTATACATACCCACATTTTTCTTACAATGCCTGTTAAATAAAGGATTAGGCACCCTTTATTTTGCAAAAAAAAAAAAAAAAAAGATCTAATTCTTAAATCCATCAAACTAACCAGCATTTGCTGTCATATTTGCAGAGCATACTCATTTTTTTTTTTTTTTTTAACAAGGACGGTTATATGGCTGTAATGAGTTTGCTGCTGAGCAGCCGTCTAAGTTCCCAAAGATGTTCTGCATTTGTGGTTTGCTTTTTATCAACCTTTTTGTCCAAAAAGTTCCAAAACAGCTTGACTTTAATTTGACTGTTGGAAAATAGAAGGAGCTTTTTCGCCTGTTTACTTCACAAAATATGGCTTCTTTGAGAATTCTAAAATTTTCGACACTATTCAAACAAGTATATTCTTCTCTTTTAACCTCTGACTGTTTACCTCTTACCAGATTCAATTTGAGATTATATAGAGAAGTTAAGCCATTTAAATTTCTCCAAAAACAGAGTGCTGTGACATTAGAAAAGTGTGCCCAAACTTTTGCTGGTACTGTATATATGAGCCAAATCACTGAAACCACTCACAGAGGCAGCAAATAATGTTGATCATCTCCCAATGCAGGCACATGTCCAGGTCTGTGGACAAATCTTCAACGATAAGCGAACTGTCCGTTCCGATATTCAACATGTTGAATGTGGGAGAAATGGGAACTGAAACACAGTAATATAGGCGCTAAATCATTATAGTGAGACGAGTGTGTTAGAGCATCACTGAAGTGATAAGAATTCTGGGGTGCCCCCTGTCAGCGGATGACAGTAGCTACTGATAGTGGTCCATGGAGGGACAAACCATGAACTGACGACAAGGTTTTGGGCGCCCAAGGCTCATCGATGCACAAGGGCAATGAAGGCTATCTCGTCTGGTCCAGATCAACTGAAGGGCAACTGTGGCGCAAGTCACTGAGAATTTCACTGATATTTCTGTAGGGAATGTGTCACAACACACAGTGCATCATACCCTGCTGTGTATTGCACTTTTTAGCATGCGGACCAGTCAAAGTGCCCACTCTAACCCCCGACCACCTCTAAAAGTACCTCTAATGGGCACCTGAGCTTCAGACCTGGACCTTGGAGCACCTGATGAGGGTCGCCTGGTCCAGTGAGTCCCGTTTTCTTTCACATCATGTGCTTTGGCTGGGTATGTATGCACCATTTACCTGGGAAGAGATGGCATCAGGATGCACTGTGGGAAGAAGACAAGCTTGTGGAAGGAGAGTAATTCTCTGGGAAATGTACTCTTCATTACATTAGGCAGGTGGTTTTAATCTTGTGGTTGATCAGCAGTATATCAGTGTTACTCATCTTCACTCCCATGGATCCACAGTCCAACATATCTGTGCTCCAGCTCAGCTGTAGTGTGATTCAGCTGATAAGCTAATGCTAATCAGAAATCTCTTGGTTCATTAAAACAGGTGCTCAAAATCAAGAAACACTCCCATGAGACATTAAACTTTCTAATAAAGAATGATGTTTCACAATTAAGAGGTTTATAGATTTATGGATCCACCTGCACATGGCAAAGACAGCACCTTGATAAAATCATTCATCACTGAAGTATCAGTTCAAAATAAGCCAGCCAAACAGAACAAGCTGCAATAAAACTACACAGAAAACTAACATTTCCTTGTGGGTAATTTTTATTTGACAAAATAGCCTGATCCATGGAATAAAAAGATGAAAATAAAGTATTTCATATTTGATTCCCTATGCTTAAGATGATTATGAATATCAATTTTTTTTGCACTAACAATCGTTTCTTTGTTATTAAAATTTAATTTTGTCCTCCTCCAAATCCTCTTATTCAGTGTTACTTTACTTAAAAAGTTGTCAAAGAATTATTCATCACTGTCCCAGCCTTGTTTCATCACTCATAATTTCACTAGCCAAGAGATTGAAGATAAGCATTAGCTTGTTACCCAAATCATGCTATTGCTGAGCTGAAACACAAATGTGTTGGACTGCGGGTCTTCAGGACAGAGAGAGACACTGATCTATATGAAAACAGCGGTAACTCTGCAATACTGTGCTGATAACCACAAAGCACTGAGGACCTCAAAACTAAGCAAGATTGTATTATTAAATTAGTGTAGCATGACTTAGGGCAGTATTTCCCCAAGGGTCAACATACAGATAGCAGGGAGAACCAATAGCCAAAACCACCTAAAAAAAAAAAAAAGAAGAAGAAGAAAGAAAGAAAGATAAGAAACAGGAGCAAAATTTTATTGTTAGCATTTATTTTCTGACTTCTAAGTGGGAAAACCGTCCACCACACTACATAATCAGTCAGTTTCACTGGTTTTGTACTTCCCTTTTTCATGATGCATTCTGAGCCTCCTAACTTCATGATTTTGCAGATACCAGTTGTACTAGCGCTGACTGGCCACAAGAGGGCGAAACTTCCTCTAAACTGGGCCTGCTCCGCTTTGCTCCTGCCGGTCTGCCACATACATCCATGGTCTGCCATCACTGAGCAGCTGGAAGTTCGAGGCGTCCTTTGCTAAAGGTATCCTGAATAGGATTGGCGGCTGCAGTTTGTGAACAGAATATTCAAAGCTGACTCCTCCTGCCCCGCTCAGTAACACCTGAAGTGCTGCTCTGCAGTGCGGTGTGACGTCCCTCCCCCACAACCTGCGCGCTGTTATTGGCTGGGAGCTACACAAGCGCTTCCGGAAGGCTGACACCCAAAAATGTACCAAAGAAAAAATTTAAAAATAAAAAAAAAAAACAAGAAAATACATGCAGATGGCAGGGTCTCAGTCGACACAGACACCACTACAAACTTCCACTGGTTGATAAGTGATGCTGGATTATTTTTGTATGACTCCATACACTTTTTTTTTTTTTTTCCAAGGCTGGTGTGAGAAAACCCTACAGGATGGTATATCTCTAGGAAAAGGGTTGGGCAGCCCTGCTCCAGCTGTTGAATGAGCTGAGTTTTGTTATTGAGTTGGAGTGAAAACCTACAAGATAGTAGATCTCGAGAAGTAAGGTTGAGCAGCTCTGGTCGGGCATCAAACAAATGCTGAAGTACAATGGCAGGGATGGTGTGTTGTACAAATTGGTGTATTTGGTGTGTATGAGCCAACCGAGACCTTTGCTCAGAAACCTGCCCAAATTCTCAACCCCACCCCCCCCCACCCCCATCAATAACCTGTCATCCACTCTCTGGGAGAAAAGTTTTAACAGCCTTTGTTTATGTTCCCACTCCTGAAACTCCCTTTTAACTGAATATCAAACCCATTATAAACTTCAAAGACAATCACACAAGTGACAGCATGTATGTTACATTAACTTTAATAAATAATATAAGCATTTTTTTAATTAAAAGAAAAACACAATAAATATGCATAAAATATTTGCATCTGTTTTCTTGACTCATACACGCAAACAATTTTCACAGCATGTAACAATCAATAGGAATAAATAAAAAATAAATACATTCTAAAATTGGAAAATTCTAAGTAAAAAATTAAATAGATGTGCATAAGTCCAGCACAGAGACAGTAAAAGTTCCGTGTGCATATTATGAGAGGAATTCGACAGATTTACCGCAGACTGGATCTACAGTGCATCGGCCTTAGGCCAGTTCATGTTGTTTGAGTAATAAGGCATCCAGTCTGATTCCTTCAGCTGACTGGGTGAACAGAAATTCAGTTTTCAATATTTATAACATAATGTCACAAATATGTGATTACGACGTTCTCAACTGAATATTTCTATGGTGATGTCACAATCGTAACTAGCATTTGATTACACTGATTTAGAAATCAGTTTTCCTTGAGAATTCACTAAGAATTTAAGTTTGGGTTTCAAAGTACCAAATTATCCGAATTTAGATGACACAGTTATCAAGAGTGGAGCACAGGTTTTTGCATTTTTACATGTAATAAATTTACACAGGTGGATACGTCTTAAATGAGGCAGGTCAAAACCTGCAACAGCACTGTTAACTTGAAGATGCAACAATCATCGACCAAATCACCTAATTTTGTGGTATTCAAAGAGTATTAGAGCAAGAGAATCTTGCCTGACGTAAGCAATAGTCCTTTCTATGATAAATAAGAACAAATGCAATAATTTTTTGGCAACAATTCAGCAACACTTCATGAAGGCAGTATTAATTGGCCCTCAATTACACTTTACAATTCCTTCATTAATGAGACAAACTCCATTCTGTATATCATAAAAGCTTGCCACTGGCAAGGACATAAGACGTACATATATGCACATTTGCCCAAGAAGTGCAGAATTTCATGACTTATCAAATATATGCTATATAATAAATCCATACAGTACTGATCGATTCTTCTCATACTTCACATTTGCATACTCGTGAGGCACACTCGCCACGATCCATACTGCCAACTAATCTACACGGACAAGCCAGCAGTGCTGCATTACAGTAAGTGCACACAAGTTGTACCTTTTCATGGCAGGACATGTCTAATCACAAATATCAATCCTTGTTCTCTGAGGCCAGCAGTGAATTTAGCGTTGGTTCAGCTCATGACTGGCCTCGTCTTTGCCCTCCTCG
The DNA here is from genome assembly GCA_029692085.1 of Gymnothorax javanicus. Taxonomy (NCBI): domain Eukaryota; kingdom Metazoa; phylum Chordata; class Actinopteri; order Anguilliformes; family Muraenidae; genus Gymnothorax; species Gymnothorax javanicus. The sequence goes on from CM056201.1 coordinate 9,044,024, forward strand.
CCGTCTTCTGATGGATGTAAGAGTCCAGCCATCCCAGGACCAGGTGAAACTCTCCAACAGCCTTCGAAACACCTTGGCTCTTCAGCTGATGAGGTCAAACAGTCATGTAAGTCATCAGTGATTACGTTACATTAATCTAGCTGATGCTTTTATCAATCAATCACTCAAAAGTAACTTATTTTTCACATTTCATCAAATGAAAATGGAAGGAGTCTCCATTTGACAGTACGTTTGCTCTTCAACGTTCTCAAAAACTGTTCCCTGATCGATATAGCACTTGGGGAGTGTATTCCCGGGGATCCGCGGATGTGCCATGTTGAAGCACGTAGCTGTTTGACTGAGCAGTTCTTGAGTAAGCTGCAATAGCAAAGGCTAAGCAATCGGCCCGTTATGAGCAGGCACGTTCTGAATGGGCGCTGCACTAGTGTAATGAAATGCTATTTTCAAAGTGCTTCACAGTGACTAGAAATAATGAAATGACTAGAATTAGTAAAAGTGAGAAGGAGTTACATAAAATGGAAAAAAACTGAATAAGACACATGTTAGTAGCATTATTGTAATGTTACATGTATTTTGACCTGAGGCACACTTCGTTCACATAATTCCGAGAATCTAAGCTTTCTGATTGATTTAAGCATTTCAGAAATGTATTTGATTTTAAAGTGGCCGTTTTTTAAAATCTATTCTGCAGCAGACTGGAAGCCAGTGTTGGGACCTCAGTATTAGAATGCTGAGCAATTTCCGTTTAGATCTGATTAAAAGCTTGGAATCTGTGTTTTGGATGAGCTGTTGCTGTTATAACAACCGGTTAAGAGAAGATTGAGTAAAAGTGTTAAAGTCCTGCATATGAGGCCTCTGATTCTTGATGATAAAAAGCAGAATCTGTTGTTTTCATATCATTTTGAAAGATGAATTCGCAGTAGATTAGTACACTGGGATTTCAGACTAAGACATTGTTTGCAAACCATTAGAGTTCAGGAGGGAGATGATTTTCAGTCCACCCTCGGCGCTCCCAAAACAGTGATCTCAGTTTTTTCTTTTTATATTTCGGCAGAAATTTTTACAAATGTGTTTATTCGCGATATGACGTTTTACAGATGGTAAATAGGGCCGCTGTCATTTGTGAACCCCAAATAGATTTGCACATTGTCTGGGTAGCTGCACTTTATCACTCCAAACTGTTGAAAGATTTCACTAAGAGAGTGCATCTTTAAGTTAAATGAAAGGGGACCAAAGATAGACCCCTGCGGGACACCACAAGTCAAGGTGGTCCACTTAGATTTATAATTATCAATAGCAGCAAAGTAGGCCATATCCAGCTGGTATGATTTTTATCACTCAAGAGCTGTTCCACCCCAGAGGCACAGAGGTGAAGCAAACAAAAACTGACAATTTTCCCGGGTCAGTGAATATCATTCAACACTTTGAGAAGTTCAGTTTCTGTGTTGTGATAGTTTATAAAGTTTTTAATTTGATTCTTTCTTAAGAATCTTGCTAATGACAGGACGATAGGGCAATGATTATTTAGTTTGAATGGGTCCGGTCTTTTTAAAAGTTTGAGCGAAAATGGGGGGAAAAGGAAAACATCATGTGAGCCCGCCACTGATTCAAAATCAACTAAATTTTGTTCAATGCCAATAACCAGCCATTTAGGTTTATTTAGCAGACCGCTTTGCTCAGTGAGGGCTGCTCAGCTGAAATTAGTGGAGGCACAAAACATCCCTTTTAACTTATGATTTATCTGAACCTGTTTGCAATGATTTTCTCAATTAACATTCTGTCCAATGACTAAAATTATCCATTGGCAGTTAAAAACACAGCTTCATTCTTAACCTGTTTAATCGCACTAGTCACATTTGTAACCAATTTTTTTTCTTTTACTTCTAGAAGCTCTAAAAGTGTTGTTGTTGGCTTTGGGCAAAAAATGCAGTTATGAACTTAACTTAACCAGCAAGAAATTTAAAAAACATGCAGTTTATGTGTTAGGGAGGTCAAAGGAATAAAATGTATGCACTTACATTGCAATGAAAAATTTGGGATTAAACAGGTTAAGGTAATGATACAGCAATTAATTTCTAAATTGTGTGCCTCAGAGCAATAATGGCTTATGCCACTGTAGGAACTTTTCGAGACATTTGACTTTTTCAAATTGTTGCATATGCCGTTATTGCTCTGAGCCACACAATTAAATTTTAAAAATTTAAAATTCAAATTTAATATGATTAATGCTTTAAAAAATAAAGCATTCAATTATCTTCCATGTTTGCTTTAAGCACATCCTGCCATGTAGGCTAGCTAACCTTCCCTTCATGATTGTTTATATAACAATAAAGAAAACAAATATTAGCAACATTTCCCCACAATTTTGATTAACATTGACTGAAGCGCAATTTTGCATCCAAATGAAGCATTTAGTGCTCATTTGCCTTAATGAGGAGAACTGGCCTCACATGATAGTGTTGAGTATTTTTGGAGTTCATGTGATGTTAATTAAAAATAATAATTATATGTATATACATAAAACTGTGCAAAAGTAATCAATCGTTTATCAGGATCTCATGTGCAGCCTCCGCTTTCAGCTCAGCAGTTGTCACAGAACAAACTGAGACAAGACTGTTTTAAATGATATTTCGATTCTGCATTAAAATTTGAAATTAAGTGAAATTAATATTTTTTTTTTTACACTGGTTTAAAAAATGTCTCCCCAAATTCAATTAACTTCAAAGTTTAACAAACACTTCCATTCTTTAAGTTGTTTTGATGTTGTTTTGCAGCACCTTTTTAAAACTGCGAGACAGTGTTCAGCTGAGCTGCAAAGATGAACCTGCGTTTACCTTCAGAAATGTCCCATTCATTTTTTTGATGCAGTTGCGTTCTCCCCGCCGGAGTCTGCCGATATCAGGTCCCAACTGCAGAGAGGTGAACAAACATTACTCAGACAAGAAATTCGCTGAAAAATGCAAGCCTTTATACAATAGTTTCACCATAACCTCATGGAGCTTTCATTTTAACCTGTTATCTCATTTATCACATGAATGAGAAAATCATGAACTATGGATTTTGTATAACACACAAAAAATAAATCTCTGTACGGAGATACATACATATATAGTGAGTATGCTTTTCTTGTCTGTTTTAATTTTGATACAATGACAAAATTGGGCATTTAGACACCAATGGAGGAAATCTGAGCTGATAAATCTTCAAACTTACACAATGCTGCACTTCAGTTCCGAGCCTGGACAGAATAATCTGAAGATCTCTCTGTGTTTCATCTTTCAGAGACACTTTCTTGAACACCGCCTGGTAGAAATCCACCAGCTCTTTGAGAATCCTGATCCCTTTTGATTTCTGTAGAATGGAGCATTTTTTGAGTGATCTGGTAAATTAGACGCAATTTAATGTGGCCAGAAACACAAAAGAATAAATAAATAAATAATAATTTCGATTGTCGCCAGTTTGAGTGAGCACAGGCCAAAATTGGAGCTAAAATATGGGCCATGCACTCTAAATTGATTTAATTCGTATTTTCTGGCGTGTTCGATCATTGGGGGTCTGAACAACCATGGATTTACAATTGCATTTTTAATACTTTCATTAGTGTCGTTTATGAAGGTAGCACAAAAGCGTTCTTACCTTCATCGATTTCCCGAATTTGCAAAGAAGTTTCAAATGTTTAATGTCATCACTCTGAAAAAGAAAGTTTACTCATAAGTTGCGCCGCACAACATACTGCTTAATATACTGGTTAACGCTTTCTATGTGAACTTACTGGTAATGATGTTGCCATATCAGTTGTCAACTTGCTCAGTTCCCGCAGCATCTTTTTAGGAATATTTCGCCGAAGGCACTCCCGAGGTTCGCTTTTCTTCACCACTCGCGGTGTACTGTCGCAGAAGTGAATGAGTAAGACTGCCACAGTGGCGACGAGCACCACAACTACAGTGCGCATTGTATCCGTGTGAATCTTTAATGCAAGTAACTTTCACAGTTGCGTATCCCGACGGCTCATGTACTGAAGTTGGTGTGAAGCTGTTTGGCTTCATTTTGCTCCAGGGCTTACCTTTTATAGACGCGACTTCTCCGTAGTAGAAAAATTCCCGCAAGTATGACGCCTTCAATTCACGTGTTCGCTTTTCCGTATAGTGCTCGGTGCTAGATTCACCTGTTGAGATAATGGAACGGCCTTATATTCATATTCAAATAAGAGATAGGCTATAGGTCATTCAAAGTTGTTCTATGCCAGGTCACCATTCATAACAGCGTTACTGTATTACACAGCGTGTCATAAATTCATCGGAAGCATTTGTATTCTTCATAACGATATAAGCCTCCTGATATACCTATTTTTGAAAGTGTTTTTAATGAATTGCTGCGCTTCTTGTGAGTTCAAGCGGTGTATTACTTTGAGAGTATACTGGCTAATGTATTATGTGAACATAAAATTTAGAATTTTAAAATGCCCGTATGGCCCATCAATTTGTCATCACAGAGAGTCAAAAAAAAAGTATATAAAGCGTTGCCTTTTTCTATTTGGAAAAGAACATGCACTCACAAAGTCGAAACTGAGAATGGATGCTTTTGTTTTCAGCGTAAAATAATATTTTTTGGCATATTGCATTATAGAAATGAGGCTACTGAGAATGGTGCTGTTTTGCAAACGCATTTGAGAATGAATTTTGCCGCTAGTTGATGTGATTGGAAATGCGCATTTCCTAATTTGCATTAGGGAATAATCTGAATTATTTTAAGTATTTAATTTATGGTTTTGAGAAACTAGATGCAGGCGAACTAATGCATATTGAGTGAGTCGAACATAACGGTTTTGGGGGCATCGCTGTCTCCACATTTTTTTGAATAGGCACTGGACCGACTCCAAACAGTGAGATAGGCTGACAAAGATATTTGAGTCAATGCGTACTTTTTGACCATGTTGTATCAGGAATTATACTGAACAACAAAAGAACGCAAATTGAAAGTGCATTTTAAAAAATAAACAATGATTATTTATATTTATTTATTTACTTATTCTTTGTTTTTTTTTTTTTTTTTTTTTGCCAATTTTGGTGAGAACTCTCTGCACCAAGGCTTGTGATGCTGCCGTGTCCAGTTGCAGTGCTGCTGAGTCCGCTGCATACATGACTGCCGGTGTTCTGTCCTCACCGCTGGTCAACCTGCGGTCAAGATGCTGCTCTGCCCGCCAATGCCGCAAGGTGTCTGTCCGCCTGTGGCCTTGCCTTGCCTCTCAGTTCATACCTCAAAATCCACCATGAGTTACCTCCAGGAAAGACGGAGGAAAGTTCTGGAATGGCCATCACAGTCCCCGGACTTGAATATTATTGAAAATCTGTGGAGAGACCTCAAACATGCTGTGCATGCAAGAAGGCCGAAGAATATTTCTGAGCTAGAGGTGTTCTGTCAGGAAGAATGGGAAAAATTCCAAAGACAAGAATTGAAAGACCCTCAGCTGGGTACAGCAAGCGTTTGCAAGCTGTTATAGCTGCCCGAGGAGGAGTTACAAAGTACTAGCCGACACCATTCCCAAACATTTGCACAAGGCCTTTTTCCTTGTTTTATTATTTTGAAACTGTAAAAAGTTAAAAATAAAAATTATTCTTGCTTTAAAATGTGATGAAATGTGTCATGTTTAACTTCGTAGCATTTAGTGTTCAGGTTTCAATCACTTGGAGATCAACTGTAACAGACATCTAAACCAGGGGTGCCCAAATTTTTGCACCCCACTGTATAAACTGATTGTAAAACTACACACAGTTAAAATAACTGGCAAAAAAAAGGTGCCAGTTTATTACAGTGTATTTTTGACAGAGAGGATGCTGGGGCTGACAGTATGAAATGTCTCTTTCAGTTAATCAGAAACAAGGAAGTCAGATGGGCAAGTTGTGGGTTTCAGATGAGGAGCTACATCCTTTAGAGCGGAGAGACATATCGGCGAAAACTGGTGAAAAGCAGGAACAGCCAAAGGAGGGTCAGGAGGTATTGTCGAGGATGGTTTGATTTGCTTCCTTATATCAGTTATTTTGTCGATGAAGAATTTTAAGAATTTCTAGGATGTTAATGTAGAGGAGTCTGAGGTGTTATGTAATGGATTAATCACAGAATTAATCGCGTTGAAAAGAACTTTTGGTTCTACTGCAGTTTTTTGTTAGGAGATCAGAGAGGTATTTTGCCCTTGCGGCTTTCATTGAGTCCTGATATTGGGTGACGGAATTTTTTATCAGGTCGTAGGAGATTTGAGGTTTGTCTTTCTTCCATTTTCTTTCTGCCTTTCTGCTGCTTAATCGAAGAGCACGGGTGGTGTCATTTAGCCAGGGCTGAAGTTTGGATTTGGCTTTCCTGAAGTGTTGATTACGTTCGTGCAGCTGGAGGTAAATAAACACACCATGTCTTCAGAACTAAGGTGAGCAGGTGGGAGACCCATAAGGAGTATAAACAGGGATCGGCAGCAAAGGCATTACAGAAGTTTTTTTCGGACACTCGGGTTTATGGGGCGGGAATAGTGGCGAGCCACAGTGTGAGAAACAGATTGGCAGGGTAAGAGGACATATGGGGCAGTGGTCAGATAAAACAGCATCCTCGTGAATAAAAGAGCTGGTTTCAAGACCCAAAGAAAACACTAAATCTAGGGTAGGGCCGTGTCTTTGAGTTGGCCCCGTGGATATATACGTCGAACTCTAGATCGCTGACAAGGTACGCTCAACTGAAGCAAGTGTTCCAGCATCGTATACACCTGGAAGTAAAAGTCGCACATAGACTCCCATTCATTTTCGCCTGAATAGGTATGTCGCTTTCAAAAACATTTGCGTGAGAGTTGGTGTTATTCTGGTATCGTTGTACAGACCCACATTTTCTCTCCCGAAACATGCTTTTTTCGGGAGGAAAGAGGCATACTCATGAAAGGGAAAACTGTTAGCGATCACTCACGTTCACTTCAAATTAGCGGTCCATATAAGTCAATGGGATGGCTAATTAGCTAGCTAGCAACTAACACAATTTTCTCCATTAAAACACTAAATCGGAGTTTCTACAATAACTTACATGTCAAACGTTTCACAATAGCCCCTTGAATGAATACTGCTGCAAAAAGCAGCCACACATCTCAGCATTTTAAAGATTGTATCAACTTATTTGAAAATGGCCTCATAGGCTCATTGGAAACCATTCATTTAACGAAGAAGTTGGGTGTATCATTATGGCAGCCAGTTGCTGCACTTTGGGTTATGTGAACATGACGTCATCAGCAATCTAGTGTTTTATATATATATATGGTTGGCCCAGACACATGTTGAACAAGATTAAAAGACTCTGTGATGTTTAAAAATTCTGTTGCCTGTCTGTTTGAGGAGTCATCAACATAGATATTAAAATCGCCAGCAAAATTCACTATGTTGTGATTAAGAACATTAAAGAGAGAATTTGGGTAAAAAAAATCGATGTTTCGGCGAGGACGACAATTAACGATCACACAGAAAATAGGATCTGAGCTACAAATTACAAATTATCGCGTTTAATCCCTAATTTTTCCTTGCAATGCAAGTGCATGCATTTTACTCCTTAACAGTGGGACCAGTGGGATTAAACGGGTTACGGCTAAGACAGCGCATGAAGCACACCTTTAACTCTTTGCCAGTTATTTTCACAACTTACCTTAGAGACAATATGCTGACTCAAAAATGCTTACAATTTTTTTTGTCATCCTATCCAATGTGCACAAAATTTTACCAAATCCCATCTGATGATTAATTTGCGTTTCTTTTATTTTGTTGTTGTTGTTGAATATATTGTATGTGTCTGAAAAGTATGCATAAACGGTTCATTGAAAAGGAATGAAGTCTGTTTGCTAATATTGACCCTGATGCTAGGTGAGCGTGAGTGCGCTATTGAATATCATAGCGATAGCGAAGGCGTTTTCCAGTCGCTCTTAGTTCTGGGGAAAAACAAGTCGGCAAAATGGCTGTCTTGCTACCCCCTACATAAGCATAAACCAGGTCATCACTTAACTTCATTTTGGAGAAGCACAGCACAGCCTGACCCAGATAGTTGGTGCAAATTGATACATTCCTGTCTTTCACATTGATTGTGAGTCACCAGACCTCACCGTCTGAGTGTTCAAAGGCAGCTGGAGTGCTGGTCAGCGCAGTCATCATGGCCCCGCTTACGTCACCGGTGGTGGAACAGGATGCGTGCCACACGACTGCGGTAAAACATGAATGTGAGTACGCAGCATCCTTTTCCGGGTGGAGTGGAATCTTTGATGTTGGCAAAAGCCATGTTATCGTTCATATCTGTAACCACAGCCTGGCTGCATGGGTGCTGACACCATCCCGTTGTTCTCAAGTCTTACACATTGTGGCCACGTCATGGTGTCTCGCAAGACCTTTCACCAAACTTGAGCATTGGATACAAGTCACACTTTCATGTCTGATTGAATAGTATGAACTTGTGAGTAGAATTTGGCAGGGAACGCGCAAAACGTGGCGGCAGGAACCTTGAATATTTTACAGGAAAGAACATCCACTGAACCTCATCCTAGCTCTGTAGGAATCACCCCTAAAATAACCACACCCCGCCACCTGGCCCTTAGTGCTGCATGTGGGACCACCTCTACATCGTTTGCGCAAATGTCTACCTTAAATAGTCTTTGAGAAATCGTACAGTGAAGTGTGAAGTCCTCAGAACTAGTCCTCAGAAGTCTCTGTGATCCACTTTTGGTTTTTACAGCAGAAGACTGCCTCATGCATGATCTCATTGCTCAATCTGCACTACGCTAGAGAAACTGAATGCCATTACGCAGTCATACATTGTATCGACTCATGTTTACCTGTATCGCTCAAAGGAATCTCTGGCTTCACTTGACTAGGTAGAATAAGGTTCAGCATGTTTATCACGTACAAAAGGTAGCAGCTCGAGCAGTCTAGCCTGTATTGGTATTGATTTGTCGTCTGCAACTCTGCATATATATTTTCAAAATATACGCTTACATATGCTATAGTTGCCCAATGATGTAAAATATCAAAATCAGACGCTGTTGAAAACCTATCACGTGGCAACTTGTTTAAAAGAGCTCCCCTGCAGGAGCTTTTTTAAACAAGTTGCCACATGATAGGTTTTCAACAGCTCAGGATAACTATATTTTTGATTCCTTGAAAATGTATTCAGGGTTAAGCGTCGAAAAATCCAGTTTTCTCGGGCGAAAACCCCAGAGAAGTCTCCCTTAGAATTCCTATAGTTGGTTGTCTTTTTTTTAATCGGTATTTCTGTTTGCTCTTCCTTCCTGTGTTTGGTGCCTGTCTGTTTCAAGTCACCAGCTAATTCTTCCTTCCTGTGTTTGGTGCCTGTCTGTTTCAAGTCACCAGCTAATTCTTCCTTTCTGTGTTTGATGCCTGTCTGTTTCAGGTCACCAGCTAATTCTTCCTTTCTGTGTTTGGTGCCTGTCTGTTTCAGGTCACCAGCTAATTGTCCACATGCTTTCTTTTTCATTCCCTGTGTTTGCCATGCCTTCTTGCTCACTATCCTGCACTTTCTTATAACGTTTGTTATTTGATTTCTCTCTTGTTGCTTCCCTTGCTTGTTTTTTTTGTCACCTGTGCAATTAATTATATTATTGTCTTGTTATCCACCCCCTGAATTCCTCTTGCCTCCTTCCTCACCTGTGTCTCGTTCGTTCGCTTTTGTCATGTGCGGTTTTACTTTTATCTTTCCCTCTTTCATCGCTAGTTCTTCATAGTTGAATCTGTTGCATGTTGGCAAAGCCCTTTATCTGTCTGCCTGGTGTTTTGAACCTGTTTTGACCCTGTTCCATCTGAGGTTTCTGCTTTCGATTTCCGCCCATATTCTTTTTTTCTGTGCCTGCCTAGTTTTCGACTCATCATCTGTTTTTCCCGACCTCAGTTCCAGTTTATGATTTGGTACTGCATTCTGTCTGCTCCAGTCTTCTGAGCTCTGCCTGTTACTTGACTTTGTTTTTTGGATTGTGTGTTTTTTACCTGATTACACCCCCCGGTTTTGATCTTTCCCCATCTGACCATGTATTCCTTTACTATAAACTTTAATTAATTTACTATTGTCCTGTGTCTGGACCTGGGTCGATACCACACCTCCCTGATAGTTTCCATAAATAGTGTGTTCATTAAATTTAGGAAATGCTTCCGCTGCATTCTGGCAACATTGTAAAGCATGCAGTAAGACTGTGATTGCTGAGGTGGTCTTTCTGTATACATGTTGGGACTTATTAACCCCATAAAACCTATAGGTCCATATATGGGTTTGTTCAATGCAGCTGCTGTATTCAAACCTGTGGAACTTGAGGCCTATTTTAATTCTAGCAGCGATATCAAGATTTCCAAAAATCCCAAATATGTCCTGCCGAATTTCAGGGAAATGTGTCTAAAACAATGTGCAAGATCTAGATGTTTTCCATTTAATGTAAAGCTATAGTCATAAAAACATGGCATCCTGGGTTTGGGTATTTCTCTCAATATACATGTGATTTAGCTTCAGTGAAGCACTGCAACCAGCAGATACAGAAAATGTTTGTGATGATGTTAAACCTACCTAAAGGAAAACTTCAGTGAAAAGTTAGAATTTGAAGGGTTAAGTCCGCATGTGATATCCATACAAAGGGCTGAAGTCTCTGTAGATTATGCAATGTGAATTAAACTACCTGAAAATAGACAGCTGACAATTTTTACTGCATCCCCCTGTAGGCAGTAGCGTGCCCAGCAGTAACAAAATGGAATCCAAAAAAAAAAAAAAAGTCATGTACAGTACCAGTCAAAAGTTTGGACATACCCACATTTTTTTACAAGACATGTTAAATAAAGAAATAGGTACCGCTTATTTTGCTAAAAAAAAAAGATCTAATTCTTAAATGCACCAAACTACCCTGCATTTTCATATTTACAATGCATACTCACATTTTTTTTTCTTTACAAGAGCAGTTACATGGCTATAATGAGTTTGCTGCTGAGCGGCCTTCTAAGTTCCCAAAGATGTGCTGCACTTGTGGTTTGCTCTTCATTGACCTTTTTGCCCAATAAGTTCCAAAACCGCTTGTCTTTAATTCGGCTGTTGGAAAATGGAAAGAGCTTGTTTTTCTGCTTACGTTGCAAAATATGGCTTCTTCGAACATTCTAAAATTTTGGACACTTTTCAAACAAGTAAATTATTCTCTTTTTACTTCTGATTGTTTACTTCATACCAGATTCCATTTGAGATTATATAGATAAGTTAAGCCATTTAAATTTCTTTAAAAGCAGAGCGCTGTGACATTAGCAAAGTGTGTCCAAACTTTTGACTGGTACTGTGTGCCAATACAGCCAACACAGCAGCCGCACACACACGACAATAAATACACACTCAGAATCCACTGTAAGGAGGATTCATGATGGTCATGTTCCTGCAATCAACACCAACATGATAGCTGATGAACAACCATAACGCATCACAACACCACTGTGCAGCACATCAGATCATCTTTGCTTAGGTCACTCACCACTTGGCAGTAAACATACCATATGACATAAAACATCAAAGACAGCACCAACTGCCTAACTGCTCTGCACCCTTAGAGGAAACTTCTTGATTTGATCTGATTGATTTTGAAAGTTTTTTTCGAATATATAATAAAAAAAAGACAAGAGTCAATATATACAAAACAGAAAGATTGAAAAAAAAAGAAAGTTTATACAATATCGAGTTCAATTTATACATTCAAAAGGGAGTGGGAAGAAGTAAAAACTTATTGTACCCCACCCCTTCTCCATCAGTAATTAATCATAATCATCTTGTCAGTTCCCTAACTACATACACCTTGTACATTATTTAACTTTTTCAATTATAAGAATTTTCTTAACATATTACTGTGCAAATACATATGCCCTTATGCACATAACCGTACATACATGAGATCATCCTTGAGTCTAAGAGCACATATACACATCTTTACATAAATAACAAAATATCAGATTTACATAAGGTAAGCCAGACAACAATAATAATAATAATAATAGTAAGAATAATGATAATGATAATTATTAAACAGCAGGTCCCTGCGACCATCTTGTGAGTTTTAAACTATCTACATTACTGTACCTCAATAAAATAATGTCCTTATATTTGGCTTTGAATTGCTGTAAATTCTCACACATTTTAAGCTCCACATTCAAACCACTCTAGAGTCTTACTCCACATATGGAAATGCAGAAACCTTTCCTGGTAGTCCTCATAGGCTGAACTTTTAGGTTTAATTTTTCCCTGAGATTATATCCCCCCTCTCGATCGCTAAACAATTTTTGTATGTTTCTCAGCAGAATTTTGTTTTTTGCTTTAAAAACTATTTGTGCAGTTTGAAACTTTACAATATCAGTAAATTTTAGTAATTTTGATTGCAGAAAAAGTGAATTGGAGTGGTCTCGATATCTAGCATTATGAATGATTCTTACTGCTCTTTTTTGTAGTATAATTATTGGATGCAATGAACTTTTGTAATTATTGCCCCAGACCACTGCACAGTAATGTAAATACGGTAAAACCAGAGAACAGTAAAGAATGTGGAGTGATCGATGATCCAGAACATGCTTTACTTTACTGAGGATGGATAAGCTTTTTCACAGTTTTGATTGTACATGTTTAATGTGAAATTTCCAGTTTAGTTTGTCGTCAATAATTATACCCAGGAATTTATTTACAGAGACTTGTTCAATTTTGATTTCATCAATGTGAACCTCCGTGACTTGTGTGTTCCTTTTGCAGTTACTAAATAACATAATCTTAGTTTTACTTAAATTTAATGATAATTTATTTATGTCAAACCATGCTTTCATTTTCTTCATTTCTGTGGTGATATCCCCTGATAACTTATGCAGATCCTCCCCAGAGCAAAAAATATTCGTGTCATCGGCAAACAATACCAATTTCAATATATTTGAGACATTACAGATATCATTGAAATATAAAATAAACAATTTGGGTTCCAACACAGACCCCTGGGGGACACCACAAGTGACATGTAGACAAGAAGAACAAAGATCACCCAACTTCACAAACTGCTGCCTGTCGCTCAAATAACTCCTTATCCAGTTTAATACTACCCCCCGATACCATACCGTTCCAATTTGTAGATTAGAATATTGTGGTCGATTGTGTCAAATGCTTTTTTTAAATCAATAAACAGCCCAACTGTATGCTTTTTTTGTTCTATAGAATTTGTGATTTCTTCAATTGATTCTATAAATGCAAGTGCTGTTGATCTGTTTGTTCTGAAACCGTACTGACTATCTGAAAGTAAGTTGTGCTTTTCAATGAACTTTTCTAATCTGTTATTGAATAGTTTTTCTAGTATTTTTGAGAATTGTGGGAGTAACGAGACAGGCCTGTAGTTTGTGAATTGATGCTTGTTCCCAGTCTTGTACAGCAGTACAACTTTTGCTATTTTCATTCTGTTTGGAAATGAACCGGATTGGAATGATAAGTTGCATATGTATGTTAATGGTCTAGAAATACCCTCAATTACCTTTTTTACTAGTTCCATATTAATGCCATCACAATCAGCTGATTTTTTATTTGGACATTTATTAACAATATCTAATAGTTCTTCTTCAGTCACTGCAGTAAGAAACATTGAACTAGGATTTCTATTTATCAACCCATCATTCCAACTGTCCATTGTCCCCGGATATGAGATTTTTTCAGCAAGATCTGGACCCACACTTGCAAAGAACTCATTAAAACGGTTAACAATATCATTCATATTATGATTCTCTTCTAAATCACTTCAAAAATTAAATACATTTCTTTAACAGTGGCTGTGATTATGGAAAGAGCTGTGATGCGTTCATAGGAAATAGGACATTTCTGCTCAGCTCCACAACATATAACCATTCGTTTTCTGGATATAGTGGCATACTGGCAAGTACAAGGCACATTTCAGAAACACTTCTTAATTATGAAAAACAAAAAATATAATTTTCATTTTTGACAGGGCTAGCAGTGCTAGCCTTGCTGCCCCTGACTGCACACCTCTCCCTGTAGGGCACAAGAGTCTCATCTTCAGCGAAAAAGAAAAAAGCATGTATTCTGTGGTGCAGAACCTCATACTACCAGTGATACTTTTTGTGATACTTTTATGAAATTGTGAATATAAAAATTGTTGAAAATATTTAATTTGCAAGTAGTCTGTGTCACTATGGTACATTTATTGCATAAAAATATTTTGATTATTAAATTTTTTTTCTGGGCAGTAGAAGGACATGTATATCAAACACAGCAATGGACATATCGGCAAAAGCCCCAGAGAAGAACCCCAAAAAGAAAGCCAAGCCAGTTTAGCTCTGCGCTGCAGAACAGAAGCCAAAATCTGCCCATGTTGACTGTTCCTGCATAAACTCAAAATAATTTGTTATGGTTTGAGATTCTGGTGTCCCGACCGCTAGGAGGCTGGCATACAGAGCCGAAAAAGCAAAATATTGTGTCTCATTCCAAATGCTTACACGCTGCTCTTAAACCTTTAGACGCTGTTCTAAGTCTTGCACACGGCTCTGTACTGTGATACTTACCTACTGCTTTGTACTGAAATACCAGTACACTACTTTGCTCTGTAATACACACTGCTCTGTAATGCTTGCACACTGCTCCGTAATAGTTGCACACTGTTCTGTAATGCTTGCACACTGCTCTGTAAAGGTTCCACACTGCTATGTAATGCTTGTGCACTGCTCTGTAATAAGTGTGCGCTGCGCTGTAATGCTAGCACACTGCTCTCTAATACTTGCACACTGCTTTGTAGTACTTTGCACACTCTTCTATAATGCTTGCACACTGCTCTGTAATGCTTGCACACTGCTCTGTAATACTTGCACACTGCTTTATAGTACTTTGCACACTCTTCTACAATATTTGCACACTGTTCTGTAATACTTACACACTGCTTTGTAATACAAACTGCTCTGTAATGCTTGTGCACTGCTCTGTAATAGTTGCACACTGTTTTGTAATGCTTGTGCACTGCTCTGTAATGCTTGCACACTGGTATGTAATGCACTGCTCTGTAAAGCTTGCACACTGCTATGTAATATACACTGGTCTGTAATACTTGCACACTGTTTTGTAACTGCTCCGTAATGCTTGCACACTGCTCTGAAATTCTTGCGCATTGCACTGTAATGCTTATGAACTGCTCTGTAATGCTTGCACACTGCTATGTAATGCACATTGCTTGGTAATGCTTGCATACTGCTCTGTAATATTTGTGAACTGCTCTGTAATGCTTGCACACTGCTCTGTAATATTTGCACACTGCTCTGTAATGCTTGCGCACTGCTCTGTTCTGCAATGTACACTGCTCTGTAATGCGTGCACACTGTTCTGTATTGCTTGCACACTGCTCTGTAATGCTTGCGCACTGCTCTGTTCTGCAATGTACACTGCTCTGTAATGCGTGCACACTGCTCTGTAATGCTTGCACATTGCTCTGTAATGCTTGTGCAGTGTTTTGTAATGCTTGCCAACTGCTCTGTAATGCTTGCACATTGCTCTGTAATGCTTGTGCAGTGTTTTGTAATGCTTGCACACTCCTCTGTCATGCTTGCGTTGTCATGGTTTAGGCGTGCGTTTGTTTGTTGTACCTTTCTTTGTTCTATCGTCCGGGACGATGTCGAGTTTCTTTTCCATCGAATTCCTGGCCCAGCTGGCTGATTGAGCTGGGGCGGAGTTTTCCGGACTCTATATAAATGGCCGGGGGTTCGCCAGCCTATCGCTAGAGTGTCTGATTGTTTCTAGCACTTCAGCCAGAGAAAATCCCTAGTCTGATTTCCTAGTGATTTGTTATATTCTATATATTGTTAGGAATTGCTTCTTCCAGAAATTTTCTCTCTTCTCTCTTGTTTTTTTTTTTCTCAAGACTGCTTCCGTGTTTGCGGACATTTATTAAATCCTGGAAGGCGAGCTTTTACCGGAGGTGTGTACCTCTTTTGTGTTTGTCTCTTAGCTGAGCTGCTCTTTGTTTTCTCTCACTGGTCGCGGCACTTGTCGTACTATCACCGCCCATCACATACTACTCTGTAATGCTTGTATACTCCTCTATAATGTCAGCACACTGCTCCGTAATGCTTGTGCACTGCTCTGTAATGCTTGTGCACTGCTCTGTAATGCTTGCGCACTGCTCTGTAATGCTTGCGCACTGTTCTGTAATGCTTGTGCACTGCTCTGTAATGCTTGTGCACTGCTCTGTAATGCTTGCGCACTGTTCTGTAATGCTTGTGCACTGCTCTGTAATGCTTGTGCACTGCTCTGTAATGCTTGTGCACTGCTCTGTAATGCTTGTGCACTGTTCTGTAATGCTTGTGCACTGCTCTGTAATGCTTGTGCACTGCTCTGTAATGCTTGTGCACTGCTCCGTAATGCTTGCACACTGCTTTGTAGTGCTTTGCACACGGCTCTTTGCAGTTCTATAATATTTGCATACTGCTTTGTAATGCTTTCACACTGTTATTTTATACTGGTACAATGTTCCATATGCACAGCTTACAGTGTGAAAGACCACCACCTAAAAACAAAATAATTTCACCCCTGAATATATCGAGGGTGATTCATCTGTCTGCAGGAGATGCTGTGTGTGGCGGCGTCTCTCACCTACTCTCTGAGGGCAAATCGATTTCCGAATTACGCTCAATGCTGCGTTACTCCTCCCTCAAATTCTGCAGTACCTGCTGACTCGAGATTTATTTAGGTTTCATTTTGTATCAGTTCCAGTCTTCAAAGGGACAGACGGAGGCTGTTGGTGGTTTACTGTCTTAGTGGGTCGTTCTATTTCCACAGTGGCCACAAAGCTCTCCCAAAAATGACTGAATAATCGCAGTGTCAGATTGCTTCTGTTCTTTGAGTTACAATAGGTTTTGTTATCGCAGAAATGATTGAATATCGGTGTAATACAGCCATGTCATACATGTTTGATATTACACATGTGTAATACAGCTTTCTCGCGTCGCAGTTGGTCAGATATTGTTCATTGGTAAACTTCAACCAATTTGGAATGGTGAGGTTACCAATCTGTAAGGTAACTGTTAACCATCATTAAGTAATTACTTTAATGGGGAAAAGTGTAAGCATGCTATCTGGCAAATTGTTCATCCCATTGACTTGAATAGACCGTCATATGGAAACTAACGCTTTTTTATTTCATTTTACAAATAATTTAATGTTAACTTTTATTGGATAAATATGATGTCAAATTTGTGAGCAGGAAATATCAGATTGATGAAAAAAAAGTTTTAATTTTAATTTATTTTGAGCCTTCGAGGAATTAATGAAAATTGCT
The DNA here is from genome assembly GCA_029692085.1 of Gymnothorax javanicus. NCBI lineage: Eukaryota > Metazoa > Chordata > Actinopteri > Anguilliformes > Muraenidae > Gymnothorax > Gymnothorax javanicus. Next base: position 9,061,356 of record CM056201.1, read on the forward strand.
ACTCGAGTTTCATAAATTTGATATCTTGGCCTCTCTCGTGAGAGGTCCTCTTTTTATTCAGAATCTGCCTTGTAATAGTGCCTCGTCATGACATGTCATAACTGCTGGCTACAGTTAGAAACTTCGAGCTGCCTGCTGGTAGCGACTCAAGAGTGCTTTTCAGTGTTGAGGGGAAATCTCGCCCTAACTGCCAATGCTGAGTAGCCTCCACCTCAGTGATGCACGGCAGCCATTTTGCTTCAGAATGTTTGCCGCGCATCAGCGAAGATGTGAGTGCAAGAAGTACTTTATAGGCAAGAAAACAAATCGGGGGCGATTGAGCGGCAGGTTGGAGAAGCCAGTTTGGGAATGTGGCCAAGACGCTGGGGAATCCCCGGCTCAGCCAGTGCTTTACCTCGTGAACTAGACTTGAACTTGCTGGTGATAGATAAGTGATGCGCTTTGTTGTCTGGCCTGTGTTCTGTTGTCATGCCAATGACCTTTTCTTTCCTTTTCTTTTCCTTTCTTTTTGGGGGCACAGAGGCACAGTGGTTAGCACTGCTGCCTCACAGCAAGAAGGTTGTTAGTTCGATTCTGGCCTGGAACCCTTCTGTGTGGAGTTTGCGTGTTCGTGTGGGTTTTCTCTGGGTACTCCAGTTTTCCCCACCCAGAAAAAACATGCATTATAGTAACACTCCAACCAGAACCCCTGACCAAGGAACTGGCTTTAGAACTGAAGTTGGTTCCTGGGCGCTGCTCTGTGGCTGCCCACTGCTGCTAACTACAGGATGGGTCAAATGTAGAGGACAAATTGCCCCATGGGGTTCAAAAAAGTGTGTCTTTATCCGAGCAATAATTGTATGAAAGTGTCTGCTGAAGAAATTATTGTGTAAATTATGACTATCTTTCATTTCAGACTAGGGACTCATCTTGAATTCCTTAACATTATTACCTCCGCCAAGAAGGTAGTGTTTTCGCCGGCGTTTATTTGTCTGTTTGTTTGCAAAATAACTCAAAAAGTTATGAACGGATTTTGATGAAATTTTCAGACAAGGTGGGTATTAGGACAAGGAACAGATGATTAGATTTTGGGGATGATCCGGATCACCATCCAGATTCAGGATTTTTTGAAAGGATTCTTTATCATTGCGAGATGCCCATTTTCGGAATATGTGCATGTAACATGGTTTCCACGCAACCGGGAAATCGGGAAAAGACCAGGAATTTAATAATATGCCTCCCGGTCGGGAATATTTTGATGAGTCGCAATTTTGATTACATCGGGATCCAAAGTATTAGGCTAATTATAACGTAGCTAGTTGGCGGTAATACACTATAAGATTTGTCAACCGCCATGGAACCCCAAAGAAGAAGAGAGCAGATGGCCAAGGAGGTTATGTTTTTGAGTGTCAACGGCTTTGTTGTATCTTCAATAGCTATGGAGCTAAATCCAGAGGAAAACCGCCATTACGGAAATTTTGATTTTTGCGAATAACTATTGAAGTATTAGTTTTGTGTGTAATTCACAATATGTGGGGAACTGTGCTGCTTTGCGGAGGTCTGCGCTCTCTGAGTGCTCTTCTAGTTATGCAGTGTTGTCCTATGCAATCACTGTTAATTCAGCTCACTGATAGAGCTTCAACACGCACTCACCGGTCTAGAACTGTAATTAGAGGCTGAAGTGCAGTGGTATGGTGCAGGCACTGGGCTATTGCATGGTGAAATTAACTGTGAGCTGCTTTAGATGAAAGCAATGGATAAGTGTTTGTGTGATGGGAATTGGGCTCGAGGCTGAGGGTTGCAGGTTTCAGGCCACAGAAGAACACTACGGTGATGTCCTGGAGTACAGCCCAGTGCCCTGTGGCTCTGATAATCTGTGATACTGAGATGGCATGTGTTACAGTTATGCTGGATATGGCCTGTATGCCTTTCCTTTTACTATTACCTCTGTGCTGCTTTTATGTATTGTGGGCCATTCTTTTAGAAGTGAACCAAAATATCACACACATGACCAAATGTCATCAAATAAAGAAATACATTGAAAATTAATGTAAGGCATCAAATTTATTCCTTGCTATTTGCCATACCCCAAAACTATGAACATTCTAGATTTTTCAACTTTGCAGAGTTTTTGAAGTCAAATAGAGTTATGAAAACTTCACTTCCTGGAGCTACAGATGTCACTGCTTGGACACCTTGCTGTTTAAAGAACTTCGCATTTTAATTTACTATCATCAATTAATTAGCCAGCCAGCAGAGCATGGGCTTCCCCACAATAGCCAGGTTCCTCCTGAGATTTCTTCCTACTGAGGAGTTTTTTCTCACCACTGTTCGAGGCTTTTTTTTCTCCCTACAGGGAGTTTTTTTGCCTGCTATTTGGGGATTAGGGATTAGTCTGGGATCTGCCCTTTTATCTCTGTTAAGCATCTTTGTGACAGTCTGCCTGTGAAAAGCGCAATGCAAATAAATAAATTAAATTAAATTAAATTAATGAAGTCACACACGTGAACAGTATTTGACCTCTGACCTTAAAGGCCCAATATGTAATTCTTTGCCGCTAGAGGGCACTTAACCAAACAATAACAAGAGGCCGAGTTTGATGACGCAATGGGATCGCGTGGAATCATGGGAGTTGTTGTCTTCATCAATTTGCATGCACCGCTGACAGCTAAATTCTCCGACGTGACTCAAACAGGAGCGGTGAAACCATGTACATGGACGAGGTAAGGTTATATTTCTTTACTTTTATCTAACTTCATCTTATTTCATTCAAGTAAAAAAAAATGTAAGGGATAATGATAAGTTGGCTGTTTACAGCGCTTATGATGTGCTGCAGGTCAGAGGCTGTGATAAGGGGGTGGGGCCGGCTCATGTCACTCATCTTTGTAGAGAATAATAACAGATGTGAACACTCTGTTGTTGAATGCAAATGCTAAAGGTAACAGATTTCGAGGAAATGCCACTGTCAGCTGGCAATGTACACTTTCAGTTGCTCCTGCCGCTATTGCTATAGCTTCCTTAGCAACAATGTGCTCAACAGAACAGCTGGCCAGCGGTTATCTGTCGGGACACGATGATAGACCAAACTGAATCTAGTATTCAAGGGAGCCGTGTTCTAACTGCAAGTAATGTAGCTAACTTAGCACTGACTTCTCATAACGCACAAACGATGTGCCGTACACATCAGCTTTCTGTTTATCATGCGGCATCACAAGAAAAATGTTTTGAAGTGGAGTAAAGTTACGTTTATGTTACCATCTTGGCTTGAAACTCTTTGGCAACGGCTAAGCATGCGTGCGTGGAGGGTGATTTTCTCGGTCTCGTGCACTCTTTGTGTTGGGAGTGACGTCAAATATGCGACGAAAAGAAAGGGCCCGTGTTTCTACATTGATAATACAGATATCTCTGTCTTTGATAATCATTGAATACATCACGGATAGTGTAAGTACACAACACCAAAACATATATAACATATCTATATATTTTATAGATCTTAAATTGGGAAATTTTACATATTGGGCCTTTAAGTAGTTAAAGTTAATGTAACAAATAAATTTTTACTTGATAGACTTGGATAAGTAGTACTCCTATATTAGGTCCACAATCATGAACCTCCAATGCTTTTGTAATTGGAAGATATTTTTTTTGCTATTTTTACATTTTTGGTCACACATGTGACTAAGAATGGCCCATATACAGAAATGTAATTTTTTTTTTTCTTTTCTTGTTTATGTCTACATGTGAAACTATTTATGCTGCTATCTTGACCAGGACTCCCTGGAAGAAGAGATCTTGTATCTCAATCAGACCTTCCTGGCTAAATAAAGGATAAATAAATAAATAAATAGGTTCTCTGTATAATGTGCACCGGCTGTGCCACTCCCTCCCTGTGAAACTCTGCCTGCTGAACTCCCATAATGCAAGGGCAGGTATTTGTTCCCTCAGGTGAAGGTATGTATGTTTCTTCACAATGGAAGTCACACTGATTTGTCTGCTTAATAAATGCTGGACTGTACATTTTAGCTCTCATCTGGACGTCACATTCAATGATCTTAAGATTAATTAAAGGTTAGATTTACCAAATGATGCAACATCGACTGGTTCCAGAGGACTATGTTTAAGTCCTCATTCATTAACCCCATAAAACCTACAGACCTATATCAGCTGCTGCATTCAAACCTGAAGAACTTCAGGCCTATCTGAAACTTTAGTGGAAACCCTTTGGCCTTCAATGATACCGAATATGTCCCACTGAATGACAAAGAAATGTGTACAAAATGATGCACAAGATCTAGATATTTCCTGTTTGATCTAATGCTGTGGTCATAAAAACATAGCATCCTGGGTTTAACACTAGAAGGGGCGTGAGGTCATTTTGACCTCTCTCGCCAATGAAACTGCTCATAAATCTGTTTGAATAACAACCCTACCTCTCCCAGTCAGTGACTTTTCCTAAAATGGTGTTATACATCAACTTATGAGTTATGGGGATTCTGGAATTAAAGAGAAAGGAAAAAATCACTTATTATACCTAACGGCCACAAGCTAATTTTGCCCTCCATTACGCCTAATGCAAAAAACTGTAAATGGACCATATAGCCCGGCTAGGCTGACTATATAGCTAGTCAGACAGACAGCTCAAAGCACTCGACAGTAGCCTAATACCTCACATATGCCCATTTATACGACACACTCATACATTGACAGCTAGGGAAGGCAGTCGACTGCATCTGGGTTACCAAGCAATGCATTTTGTTACTTTTTGAATAGTGCGCAGGTGCGGATGTAAACCAATTGCTGTCATGAAGTCAGAATTGGTTTGTTCTCCCATTTTGCAGATAGAAATTGTGATTGTCAAAGGGCAGTTCTTTTAGTGATTTAGTTTATTTAGTTAGTCGGGTAAGCTACCAGAAAAGGAAATGGATCAGAGGAAACGGATGAATGTAAGTCTGGCTTTGGCAAAGCTTCAGGACATGAGTTCATGTTTATGTTTTACGAGAGTAGAGATGTATTGTTATTTTAATGTTCAATGTTTATGTGCAGTGGTCTTTTTTATCTGTTTGACAGCTTCATCAAATTGTATTTTATTCCATTGTTCAATGATACACTTATTAAACACTACAGAAATGAATTTACGTTGTTATATTATTAAAATGAAATAAAGCCTAATGTGGCAAAATAAGTAAAATAAGATGTTTTTTCATTCATTTTTACATGCTTTTTTAAAATAATTGTAGCCCCCGGACGAAGTCGGGCGGCTACTATGGACGTGTCATCTTCACCACTGCCGCCATGTTCGCGTCCGTAGACACTTTCTTGTGGACGCTCCACAGGCCGTAATTTTTGACCGACTTCTTTTATATTTGGTATGAACATGTGCTGTACTTCACTTATAACACCTATCGATTTTGGTTGCCATGGCGACAGTATTGGCCGAATAATATGCATATTAGTGGCAAATCATATGGATTTCTTTGTGGAGGCACTACAGGCTGCAAGTTTTGACCGATTACTTTCATATTTGGCAAGGACATGTGATATACTTCACTTATAACACCTATCAATTTCGGTTGCCACGGTGACAGTTTAGGTCGAATAAAGCACAAAAAAGGGGAGAAGCAGCCTTTCGGGGGCTGCACCCATGCGGTCGCAGCCGAACAGACTGTCTAGTTAACAGCTGTTCTAGTAACAGACTTCTAATTTACAATCAAAAAGCCTGCTGTGGAGGGAGGTCAAAATGACCTCACAGCCATTCTAGTGTGAAAAATATTTCTCTAAAAATAAACGTGATGTTCCCTCAGTGGAGCACTGCAACAAGCGGATACAGAATATGTATGTGGCGCTGTCCTACAATATGAAAAAAAAAGCTTTTTAAGACTTTGAACCCACTCCAGGGAAAAGGTGAGTGAAAAGTTAGAGTTTAAAGGGTTCACTGAGGATGGAATTTCAGAAGTTATTTAACACAGTTGCATGGGAATAAATTGCATGAAATGATGAAGTAAACACAATCTTTAATTTTTTTTCTAATGTGTAACTACGTGATTTAAAAAAAACCTTTTTTGAAGCAAGCAGCAGATTGCGAAATGACCTGTATTTACTGGCAAAGTACACTCTATCATTTATACTGTATGCTTAGCTTAATGCGAAACTAAACACACCGTTGTGCTTCACTAAAAAATACAGTTCTGTTACAGCAGCATATACTGTGCTGATTTCCCCAGTAACCCAATTCTACTGATGCAGCTTAAACTGTATACAGCTCTATACCCTGTTACCCGCCACATTAATGAAGAAAAAAAGATCCACAGGAAATTATGTGAATAAGATAAAAATAACTGTGAACTTTTGAGCATTTTCTTACCAATCTTTTGTTGTTTGCCAATGCTTTGCATTCCCGGACTGTTTCCTTAAAATCCTGGAAAAAAAAGCCCACACGGATTTGGAATTGCCACTCTGGGCTTGAGATGTGCTTCTGTCACAATGGACAATCCCTGAATTTCCCTTCAGGTGTGTCACTGAATGCGCCAATAAGGAAGTGTTTACTTGTGTGAGGTGTCTCGGCTCGGATGTCATTGTCATGACGCCGGAATATGTGGCAGTGTAGTGTGGCAGGCTGTACTGAGGATTTACAAGCAGGAAATTGGCCTCTCTTTGCATTTTCTCCGCAATAAAAATGGCCGCAGTTCCAAAATGATTCATGGATATTAATACCCTCAAACTTAATCACACACTCTCTGCTCAAGCCACAATTTTTATGTTTTTAAATTCAGTGCATCAACAGTCTATTTTTTTTGTCCACATACTTGCAGATCTCGCTGTATTTCATGGATATTTTAAAGTTATAAATGCTTATGAGCTGAAAGGCTTGTCAAGTTTAAATGTTAAATCTTAGGGAAGGGCTTGGTTGAATGTCCATTCCTTGGATGCCTGTGCCGTATTGCAGTAACAAGAATTGTGGTTAATTCATGTCTTATGTCCTCATTCATGGCAACTTCTTCCCTTGCAACACTTTGGGACTTTAATGTGTGAATATGAACCGCGAAACCGTAGTTTCCCCCCTTTAGTGACGTGATTGCGTAAGACCAGCTCCGGTTATTCTTGTCTCTGTAACCGAAACATAACAGAGGAATGCTGTGATGTCACTGGTGATGTTATGATAAGCCTGAATGTGCACTGCTAGCCACACAATGAGCTGAGAAACTCCACAGTCCATTCTCATCCCTGCATGCCTCAATAGAGCGGTGTTAGATTTCCTCAATACTGTACTTTACCCCTCTTTATCTCACTGACCATGGAGGGCTACTCCACTGTCACTCCAGTGCGAATGAAAACAATTACATATGACACTTCCTCTGGTCGGTTTTGCAGTATTTTTATTGGGTAATTTTCCTCAACTGCTCTAAAGATGTAAAGTGATCTCTACCTCATTCACGATACAGCAGTTTTTCTTTTTTTCCAGGCCTGCTGTTGGACATGGACTGCTGCAATTTGATAAGCAAATGCATTGTCTTGACTGGACAGGATTTTTAATAAATCTGGTCACAAGTGAGCGACTTCACTTGCAAAACATCAGCACAGTTTTTTCAAAAAGTTGATTTCATGCATTTTCCCCTGGCTGTCTGAGAAAGTACAAGAGAAAAAACTTGAGAAAAAAAAAAAACCACAAACCTGAATGTCATTAAGCCGATTGATCTGAAATATGATACTATTATCACTAATAGTATCACTAATATGATACTATAATATGATATGATACTGCCTTTACGTGGTGCTTTTATTTTGAAAATTGTGGGGGGTTTTTTCCCAGATAGAGCAGGACAAACACTTAAACTCTGAAGTACCCAAACCACAGCGACTAAAGCATCCACACAGGTCTCTTTTAATTAATCTGAATGCAAATCAGATGCTTAAGTCTTAAAAGAAGTAAAACCAACAGCACTGTGCTGGGTAATCCTGCGCTGGGTAATTCTCCAAAGCAACACAAAGACACTGGCAGAATTCCAAAGGGCACAAACTGCTGGTGTCCGAATTGCAGGTTCTTTATTCACTAAATCGGCAGAATTACTTAAGTTGACTAGATCAACGGTGTCAAAAATATGCTTAATGTTGCTTAACAACAATAAACAGCGTCATTATATACTGAACAGATTCATCATTTCTCAAAGGAAAGTTTTTAAATTAATACAATACAGAGTTGTTGGGTGAATTCAAACATTTATTTAATCAGTAACAATGCTTTCATTTTGCACACATACAGCATCTGCCATATTATCAATATTCATCACAAATTAGACATTAAATTGAATATGTGCTCACTGATGGTGAAGCTAAATTGAGTATAATACTTTGTACTAGCCATTAAAATACACACCACTGACATAACTACACCACATACATTAATATAATTATTTACAATTATTCTTCACCTTGTCTTACGTCTTCTCTGAGCATAATCTGCATATGTATTTCATTCATTACAGTCAAATCAGAATTCACATAAATACTTTTCCGAAATACAAACAAGTGAATAAATAACCAAATAAATAAATACACGAATTACCATCTCATTCGAATAAATACCTTAAATGATAAATAATAATAAATATCAACAAGAAAAAAGCTACATCTTCTATTTTGCCTTTGTGATTTTTATCAAAATTCTAAAATATCGGGAAAAATTACTTTCACATTAATCATCTTATCTGTGATGTATAAATGGCGTGTCCCTAATCTTCTCTCCTCTGCAGCTTTAGCATAAACTCCATAGTGACTCCATCATTACTGTCATCAGTTGTTCTCCTGTAGGTGGCGCTCTCAGCAGTACAGGTGAAGATCATAGACCAGACTGCTCAGCTCCCCCACTGCCTTGTACACCCCAGGCCTGCCCATCTGAAAGAGTTCGAATCAAATGAAGACTTTTACTGTAAAATAGACCAGGAAACACTGATGCTGAGGCCTGCTCCACAAAGTAGGATTCAGTTAAAGGTCCCCTATTATGCCACCAGGTTCACAGCTCATTAGCCGTTATGAGCCAGTTCAAAATCTCCTCTTCCTGACACCAAAAGGGGGAGTGACCCCCCAGAATAATGAAATCTGATTGACTGCTTGGCTGAAGTTGATGAGTTCTTCTTGCCTCTGGTTGGTTACTTTCCCATGTGATGTCAAGAGGGGAAAGATTTTGAAACGGCTGGTAGTAACTCATCGGTTGTGCACCTGGTTACATAATAGGGGACCTTTAACTGGTTAACAGCACCGAATAAAACCTGGAGTCGCTGCCATTAACTGCAGTCCATGTTCCTGATTTGGGATGATTTCTGCCTTTTACTGATTGCTGTTATACAGATTTACAGTCAGCAAATCTTGCGTTGTGGAATGGAGTCATAAAAATGAATTAGAACGGAAGCTGTTCAGCATGTAAAGCAGAATTTACAGCAAAGAGTTTACGCTTCTCAGGCAGGATTTCTCAGTCGTATCTAAAGAACACTGGTGTGGACGCAGACTGTGGTCATTTCACAAAGCGAAGGCTGCATCCTTCGAAGGCTGCATTTTTAGGCCGCTTCGTTGTCGAAAGCTGTTCCGTTGTGAAGGCGCTTTCGCATACGGGCGAGAAATGCAGCCTTCATCTCGCCAGATATCAGACGGAATTGTCAGCATGGAAACGGTGTGTAAACCAGCTGACAGCCCCGTCTTATATCACGCAAGATGAGGGCTGCATTTACTGCCTGTATTCAAAAGCGCCTTTGCAATGGAACAGTTTGCGATGACATAGCAGCCCAAGACTGCAGCGAACGAAGACTGCAACTTACACTTTGAGAAACGGCCTTTCATTCCAACCAATCAGTTGCATCCTGATTCGTCTCATAAAGGTCTTGAGCAGAGACATTATGGATTGGTCAGTAGAATCAGGTGTGAAACTGCGTGGCTGGAATGAAATCTCACTGGATTGAAAACCCCTGATCTTAGAGAATACAGATAAAATGTTTCTGACTGCTGCAGTGATAATCGGCTGTGTCGTACCTTACGAAACTGCTCTTTGAACCTCCTGACGAGTTCCTGGTCATTCCCAAGCAAAGCAGACTGTAGGACAAAATAAAAAAGGCAGTTAGGGTGTCTGTAGGTGATCATTTCTTTCCTTTTCACCTGATGCTGCATGCAACTTCAACACAAGTTTATTTAGCATCATTTCTGATTGCTTTATCTGAAGATTCACTTTCATAAATCTGGTGGGGCAGCTTGTATTTCCTGCCACCGATCCATGCCTCTTTGCAGCAGAGGGCAGAGTGCCCAGGGGTCAGTCCTGGTGCTGCAGAGTTAAGCAGTGCTGGCAGAGCTATGCCCAGTCTCTCACCAGGAGGAGGCTTGTGCTCACACAGGGAGAAGAACTGGAGACTTAAATCAAAAACCCACCTCTTGCTAAGTAACACTGGGTTGCCTTCTTTTCCTTCTATAAAAGATTTACCTCCTTCAAAATGCAGCTGATTGTGCATAAGATGCAACAGCAGCATGGGCAGTCACAGAGGCAGCAGCTGCCCCTGTTCCTGGAGACCTACCATCCAGCACCGTCTCATTTCAACTCAGATTTTGCGCTGCTGAATCTTCCTTATAGCAGCTAAACACGATCTTAAACTGCATAATGAGGTGTGCTTTGTTGGAGGACTAATGGAAACCGACAGGATGGTAGATCTCTGGGATTGGAGCTGGTCACCATAAGGCCTTTTCTCACTGGCAAAAAAATTGCTTAGCCCAGCAATTGGTGGGGCTAAGGCCCCCCTTTAGCCCCACCAATTTCCCAGGGTTAAGCTTAGCACCGCTTCTGTTCTCACTGGGTTTTTGGAAAGTGGGCTAGCCCCACCGATAGTACAGGACTATCTAGCACCGCAAATTGGAAGGGTTAGCACCGCAATTGCGGTGCTAAGCACCAAATTGCGGTGCTAAGAAGGCCAGTGAGAACAGAAACAGAAATAGTCCGGAGTTAAGGAAGCCGACGAAAACAGGTTGCGCTGCAACCAATCCGAGGCAAGACAATCATGAATATTTAATTCAACAACGTGAGCGCGATGATGCCAAGCAGTATTTTAAACAAACCCGCTATGGTGCGTGGTCGTTGCGAGCCGAAGTAGCAGACTTCGATGGAAATAAGTATTTATTGAATTGATATCAGAGATGCCAAGTCTCACGCATTAGGCTTGAGTCTCTCCTCTTAGTGGCATTTACGTTTCTGTGCCATAGTCAGCAATTGTTCAATCAACGTGCACTGAAGAAATTCAATCGCGGAATTTAAGTTATTGTGCATCAAGTTAATCAGTTTCACAGGCATTACGGTGGATTTCCCCACTAGTGACACGGAAATCGATTATGACTCGGGAATTCTGAGGCTTGTCTTTACTGAGGTATTGAAAGCAATGGATTTGCGTAAAGACGTTTCAAATGGTCTTATTTCATTAAAACAATTTAAACGATCATGAAATACATGCATTGTTTCCAATCCTTGAGAAAAGAGAAGCACAGGAAGTCCAGAGTCATAATCGCTTTCAATGTTACTTGGGGTGAGGTCCACCTTTACGCAAGTGAAACGGAAACTTCAATGCACGAGGATTTTAATTCCGCGTGAGAATCTCATTAATCGTTCAATGAATAACTGCGGACTACGGTGAATTTTTACGTTGTTACATTGACCGCACGTGTGCACCTACCCACGTGTACGGCGGGTTATTTGTATCCAACACACCACACAGAACACGCAATACGTTGCTAGCTACCTGTACTTCGTTTGGACTGTCATCAACTTATTTGCATAAAATTTGACAATGGCCGGCAAAAGGAGCAATTGGGAAGACTGTGAAATTAGATTCACGGAGTCTCGATAGTCCGGGGTTAACGATAGTAAGTGAGAACAGGAGCGATTTTTCTTAGCCCTCGTTTCGTCGATAGTACGGTACTAAAAATGCAAGTGAGAAAGGGGCTAAGGATAGTCCAGGGTTAAGGATAGTATGGGGCTAAGGATAATACGGGGCTCAAGAAAACCAAGTGAGAAAAGGCCTATAGTGTCTCAGTGTTAACCTGACCACAGTGTACCATCCTACATAAATCCATTTTACTGAAAAACTCTGGTCCAATATTTTGGCCTTCATTGGCTGGCCTGTTGTCTGAAAAATAGAGTCCAGTTTTTGGTACTCACACAGCTTTTTTGCTTCAGGTCCTGGCTGATTCTTTGCAGATTTTCTCTCACAGTTATCAGGTACGGCAAATTCTCGCTAGTGTTCAGTACGTCTGAGACGTAGAAATCCAGGATGTTGCCATAGAAGCAGCAGACGTTCTGAGGAGACACATAGAGGGAATATGAAAGCTGATAGAAGTGAAACATCTTAGACTTACTGAAGTACAAGCAGAATGTGGCTTGAGTTCCTTACCATGCCATATCCAATCGGCTTTTCAAAACTAAGCAGCTTGCTTGAGTCATCTTTATCCAGTGATTGCCCCTGTTGAAATGTATTTGAGAACTTCATGAACAAAACTTCTTCACAGCAAATTCAAATGAGCTACATCCTCAGGACGATGGCGTGTAATTAATGAGTGTTTGTGCAGGGTGGACATACGTGCCTCCGCAGCCCTTTTGCACAGTCAGGCTCAGTTAATACCTGCGCACTGACATGTGGAATACACTTGTAAAGTTTCATGACAATATGTTACATAATGATGTAGGAGTAGCGCTTCAAATGTAGTGTCCACAACAAGAGGAAAAAGAAGAGGAAACTGAGTGAGTTTTTGGTCCTTATCCTGAGGACAAAAAAGTAGAGGTGGAAATTCCAACACCACAGCATTCCCACACCACTGAGGATAAAAAAATTAGTGGAAGCAAACAATGCAATACAATTCTGCTAATGAAATTCAGTCAGAGCAGGACATGTTGGCTGCAATGGCTTCTGAGTGAAATGAAACCAGAGAAAGCGTTACTTACAGCATCGCTGAGTACAAAGATCTTCTGAGCATTGTCATCGTTGTCCAAGAGGGAGGTGTGCTTTATTGTGCCAGCAGTGGTCCCTCGCCACAGGCAACAGAAGGCAATTGCAGACAGGAGAATGCACCTCATGTTCTCTTCAGTAATGTAGTCTTCACAGATGATTCGCGAGTTAGTCTTTAACCACCTAGATCGAGGCAAAAAGGATTTAATAAATTATAGTCTATTCATCAAACAAACAATTCAATAAACACATTCATAGAATGAAAGACTGTACCTCCAGAGTTGTCCAGTTCTGCCGTTCCTCTGTCTGCGATCCTTTATATATTCTTGAGTTGCGGCCCGGATCTGTGACATGAAGTGTTTTGTGGTCTCTGCTTTCTTTGAAGAAACCTGTACTGTACAAGAGCCCCATCCTCTCATTAGCACTTTTCCAGGTCAGATGAACAGCATCGTCATGAAATAATGTGAGAAAATTCTTAGTAGCGGTGGGAAACGTAACAAATTTCAAATAAAAATGACGCCTCGGCTGTTTTCGGTCAGGCCCAGCCACGTTTGATTCTCTGATGTTATCAAGAGCTGGAAATAACGGACAACTGTGGCTTTTGACCATTTTGCGAGAGGATGAAGCGTGGGTTACCTGACACTGGCTTCTCCAAAGAATTGTTGACTGATTCTCCACGAGCTGGCCATTTTACGTCAGGCTTGTCACTCCTGCCATCATCTCAAAGAGGCCAGGAAAACTGCTGTGTGCATCAGTATGTTGCTTCACTTCAAAAACACTCTTGTAAAATGTGATTATTAAAACGAAGATCTTTTTCCAAAGAACCACTTTTAATTATTGAATATTCAAAGCAGCAATAATGGTCACACATTGCTGTGAGAGGGTATTTCTCCCCATCCTGATTTCTTCCATTGCTGTTGTTTTTTTTTTTTTTTTGTCATTTTCAAATGTTTTGGATGATCCATCTGATTTTAATACATGACATAGACAATGTTAGTGAACACAAAATGCATCTTTTAAATTATTATTTCACTTACTGAAGGTAAGGAGTTGTTCAACTATAGCGCCCATGTAAAAAGTATGTTCCCCACTCAACCCAATAACTAATTGTGCCATCCGTGACGGAAAAAAATTTCAGGCAAACGTTTGCGAGACCTGGCAATGAGTCTTTCATATTGCTATAGGAATTTTTGCCCACTACTCTGTGCAGAATTGTTTGAACACTGGAGGATTTTCATGCATGAAGTGCCTGTTCAAGGTCATGACTCAGCATCTCAATCAAATTTAAGTGAGACTTTGACTTGGCCACCCCAAAAGCTTCATTTTGTTTCCTTTGAGCCATTGAGAGGTGGACTTGCTTGCATGCTTTGGATCATTTTCCTGCTGCATAACCAAACTGCGCTTCACCTATCGGTTTCAAACTGGCTGTCGTACATTCTCCCTCGAGATTTTCTGGTTGAGAGCAGAATTCCTGGTTCCATCAATTATGAAAAGTCGCCCAGGTCCTGAAGCAACAATGCAGCCCCAGGCCATCACACTCCCACCACTGTGTTTGACTTTTACTATGATGTTCTTATTGTGGAATGCTCTGTTCGCATTACACCAGATGTAACCCCTGTCATTCAAAAAGTTTCACTATTATCTCATCAATCTACAGGATATCATCACAAATGTGCCGGGGGTCATTACGATGTTTGTTGGTAAATGTGAGATGTGCCCAGTGGATTTCGCCTTGCAGCTCTCCCGCGGATGCCAGTTTTGCCCAGTCTCTTGCTCGTTGCAGAGCTGTGAACACTGACCTTAACTGAGGCAAGTGAGGCCCAAAGTTCTGCAGATACGCTGCAAGTCTGGGTTCTTTTGTGACCTCCCTGATGAGTCATAATGTCGTCTGGGAGGAATTATGGGAGGCCGGCTACTCCAGGAAAGCCTCACTACTGTTCCAAATTATCTCAATTTCTAAAGAATGACTCTCACTGTGGCTTGCTTAGTCCCTAAGCCTTAAAATAGTTTTGTAACCCTTTCCGGATTGATAGATGTCAACAGCTGTGTTTCTCATCTGTTCGTGAATTTCTTTAGATCCCGGCATCAGGTGCTGCTTTTTCCCTTCACATTGCTGAATCCAGCAATAAATTTACATTTCTGAACTCCAACTGGCAATCTCAGTCCTTTGAGTCCTCCGCCCTTGGTATGTCCTGTCACAATGTGCAATAATATTAATAATAATGCGTTGTAATTGTTATTATCAGAAGAAGAAGCAGAGAAAGCTGATTTTTGCAGAGGAAAACAAAGACGTCACCCAAAGTTGGTGCATTTATCCCGCGATCCTTGATACAGGTGAACCTAACATGGTGGATGCAAACAAGACATTGGTATAAACACATCCTTAAAGTATGAAGCCCTTGTGCCATGTGGTTGCTGAGATCTCATCTGCATGAAATAAAACACATTGCCATGTCCATGGACCTTGACCATTGACTCAGGTGAACCAAACATAGTGCATGTGCAACTGAACTAGACATCAGTTTGAACATATGCCAAATGTTTGAAGCCATTGAGCCAAGCGGTTACGAGATCTCGTCCTCACAAGAAAGCATGACGCTAATGCCAACGCTAACACTGATGCAGATAGGAAACCAGAGTAATCCATATAGGTACGCCCTTCGGGCCACCTCAGTAATAATAATACCTTGGGTAGCTGCAGCCTGCCCCAGCTCAGGTGGGTGAGAGGTAGGAATATGCCTTGTTTGGACACACCCACCTTTCACTGAAACACTCAAACTTATGGGTGATTGACAGCCAGTTACTGAGATGTAGTTTAAACCTTAACTGGAGTCTCCACAACTGACACAATTCAGTCAAATCGAGCTTAATCCTTGTCTTAAACTGGCCTTTTCAACAGTGGCAGAGCTAGAACTGGAAATTGGGGGGGCACAGACACGTCCCTTTATTGACGCGTTTTCCAATTATCGTAATTGGCAACTGAAGACACGGTTTCTCTCCATATAAGATCTAACAGCGATGAAATCATGGACTAAATTCAGTATAGTGGCAAAGCCAGAACTGAGAATTTGGGTGCACAAAACATCCGTTTAAAACAATTATTTGACCTGACCTGTTCTCAGTCATTTTCATAATTATCAAAAGGTTCACTCCGAGAGCACTCCACACTTAACAGGTGCTGCTTGTTCTCCCCGATTAGGTAAGACTACAATCATTCATCTGGACGCATATTCGTTGTATGTAAATCAACATTATTCAAAATTGTAACCTGTCGACTCTCTCGCAAATAGCTTGAGCCGCACACTTTTTATAGCCTATTTAACTGCCGAGTGTCACTTTTTTGTTATCAACCCACGCAATACCGAGAGTGAAAGGCGATATTTCATTGGACGTGGACCAGTTCAATCAACGCGAAGCACTGGCTTATTAATCAGTAAATTATTTTTCTGTACTGAATTTAGCACATGATTTCATCGCTGTTAGATCACATATGGAGAGAAACCGTGTCTTCAGTTGCCAATTACGATAACTGGAAAATGCGTCAATAAAGGAAAATGATTGAGAACTCGCCAGGACTAATTGTTGTCATAAAGGGACATGCCTGTGCCGCGCAATTCCCAGTTCTAGCTCCGCCACTGCTATTCAATCTCCTATTGGCCCAGTAAAGATCCTTCCAATCCTGTCTCTACGATGAGCAGCCGAGGAAGATCTGTAAATGCTGAATGAGGTGTGCTTTCTTAGAGCCAGAGTAAATGCCCACAGGGTGGCAGATCTTCAGGAAGATGGTAGGCAACCACTGCATGTCTTCAGACTGTGGTTGGAAATTGTATAACTCAGGTGACAGGTGAAACCCACATGAAGGAGAAGGCAGGCAGAGAGGACTTCAGTCGAGATAAAAACCCTACGCTGTGAGGCAGCAGAACTGCTCCCTGCCCGACCACTGATGCCTGGGACTAACTCTCATTTACACAGCAAACTTTCACACTGAGACGATGGACCTCCTGCTCCTTTCGAGGTCATCTTTTTTTTTCAGACAAATTATTTTTGTCAATCAACATTCAACATCATTCGACTCACAAAACACATTTCATGAACAAGGACCTTCATGCACCCTTACACAAGCAAAACAGAAGAAATAACTAAACAAGTCAAAGATCTCAACTTGTACTCATGATAACACCATCTAAAACACTGAGGTTTGTCTGGCCCTTGCTTAAGTACATTTTGATCTTACAAACCCAATTACAAAAAAGTTGGCTCATCTAGATGTTGTTTGTTCCAGGGATGTCCCTGATTTTTTCAGCAAGACAACGTTGAACCGTATTCTACAAGGATAACGAGCACGTGGCTGCGTAAGCAGAGGGTGCGGTGCTAGATGGACCTGTCTGATCGATTGAGACTGTATGGTGCATTATGAAGCGAAATATGGGACATCGAAGGCCCCATACATCTGCCCAGGGGGCTTAATGGAAATAACGTGAAACGGGAGGGGAATTCCTCTCACGAGACTTGAGTGTCAGAACTGGCGTCTTGATCGTTAAAACGCTGAGTGTGATCAGAAGACATGATGACGTCATGCGCCGGTGAACAGTCAACTGTCCCGACTTTTTTGGACTCAGTGTTGCAGGCACAAAATTAAATGAAGACCACAAAGAAAAATGATCAGAGTTCAAATTTTGCATTTTTGTATATTTTATATATTATATATTATTTTAATATTTATAATAATATTTAATAATATTATATATTATTATAATATTTCATATATTTTATATTATTTCCATATTTTTTCAGTGCTTTGTTTCAAAGATAGTTTTGAACTTTTAATTCATCATTTCTCCACAACATGAAAATGTGACTCTGATCATTTTTCCTTTGTGGTCTTCATATATTTTCAACAAAAAATTAATTGACCATGTAGAACTTAAACTAACATGTTGTTCAACTATTTTCAATGTGATACAGGGTAAATGTGTTCTTCAAATCAGACCTTTTGATTTTATGTTCATTTTTTATGATGGGCCAACCTTTTCATAACTGAGGCTACAGAGGATTCAGACCTGATGCAGCAATCTAGTTCCTCATTTTACCTGCATATGTGGGGCACAGTTTGGCACTGGAGGCCATTTTTGGAATATTATGACCAATTTTTTCCTTCTCTTAATTTTGGTTGAATCTCATTTGCAATGTTAATTAAACTTAGCATTAAGGCATTGAAGGCCTGTTCTCACCAATAATTTTGGACCATAGGGGTAAAAATGGAATCTTTCAGCAACACAGAATATCAAAGTTGTAAGACAAGAATATAGAGGACTGGAAATTCTTGCATGAAAACGATAAATTTTTTTTGAATGTTTTTGCATTTCACTTGCATTCTTTGGTGTGGTGAATGGTTTCCCGAGTTCAAGTTCTGGGCCTCTATTTCACCTGCATTAATGTAGGTCATTCTCATGAATGACACGGTGACTGAGTTAGTCATAGATCAAAATGGAATTAAAGAACATACAGTGCTGTGAAAAAGTATTTGCCCCCTCCTGATTTTTTTTTCTGCATATTTGTCACACTTAAATGTTTCAGATCATCAAACAAATTTTAGCATTAGACAAAGATAACCCGAGTAAATACAAAATGCAGTTTTTAAATGATGATTCCATTTATTAAGGGAAAAAAGATATCCAAGCTAAAAAAAAAATTTAACAAGTGGGGAGCAATTACTTTTTCACAGAGGGCCAGGAAGGTTTGGATGGCTTTTTCCCTCAATGAATGAAATCATCATTTAATCACTGTATTTTGTATTTACTCGGTTTATCTTTGTCAAATATTACAATTTATTTGATGATCTGAAACATTTAAGTGTGACAAATATGCAAAAAAAAAAAAAAAAAGAAATCAGGAAGGGAGCAAATACTTTTTCATAGCACTGTATACTGAGATTAATGCTCCAATGAAAATTTTTCAACCAAACAAAAACTGATCTTGCCTGCATTCGGTCTTCATCAGGGCAAAGTGCATTTGACTGTTTATATAAACTTGTTGGTTACCTGATGTGATTACATCAGGCAAATATACACATACTGAAAAAATATAAAAGTGTCACATCAATATTAAAAAATTTGTTTCAGTTTCGCTTATTCCTCAGTAGGGTCGCGGGGCGAGCTGGAGCCTATCCCAGCTGACTACGGGCAAAGGCCTGGACAGCTTGCCAATCCATCGCAGGGTGCACACACCATTCACAGACCATTCACTCTCACACTCATACCTATGGGCAATTTAGTGTCTCCAATTAACCTAACATGCATGTCTTTGGACTGTGGGAGGAAACCGGAGTACCCAGAGAAAACCCACGCGACCACAGGGAGAACATGCAAACTCCACACAGAAAGGCCCCAGGCCGGATTCGAACCCACAACCTTCTTGCTGTGAGGCAGCAATGCTAAGTCAAATATACGCAATAAAAATAATGAACAAAACTCACCACAAGCTTCTACAATTGTGGACTCTCAAACTATTTCTCTCCCAAATACAGACGACATTATTTTTTTGTGCTGTCTTGTGTCATTGTGCATATTGACAAAATACCTTTACCAAAATGACTATACAGTGCTGTGAAAAGTGTTTGGCCCCTTCTGGATTTTTCTGTTTTTCCATAATTGTCCCACATAAATGTTTCTAACCATGAAACTAATTTTAATGCTAGACCAAGATAACCCGAGTGAACAAAAATGCAGTTTTTTAATGATGATCTCGTTTATTTTAGGGAAAAAGCTAATCAACCCAACCTGCCCTGTGTGGAAAAAATGATTGCCTTCATAGCTGCTAAATTAAACAATTAAACAAATTTATTTCATTATTGGGTTCAATTTCAATAGACCCACAGAGGGTTGATTACTGGCAGCCTTGTTGAATCCAAACATCACTTTAAAAAACCTGTCCAGCAATGTGAAGGGGAAAAGCTGCACATGATGGGTCAAAAGAAACAAAGTGAAGGTTTTGGGGTGGCCAAGTCAAAGTCTCACTTGAATTTGATTGACATACTGAGTCATGACCTTGAACAGACGGTTCATGCTTGAAAATCCTCCAGTGTTCAAATAATTCTGCATGGAGGAGTGGGCAAAAATTCTTCTTCAGCAATATGAAAGACTCAGAGCCAGTTCTCGCAAACGTTTGCCTGCACTTTTGGCCGTCAAGGATGGCACAGGTAGTTCTTCGGTTTAGGGTGGCAATTATTTTTTAACATGGGTTCTATAGTGTGTGAACGACTCCTTACCTTCAGTAAATGAAATAATCATTTAAAAGATGCATTTTGTGTTCACTGACATTGTCTATGTCATGTATTAAAATCAGATGGATCATCTAAAACATTTAAAAATAACAAAAAAAAAAACAACAACAACAATGCAAGAAATCGGGAAGGGGACAAATACTTTCTCATGACAATGTATGACCATTATTGTTGCTTTGAATATTCAATAACTGAATGTGGTTCTTTGGAAAAAGATCTTCGTTTTAATAATCACATTTTACGGGAGTGTTTTTGAAGTGAAGCAACATACTGATGCACACAGCAGTTTTCCTGGCCTCTTTGAGATGATGGCAGGAGTGACAAGCCTGACGTAAAATGGCCAGCTCGTGGAGAATCAGTCAACAATTCTTTGGAAAAGCCAGTTTCAGGCAACCCACGCTTCATCCTCTCGCAAAATGGTCAAAGCCACAGTTGTCCGTTATTTCCAGCTTTTGATGACATCAGAGAATCAAACGTGGCTGGGCCTGACCGAAAACAGCCGAGGCGTCATTTTTATTTGAAATTTGTTACGTTTCCCACCGCTACTAAGAATTTTCTCACATTATTTCATGACGATGCTGTTCATCTGACCTGGAAAAGTGCTAATGAGAGGATGGGGCTCTTGTACAGTACAGGTTTCTTCAAAGAAAGCAGAGACCACAAAACACTTAATGTCACAGATCCGGGCCGCAACTCAAGAATATATAAAGGATCGCAGACAGAGGAAAGGCAGAACTGGACAACTCTGGAGGTACAGTCTTTCATTCTATGAATGTGTTTATTGAATTGTTTGTTTGATGAATAGACTATAATTTATTAAATCCTTTTTGCCTCGATCTAGGTGGTTAAAGACTAACTCGCGAATCATCTGTGAAGACTACATTACTGAAGAGAACATGAGGTGCATTCTCCTGTCTGCAATTGCCTTCTGTTGCCTGTGGCGAGGGACCACTGCTGGCACAATAAAGCACACCTCCCTCCTGGACAACGATGACAATGCTCAGAAGATCTCTGTACTCAGCGATGCTGTAAGTAACGCTTTCTCTGGTTTCATTTCACTCAGAAGCCATTGCAGCCAACATGTCCTGCTCTGACTGAATTTCATCAGCAGAATTGTATTGCATTGTTTGCTTCCACTAATTTTTTTATCCTCAGTGGTGTGGGAATGCTGTGGTGTTGGAATTTCCACCTCTACTTTTTTGTCCTCAGGACAAGGACCAAAAACTCACTCAGTTTCCTCTTCTTTTTCCTCTTGTTGTGGACACTACATTTGAAGTGCTACTCCTACATTATTATGTAACATATTGTCATGAAACTTTACAAATGTATTCTACATGTCAGTGCGCAGGTATTAACTGTGCAAAAGGGCTGCGGAGGCACGTATGTCCACCCTGCACAAACACTCATTAATTACACGCCATCGTCCTGAGGATGTAGCTCATTTGAATTTGCTGTGAAGAAGTTTTGTTCATGAAGTTCTCAAATACATTTCAACAGGGGCAATCACTGGATAAAGACGACTCAAGCAAGCTGCTTAGTTTTGAAAAGCCGATTGGATATGGCATGGTAAGGAACTCAAGCCACATTCTGCTTGTACTTCAGTAAGTCTAAGATGTTTCACTTCTATCAGCTTTCATATTCCCTCTATGTGTCTCCTCAGAACGTCTGCTGCTTCTATGGCAACATCCTGGATTTCTACGTCTCAGACGTACTGAACACTAGCGAGAATTTGCCGTACCTGATAACAGTGAGAGAGAATCTGCACAGAATCAGCCAGGACCTGAAACAAAGAAGTTGTGTGAGTACCAAAAACTGAACTCTTTCTTTAAGCCAACACGCCAGCCAATGAAGGCCGAAATATTGGACAAAAGTCAGGCATAAAATGGCAGTTGATTATCTGCACCAAGTGAGCAGAGTTGGGCCCCAGATTCAGTTGTCTTTCAGTAAAATGGATTTATGTAGGATGGTACGCTGTGGTCAGGATAACACCGATACACTATGGTGACCAGCTCCAATCCCAGACATCTACCATCCTGTCGGTTTCCATTAGTCCTCCAACAAACCACACTTCATTCAGCAGTTAAAGATTGCGCTTAGCTGCTATAAAGAAGATTCAGCAGTGCAAAATCTGAGTTGAAATGAGAAGATGCTGGATGGTAGGTCTCCAGCACCAGGACTGACCCCTGGGCACTGCCCCATGGCTGCCCTCTGCTCCAAAGTGGCATGGATGGGCGGCTGGAAATACAAGCTCCCCCACCGGATTTATGAAAGTGAATCTTCAGATAAAGCAATCAGAAATCATGCTAAATAAACTTGTGTTGAAGTTGCATGCAGCATCAGGTGAAAAGGAAAGAAATGATCACCTACAGACACCCTAACTGCCTTTTTTATTTTGTCCTACAGTCTGCTTTGCTTGGGAATGACCAGGAACTCGTCAGGAGGTTCAAAGAGCAGTTTCGTAAGGTACGACACAGCCGATTATCACTGCAGCAGCCAGAAACATTTTATCTGTATTCTCTAAGATCAGGGGTTTTCAATCCAGTGAGATTTCATTCCAGCCACGCAGTTACGCACCTGATTCTACTGACCAATCCATAATGTCTCTGCTCAAGACCTTTATGAGACGAATCAGGATGCAACTGATTGGTTGGAATGAAAGACCGTTTCTCAAAGTGTAAGTTGCAGTCTTCGTTCGCTGCAGTCTTGGGCTGCTATGTCATCGCAAACTGTTCCATTGTGAACGCGCTTTTGAATACAGGCAGTAAATGCAGCCCTCATCTTGCGTGATATAAGACGGGGCTGTCAGCTGGTTTACACACCGTTTCCATGTTGACAATTCCGTCTGATATCTGGCGAGATGAAGGCTGCATTTCTCGCCCGTATGCGAAAGCGCCTTCACAATGGAACAGCTTTCGACAACGAAGCGGCCTAAAAATGCAGCCTTCGAAGGATGCAGCCTTTGCTTTGTGAAATGACCACAGTCTGCGTCCACACCAGTGTTCTTTAGATACGACTGAGAAATCCTGCCTGAGATGCTTAAACTCTTTGCTGTAAATTCTGCTTTACATGCTGAACAGCTTCCGTTCTAATTCATTTTTATGACTCCATTCCACAACGCAAGATTTGCTGACTGTAAATCTGTATAACAGCAATCAGTAAAAGGTAGAAATCATCCCAAATCAGGAACATGGACTCCAGTTAATGGCAGCGACTCCAGGTTTTACTCGGTGCTGTTAACCAGTTAAAGGTCCCCTATTATGTAACCAGGTGCACAACCGATGAGTTACTACCAGCCGTTTCAAAATCTTTCCCCTCTTGACATCACATTGGAAAGTAACCAACCAGAGGCAAGAAGAACTCATCAACTTCAGCCAAGCAGTCAATCAGATTTCATTATTCTGGGGGGTCACTCCCCCTTTTGGTGTCAGGAAGAGGAGATTTTGAACTGGGTCATAACGGCTAATGAGCTGTGAACCTGGTGGCATAATAGGGGACCTTTAACTGAATCCTACTTTGTGGAGCAGGCCTCAGCATCAGTGTTTCCTGGTCTATTTTACAGTAAAAGTCTTCATTTGATTTTAACTCTTTCAGATGGGCAGGCCTGGGGTGTACAAGGCAGTGGGGGAGCTGAGCAGTCTGGTCTATGATCTTCACCTGTACTGCTGAGAGCGCCACCTACAGGAGAACAACTGATGACAGTAATGATGGAGTCACTATGGAGTTTATGCTAAAGCTGCAGAGGAGAGAAGATTAGGGACACGCCATTTATACATCACAGATAAGATGATTAATGTGAAAGTAATTTTTCCCGATATGTTAGAATTTTGATAAAAATGACAAAGGCAAAATAGAAGATGTAGCTTTTTTCTTGTTGATATTTATTATTATTTATCATTTAAGGTATTTATTCGAATGAGATGGTAATTCATGTATTTATTTATTTGGTTATTTATTCACTTATTTGTAGTCCGGATAAGTATTTATGTGAATTCTTATTTAACTGTAATGAATGAAATAGATAAGCAGAATGTGCTCAGAGAAGACGTAAGACTAGGTGAATAAATTGTTCTACAAAAATCAGATTTAATGTATGTGGTGTAGTTATGTCAGTGGTGTGTGCTTTAATGGCTTGTAGAAGGTATCATACTAATTTTAGCTTCACCATCAGTGAGCACATTGTCAATTCAATGTCTAATTTGTAATGAATATTGGTAATATGACAGATGCTGTATGTGTGCAAAATAAATTTAGTCTTACTGATTAAATAAATGTTTGAATTCACCCTCCAACTTTGTATTGTATTAATTTGAACACTTTCCTTTGAGAAATGAAGAATCAGTTTGGTTTATAATGATGCTGTTTTTTGTTCTCAAGCAATATTAAGCATATTTTTTGACACCAATCACTTAGTCAACTCAAGTAATTTTGCCAATTTAGTGAATAAAGCACCTGCAATTCGAGCACCAGAAGTGTGTGTGTTCCCTTTGGAACTCTGCCACTGTCTTTGTGTTCCTTTGGAGAATTACCCAGCACAGGATAACCCAGCACAGTGCTGTTGGTTATACCTCTTTTAAGACTCAAGCAGATTAATTCAGATTGATTAAAGGGGACCTATTATGCTATTTTTCCAAGTTTTTATTTTGGTCTTTGACTCCCCTAGAGTACTCCTGATCGCGCAAAGAAAAAAAAGGGTACTTATTTTGCTCATACTCCCATCCTCAAAAAACCCCATTTGTAGTCCATAGTAGTCTGCCTGAAACGCCTCATTGGGGTGGCTCTTCCGCTATGGCCCCCGCTCCCCGTGTGCCCACTTTTTTCTGACTGGCCAGCTCTGTGGAGGGCGGATCTAGGCGGGACGAGGCAGCAGAACGCAGTTTTCCTGGTCCGGCTCTTCAGAGCGAAACTGACGCGTCTCCCGAAGGAATCGACAGGCATATTTTGCAATCTAACGCAGTACATGTGTATAGATCTAATGAAATTAACTTGTTCTAATAAACGCAACGGCGAAAGTGGAGGACAGTGTGAAAGTCTGGCAGCTCAAGCACGAATTTGCTATTGGCAACAGTGGTGAGTACAGCGGTTTTTCTACTCTGTAGCTAGGATGCAGGGAAAGCTAGAATCCACCCCATATAGACGCATTTGTAGAACGGGTCGACATGCCCAAGTGTAGACCGGAGACCGTAGAAATCCGGTGGGTCTGAGTTTAGACGGAAACATGGACAGTGAGGAGCAGCTAAAAGTGGACCAACAGCTTATGGACTGCTTCGGTGTGTATTAGGACCTGCAGGTTCGTGTGCATAGCTGTGGTGTCTTGTTAGCGTGGAGAAATGAACAGCTTCCGCGCTGGTATATGACGGAGGGGCGAAAGCTCCAGGCTAAACGGCCTTTTCGGAAATTGCCGAAATGGTTTGATAATGGTTTACTTATTGCTTCGGAATGACCAGCTTTTCCTCACGGAAAATGGGCACTTTATGGATAGTGTGCGAGAGCTAGATTGAGCTCCGGTTATGTCATGAACATAATACAGGTTTTACAGACCCTAAGTTCCGTCTGCGTGAACCGTTGCTTATGTGGAGCTAGCGAATCGATCACTTTTACAGGAAAGAATTTAATATTCAATCGATGGCAATGCAGAGAAATCGTTTGTTATACCGGATACGTTATAGCCTGTGCGCTTCCCTATTGCTTTCACCGGTAGCATCAGAGAGCTTGCCCAGACATTGGAGATGTATCAGGCTGACCCCGGTCATGGATAAGTAAAGCGATCATTTCATAAGCACCCAAAAACGCACCCCAAGCTCTGCAAAACCTACGTCTGGTCTAACTGCAGCCCAACTCGGCAGACACATACAGCACCTCTCCGGTTAGCTTCAACTGTAGTGGCTACAATCAGGCAACGTTATGATGAAACTGCCACATTGATGCTTACCGAAGTAACACAAGCATACCAATCATAATTGCTGCATATAAGTTAACCAGGAGTATTTTTAATTTGCAGAGCACGCGAACTAACATGCAGTAGCTGATAAGCAGTCATGACTTTGAATGTAATCTGTCGCGCGAAAAATTCGTTTCGCCTCCAGTGTGAAAGCTGCTTAATGCGCCCATAACGCCTGTATTCGCGTCTTTGCATTAACTTTGAATGTAGCTAATCTGTCTTGCGAAAAATTCGTTTCGTGTCCGATGTGAAAGCAGCTTTATGGATAGTACGCGACAGCTAAAGAGAGCTCGATTATGTTATGAACATAATACAGTCGAGCTCAGTTATGTTATGAACATAATACAGGTTTTGCAGACCGTAAGTTCCGTTAGCGCGGACAAGTTGCTTATGTGGAGCTAGCGAATCGATCACTTCTACAGGAAAGAATTACCTATTTAATCTCTGCCTTTTTTGGCTTTTTATTAGCCACAACAATTTCTAAAGGGGGATGAAATTATGTCAAGGTAGTGCAGAGAAATCATTTGTAAACCGGTAGAGCTTCTGCGTTTCGCATTGCTTTCACGGTAGCACCAGAGAGCTTGCTCAGACATTTGTGAAGTATCCGGCTGATCCCGGTCATGGTTAAGTGAAGCGATCACTAACTGTAGTGGCTACAATCGGGCAACGTTATGATGAAACTGCCACATTGATGCTTACCGAAGTAACACAAGCATACTGATCAGAATTACTGCATATAAGTTAAGCAGGAGCATTTTTAATTAGCTCGGCACGCAAACTAACATGCAGTAGCTGGTAACCGAGCGGTCATAACCACAGAGACAAACCCTTGCAATACAGGTTTTACAGACAGCAAGTTCTGTTACTGTGAACAGTTGTACCAAGCATCCAAATTACAAACAAGTATTAAAAGTTAGCTTCAAATGAGGTTTATGTTCACACACCTTCTGTAGAATTTCTCCTGATATTACTCTTGCATATTTAGGACACAAACATTAGCAACAGTAACTTGGCTACGTTAGCCGCTGTGCTACAACCACAATCAATTGACTATCACGTCACGTTGGCTTATGCAGTAAAAGCAACTTACAGCTTCTGTGTCTGTGAGTCACGGACAGTCGCGACCGATACAGGCTTTATCTTCAGATATTTTACAAAGCCTGCGTTTGAGGCCAGTTGTTAGTGCTAACTATCGCTTGCGGTCCTGCTAGCCACCCGTAACACGTTAGCTTCACTTACATTATTTGCTGTTATATCGTTACTTACAGCTTGTGGCTCTGACCGCTTAATCGATGCAACTGCTTCAGGTTTGAGAAGCAGCTGAAACGCTTATCCTGTGTCGAATTATCCTTCATTAACAAAGCTGTCTTTGGTGAAATGCTGAGCACAATCAGCTAACGTTCCCTTTGGCCGTGGCTGTTTGCTGCCAGTAAACAAAAAAAGCTACCCACTGATTTCTGGTGGCATCGTCTTTTGGAAGAAAAATAGTTGTTTTTCTTCGCGTCCAAAAGTAAACGGACAATCAGCTTTGGGAGAGATACTGACAAAATTGCACCTCAAATGATCTGTGGTTCTTCTTTTGTATTTCCAAAAGTATAGATGCTACGAAGGCATAGTATGATATGCCGTTGTTAGTGCCTGCTAGAATAGTTTTCGGTGTGGGCAGGTCCAGCGCCGTGATTGGCTCTGTCTAGGTCTGTACTAATTGGACGGCACAATCTGACGTCAGGTTTTGCCCAGATCTCGTGAAGATCTCGGGAGGAGCTGTTCAGAGAGGAAATCACGCTGACGAAATCACGTTCTTGGATTACAGCAAAACCCCTGTATCTTATATTTAGAAACTTTTCAGAGGTTGAGCATGGACAACCAACATTATAACATTACTAATATGTATTAAAAGAAGGATCAGCATAATAGGTCCCCTTTAAAAGAAACCTGTGTAGATGCTGAAGTTGCTGTGGTTCAGGTACTTCAAAGTTAAAGTGTTTGGTCTGCGCTACCTGGGGGAAAAAAAAAAAACAATTTTCAAAATAAAAGCACCTTTCAAAGGCAGTACCAGATAAATGACAGATCAATCAGCTTAATGACTTTCAGGTTTGTGTGTGTGTTTTTTTTTTTTCTTATTTTTTACGAGTGTATTTTCTCAGACAGCCTGGGGGATACGAATGAAATCAACCTATTGAAAAAACTGTGATGATGTTTCGCTCGTGAAGTCGTTCAGTTGTAACCAGGTTTATGAAAAATCCTGTCCAGTCAAGACAATGCATTTGCTTATTGAATTGTAGCTCTTCTTCATAGAAAATCCAGCAGTTTTGTGTACCTTGTTGGTTCTTCCATGACCTGCATGACCTCTGAGACGAGGCGTCCAGGACTGATGCACTCTGACATGTTTCCAAATCAACAACTATCATCAGTTTCCATGAGGAAACTCACTCTGTTCAGCATGCAGTCCAAGTCCAACAGCAGGCCTGGAAAAAAAGCTGCTGTATCGTGAATGAGGTAGAGATCACTTTACATCTTTAGAGCAGTTGAGGAAAATTACCCAATAAAAGTACCGCAAAACCGACCAGAGGAAGTGTCATATGTTATTGTTTTCATTGGCACTGGAGTGACAGTGGAGTAGCCCTCCATGGCCAGTGAGATAAAGAGGGGTAAAGTACAGTATTGAGGAAATCTAACACCGCTCTATTGAGGCATGCAGGGATGAGAATGGACTGTGGAGTTTCTCAGCTCATTGTGTTGCACCACCTGAAAGTTTATACAAACAGTCAACTGCACTTTTGCCCTGATGCCCTGAGGACCTAATGCAGGCAAAATCAGTTTTTGTTTGGTTGAGAATTTTTCGTTGGAGCATTAATCACAGTACATGTGCTTTAATTCCATTTTGATCTATGACTAATCTTTTGTAACCAAAATCAAGAGAAACAAGATAATGACATGATGAAGTGAAATATTTCTCAATCTGATTGTAACTGTGCTGTGGAGTAACTCAGTCACCGTGTCATTCATGAGAATGACCTACATTAACGCAGGTGAAATAGAGGCCCAGAACTCGAACTCGGGAAACCATTCACCACACCAAAGAATGCAAGTGAAATGCAAAAACATTAAAAAAAAATTTATCGTTTTCATGCAAGAATTTCCAGTCCTCTATATTCTTGTCTTACAACTTTGATATTCTGTGCTGCTGAAAGATTCCATTTTTACCCCTATGGTCCAAAATTATTGGTGTGAACAGGCCTTCAATGCCTTAATGCTAAGTTTAATTAACATTGCGAATGAGATTAGACCAAAACTATGAGAAGGGAAAAATTGGTCATAATATTCCAAAAATGGCCTCCAGTGCCAAACTGTGCCCCACATATGCAGGTAAAATGAGGAACTAGATTGCTACGTCAGGTCTGAATCCTCTGTAGCCTCAGTTATGAAACGGTTGGCCCATCATAAAAAATGAACATAAAATCAAAAGGTCTGATTTGAAGAACATATTTACCCTGTATCACATTGAAAATAGTTGAACAACACTTTAGTTTAAGCTCTACCAGCTGAAATTATTTTTTGTTGAAAATATATAATTTTGTGACTGCAAGAGTCCAAAACATTCGGGACAGTCGACTGTTCACCGGCGCATGACGTCATCATGTCTTCTGATCACACTCAGCGTTTTAACGATCAAGATGCCAGTTCTGACACTCAAGTCTCGTGAGAGGAATTCCCCTCCCGTTTCACGTTATTTCCATTAAGCCCCCTGGGCAGATGTACAGGGCCTTCGATGTCCCATATTTCGCTTCATAATGCACCATACAGTCTCAATCGATCAGACAGGTCCATCTAGCACCGCACCCTCTGCTTACGCAGCCACGTGCTCGTTATCCTTGTAGAATACGGTTCAACGTTGTCTTGCTGAAAAAATCAGGGACATCCCCGGAACAAACAACATCTCGATAAACCAACTTTTTAGTAATTGGGTTTGTAAGATCAAAATGTACTTAAGCAAGGGCCAGACAAACCTCAGTGTTTTAGATGGTGTTATCATGAGTACAAGTTGAGATCTTTGACTTGTTTAGTTATTTCTTCTGTTTTGCTTGTGTAAGGGTGCATGAAGGTCCTTGTTCATGAAATGTGTTTTGTGAGTCGAATGATGTTGAATGTTGATGAACAAAAATAATTTGTCTGAAAAAAAAAGATGACCTCGAAAGGAGCAGGAGGTCCATCGTCTCAGTGTGAAAGTTTGCTGGGTAAATGAGAGTTAGTCCCAGGCATCAGTGGTCGGGCAGGGAGCAGTTCTGCTGCCTCACAGCGTAGGGTTTTTATCTCGACTGAAGTCCTCTCTGCCTGCCTTCTCCTTCATGTGGGTTTCACCTGTCACCTGAGTTATACAATTTCCAACCACAGTCTGAAGACATGCAGTGGTTGCCTACCATCTTCCTGAAGATCTGCCACCCTGTGGGCATTTACTCTGGCTCTAAGAAAGCACACCTCATTCAGCATTTACAGATCTTCCTCGGCTGCTCATCGTAGAGACAGGATTGGAAGGATCTTTACTGGGCCAATAGGAGATTTAATGGGCCAGTTTCACACATGGATTAAGCTTGCTCTGTCTAAAGTGTGTCAGTTATGGAGATTCCAGTTAAGGGTTAAACTATATCTCTGTAACTGGCTTTCAATCACTCATATATTTGAGTGTTTCTGTGAAAGGTGGGTGTGTCCTAACGGGTCATATTCCTACCTCTCACCCACCTCAGCTAGGACAGGCTGAAGCTACTGAAGGTATTCCAACCTCGTTTCCAGAAAAGTTGGGACATTGCGTAAAATGTAACTAAAAACAGACTGCAGTGATTGGCAAATCATTTGAACTCTTTAATAAACATATATATATATATATACAATATATATATATATATATATATAAAACAACATATCAAATGATCAAATGTTGAAATTTAGAAATTTTATTGCTTTTGAAAAATATCTGCTCATTTTGAATTTGATGCCAGCAATATGTTTTCAAAAAAGTTGGGACGGGGCCATGTTTACCACTGTGTTAAATAATCTCTTCTTTTAACAACTCCCTGTAAGTGTTTTGGAAATGAGGAGACCAATTACTGCGGTTTTTAAAACAAAATGGTTTTTTTTTTTCATTCTTGCTTGATTTTAGATTTCAGCTTCTCAGCACTTTTGCTGACTCTTTTGTCACTTTTTTTCTTCTCATAATGCACCAGATTTTTCAATGGGTGACCCGTCTGGACTGCAGGCAGGCCAGTTTAGCACCAAGACTCTTTTACTACGGATCCATGATGTTGCAACACGAGCTCAATGTGGTTTGACATTCTCTTGCTGACTTAAGCAAAGCCATACCACACTGTAAAAAATGATTCTGTGGTCCTGCCTATTTTAATTAAAGTATTTGATCAAATATATCCTATATAAATGAGTCCTTGATTTTGTAGTAACTATTTGAATAAATTTCAAATAAAAATGTTTGGAATAAAATCCGTTTATTCTGTTTAAATAAAACAAAAGCTTTTTATTCAAATCATTCTAAATAGAGAAAATATTGAATGAATCCAACTTAATGGAATCAGTTAGTTTTTCATTGACAAGCACTTCCTGTTCCCGGATTTGGATGCGACATGCAAACGAATTATGCAAATTGCGAGCGCTTCTCTTCCTGCGCTTTACTCTCCTGTTTAACCCGGTTGACAAAGGTAAGGAGACTCATACCAGCCAAGTAACAACACAATTTTACATATATGCGCATATTACAATAGAAAATATGCAGTAACGTTATAGCATGATATTTTTCTTACCGTACCTTAGGTGAGTTGTTTCTTGGTAATCTCACCTTAAAATATAGGTCAGAACACCATCACAAATCTAATATGTAGATTTAATTAAATGCATTGAGTAAATTCAAAGAAATAAACTACTAAATGTAAATCATTACTACCCAATGATGTTTCAGTGATGCGTAGAATTTAATTATGTTTTATTAGTACATTTTACAAATTTTGGCATTTTTAATATTACACAATACTTTTGTTTAGGTTTTAATGAAATCTTTTGTGTATTGTAGTTAAATTTACTCACACTAAATGGATAAATCTAAAGGGCCTTATTTAATTAATATTTACTCAATAGCAAATGTAATTATATTTCATTAATATTATTGCATGCAATCTGTTGCCTTAATTTTATTGAGTAGATATGGGGTATCTTTTCTTACAGTGCAGAACAAGAACCCTGGATGACTGTATATGTTGCTCCAAAACCTGTATTTATTGTTCAGCATTAATGCTGTCTGCACATATATGCAAGTTATCCATGCCACAAGCACTAATGCACCCCCCATACTCTCATGGATGCTGGCTTTTGAACTGTGCCCTGATAAAAAGCCTGATGTTCCCTCTCCCTCTTAGTGAGAGGATGTGGCATCCTTGATTTCCAAAAAAAAAATTTTGATTTTGATTGGTCAAACCACTGGATAGTGTTCCGTTTCATCTCAGGCCATCATAAATGATCTTAGCCCCAGAGAAGGTGGCATCGTTATTTCTACCGTAAAATTTTAACTTGCATTTTTGGATGCAGTAACAAACTGTGCTCACTGAGAATGGTTTTCAGAAGTGTTCCTGAGCCCATGCATTGATTTCCACTACAGAAACCTGTTTGATTTTAATGCAGTGCCACCTGAGGACCTGAAGATCACAGCCATTCCAATGCTGGGCTTTCGCCTTCTCCCTTGCACACAGAGATTTCTCTGGATTCTCTGTATGATTTGATGAAATACATACCATAGATGATTAAATCCCCAGTCACTTTGCAATTTCATTTTTAAATTGTTGAACAATTTTCCCATGCAGTCTGTCACAGAGTGGTGAAGCCCTCAGCATCTTCTGAAAGACTCAGCCTCTCTGAGATGCTCTTTTCATACCCATTTATGTCACAGGCATGTTGCCAATTCATCTAATTAGCCGTGTGATGTTGCACCAGGTACATTTTTTTTTTGGCATGATAAAACACGGGCGGCATGGTGGCGTAGTGGTTAGCACTGTCACCTCACAAGAAAGTCGTGGGTTTGAATCCGGCCTGGGGCCTTTCTATGTGGAGTTTGCATGTTCTCCCCGTGTTTGCATGGGTTTCCTCTGGGTTCTCCGGTTTCACCCACCCACAAAAACATACATTATCGGAACACTCCTACCGGTACCCCTGACTAAGGAACTGACTTTAGAACTGGAGTTGGTCCCCGGCGCTGCTCAGTGGCTGCCAACTGCTCCTAACTGTAGGATGGCTCAAATGCAGAGGACAAATTACCCCACGGGGTTCAGTAAAGTGTATCATTTCCAATCTTTTATTGCCCCTGTCCCAACTGTTTTGAAACACGTGGCTGTCATCAGGCCATCATAAATATTTGCTATGTAATGTGGGGAAAAAAAAAGCCACTAGATGGCAGTATTGACATTTTTTTTGTTATGCCCAGTCTGGAGCTAGGTTTTGGGGCATGCCCCGGGCATGCCTCAGAGGGGGCTGGACAAGAGTATATAAGGAGAAAAATTGAGAGAGTGAAAGGGGAGAAGGAGAAATTGCAAGGAGAAATTGTGGAAGGATACATTTGACCAGACCTGTCACTCTTTTCAAGACCTGTGAAGCTTTTTGTGGATTTTTGCCTGTGTTGGAGCATTTTCTTGTCCCAGGACATCGCAACACAGCTGCCCATCTCAATTACCAGGGGACTGTAAATATCTCGTTTTTTTTTTTTTTAATTTCAATCTTGGTCAGTAGGGTAGATTGTAGATTAGTTCTAAGTGTTTGTTTAATTAAATCTGTTGAAGTTTAAGAATT
Source organism: Gymnothorax javanicus (assembly GCA_029692085.1). NCBI lineage: Eukaryota > Metazoa > Chordata > Actinopteri > Anguilliformes > Muraenidae > Gymnothorax > Gymnothorax javanicus. Next base: position 9,095,356 of record CM056201.1, read on the forward strand.
TTGTTTGTCATCCCTTGCTGTCCGTGACGTCATAACAAATTGACACCATAACAAATTGGGGCCACAACAAACTGGGGGCTCAGGTCCGGGATAGACCATTGTGTGAGTCATTTATTGAAAATCTAAAATTTCAAATTGTGAAATTTTTTTTTGAATTTTCCTAGATATATATTGGCAGATCAACAGCAATGGATGATTTCTTAGCATCACCAACCGTAGAGGTTTTGAAGTCTTTTAAAAAGACAGAACTGCTAGAAATATGCAGACAATTAGAGCTGACAGATGTAAAACCAGCCATGCGAAAAGCAAGACTGGCTAGAGAGATTGTTGGATATTACATTGATGAAAATGTGTTTGCACCAGGAGATCTGGAACAGTTTCCAGTAGAAAATCCAAATGTAGAATTGGAACTTAAATTAAAAATGCTAGAGATTGAAAGGGAGGAAAAAGAAAAACAAAGAGAGTTTGAGAGAGAGAAAGAGAAAAGAAAGGGAGGAAAAAGAAAAACAATGAGAGTTTGAGAGAGAGAAAGAGGAAAGAGCAGAAAGAGAGAGACAGAGACAGAGAGATTTCGATTTAGAAAAATCAGACAGGGAAGAATGGAGCAACTAAAAATTAAAATGGAAGCCGAAAACAAATTTCGGGCTAGCCAGGAGATAAAGCTGGTGCCTCCATTCTCAGAGAAGGAGGTTGATAAGTATTTCCAGTGCTTCGAGAAGGTAGCTAAGAGTTTTCAGTGGCCAAAGGAATACTGGCCTCTGATGTTGCAAACTGTCCTCAAGGGTAAAGCTCAACAAGTCTATTCGGCTTTGTCTGCAGATGATTCCTCTGATTATGAGGTTGTCAAAAAGGTTATTTTGACAGCTTATGAGTTGGTTCCAGAGGCTTACCGACAGAAATTCAGAGGTCTGAAGAAGTCTGACAATCAGACTTATGTGGAATTTGCTAACGAGAGGAAGTTTTGCTTTGAGCGCTGGTGTACTTCTATGGAGGTCAAGGATGATTTCAACTCACTAAAAGAGATGGTGTTAGTTGAAGAATTCAAGAACTGTGTCAAGGATGATACTAAGACCTACCTTAATGAGAAGCAAGCACTGAATTTGCAATCAGCTGCCAAGTTTGCAGACGAATATGTTCTCACACATAAGTCCAAATTTCAGTCTAGCAGTAACAATAGATGGTCCCAATTTCAGAAGAAAGGTAATGGTGATACCCAAGATTCCTCACCCAAAGACAAAGACAAATCTGGTGAATCCAATCAAAGGTCTGATCGAGGTGTGAAAGCTGACAGTGACAAAAGTGGTCTAGTTTGCAATTATTGCAAGAAATCTGGTCATACTACAACTAACTGTTGGTTCCTTAAAGCTAAGAAAGAAAAAGAAAAGGATACCAAACCCAATGCCTTTGTGAAGACAAGGTTAGAAACCCCTGTAGTAGATGACCGATCTGCTAAATTGCTTGCTCCTTGTGAGGCTAAGAAGCCTGATACTGCTGACTTTGTGAGGGAGGAATTTCTTCCATTTGTGTCAGAGGGATTTGTGGCTCTGAATGAGCATTCTCCTCCTGTCCCCATATATATCCTAAGGGATACCGGAGCTTCTCAGTCACTTTTGTTGATGGACTCCTTGGAGTTACGTGATGAGACCGCTTCTGGGGATTTCATACTTGTACAAGGTATTGAAGGGAGGACTGTATCTGTACCCCTGCGCTCTGTATCTTGACGTCAGATTTAGTTACAGGACAGGTAAAGGTAGGACTTATGTCAAGTCTACCTATCAAGGGTGTTTCTCTGTTGCTAGGCAATGACCTGGCTGGGGGCAATATAGTTCTCCCTGTTCATCTTACTTCACAGCCGAGCACTGAAGATGGCGATGAAGACCCATCTCTGTATCCTTCCTGTGCAGTGACCCGTGCTATGGCCAAGAAGGCTCAAGAAGAAGATGATGTGGTGCCGTCCAGCACATTGAATAGTCATGACTCAGGTGGTTCGCCTCATGACTCTGTTCAGCCTACTATGGTTTCTCCGTTTGAGGACTTATCAGACACTTTTATCAGTTCTCTGTTCAGCCAGCCAGATGGGTCTAAATATGTGTCTTTTTTTTTAAGCGGTTTTCAAAATGATCCTGAAATTTGTGTACTAAAGAAGAGCCCCCTGATGAAGAAATAGGGTAGATTATCTCAAGGATGGAATATTGTTCGGAAGTGCCCTCCTGATTTGTTTAGCAATTAAATCTGTTACAGGAAGTTTAACAATGGCTCAATTTTGTCATCTTAGTGTTAACAAGACTGTTGACAAGATCATGAAACACTTCTTCTGGCCTGGAACAAATGTTTCCAACTTTTGCAAAACCTGTACAAGCCATCATGGACTTTCCAGTTCCTGACAACAAGGTTTATGTTTGTACACAGCAAAAAATGATTTTTCCTAAAACCTTAATGTTTTGAGTAAGATGAAAAACATTGAATCTCAGTTTAAAGGATTTGACTTGGAAATTAAGCATGTCATGACAAACCATTTTCCATTATATATATATCACATGTGTTTAAAGCATATTGTATTATATGTATATATATACACAAGTGTCTACTTAACCATTTTGTATTTTCAAAATTTTTTCCCTTTTGGAATGCATTTTACACAGTATTGACATTTTTTTGTTTCCCAACTAGGTTTGGGGCATGTCCTGGGCATGCCTTTGTATATAAGGAGAAAAATTTGAAAGGGGAGAAGGAGAAATTGCAAGAAGAAATTGTGGAAGGATACATTTGACCAGACCTGTCACTCTTTTCAAGACCTTGAAGCTTTTTTGTGGATTTTTTGCCTGTGTTGGAACATTTTCCTGTCCCAGGACATACATAACACAGCTGCCCATCATACCAGGGGACTGATTTTTTTTTTTTTTTTTAATTTTGATTAGCTTTTTAGTTCTAAGTGTTTGTTTAATTAAATCTAGTTGATAAAATTTTGTCTGTCAGGTTATTTGGTTGGTTGGGGCCATAACAGCTAAATGAGCAAATATTTTCCTAAAAACCAATAAATTTCTCAGTTTAAACTATATTGTCATCAAACCATTTTCCATTAAATGTATGGTTTAAAACAAATCCCATTCTTTTTTATTTGCATTTTTGTTTCCCAACTTTTCTGGAAAGTATTTTATTATTATTATTATTAAACTTGAATTTTGATTAGCTTTTTGCCTCCCTAGTTGATAAAAGGTTATAAGGTTATTTGGTTGGTTTCTGAAGAGGAGCCCTCCTTAGTTCTTCCTGAACATCCCATATTGCACTTGTGAAGTTTGAAAACTTTAACCCCTTAACTGTCACCTGCATTTTCTCACATTTGGCCTGGCCTTAATTAGGGCCCAGTGACAGTTAAGGGGTTTTGCTGAACAAAAACTGTAGAACAGGATAAGGTTCCCTCATGGAATCACAGAGCAGTGGGGCTGTTCATTTTGTGTGTGTGTGTACGTGTGTGTGTGTGTGTGTATGTGTGTGGAAGAGTGCGTTTGGGAATCAAGTGTCACATCATGTAATACAAACCAGCCTTCTGTCAGAGGATCGCGGCAGAGCCGAGGTTCAGGATTTGCCTCCGCCAATGGGAATTCTGGGCAGGCGGGAAACAGGGCACGGGTAAGACCTATCCGAGGCGTATCTGGGGTGAAGAGGAAGTGATGCGGCCTGCAAATGTGAGACGTGACGCAAGCTACACCCACCCCTGTCCCGAACACGGAGGAGTACGAGTGCAGCGCGGCGAGAGAGAGGAGCAGCTGAGTAACTGCTGAAGTGGCCTGGCCTCCCCACGGGTGACCTACATACTCAGGCCTTCCTCTCACTGCACCTTTCTCACAGACAAGATAAGAAGACCGTAAACGTCTTCGTCTCCTCGAAGGATATCCGGCTGGCTTGGCCTTTAATCATTTTAATTATCTCATTACCAGAATCCGACGGGCCCCAGCTGTCTATAGCTTGCAGTGACTCAAACTGTAAATGAATTTAAAGATTTTGGTGGTTCTCATGCTCCCAGCACAGGACTGATGACGACTAGCCTGAATAGCTTGTATGTTCAAGTGTGCTGCCCTTGCAGTTATGGTCATACACTGAAGTCCGCAAATAACATAGCATTACATGAGTGGATAGAACAGGCCATTCAGCCCAATTAGGCTCGCCAGTTTCTTATTTCCATTGTGAATCTATCACTTCAGATACTCAATGACTCAATGGTATCTACCACTAAATCAAGCCTGCTCTTGAAAACTCACAAGGTTTCTGCCTCAACGATATTCCACACTGAGATTACTCTCTGGGTGAAAAAGTATCTCTTAAATTTATCCTTGGCGAACTTCAATTTGTGACCCCGAGTTCTACTGACAAAACTTGGCCTAAGTAATCCTACATAATGCACTTTGTTAATCCCTTTTACATGTTTAATCCTGTCTAATGTTTTTACCTACATCTAGAACTTTACATTTCGCTACAATAAATTTCATTTGCCACATTTTTGCCCATTCTGGATTCAACCTAAATATCCTGAATCACTTTATTGGACTCTAAACTGTTTGCCAAACCTCCCAATTTAGTATCATCCGCAAATTTAACTGATTTGCTTCCAATATTCCTATCAAGGTCAGACGAGAAATGTAGATGAGGAAGAGCAGGGGTCCCAACACCGGTCCGTGAGGGACGCCACTCCCCACCATACCTAGCTCAGATGAGATTCCACACACCACCACTCTTTGTGTTCTGTCCTGTAATCAGTTTTGAATCTACTCCAGAATACCTCCTGTAACTCCTACGGAGCTCATTTTAAAAATTAGTTTCTTATGCGGTCCTGTATCAAATGCTTTCTGAAAATACAAGTATATGATGTCATAAGCCCTGCTCTGATCATAAGACCTGGTGGCCTCTTCAGAAACCATGTTGGCTATCCCTCAAGATATCGTTATGTTCAAGAAATAATTCCAGCTCGTCTTTTATGATAGATTCCAGTATTTTGCATGCAATGCAAGTTAAACTGACTGGCCTGTAATTTCCTGGCTCAGTACAGTCCCCTTTCTTATATATTGGTATTATATTGCCCTGCTTCCAATCATTTAGTATTTCTCCAGTTTCTAAAGACCGTCTGAAGATAGCAGAGAGCGGTTTAGAGATGATCTCACTAACTTCCCTGAGCACTCTAGGATATAAGCCATCAGGACCCGCCGCCTTATCTGTCTTTAGTTTATGCAACTTGTCTCATACTTCATTATCCCTCACCTCAATTTCTGCTAAATAATTTTGAGCATTGGACATGCCCTCTGGCCTAATTAAAATCTGCTCTGAGGTAAAATTCTCAAAGTAACTATGCAAGGTATCAGAAATATCCTTATTCTCGTACAGTAGCGAGCCATCTTTATTCTTTATACACTTAACCTCGACTTTCCTTTTTCTACTAGAGTACTGAAAAAAAGCACTTAGGATCAGTTTCTGCCATGAAACATCAAAACTAACAAGAGAATGATCACTGGTCCCAAGTGGCTCCAGTACCTCAACATTGCAAATTCTATCAGGGTCATTACAGAGCACTAAGTCTAAAATTGCCCCTCTCCCTTGAAGGTTTACTAAGATACTGCACCAAAAAAAAAAAAAATTGTCATTTATAGCATCTAGAAATTCTTCCTCCCCTTTACCCTGTCCTTTCACTATTTCCCAATTGATACCAGGATAATTGAAGTCTCCCATAATAATACTAGTCCCTCCTCCTCTACAAGCTTGCCTAATCCTCTTAAAGAGCATTTCATCAACAGTACTGTCCAAAGCCGACGGTCAATAGTATACTCCTTTGTTTAAACCTGTCTCATGTTTGCCAATGAGCCTGACCCAGATATCTTCACAAGGCAAAAAAAATGTTAGATTTTGGGAATTTCCTGCACATTAAGGTTTTCGTTCACATAGAATGCTACACCCCCTCCTCTCCTATTACATCTATCCTTCCTAAAGAGCTTATAACCTTCTATTATATTCATCTCCATCCTCTTCACTAAGCCATGTCTCTGTAATCCCAACTATGTCATAGCCCTCACTAATCATAATGGCCTCAAGTTCTGGAAATTTTTTATGCTTCTGGCATTTAAATAAACACAATTCAGACTATTACTACTGCACTTAACCTTTGGTTTCCCAGCTGCCTGCTGTGTGAGGTACCATTCTGGAACCAAATGCGAGACCAGGAAGTAGCAGCAAAAAGTGATTTATTGTAGTTGGGGGGTGAACCCCCACAGGGCAAAAAGCAACGGTACAGAGTCCACAATCCAAAATTGCAATCCAGTAGGGCAGAATCAGAGTCAAAAACCAGGGCAGCAATAACAGTACTCGTGGTCGGGCAAAAACAGGTTCGGTACACAGACACAGGAATGTCAGAGAAGCAAAAGCCAAAATCCAGTGGGCGTAATCCAAACCGTTTCCAGGGCAGCAAACACGAAACTCGTAGTCGGGCAAAAAGGGTTCGAAAACAGATGCAGACAATAGTACCAAAAAGCAGAGCCAAAAATCGAAGGTCGGGCGGTCCAGTCAGAATAGAAACACTATGAGTACAAGGCGAGAAACAAGAGCAGCACAGGTAAACAAGGGAAACGTTCTGACGGGGAACTGCAGTGAGAAGACAGCTTAAATACACTCAAGGGAAGTCACATGTTATGATTAGGATCAGGTGATGAGGATCAGACTAATTACAAAGGAGGGAACATGAGGGAGAACCTAATCACATGAAATTGGCAAAAGCCAAAACGTGGACAGGGAACACGAGACAACCTATGACAAAACATACAGCTCCGGTTAGGGAGTTCTAATGTGCACAGATAATGAGAGGCAGAACAGAGTGGAGCAGGTGCGGAGGATCCACTGAATTGCAACAAAGACTAAGTGAAGGCAAGAGGCGGAGACTAGAACAGGGCGAGTGCTGAGAGCTTGTTAATCAATTAGTAAGTGCAGCTATACAATCCCTAGTGCTCGTTAGTAAGTTAGTATTATATACATATATGTTAGTTTGGGTTAGTAACTTTAACGAAAACAACAAACTGTTAGTATTGGTTAGTAATATAGAAAAGAGAGGCGAAGGAAGCAAACGAGATTGGAAGGAATGTTTGAAACCCAGAAACCATGAAATCACCTAAGCATGTGACACGCAGGACTGGGGAGAAGCTGTAACTTAACAAGAGACCAGACAGGGGAGACAAAGTGCAATGCAGGGCATGAACAAAGACATGGACCGGACTATAACAGAATAGTGGATTGGGAATGGCAAAACGAAAACATGGCAAAGTACAAAAACGAAACCGAACATGGCAAAACCTAACAGACATAATCATAAACATAACGGGGAGTGGCAGAATCATAACAAACATGGCAGAATCATGACAGACAGAGCAGGATCATAACATGCTGCTCCAAACCCCCACCATGCTTTGCTGCTTTAAAAGTATATCATCAATAGTGCATGTTGCGCTGTCAGCTTCCATCAGGGCAGTCTGCGTTTCCCTATTGATAAAACTCTCTAACCTCCCTGCGCCCCAAGTCCCTAGTGACAGTCACATAATTCTTTTGCTTTTTGGCTTTGTTTTCTGCCTCATTTGATTTGAAAAGAATGAAGAGGAGGTTAGAATAGAAGTTATGATCCTTTACTCTGTGAGAACTGACAGTATTTATGCTCTGTATCATATCAAAACCCATAGAAATTACATCCCGTGTTATGTAGCCTCACTGTTCGAGTAATCACCGATTGCACCGTATGCACTCAGCAACTTGGCACACGTTTGTAAAACCACATATCATCTATTGAAATCAGAGGCCCTCAAGGCAACTGAACGTAGCATGATTTGGCAGCACTGATCTTAGTTTCTTTGCTACACTGGAATGCTGATGACAGTTATTCAGAGATAGCAGATTTATCCCATTATTCAACTCTAATACCCTAAAACTTCACCGGCAGAGATGGATAACATCTCAATTATGAATTTCTAATGCATATTTGCATTCATTATTTTGGCATTTACACATGTGTGGTTGGTCATTGGTAATACATGGTGATATGATGTAATACAAATGTATTGTTTTTTTTTTTTGTATTGATGGTTTTGCAAGATGTGTTTTTAAATACGCAAAATGGGATACAGATAGAGATGCTGGTAAAAAAAAAAAATCTGCCATTTCAGATTAAAAGAAATGTAATTCACACATTTGCTTTTACTCTTAGGGTGCTAAATACAAATAGTGTTGCTCAATAATGTAAGATATCAAATTCAAAGCTGTTGAAAATCATATGGCAACTTGTTTAAAAGAGCTCCCCTGTGGGAGTTTTTTTTTTTTTTTTTTTTTTTTTTTTTATGGCGAGTTTGTCAGGCCTGAGTGAGATACTGACCTTATTTTTTGAGTCAGAATGATGATGCAGTTTCATCAAAGTTCTCGAGAGCACGAAAGAGAGGCAATGGAGAGACAACCGTGTTTTGCACTCTCAGCAGAAAAGAGAATAAAACCACACTGGCAAATGAAAGCCACTGTGTTTAAACGCAATTTGCATAAAACCTCATTTCCTGAGATCCCATTTTATGTCGCCAAGCAAAAGAATGTCTATTGATTGTCATGCATCAGCATCATTCACAACAAGATGGATCTAATCGGCTTTTTGTCTTTTTATTTGTAAATATGTAGCTGCTAGATCAAAATGAGTGTCTTGTCTTTTATTAAGAACTGTATCATCTTTGTAAAATGAGAAGCACTGTGTAAAGAGAGTCAGGTGTTTTGGTTTTTTTTTTTTGAAAAATGCATGAATGTGTAGGTGTGTGATCTCTGAAACACTGACTGGAGTGGTTAAAAACAAAATACTATGTATACCCGAAAATGAAGGCCCAGTGTTAAAATATCCATACGTGTGTATGTAGGTGTACGCGACTTCTGTTACACTGGCATTAACGATCGTAGGCGGCCGAGTTTCGGTGGTTGGTGGAAACTAACAATGAGGGACTGTGAAGGGCTAGAACCGGCAAAGAAATAATTTATCATCACCAATATTAAGAAGGATCTCAGAGAACCAATATTAGATAGATAGATAGATAGATAGATAGATAGATAGATCAGTATATAGACAGATAAACAGCCAGAAAGATAGATAGCTGAGTACGATAAGTGCAATGAGATCTCTCATTTAATCTCTCATTTAATAACATGACTGGACCAATCAGTTTCAAAAGCTTCTTGGTTCAGTAATCATTGCATTAAAAAAGAAGGTAAAAAAATCTATTCGGTTTTCAAGGTTGTGTTATGTTATGGAAAATACGAGTAGTAATTTAACAAACAAAAAAAAGGCCGTACTTAAAATGTCTTGGATACAGTGGATGCCATATGTGTGATTGTTAAATGGTTCAGTGCATTGGTAATTTTAGCATTAAATTTGGCATTTCACTATCACCACTATCAAGTGACGTTGAGAGGGATTGAGCATGTTCTCGCAACAGTCATATCACTGTCGCCATCTAGTGGTTATTTGATTATTTTCATTCTCTACGGCAGTGGTCTTCAACGCGTTCCTGGGGGCCCACTGTGTATGCCGGTTTTTGTTCCAACCACATTTGTAATCGCAGGATTCTAACAAGCTGTTAATTTTTCTTGAGCGCATTTAATGTTTAGAGCAGTTATTTGTCCTCTTAACTCACAAGTTAATAATTTCAAATGGGCATTTTCATATTTTGCCTTGCGCTTGTATTGCAGGTGCTGATTCCCTGTATTTACATGGAAGTATATGATAAAGAGAAATATCAATGTTTACCATCGAGAATAAAAAATACCATACGCACATTGCGATGTATTGGAAATAACAGCATAAAATGAGAGAAAACAATGTAACCAATCAAATTAAAGATGTAGTTGGCTCGTAATAGGTGAAAACTAATTGACACATCATGACTAATTTATTTGACAAGCAAATGGTAAAGAGTCAAACCAGTTTTGCGTTATGTTAATCTAATTAAGTTCACCTGAAGTTTTTTGAAAGAACTTGAAACAGTTGTGTCAAGCAGCCTAATTTGGGGTTTACAGATTTCCTCAGTGTCTAATTTAATTTGATCAGTTTGAAATGTTCTATTGCTTGAAATTCTCGCCGTATGGAGATAAACACGCCATCTTCTAGGGCAGGGCTATTCAACCTTGTCCAGAAAGGGCCACTGTGGGTGCAGGCTTTCATTCCAGCCAAGCAGCTTCACACCTGATTCTACTAATCAAGCTCATTAGCAACGACTCTTGGGGTTGATCAGTAGAATCAGGTGTGTAGCTGCTTGGCTGGAATGAAAGCCTGCACCCACAGTGGCCCTTTCTGGACAAGGTTGAATAGCCCTGTTCCAGGGTATTTTATTCCTCATAGCATGTATGGATGTTTCTATGTAACATTTGGCTAAAGAGTAATTAACAACTCTTCACATGAAAATTAAGACATTATCAGCTTGTTAAAATCCTGCGATTACCATTGTGGTTGGAACAAACACCAGCATACACTGTGGGTCCCCGGGAATGACGTGGAAGACCACTGCTCTACAGTGTGTTCTGTGAGAATGCTTCGTGCGCAGAGCTCTTAAGGAAAAAATGCTAATGTTACCTCTTTAAATATGTGTCAATGGAAACAACTCAGATTCCTTTGGGGGTGGACCGCCAACGCATATTGTGAGCGCTAAATCCAACACGTTTGCTCATAAAGACTTTAATTGCGGAAAATATATTCCTACTGCGTTTGCAATGTGAGACAGCGACTCAACGGGGCATTCTGGCTCGGGTTTCGACATCAAAAAGAGAAAAAATGGAGAGCGCAAACTGGAGTGAACAGAGAGCACCACTTGACTACAGAAAAGGGCTTCAAGTTTATCTACGCAGGCTACTGTCCTGAAAGGCCGCAAGATGAGAAAGAAGCAGCTGTTCAGAGTGCCGTTACAGAAAAATTCGAACAGAGTGATAGAACCGAGCTATAAGCATTTGCAAGTAAGCTATACTTAACAACTTTGCATTACTGATGCTGTAGTCTAATGCTCTGTGTACTCTGCATTGCCTGATATCTATTTATACTGTCGCACAATAGGGGAAGCCGGGGCGCAGTGAATCATTAAAAAGTTTTTTTTTTTTTTTTTTTTTTTTTTTCTGTCCTGGGAGTGATAATAATTCCATATCTGAGGAGGGCGGTGTTGTGCATTAATACAAGGCAGCAGATCTTAACTCTGCTGAGAGGGTTTTGAAAAACAGATTTTGAGTGATGTACTGTGCCCCAGTGCTGGGGTAGAGTGGATCGGCTTTTAGGACACAGCGAATCACTCCATTAACGTGAAGGGAACGCCACTAAATTTGCTTTAATCAACTTTTATTTAACCTTTAAAGTGAACAAATGCCATTTAGGCCGAATGACAGATCCTTTCTAATCATTCAATGATTCACAGCAGGATACTGAGTCCAAAACCCTTAAATTCAAAGGTCAAATGCCAATACTCAAATTCACAAGTCATGTTTGTACTGCTGATTGTTCAATGCTTGAAGATGGGTGTCTGACCAACGACATCTAATTTTTCCGGTGGACTTCATGAATTCGCACTTAGGCTAAAAGACAATTTATAATCACTCAATCATCAATTAAGACATTTATGAATGATTTACAACAGGACATAGAGTCCAAAACACTTAATTTCAAAAGTTAATGCCAATACCTAATTTGCAAGTCATGTTTGTACTGCCGATTGTTCAATCCTTTAAGGGGGTGTCAGGCCAACAACATCTACGATTTCCTTGGCCACATTCTGCATAGTCCCAGAACTAACTCTAGCTGTACTGAACATCACAATATCTGGCAATTCCCATGCTATTCTTTATTTAAACAGAATCTGGGCCCATGTGTTAAAGAATCCTACTGGGGTACAGTGAGTCACCTTTCCAATGATTCACAGTGTCCCGATTCACTGTGCCCCATGTGCTTTCATTACCTAAAACTGTCTCCCAAGGTCACATGTTGCTTTGGTTTCAAGAAAACACCCGTTCAGTATTGTGACAAATATGTGCTCTAAATGCTGCATCATAATGGATTTATTACTTCCAGATGATCTATAAGATGTGGCACACGATCAGAAGCCATGGAAATTTACTTTACGTGCATAAAAACATACTTAACCTTGTTTTTCCTGTCAGTGGATAATCCAAACTAATTAACTAAACTTTCATGGATGGGTATTCTCCAAACACAAAAAAAATGATGTCATGCCGGTGATTCCTTTTGTCAATTTTCCAAAAATAGCCCTGATTCAGTGTGCCCCTTGATTCACTGTACCCCGGCTTCCCCTACTGTTTGTCTTGTCTGCTTCAGAGAGTCATAGAGCTAGGCACAGTTGTAGAGCACCCTGAATTCATTTATATTAACAAGGTCAGCTTTGCCCTCGCCTAAACAAGCTGTAGAGTCAGAAATATAGCCATTGTTGGTGTCCCAGAACACATGCTTATTTCTCCTGACCAAGTTGTGGTACCGCTTCTGTTCTGAGCCACACCAGCCAATGAGACTGTACCTGACTGGAATTGTAAGCCAATCAGAGTGTAATCTTTACCTAACTTGGTTATGAAAAATAATCCAGCTCCCAGGACAGCGTGGTGGCAAAATCACAATGTGTGCGGCCATCAGAAAACAACGGTGCTCATCATCACTTATGCTACTCCTGAGGCTGGTTGCACCAAACGTGTCGTAAGTGCTTGTAAGATATCAAACTTAGGACAGCGCTGAGACATGTTGTAACTGCTGTTGCACCAAAAACTCTTACGCGTGTCGTAAAAAGTCTGTATCTTAAGAGATGTCTTAGGACATGTCCTAAGTGACATACACAAACATCCCTGGCCACGAAGTCCTGTCTGGTTTCTCCAACTTTAGGACCTTCAAATCTGAGCGGCAAATGGGCCAAATTTGGATGGTGTAATATATGTAAGTATGCTTGCATGAGCAGTATATGTAATATATACAAAAATATATAAATATACATTATTATCATAGAATGAACGAAACTAGTAAGTAAGTGAAGTTTATTTGTATAGCACCTTTCATAGACAGGGTCACAAAGTGCTTCACAGTCATTTATATAGAGAAAAGAATAAATACAATAAAAATAGGGGTAGAATAAGAACACAGAAAGATTCAACTGCCAGTAAGTCAAGTCAAGTTCATGAGTGGAATGAAAGGGCAGCGCCCAGCCTAATCCTTTTCCCCACTACAGCAGGTGAGTTAAAAAACTCCCAGTAGGGAGAAAAATCCTCAAAACAGTGGTGAGAAAAAACTCCCCAGTGGGAAGAAATCTCAGGAGGAACCCGGCTATAGTGGGGAAGCCCATCCTCCGCAGGCTTGCTAATTAATAACAAAATAAAGTAAAGCGGAATAGAAATGGAAAAAGAGATTCATTAAAGTCCATCTAAACAATGGCAGTGGTCGCACCAGGAGTGTGGCATGTAGAGGATGGATCAGGACCGGATCAGGACAGCAGCAGCCAGCGCTCATGGTGAGGGACAGGGCTCGGACGGTCCATGGGCTCAGGGTGGGGGACGGAAAGATCCTCGGAAAGAGACACAGAAAAAAGGGGGGTGAGGCACTGGATAAAACTACTGCATGTTTAAAAAAAAAAAAAAATACCGTCCTGTGTCATGTGCCAAGTGGGAAATTATTAGCAGACTGGTCAGGAAACAGTCAACACCCCTCCATCCACTTCCTGCAGCACAGAGGCCCTACACTTACACCAGGCTGTAAGATCACTTTTGATTTACTAAACACTAGTGCCATATGGACCTCCCCAGTGACTAAGGCTGTAGCAAGCCCCACTGGCACCGTTGATGCATGCTCAGTGCCACCGGTTCCACATGGATTTGCTAAACACTACTACCAGTAACACACACATAGAAGAACAGACAACTAGACAAATGCCTGACTAAACAAATGAGTCTTTAGTTGTGCCTTCCAGCTACATATAGCCCACATGAAAGCAAAGAGGTGGTTTTTCTCTGAAAATCTATGTATCCCGGTGCAGTCTTGAACGAATGGCTGCCGAAAGTGCCAAACATCAAAGGGCTTGTGAAATGCTTCCGGAGAAAACTTGACTGACATCAGTATTTTTTATTTTTCTGCAACGTGCTGAACGGAGCCAAGGAAAGGACTGCAAAGTCGTCTCCTTTTAACCAATAAGGCCACAGTAGATTCGCTTATTTACTAAGTTAAATGAGTCGATAGTCCAATTTATCGAGATAACATGTTTGTCGCATTTTGAAATTTAAATGGCCATAGAACAGCACAGATTTTAAAGAATTCAGTTGCACGATTTTTTGTTGGCTTGCATTAAGGCCATTTGTGCGATTGCAATAATTTATATCTCAATATCGCGTTTCATCCATTATACAGAATGTTTTCCACCTTGTGTATTTTTTGGGTGCCTGAAATGCATGGGAGTCCTAAAAAGAATCTCTTTATTTTAAAATAATTTGTAATAATCGCATAAAAATGCTACAACAGTCGTGTGCCATTTCTTGAAACGTACAAACTTGAAGCGGTCTCATTGTTGCATTTTTAGGAGATTATTAAAGATTAATTAAAAAGAAAGATTTGTTTTAAGATTGCACCACACGTAGGTTTCCGTCGTAATTCCGTGTCCTAACTTGTGTTGGTGCAACGACTCTTTTCGCCGTTGATGGCCATTGCCCCAACTTGTCTTACGACGCAGCACATAGTACAAGGCTTGTCGTAAGTCATCGTTGGTGCAACCCATTTTCGTGCATAACTTTAGGACAGCACTTAGGACCGTTAGTGCAAGGAGACCCTAGTCTGTATAACAATACAAACATCACCTTCCCTGACAGTCTATGCAATCCTCTCCATGTCAACCACCAGAGAAAATGGGCCGGATCGGGTATGTTGCCCCTGGTCCACATTTGGGACATCAATCATCCGGTTTTTGGTTCTGAACGTGGCCCCGTACTTGCTAGTCTCATTAACTCCATTGTGGGATCATGTTCAACATAACCTTGGAAGGTATATAACCGTCAACCCCACCAACGTGTACCCCCTCTCCAGGGCGTGGAGGAGGCTTGCAGTGACATTGATGGGGGAGAATGTTCGGGTTGGATACACCACTCTGAATGGCACAATCCCTAATGTCTGACCAGATAGAGCGTAGCTTGTGATGTCGATGAGGTTCTGTGGCCAAACCCCAATCAAGACAGGATACACCTTAATATTTTCTGTCTTTTACTGGAACAAGCCTATTTTTGTTCTACTTTGTACTATACAGAGCATGGTTTTTCTGTTACTGTATTCAATTCAAGGAGAAACTACAGTGTTTGGGGGGTGAACTGACAAACAAAATTGTGTGTGTGTGTCAATGACAAATGAGCCTTTTAAAAATATTTTTTTAATAAATCTTTAAAAATGTACAGAAGGGTCAGTCCATTTCTAAGCATCCAGACCCTCCCAGATGACACTCTCAGAAATTTCTCAAAAAATTCATATGGGTACCTCTGGTGGACTTGTGAAATAACACCAAGTATTAGACCAATATCCCTAATAGATTTGAAGTGATGGCCTGTCACAATTTTAAGTATTTTTTTTTTCTAATTTTGACGAAATTGTGTTTCGCCCAACTTTGGGCTTCCACTGCTCCTCTATTATTTAACCTACAGATCAAATTTTTGGTTTCCCTGGCCAACTTTTCCCCTAGAATCAGAATTTCTGGTCAGATTAGGTGTATCTACCTTGATTGCTCCACAATAGGGCTCCAAAGTTGGCTGAAAAGCCAAAAATTGTGAAAATTGCTGTACTTTTTAAATGCTACAGATCAGAAAGTTTAGGGAATTCAAGCTTGAAATTTTTCTTTTTTTTTGTGACCATTCCTGATACCTCTCATGGCTAATCCACTTTAATCTTGTTCGTATCTTGGCAGGAATGAGAAGAAAAATTTTTTTTTTATTTTGCTCGTTTTTCATTTTACGGAAAAAATAGCAATTTTGAAGTCCATGGTTCACCATGTGTGCAATTGACCACATCCTTCAAATCTTTACCATAGATTGCTATAGTTGTCAACTTCATCTGACAAAAAAATTAGGATGGTGTTCAGCCTAGTTTATTTTATGTGAATTTTTCAATAGACACACCATATTGGCCATTTAAACGCACCATCGTACATGCTATTAATTTGTTGAAAGTATGAATATTAAGTAATGTTCAGTTCATCATGTTAAAACTTGAACAAATAATGAAATCTTGAGACAAGCACAAACTTGTTTCATCCTACATCATCATTAAATCTGCAATCTGAGGTAAGTAAAGTGTGATGACTTAATCCATAATTCGTCTGAACTCGTTTTGGAATTGCGTAATGATGACCAGTATAAAAGAGCTCCAATGATCAGATTAACATAATCATTCAAACCATGGAGGGTAAGAAGGATTTACCACAGTGTGACTTAGGCACCAAATTGGGTGATGAATGTCACAATACACGTATGGCAAGAAAAACTGGCTTCTTCAGAGTGGATACCTTAAGCAATTAGGATCAAGAATTGCTTGCCTGGAGATCTGGAGTTATGCTCGAGGAAATTGAGCAAATTTGTTTTCATCATGAGAAGATGTTTTTATCTCGGTTCATGAGTGAACAGCGTACATGTGCAGATCCAGGAAATATTCATACCAAACAGATTTCATGTAAGTGTAATTTCCATGTTTTGGTGTAGCAATTGTATAAGTTTATCCTGATTCCATTACAGATTTGCATAATGTGTGATTTTTAGTCCTCTAAGTTCCCGGCAGTGAATGTAAATTTGATAGTTAGCAATGTTAGCAAAAAATTACATAATAAGATTAAAAGCAGCATTCTTAGGGTCTCTAACAAAAACCATGTGAACCATTCCAATGTAGTAGTCGTACATGTAATCCATTGTTAAGCTTCAAATAAAACAATGATTTTTCTTGAAAAATTGTATTGAAGTTATTTTTTGCATGTATTTAGCTGTTTCAAAGAGCCTAGATGTGGCAAATGTGCTGAATTTGGCAATTGATGCTACACGATGCTGAATTTTCATCAATATCTGCTCGAAATAGGTTACATCATTCAAAAAATTTCAGTAAAAAAAACTAGGCTGAACACCATCCCAATTTTTTTGTCAGATTCAGTTGACAACTATAGCAATCTATGGTAAAGATTTGAAGGATGTGGTCAATTGTGCACATTTTGAACCATGGACTTCAAAATTGCTATTTTTTCCGTAAAATGAAAAAAACGAGCAAAATAAAAAAAAAAATTTTCTTCTTATTCCTGCCAAGATACAAACAAGATTAAAGTGGATTACCCATGAGAGGTATCAGGACTGGTCACAAAAAAAATTTCAAGCTTGAATTCCCTAAACTTTCTGATCTGTAGCATTTAAAAAGTACAGCAATTTTTGCGATTTTTGGCTTTTCAGCCAACTTTGGAGCCCTATTGTGGAGCAACCAAGGTAGATACACCTAATCTGACCAGAAATTCTGATTCTAGGGGAAAAGTTGGCCAGGGAGACCAAAAATCTGATCTGTAGGTCGAATAATAGAGGAGCAGTGGAAGCCCAAAGTTGGACGAAACACAATTTCGTCAAAATTAAAAAAAAAAAAAAAAACTTAAAATTGTGACAGGCCATCAATTCAAAACTATTAGAGATATTGGTCTAATACTTGGTATTATTTCATAAGTCCACCAGAGGTACCTATATGAATTTTTTGAGAAATTTCTGAGGGGGTGACCCAGGAATTTTCTGATTTTTTTTGCATGCCTTCACTTGGACTGACCCAGAATACATTTATTTGAAGTTGGAAGAGTGTGTTTAAACAAGTCTTAATGGTTGCACAACATTTTCAGGGTTTTAGTACAGTTTTAGACGGTATGTGCAATTTCACCTGCCAAAAAATTTCAGGTGGCGCAACTAAAAGTTTCTTGGAAAAAAAAAACACACTTCCCTCTTTTTTTCTAAGTGATTTTTTTTGTAAGTATACCTGACAGTGTCTACTCTGCCTAAAACATTACTATTTTCTAGTTGAGCTGGTTATTAAAAGTAACTTATGGATTCTTTATTGTAGGGGGCTGGTACTTTGGTTTTCCAACATCCAACTTTATTTATTCACATTTTAAATCTACTTTACAAATTTAAAAAGTATATTGTTGTATAGAATAATTATTTATATCACAATTTCCAAACATTTGTTCACGTCAATCTCCCATTTCTTGGTTTAAATTAGTATTTTACCTGGTTGCGCCACCTGACTTACTGGTTGCGCCGCCTGACATTTGCTACTAGTTCCCAATTATTGAGGCATCTACTTGGACACCTATATAACCTTTTGACTTTGCTAGCTAGTTCATTCATTCATTTTTACAATACAATAAAGAGTTTTAGAATAAAATAACTTTTTCTTAGTTTTATATTGGTTGTACCACCTGACATGTAAACTGAACAAGTCTAACTATGAAGAGAAAGTAGCTATTTTTTATCAATATTTGAGAGAGATCTACATACCTTTCACTCATCAGTAGAGGTCACTTGGGTTCCTTTTGATGATGCAATATCCTGTTTACTCATCTCTCTCTTCAATTTAAAATTGTATGAATGCGACTGCGCCGCCCTGACACTTCAGATATGCAGATTTCCGGACAAATTTGTTTTTAATATTCCAAACAATTTAAGAACAATTAAACTATTAAACTTTGTTTATTTGAAAGGTTTTTAATATAAAATTATGCCCCCATATTAATATTATATTTATTCATATTTTAAATTACATATTTAATACATTTCACATATTGTTAACTTGGTCGGACAGTTGCACCACCTGACATTTTGAGGGTTTTAGATGGCAAAACAAAATATATATCATTGATATGATAAACTGGAAATATGTTCAAATTAAACAGGTTTTATAGAATAAAATGATGCTTATTATGAATCATTTAAAATTATTTTAAACCAAAGTAGTGCGCTTGGACACAAAAATCTGCATGTCACGTCATTGACATATATATACTGAACATGCATTCATTGCTTGCATATTTGTGAAAACACATTTACGTGCGAGTATTACAACAAATGTTTGCAGCAGACTGCTGTGTCCAGACCTCTGACAATACAAAAGACAAAATGGTGGAGTTTTCCATTTGTCACATCAGTATGTAGTCAGTGTGCAGAATGGCAATTCATTTGATGATTGTGTTAAGAGTTTTGAGGCAAAAATAATATTTTGACAGCAGTGAAGATGGTTCAATGAAGTTTTTGCTTTTGCTCAAGGTGTGAGTCAATGTCCATGTCGTGTGTGCTTTTGGGTTGGGTGTTTAAAATTTTGACAAAATGAGCCATAGTCTCAAGTTGCATCTAAACATTGCAAAACAAGAAAAGACATAAGTGTGGTGCCAACTGATGTAACATTTTTAATTAAATGCAGCATTTCAGGTTTTAAGAGTAGCAAATCTATGCATTTGACAATGGTTTCCTCATTGCCACAGAGGAGAGTTTTTGTGCACTGATCAGCTCATGCGATGACGATAACGCTTGCGGCAGTCTCTTTACAAACCCACACAATCCCTCTTCAGGATTCCACAGTGCTGCCCTGGACTGAGGCTGGTGGTGGATCAATGAAACAGAATGCAGAGGCGGTTGTCATAGCAACGACGCTGGTACCGTCGATACTGTGGCACCCTTCCCGACAAAGTGAGGAGGAATGTGTTGAGGAGTGTGTGTATGGGGCGCGTGCATGTGTGTGTGTGTGTGCGTGGGAGAGGAGCTGCGCTCATATCAAAAGAACCTGTCAATGACTGTGTTACAAGGGCAAAATGATGAGTGTTTGACGAGCAGGAGGTCACAGGTTAAGTAGGGCTCGTGAGGGCCTCTTCAGTCTTATTCAAGCACTCTCATTCTTTCACTCAATCAAAAAAAGGGAGTTTGGCTGACTAGTTCATTATTTAGAGCAAATGCCACAAAAACCTTCATTCCTTTAATCGGTAAATAATAAGATTTTCTTGATGTGAATGACTAGATTAAAAGAACAGTTCATTTCTGTTCTTTTGAATCATGGAAGTGAGTGCACTCCACATAAACTGTCACTAAATTTATTACCATCATGAAAGGGTGGTTATCATGAATAAATCATTAATTTGATCAGTAAAAACATATTGCCTCCTTTAGTGCAGTTACTTGGAATATAGCAAAAAAAAAAGACAACTTAATATCAACATAGGGCTTTTAAACAACATGGATTGCATAACCATTTTTGTTATAACATGAATTAAGGCGATATAATGTCCCTCTAACCTGAAAAGAAACAAATAAAGACTGATACCAGCTTGATAAAACTCTTGGATTTTATTTGTGGTTGGAATGAAGAGCAGCGTGTACAGAGGTCCCTCAGGACTGAGTTTGGGAGCCCCTGCTCTATACTGGATGAAGAAAAGCATGACAGATAAAGCACAGCATTAGCAGCATATGAAGGCCGACCTGTTATTGACATGCTGATTTCAGCCAAAGAATATTGCCAAAGAGTGACAAGGCAAGTCATACTGTGTGGACATACGCACACATACGAACTTCCAATGAAGTTGGGACTTTGTGTAAAACGTGAATAAAAACACAATGCAATGATCTGCAAATCCTTTTTGACCTATATTCAATTGAGCACACTACAAAGACAAGATTTTCAATGTTCAAACTGAAACTTTTTTTTTTTTTTGGAGATATTCACTCATTTTGAATTTGATGCCTACGACACGTTCCAAAAAAGCTGGGACAGGGGCAACAAAAGACTGGGAAAGTTGAGGAATGTTCAAAAAACACCTGTTTGGAACATTCTGCAGGTGAACAGGTTAATTGGAAACAGGTGAGTGTCATGATTAGGTATAAAAGGAGTGAAAAAACAAAGTTTATCAGTTTGAACATTGAAAATCTTGTCTTTGTAGTGTACTCAATTGAATGTAAGTCAAAAAGGATTTGCAAATCATTGTATTCTGTTTTTATTCATGTTTTACACAACGTCCCAACTTCATTGGAATTGAGGTTTATGTATGTATGTATGTATGTAATGCGACAAGACTTTTGTCCAAGCAAAATCTGACCTTTCTGTACAAATTAAATTATGAAACTCAATCCATGACACAAAACTCTATTTTGGTATATTTTGCATAATCTAGAGGGCTTTGCCTTTCATATAAGCCATTTTTGATTCCAATTGATCAACTACAAGTCAGGTTATTATTTGTTGTTCCTACAACTTGGATAAGTGACAAGACTTTTGTCCGGCACTGTGTGTGTATGTGTGTGTGTGTGTGTGTGTGTGTATATATATATATATATATAATCAATGGCGGTTGGTGAACTGGCGATAGGGGAGGCTCAAAACAATCCCTTAAAATGAATGATTGGTCACAACCTGTTTTCAATCATTCATTTAAATTCCCATTACAGAAACTCTGATAACTCTCAACATTATCAGGTGTGGGCAGTTTTCATTTATAACGCACACCTGTCAACTCTCACGCATTCGGTGTGAGTTTTAGTGACATATTTACGTTCCTCTGCTGTAGTCAGCAATTATTCAATCAACGCGTATGTAAGAGATTCCCGTGCGGAATTGAAGTCCTTGTGCACTGGAGGGGTTGAAAGCAATGGAATTGCATAAAAACATTTCAAATGATCTTATTTCATTTAAACGATCATGAAACGCATACATTGCTTCCAAACCCTGAATAAAGAAAAGCGTGAGAAGTCCGGAGTCGTAATCAGTATGCATTATAAATGAAAACTGGCCACACCTGATAATGTTGAGAGTTTTCGGAGTTTCTGTAATAGTAATTTAAATGAATGATTGAAAAGAGTGACCAATCATTAATTTTAAAGGATTGTTTTGAGCCTCCCCAATCACCAGTTCACCAGCCGCCACTGATTTTTTTTTATATATATATATACACACACACACACACACACACAGGCGCTTGAAAGTTTGTGAACCCTTTAAAATTTTCTATATTTCTGCATAAATATGACCTAAAACATCATCAGATTTTCACACAAGCCCTAAAAATAGTTAAAGGAAACCCAGTGAAACAAATGAGACAAAATATTATACTTGGTCATTTATTTATTGAGGAAAATGATCCAATATTACATATCTGTGAGTGGCAAAAGTATGTGAACCTCTAGGATTAGTGATTCATTTGAAGGTGAAATTAGAGTCAGGTGTTTTCAATCAATGGGATGACAATCAGGTGTGAGTAGGCACCCTGTTTTATTTAAAGATCAGGGATCTATCAAAGTCTTATCTTCACAACACATGTATGTGGAAGTGTATCATGGCACGAACGAAGGAGATTTCAGAGGACCTCAGAAAAAGGGTTGTTGATGCTCATCAGGCTGGAAAAGGTTACAAAACCATCTCTAAAGAGTTTGGACTCCACCAATCCACAGTCAGACAGATTGTGTACGGATGGAGGAAATTCAAGACCATTGTTACCCTCCCCAGGAGTGGTCGACCAACAAAGATCACTCCAAGAGCAAGGCGTGTAATAGTTGGCGAGGTCACAAAGGACCCCAGGGTAACTTCTAAGCAACTGAAGGCCTCTCTCACATTGGCTAATGTTAATGTTCATGAGTCCACCATCAGGAGAACACTGAACAACAATGGTGTGCATGGCAGGGTTGCAAGGAGAAAGCCACTGCTCTCCATAAAGAACGTTGCTGCTCATCTGCAGTTTGCAAAAGATCACATGGACAAGCCAGAAGGCTATTGGAAAAATGTTTTGTGGACAGATGAGGCCAAAATAGAACTTTTTGGTTTAAATGAGAAGTGTTATGTTTGGAGAAAGGAAAACACTGCATTCCAGCATAAGAACCTTATCCCATCTGTGAAACATGGTGGTGGTAGTATCATGCTTTGGGTCTGTTTTGCTGCATCTGGGCCAGGACGGCTTGCCATCATTGATGGAACAATGAATTCTGAATTATACCAGCGAATTCTCAAGGAAAATGTAAGGACATCTGTCCATGAACTGAATCTCAAGAGAAGGTGGGTCATGCAACAAGACAACGACCCTAAGCACACAAGTCGTTCTACCAAAGAATGGTTAAAGAAGAATAAAGTTAATGTTTTGGAATGGCCAAGTCAAAGTCCTGACCTTAATCCAATCGAAATGTTGTGGAAGGACCTGAAGCGAGCAGTTCATGTGAGGAAACCCACTAACATCCCAGAGTTGAAGCTGTTCTGTACGGAGGAATGGGTTAAAATTCCTCCAAGCCGATGTGCAGGACTGATCAACAGTTACCGGAAATGTTTAGTTGCAGTTATTGCTGCACAAGGGGGGTCACACCAGATACTGGAAGCAAAGGTTCACATACTTTTGCCACTCACAGATATGCAATATTGGATCATTTTCCTCAATAAATAAATAACCAAGTATAATATTTTTGTCTCATTTGTTTAACTGGGTTCTCTTTTTCTACTTTTAGGACTTGTGTGAAAATCTGATTATGTTTTAGGTCATATTTATGCAGAAATCTAGAAAATTCTGAAGGGTTCACAAACTTTCAAGCGCCACTGTGTGTGTGTGTGTGTGTGTGTGTGTGTGTGTGTATATATATATATAATATAGCAAATACACAGTAACGTTAGTGATTCAATCATTTTCTGAATAATCAAGACTTATATTGCCTAATGACTAAGAAATAATTAAGAAATGACAGACATCACTGATGGGCCACATTGACAATGATTACTTCATAATGTATTATAAGGATGGCAATAATACAAATAAGCTAATTCAAAACTTTCTATGAATTCAATCTTTTAAGATTTTTTTTTTTTTTTTGGCAGTGTGACCAGATTGTCTGATTGCACATAAAATGCTTTCAGTGTCAAAAAAATTGGCTACATTTGCAGAGAAGCATGTCGCACACTCATTGCCACGATGCAATCATATTTTATTTATTAAATTACCAACGCTAACATCAAAGCGTTGGTAATTGAATAATTTAATAAACTGGATATTATTGCATTATGACTATGAGTGTGTGACTACCCTTTTTCACATTTGTAATTTTACCATGGTCAGCAACTTCCCAACTCTAGACTCCAGTATGCATTGCTTCTCTCTCACAATCTCTTAAAAAAAAAAAAAAAAAAAAAAAAAATCATAAATAAACACTTAAAATGGAAAACATCCTTTCCGGCTTATTAAACCCTGGGCCAATCGAAAATTGGCACAAAGCGGATTCAGAATGTTCAACAGGGGTATTTCTGTTTTTGTCATCATTAATGTGGATAGGAAAATGCCTGAAAACTAGCTTATGTGATGCAATGTACAATAATGTCCCTAAAAACAAATTGTCCATTAATTCTACCATTTAGCCTTCACAAGTGAGAAAAGTAATGCTTGGATGATAATCAGGAAAATTAAATGAGAACCGGTTTGAAGTAATCAGGGGTTATAGGGGGAGGTATGACTCAAGGGTACTTCCGATGACAAGTCACTGAAGGTCCCACGTATGAAAGGTTATATGGCGGGTGTGTTCAGCTGTCCGGTATCAGAAAGCTTATGAGATAGCAGACGCTACAGTCTTCAATAAGAGCTTTTTTTAAGCTCCTGCCGTTTAAGAGCTATAGGACATTTAACATCACTGAAGCTCACTGTTATACAAAAATGTTTGAATCACTCCAGCTACCATGTAGCATCTGGAGTTAGACCCTCCACCCAGCCGCCCTTAAACTCAACCCACGGTCTAACATGGCGAACTAAAGTGACTTGTATTTCATCTGTCATGCTAATCCCTCCTTCTTGCGACTCTTCTTACTCCAGCTCCTTTACCTCCGTGTCTAACATTCGCCTCCACTGATTTCCAAACCAAGAACTGTTATTTGCCTATTTATAGTGCTCACTGTCTGCTAAAAGTGTGGCCACATGTGAAAACTGGGTGTAGGTAATTGCTAAATGAGTGTGAACAGGAGTGTTCTGCAAATGGAACACAGGAGAGCGTCATTACCTCTGCCAACAACGAAGTTGGCAGGAGGAGGTTATGTGATCGGTGCCGTTTGTTTGTCTGTTTGTGAACAAGATAACCCAAAAAGTAATGAACTGATATCTCTGAAATTTTGTGGGTGGGTCGCTATTACATCAGGGATAGACCCTATTGATTCTGACCGCGATCAGTCAAACAATATGGCCGCCACGGCAGCCATCTTGAAATCCTATGACACGCGATAACTGAACTTTGCTCTCACTCAGCAAGATTTGGACTGTGCTGCCTTGGCGGAGGTTTGCACTCTAGGAGTGCCTCTAGTTTTGAGTGCTGCCTGTGATGTAGGTATCTGTGTGTAGTTCTAGAAAACTGAGCAGTGTTTTGCAAAATGTGTGCTCTGGAGTTGCAATCTGAATGTAAAGCAGAGGAGGTGCTCCTACTCATGCTAACCTTGCCCAACCATTAGGTGCATGAGTGAATGGTGCCACTGATTTGTGTCTGCCAGCTTCAGCATGTTTGCAAATGTAACAGATTGTTCTCGAGATTGAGCTGTGTGGTACAAACAGGGCTCTATTGCCCTCTTGGGGTGGATCGCTAAACTGCTGGTGGGAAAAATGCTTCCCGCAGGTTCATCCCCGCGGAATGAACCGATGAAGATGTGGCTCTTTGCCTATTCGTGCGGGATAAACCAAACTTGTAATATTGCTTAACCTTTAAAACGTTTCCCGTGCCTTCACTTGAGAATAAATGGAGAAAGCATAGTCAAATTTACGCTCCAATATTCGCTTAAAGTTTGTAGACTGTTTTTCTCAAAGCGTCTAAATGTGTTTATTTCACAGTCTTGGAGATGCGTAGTCAAGGTTATGTTGCACTGATTTTGCGTGACTCGAGTAAAGAAAATATATATACTGAATGTTCGCTGAATAAAAATTCGCTACTCTTGCTATGTGATTTCTGAACACAGTTGCCTGATTGGCGCTGAAACCGAGGCTGCGACGTCATGTAAAAACTCAAAACCTCACCCAGAGAAGCGAGAGCGGGCGGCGAAAGAGACGTAGACAGATTGGAGCGACGGTGAGGGAAGCCGTAAGTATCATGGAAGATCATTTTAATGCCACATTAGTCTGTGTTTGGCACTGGGACGTTTACGTCGGCCTCGGCAACAGCTCGGTATTGATGCTTCTTTCCGGATCGTCCGCAGCTTGCTGCAGATTTGCAAATGAAAAAATGACCGGTTCTGACACGCATACCACAAGGTTTGCGGAAGAGTGGGTCAAATGTCTAGAATATGGCGGAACGTGAATGGAACGACTGAACATCCAATAGATCACTGGATCAATTTGCTGTACTCCTTCGCCTACGCAACTATGCGGTGCGGGGTCCTGCGCATTTTTATTTTATTTGGTTGTTGACTCTCCTTTGGGCCGTGAACGGTTTTCAGACAACCATTTGAAATGGCGTTTTCTTTCAATCAGCCTGTGGCAATGTGGAAGTTGGAACGGAAAGGAGGAAAAGTTAGAAGGCCATATTGTTAAAATGTGAATTCTCAGATACGATCAGTCCTCAATCACATCAGCATTGACGCGTAAGGCTTGTGCATACACTCTCCGTTTTGTCACAAGAATATTGCGACTCTGTGCTGCTGATTGTTCTGTTTATTGCAAACACAGCATTCACTTCAGTTGATGCATCTGACAACGTGCCCCGCCTAGTTCACGAATGTGGTGCGATGTAACTTGAGGAACCGTTTTCCTCTTGAAGGAGAAGGGATCAGAAAGCATTTGTGCCGGTTGATTTAGAAAAAAATTGAATAATAGTTATAAAAAAGCTCATTTTCTGCAGTCGTCATATTATTCAGCATCAGTTCGGTCTGGGTTCGTCCCTCGAGTTCGTCACGTTTACGCGGACATGGCGACAGATGGGGAACTTTTCAAATAAAGTCACTTATCAATATTATTTGAAAATATGATCTTTTCATTGATCTCTGTGTACGTCAGTGCTCAGTGTTTCATGATTGTCGTAGTATGGTGCTGAAGCTTTTGTGTTAAAACAGGCCTACGGTATGTCAGTGTTGTTAAGTGAATATGAGTGTGATATAAAATTAAATTTGGCCTTTTATGCAGTCTATTGGGAGGCAAACTGTGTAAATTTACAACACACTTTTGGTTTTTGTTTTGTCTGTGCCAGTGTCAGTGAACTCCCAGTGAAGCCCATTGCGTTGACAACTTGATGTGTATTGCTATATTCTAGAGGTTAGTAGTCCAAATTGTCTTGTTCCATTATGCACAATTATTTCAATTCAGCTGGTTTCTTCCTAGAGTTTTGGCTACTTCCAGCTAACTGAGGTAAATAATTGGTTTTATGCAAATATGTTCATTCTCCTTATGAACAGCGGCCGTGTCCCTTTGGTTCTTTCAGTGCCGGCTGCTGTGTGTTTCTTGCACTGCCTGGCAATTGTTAGTGGAGGCTGCATTGCTGGTTAGTCACATTTTTATGTAACTTTTCTTTTTGGTTGTATGTGCATAGACATCGCCTCTTAACCTTACTCGGGACTGCCAAACATTGTTCCTTGAGCTCTTCCAGCCTGTAGGTTTTCATGCCATTCCTAATTTGTTACACTTGTTTGTGTTAATTAACTGCTTAGTGATATCCCTGGCTGTTCAATGAGGGTAACAGTGTGGGCATGCAGTGAAACTTTACAGGACAATATATATCCAGGAACAGGGTTGGGGCAGCCCTGCTCGGGCTGTTGATTTGAGCTGTGCTTTATTAGGGTTAGAATGAAAACCTCCAGGATGCTAGATCTCCAGGATCAGGGTTGTGCAGCCCTGCTCTAGCTGTTGATTTGAGCTGTGCTTTATTAGGGTTAGAATGAAAACCTCCGGGATGATATATCTCCAGGAACAGGGTTGGGCAGCCGTGCTCTAGCTCATGATATTTGTGTTCTGTCCCAGATTTAGCTTTCTCTCTACTTCTGGTGCCCCTGCCGTGTCAAGGCAGCTACCTGGTTGGCTGCTTCCCTCCACTGGGCTCGCGTTTCCCACGGCCTTCCCAGAGCGAGCTTGGCGGTCATAGTTCTGTTTCTCACGACTGTGTGGAATGAGGAATGGGGAAGTTTTAATCTGAGTTATGAGTTCGACAAACAAACAACGAAACGGAGAGGCCTGTTTGAATTTCGCCGTGCTCCGCGGCTGAGCGAGGCTTTGCTGATTGACGGGAGCATTTTCACCAGGTGTTCCATTTCAGTGCTTTTCTTGCGCTGCATTCCTGTCGTAATTACCGAGGCCTCGCTCATTAACGAAGTAGCAGTGCTCACATTTAATGCACCTACAATACAGCCTGTGTCATGACACACGATTTCTCAGTTGGCTGCAGAACTGCCCTGAGTTGAACTCAAATGGACGTTCTGACTCAATCTTCCAGATTTGGGAGGGTTCTGATGTTCTCTCTGCATCGTTATCCCTCTAACCCGGTTATCCATTTTCATGAAACAAGCTCATTGTCGGCTCCAAAGCTGATTCAGTCCTCCATGTTTTTATTTATTCTGGTTTCAGAGGCGTTCATATTCAGTGAGACATGCTATGTCTTTAGCCACAGCACTTCATGAACGGAATATTAATTGACAATGTCTTCTTTTTGCAACTGTGGGATCTAAAAGTGAGAAATATTCTGCACTGGTAACCAAGGCAAGCAATCAGTGGTAGTGGCCAAATATAATCGGTAGAGGGTCTGATTGAAACACCAGCTTGTATTTACTAATGTGCTTCTGTTATTTAATCTGAGAAAAGTCCCTTGAGAACATGTCTCTTATTCTTTTTTTTTTAAGGACACTTTGGGAGAAATGCCAAACAGAACGGTTGTGTGTGAGGAGGGATGGAGAGGAACAGGGGTAAAGCCCCTCGAGCAATTTTGGGGTTCGTAGTCTTGCTCATAGGCCTAATGGGAGTTCTTCCCAAGTTCTTCTCTCTAGAACAGAGGTGGGCGAAGTGAGCCGTGTCTGTTTTTGGACTTGATTCCAGCTTTCAACCTTGAATTACTTAACTAGCTTATTTAGCCAAACCATTTTTGAAATTTTGCATTTCGGCTACATTGCTCGGAAAGCTCATGAATGACCGCGGAACGCAGTGTTTTTTGCGTCCCTAAATAAAATATTTTACTGTTATCCAATCTATGAGTAAACTCATGTTTGCTTGTAGAGCCAATTGGCTCATTTCGTCAGGGTAATTGGCGGAAACAAATGCTTGCATACATACCAGCCCTCCAGGACTGGAATATCCCATTCCTGCTCTAGATGAGAACATGTCAGATTCCCAAGCCCCACTGGAGATTTGAACCAGCAGCAGCAGCAACTTGCTTCTGGGCTACCCTGTTGCGCTGGGCAGAAAACGGAGGCGAATGTGGACACGTGGACGGCTGGGCGAGTTTGTGGTGCTGTCACGCATGCTTTGCTCAACCCAAGTCATTCAACAATTGTTCCCTCAAATTACCCAAAAACAAAGCCCAATTTTCTTTGAAAAAGCAATTGTGAGCCTTTTTCAGATGGGGCTTAGTTATTGCCAAACTGCAGTGGAATGCTAATTTCCTCTGGTCTGTGCTGTAGTTGTATGACTGCTTTGCATAAATGTTTCAGTAACTTGTGATGTGAGCAGCGGCATGCCTGACCGTGATCTAACCATGACCCAGTCTGCTGCTGTGTTTTTTTTTTTTTTTTTAATAAAGAACTTTTCGAGCTGAATTGGCTTGCGCAGACGCCTGTAAGAGGAATTTATTCACATTATAATGACAGTTCTCCTGGGCCTCTTGGTTCTGTCCTGTTAGCGGCTCATATGCAGGTTTTAAGGGGGTTCAAGTCATTGACAGGTTGGCTTGTCATATTGCTGAGCTTAAATTCTTGTGCTCTCCAGAATTTCTCTTTAGAAAAATTTAAATTCACTGTATTAGATGGTGTCCTCATCAGCAGGTGTTGTGGCCGCTTCTTACCAGCCTTCCCCGAGTAGACGTCTCCTTTACGCTCACAAGCCTTTTATAACCCCATCATGCCTTGCACCCTTCCATTTTCCTGGTTACTGGGTGGGATTCTTGGCAACCTTTCTAGGAGGTGTCTGATGCTCAGACTGAGTATGCTGGCATGGACCCCAGCCCTGCTGCGACCCTGTTCACATGTCTGCGACTCAGATAATGGATGGATGGATCAATGGATGTTATCTGCACCCACCAAAGGTCTTTATCATTGATAAAGTGTACGGTTTATGAGGTAGCAGCAGTGCTGAGTGAATCTAAACGGCGCACCTCTTTCATCTGACCTCTCTGCGGAGACCAATTGGCCTTTGCATTGTTTGGGATTGTTGTCTTCATTTCCAGCATTCTGTCCCCAGAAGATCTGTATTGATCACCGCTTTGAACCCTGTAAGCCCTGTGGGTTTTTATAGGCAGTATAAGGGTAAAAAACGGTAGTGAAGTCGGGTTTTATCTTCTCGGTGATGGATGTTGGGAGCATACAGGAGGACCTGAGTCGTGTTGCCAGTTCGATGGGCAGGATAGTTTCCGTACAGAACACAAGGGTACTCAAACCATGGAACCAGTCCCAGTGTGATTTGTTGTCATGGTGTGTGGTATGGTCATGGCTGGACTAGGCTAGCAGTGAAACTAATGCTTCTGGGCGATTCCAGCTGAAGTGTAACGTGACCACTGAAAATTAAAATATGAAATAGAAATATAATTTATGTATGGCTGTACTATATCCAGGTGTATGTCTATAAAAATTTGTTTCACGTCCAATGTGAAAGCAGCTTAACTCAGACACAACCAAAGAAAGGGTTTTACAGGCGAAATGTGTGTTCGATTTGCTTTGCAACAAACTATGGACGTTAGGTAGGACTAGCTTGCGGACTTGTTGATCATGAAGAAGTGCTCTGCTCGCCTGCATCCAAGGAACTGCTCTCAGTGGATTATTGTGGAAACATCACTGATGTGCCTGACATAGCAGATGTGTATAATGATGGAATTGGATTTTCCTGCTAGGCATTTTACAATCGACTAAAAAAAGTTTCATAGGCGGAATGTTTTTTAACGGTTTGCTTTGCAACCAACAGTGGACGTTGGGTAGCCTAGCTTGCGGACTCGTTTTGATCATAAAGAATTGGTCTGCTCGCCTGCAGCATCTAAGGAATATTTACTATAATGCTTGTGGATTATCGTGAAAAAAATTCCAGATGAGGTGGCTGACATGGATTTTATCGGTTTACAAGAAAAGGTAGGAAGTGCATTTAATTGTTTATGGGCCTGATGACAGGCAGGCTAGCTGACAGGGAGGTGTGTGAGTGAGGCGTGAAAGGGAGCCTGCACCGACTTATCACTGACCGTAACTTCAGGGCTGTACAGTAACAATGCTTTGATGCACGGCTAAACAAAGCCGGAGTACCTTAACTCAACGTCAGCGTCCTGAAACAAGGGCTAAGCACAGTAACTGCAGTTACGGCGTTCCGTCATGGTTTCTGGTGGGATTTTCGGAGTTACTGTTGACACAGACCTTGATTTTTTTTTTTTCCATAAAAACAATCAAATTCACTCAAAATACTCATCCACATGATAAAGGAGGTCTTCAATACCCCCAAAATGACAATAACTCACTTTCGACCAAATGTGATGTTACGGTGTTATGCCTTTGCACGGCAGCATAGAACGTGCGGTCATGCTGCTGACCTGAACCAGTCCTGTATGTACACCCAACCGCTAGCACACGCAGGCATATTATTCTCTCTCTCTCTCAGCCTTCAAACAGCCTTCTTGAATATTTCACGAATAGTAGGGTCTGTTTGTGACTAGCAATGTCCTTTGGCACAGAAAAATGGTGACAACAGTGAGTAATTCAACAGCTATCCCAATGCTTGTGCAGTCTCACTCGCCATGTATAGCTTCAACGTGCTGCGCCCATGTGATGTCAGAGCATCTCCGCGAGGATTCTTCTGATTGGTTGAAATATTTTCAATGGCGGCATCTATGAAATCGTCAATTCTGCTTCAGAACCGACTTTTGGAGATGGATAGCTTAGTTGTATGAGCTCTATATGTTCAAACATTTGCATGAATCATTAGATCATGTCATAAACTATCTTAAACTGTATTTTGAAATTCCGTTGTCCATTCCTTTAACATAAAATCCTGGGTGTTAGAATTTTCAGTAATAAAGGTTCAAATATACAGTTGCAATCAAAATTATTCAACCCCCATTGCAAATTGGGTTTACTGGCAAAATTTTCAAACTTTCAGCTGCTTGTGATGAACAGATTAAACAAGAACATTTTAAATGGCTCAGCACAACTAATATTACAAGTGGTTTCTCCAAATTTAACTGAAAATGCCACTTTTAATGACTACTGCAGTCTCAAAATTATTCAACTCCCTGAATAGAATACGTCATCAGAGCACATTTGCAAATCAGGTGTTGTCTCAAGCACACCTAATGCAGCTACTCAAGAGCTTAATTAGTTGCATCAGGTTTGCTTGAGATAGAACACATCAAATACTTGCACTCGCTAGGGGTTTGTTGACAGTGACATTTGATTGCATATCAGATATATGGCTGTCAAAAGAATTGTCCAAAAAGCTAATAGATGAGATCTTTGCCTGGCACAAACAAGGAAAAGGATACAAAAAGGTAGCACAGGCACTGAATGTTCTCAGAGATACATTTGGAAGCATAGTTTGCAAGTTCAGAGTTAAAGAAAGAGTGGCTACTGTACCAGGATGCGGCAGAAAGAGGAAGCTATGAATGGCTGCCACCAGATTCCTGAGGAGACGGGTGGTCAAAAACCCTCGGGTGACTACAGGAGACCCGCAGCAAGACTTGGAGGCAGGAGGCACTGAGGTTTCAGTTTGCACATTAGGGCGCATACTAAACGTTGAAGGTCTCCAAGACACACACCACAACTGATCCAAAAGCACAAGCTCCAATATGCTCAAAACCATATAAATAAGCCACAGAAGTTTTAGGACACTGTTCTGTGGAGTGATGAACCGAAACTGGAACTTTTTCGGGCTTATGAATCAGTGGTATGTCTGCAGGAGGAATAAAGAACTATATGCTGAAAAGTGCACCCTGCCTACAGTGAAGAATTGTGGGGGCTTTTTGATGCTCTGCGGCTGCCTTGCTTCCTCTGGCACTGGAAACCTGCAAAGTGTGGAGGGCAAGATGGATTCAGTCAAGTACCAGGATATCCAAGGAGAAAATGTCATGCCGTCTGTAGGGAAGCGAACGCTTGGGCATCATTGGACCTTCCAAAAGGACAATGATCCTAAGCATACCTCAACATCTACTAAGGCTTGGTTTCAGAAGAAGTCTGGGAAGATAGTGCCCATCACATTCGCCTCACTTGAACCCCATTTAAAAAAAAAAAAAAAAAAAAAAAACTCTGCTGGGATTTGAAGAAGGCAGTTCCAGCACGCAAACCCTAAAATATTAGTGAACTGGAGGCCATTGTCCACGAGGACTGGGCTAAGATTCCTTGGGAATGCTGCCAGAAGCTGTTGTCTGCCAATGCATTACATTTCCAGCAGGTCATAGTGGCTCAAAGGGTGCTCTATTAAAGGTGCAATATGCAAGTTTGAATGTCAACAAAAGTGAAAGTAAACAATCTCAAACAAAACAGAGGTAGCTTGCCCCTCCCTCCCGTAGCTCCCTTGCTCCCGTGCTTCCATAACTGTCAACTCTTGTCGGTGATTGGCCGGGACGGTTTGTTATGTTGTGGGCCACAGCCTGTGCCCCTTGTGTTTATTTGCAGTTTGTGGCGCCTGTGCGGTCTCCTGAGCCCAGGGTTTTTTTTACAGTGAATTTTGGGGCAGGCAGCTAGCGGATCGTGGAGAGATTTCGGCGAATGGAGACAAAACTATAATCGCGCAGAAAGTAAACAAACTTGCATAGTGCACCTTTAAGTATTAAAGATGCTTGTCATGAAGGGGTTGAATAATTTTGAGCCTACAGTAGTCATTAGAAGTGGCATTTTGTGTTTAATTTGGAGAAGAGATAATATTTGTTGTGTTGAGCTATGTAAATTGTTCTTGTTTGATTTGTTCATTGCAAACAGCTGAAAATTTTGCCAGTAAACCTAATTTGCAGCAGGGGTTGAATAATTTTGATTGCAACTGTATATCATCCAATTAATTCTGTAATACATCATTGATCAAGAAGATTGGACCAAACTTAAGTGAAGAAAACCATGTTACTTTTGAGTAACGTGAGTAACGCTTGAAAAATCCAGTCTGCCAGCATAACCATTTGAGGGGTTCATTCCAGGTTTTCTCTAGTAAAGTTGACTATGGTCAGAGGTTGCCACAATGTAGAAGTTTTGAAATTCTGTCCATTGAATAAATAGTGAAACAATTTTTTAATATAGCCTAATGCAGTAAATGTAACGTGAGTAACGCTGAAATTGCCCTTCTTTTTAAAGTTTGTCTCCCATTATATCGCAAGTTTATCTGGTTCATAAAATCTCAAAGTTGGATGGTCAAGTGAAGTTGTTTACTTTTGAAAATTACTGATTAAAATTTTGGTGAAGGGCTGGTTAAACTGCTACAGGCGGAGTTAATTTCCCTTGAATAATGAGAACAGAGGCGAGGGTTGAGAGCGTGCGCATGTGTGCGTTTTCCCTCCAAAATGTTGTTGTGCTCTGTCAGTTTGAAGCTTTGGGGAGCAGAATGGAAGAGAAATGAACAGCGTCCCCCCCGCTGACACCCCCCACCCCGGCCATTTTCCACATCCTCCTTTCTGAACGCTGTGATAAACATCATTGCCTGAGATCACTTCCTTCCCTGCCCCCCCATCCCCCCATTTGTCAAATGGCGGCCATTTTGATGAGTCAGGTTCTTTCTCAGGAAGGTCTTTTGAGTGGGCATAGCTGGCTATGCTAGGCTATGCTAGGTTAGGCTAGCCGTCTTGAGCTGCCTCCTCTTTTCATCCTTTCCTGGGAAGTTTTATGCATTTATTTATTTACCTGATGTGCTAAATTAGCCATTTCGCAGTCCTGACCTGGCGTTAGCCTTTTGTTTCCCCTTCTGTTTTCCCTTCGGTTACTCGGTAAGCTGATTTTTGGGTCAGCCCTCTGCTAAAATTGCTTTCTAAAATGCACTTGACTGGCTCGACATCAGCGGCAGTGAAAAAGATTCACCTATCAGGGCCTGACATTGAGAGGACTCAACCATTCTAAATGAGCAACCACCGGTCCTGGAGAGGGGACCTGTGATTGCAGACTGAGCTGGAGTGGGTGGGGGTGGGAGGGAGCGAGACTTGCATGCGAGAGAGAGTGCGCTAGCAAATAGAACTTCCTGATCGCTTGTGATGGTTTTTCCTAGAAATACTAATTGAGCTGGCTAACCACTACTCCCTGTCCTGTCTATTGATTGGTCCTTGGCCTCCAATAAGCTGTCCAGTCCTTCGATTTCTATGTTTCTCCTATACAGTTATGGTGCATCAACAGTGGAATGTGGATATATGCAGTGTCAGCTTGTGGAAATTGCCATCCATTTTACGGTTGCAGGGTATACCAGGACTTAAAAAGTACCTGGTACACAAATTTCTAAATGATACCAATATAGCTCTATTTCGAAACGGCTAGTTCCATTTACATCTGCCTTTCGCATCTCTTGAGGCAATAATTGCAGCTGCGCCTTTAAGAACCAAGCGGACAGTGGTCACCTAGTTTTTACTTGCGAGGTAAAGAGGATACCCATTAACTTAACTCCTGTGTATCCCTGAAGACAATTCTGTGTTGGCAGGTTCCATCCTGAATGTTGCGGACTGGCTCCATCACTCTTTCTGCGAGTTGGCTTGCTAGCCTTGTGTTCTGACTGAGCCGCTGCAGCTGATTTTATCATGACGTATTTTAAATCTGTAGCTAGCAGTACGCAATGTCAAATTTTTGTATTCGTTGGTGAGGGGGCATGCACTAAATCCTCATGCATCTGCTATGCAGTATGCAAGTATGTTATTCTGAACAGTGATGCTGGTATGTCTGCAAGTTTTTTTTTTTTTTTTTTCCTCTCTCCCCCAATGAACATCTTATCAATAACGCATTGCCTTGAGTTAGCCAGCTAACCTTGGCCACATTGCCTGAGCTAGTTGCTAATACAGTGTATTTACATGGGCATGCTAATCACTTATTAGCCTTTAGAGTCTAGCTGCTATGATCATGAATATTGCCTATGTAGTTTTAATACTAACAACAGGTGCAGTACTCAAATCTGAGAGTTAGCCTGTTACGAGCCTAGTGGCCCATCGGTTCGGTGCTTAACCCTGGGTTCCATGGCATATTATTACTCCCCCTGGATGGGATGCTAGTCCATCGCAGGTACTCCTGTTTCCCTGTTTGCCAAGTTTCCCTGACTATTTGCTGGTACCCATTTATACACCTGGGTGGAGTGAGGCGTGGAGGGTGGGAGCGAAGTGTTTTGCCCAAGAACACACTGCGAAGGCCGTGGCCGGGGCTTTAGCTCAGGACCTTACGATCCCAAGTCAAGCCTACTTGACCACTGCACTATCGCGTCTCCCGATATATGCAAATCTGAATATCGGTCTAATTCCTTCAAACATATACTTGAGTTGTCACATCTGGAGTGGATGACGATATTAAATGCATTCTGGTGCATTCCACTGATAGCTGTTGGTGAACTTCTATTATGATATGCTTAGCTTATGTCCAAAAATTATATAAAAATTCGGGAGTAAACTGAGGTGTATTCACTGCATTTTTGGTAACAGACTTAAATATTAAAGAGTTTTATTTGTTTATTTATGCCTCTTGATATATATTAATTTATTTGTGTATTTGTTGAATGAAACTTTGATGTACAGTTGTGTCACTGGTTTGCTTCCCTTTGTGAAGGGGTACTCCACCCAAAACATGCTTTTGCCAAATTTTCATTCCTGTTTGGAGCTCATCATTTATCCAGACAGTTTAACTTCACTACTGTTAAATTACCGAGTACCCCCATATTTCACTTTGGTACCGATCCTAGAACTTAGATTTTGGTACCGTGACTACCCAGCATTGATCATAGACATGTTTAACCCCTAGAGCACTGAAATAAATTTTAAAAAATATATACATTTAATTATCTTCTGCTGTTGAAAACCTTTCATGTGGCAACTTGTTTAAAAGAGCTCCCCTGCGTAAGCTCTTTTAAACAAGTTGCCACATGATGGGTTTTCACAGCTTAGAATTTGATATCTTAAATCATTGAGCAGCACTATTTGCATTTAGCGCTCTAAGGGTTAAAAAGTGCCATAATTGTGGGTGACACCATTTTTCTTTCAGAGCGGTACTTGCCCTTGAGGGCATTCTGAAGCCTGGTAGAAATCAGGAAGAGGTAAAGTGCTTATTCACAGCCTTTTAGCACGATGCATTAGGTAGTGAACTAGTCACTCTCAACTGGAACCAGTCTGTTGGGTATCAGAATGATATGGCTGATTTTTTTTTTTTTTTCTCTGCATCAATAACATGGGAGTGGTTGTATGCCAGATATTGGTCTATTGCCAGGGAAGCAATGCCTCTTTGGCTAATAATCTGTTAATACTGTTAGACTGTTTGCATACTTTAGGGCTATTCAGCATTATCCAGAAAGAAAGGGTTGGGGTACGTTCAATATGCAAAATGTTACGAAGCGTTCCAAGCGTTCGCATGTTGAACAATGCGTTAGCTCGTGGCGCTACCTAACGGAGGCTTACGGTCGAAAGAGGTGACTCGTGCTGGAAACCAAAATGGCGGAAAGGTTAGATTATGTGCCAACTTGGCGGTTAAATTGACTTGGCGCTAGCTTCATGACTTGATCACTGCCTAGCCAAGCTAACTAAATAAAATATACAGCTGCTAACTAATTGGCTCGCCTCTTTTGGCTGTCTTGCTTTTCAAGCCTAGCTTGATTCGGCTATGAATTATAGTAAGGTGCTGGCTGCTTTCTGTTTTACCTCCAAGTTGAACCAAGTGGATCGTGGGACTTGTAGTGCGTGATTAAGTGCAACGAAGTCTCCCATTGATGGAAACGTTTGCCACAAACTTTTCGTCCAGAGTGAGCCAAGTGCCACCTCTTGTTGCGCTACGTAACGACTTGCCATATTGAAAGCGCCCCTGGTGTTGGTGCAGGCTTTCATTTCCAACCAAGCAGTTTCATACCTGGTACTACTAATCAAGCTTTTTAGCAAAGACTCTTGGGGTTGATTAGTTGAATCAGGTGTGTTACTGTTTGGTTGGAATGAAAGCCTGCACCTAAATGGTTCTATGTGGATAATATTGAACAGTCCTGACATGCTTCATTCTGCTGTCTAATGGTTCAGGTGATGACTATGTTTGAAACCGGGTCAGTGGTGTCAATCTCTGCTGGTTGGTCAGCGCGTCAGTGCTGCTTTTCTGAGGCAATGGATGCATGGAGTGAGGATCGTGGGAGATCTTATTTACAACACAGTCCATAAGTGTTTGGACAGTCACTATCTCTAGAAAATGGCTGCAAGTACTGGGGACCTGATATGGATGTATGTGCCGTTACACTTTGACCTCATGGCCAAAACAAACAACATCTTGCAGATCAAATGCTCACGGCCTGCACTTTATTATGCAGCACTGACCAGGGGCCCTATTTTCCACCCACTTCCTTTATGGGGCATTTTAATTGGAGTTTATTTTTGTGGAAGGCAGTTTTCTGCTGAAAGTGACCGCTTAAGGCCCTGCAATTTCAGTTCCCATTTCCCGATGAAGTTCGGCCGTTTTCTTCATCCATTTATCTCTTCAGGTAATGTAGTCAGCGCTTTGCTTTTGATCTCTTCACTGATTCAATAATTCAATTCAAGCATCCTACTTTTATTTTTGTTCTGGCTAATGACGGAGGTGCACTTCAAAGGAGCTCAGGTGGTACTTCAACCAAAGTGGGACACAAAAAAAGATTGATTGTACCCCGTGTTAAGAAGCTGTCCCTGTGGAGGTCATTCATCTCTGTTCATTTTTACACCCTGCCTTTTTACTGGCACTGGAAGCCTCGTATTTTTAGTTTGCAGTAACCTATTGTCGTCACTTTGCGTCCGGCGGCGTCGGCGGCGTCGTCTGTTTAAAGCCGTATCTCAAAAATGGTCTGATGAATGTTTTTTTTAAATTTGGGGATGTGATCAAATGGGTCATCAAGTTAATGGCGGAGCAAAAATTTTTTTTGATGAATCGTTCGTTTAGACTTGGCAGCCATTTTTATGTCAAATGGTCATTTTTGGCACTTAGGTGCAATTTTCTCAAAAACTGTCTGATGAATTTTCTCGGCAAGTTGAATATGACATTGGGCGTTGGGGTCAAAGGACAAAAATGTGCTATAACTCGCTGAATATGGCAATTAGAGCTCAGGTATGTTTGGGGCACCTAAAGGAAACCATTTATGCTGAATATTCTTAGGCAATCAGTCAAATTTGACGTTGGGCCTCAAGGTCAAGGTTATTTGACAAAAATGGCCCATAACTTGTTTAATATTGTTTTTAGAGCTTAGGTATGTATTGGGCACTAATAGCAAATCATGTATGCTGATTGTTTTCGACATATTGGATTTGACCTTGGGCAACAAGGTCCAGGTAATGATAAAAATGGCCTAAAAGTCCTTATATATTGGCTTTAGGTCTTCGATATTTATTGGATACTAATGACAAATCATTTATACTGATCAAACACACCATATTGGATTTGACTTTGGTCTTCAAGGTCAAGGTCATGCAACAAAATTAATTTATTTCCTCGTTTAATAATGTCTTTAGACATTGGTATGTATTAGACACTAACCCGCATATAATTAAAATTTTAACGGGCATTGTAACCGCACGGTCAACCTTTTTTCGCGATCAATTGCGGCAATAAAAACTGTTAAATCCATTTTTGGATGTTTGTTCCTATTAGCATCAAGGAATAGAAAGAATAATACCGATTAGACCCACTCGGTGGCAGTGTTGTGTTAAAAAAAAAAAAAAAAAAAAAAATCATTGTCTGAAAGCAAAGCAAGAATCAGAAGTGAATTGGGAAGATGGCGCACTTGACAAATTGACAGCAGACAGTGAAAGTCCTGGTAGAAAAAAATCTAATCGGATTTCATGATCTAGACTTCTTAAAGATTATATTTTTGCTAAATGGCAGAAACGTGACCAAAAAATGTTGCTGTCTGTCACTCATGAAAAAGTGTGACCGCTCAGTTGAGTTGCCCCATAATGGTTACTAAAACCCCTTTCTCACTGAGCTGCGTTGGCCCGCGGAAGCGTGAAGGTGAAACAGTTCTCTTGTTTTGCAGAGAAATGCGTAAACACCGTGAATTGATTGGCAGTGGTACGGGACCGTTCGCCATCACCGCCGAAATTCGCGAAAAAATTAAACAGGTTTAATTTTTTCGCGGATGTCTGAGCTGGAGCTTATAACGCCAGTATTATAACGTGTTGTTCGCATTCGTGTTGGCTTCCTGTTGAATCTGCGGACTGATGCTAGCTACTTTTTCTCCTGTTGGAGCTGTAACTGCCGGTAACCTTCAGGGCCCTTGGCACTCTAGTTTGTACTGCTGAAATAATAATTGGGCAATTCCGTGAGTAACGGACTGACATTTCAGAGAAATATAATGGAAATTTATCGTCCACACAGTTTACAGGCATTGGAAAATGCAGCTGTTCTGTGAGTTTAGAAAGGGGTAGAGGGAGTTATTTATCCACAACCATGATAATAAAGGTTTGTATCATCAAGTAATTTTTTATTGGTGAAAATTCCGTCAGTAACGGACTGACACAGAAATACTAAAATTTAAAGAGCGACATTTTTAGTTCCAAAATTTTCTGAAGTCGGTTACATAGTGGACAAATATTCATTACCAAGGCATGTATGGACTATGGATATTGTCTCTATAACATAAACATTTCTGATTGCATCTGGCTGCTTTGATCTTGTCAGCTTTGAAAATGGTTCAGTAATGGACCGACTTCTGGTGGTAACGTACTGACATGTCTGAAAATGACTAAGAAATGACACTTAATTTTCATCAAATGACATTCTTTCACTCCTCTTTTGCCAGCCAAAAGATTTTTATTCTGCATGCAACGCATTAACATTAGTGCAGCAACTTCGCATGTCACGTTTCTACATCCACAGCTCTCCACAGCAGAGCTTAATATAACTGAGTATACAGCATATCGTAACATTTTCCAGTTAATGGGACTGAAAACATAACCTCCTTTTACCTTTGATGGCGGAGGTAATTTAGAAATGGGGAGCTCACGTACCTGCGTGCAATGCATTAATGTCAGTACAGCAACTTCGCATGTCACGTTTCTACATTTAAATTTAGAGATTGAAGAAACGGCGAACCGCATGAAAAACCACCTAATGCTCCATTAGCCTGGACTTACGATAGGTAAATTAGCATGCTTCACAAAAGTGCCGTACACGATAAAATAAAAATGTATAAACACCCAAGTAACCATCGAAGCGATAATGAACAAAATCTTTGACTGCTACAAAGAAGCATCTTTGCCTCCGTTTAGCATTTTACTGTGTTTTACAAAACCACTAAGGAGCACTTGTTTCATCTTACCTCTCCACAGCAGAGCTCAATACTGAGGAGAATACCGCAAATTTGGAGGAAGTTACGTCGCCAAAATGTCAAAGATCAAACGGCATTAATATAAAAATTCTACTGAACTAAAGAAAACTCCTCAAAACAATATATGCATAGATAAGAGGAAAAGAATAATAATATGCAAACAGAAATAGATTTTTGGTGAAATGTAACATTGCATGTTCACACGGGTTACACTTAAGTGTCTGGAACAAAACCTGAATTATAAAGACGTTGAATTTTTTTTTTTTTTTTTCCTCTGTGAAATTTTTACCGAGGTCCAAGATTGCTAGTTACGGCTATGATGATGGGTCGAACTGAATATGAGCATGCTTCCTCACAGGCACTGGTTGCCTCGATCTGAGAGAATGTTGCGTTACTATTTTTGATTATGACACTGTCGTCATCCTCATGGTCTATCGGGTTAGGTCAAATGGGTTAACGCTTGTATTAAATAGCGGCGCGCCCCTGAAGTGATTG
The DNA here is from genome assembly GCA_029692085.1 of Gymnothorax javanicus. Classification (NCBI taxonomy): domain Eukaryota; kingdom Metazoa; phylum Chordata; class Actinopteri; order Anguilliformes; family Muraenidae; genus Gymnothorax; species Gymnothorax javanicus. Next base: position 9,137,469 of record CM056201.1, read on the forward strand.
ACGGGCGTGTTAAATTGCGCCCGTGAGGAGGACTTGACGGGCGTTTATGGGTGCCGGCGCAATCGCGCCCATCTCGTGGCATGCACTGAAATATGTAATGATCATATATTCTTATTTAACTTGAACTATTCATGAAAAAAGTACTTACCTGGTGTGATTTATAAAGGGTTACTTCAGGATGGAACAGGATGAAATTTGTGCCTCATATAGGCCTAATATTTCAAAATTCCCTCCATGATCACTTCTGGTTTCCCAGAATTCATTGCAAAAGGAAATCTGCACTGAAGTGACATCTTGTGGCAGATACGTGAATTAAATACTGTGGCTTTTGCATGTTAATAAAAGTGAGAACCTGTTATATCTAGCATGTCAGTCCGTTACTGAAAATGTGTCAGTCTGTTACCAAGATACATCAATAATGCATCTTAGAAAGTGAAATTAATTGTGGTATTCAGATTTGGTGAAGAAAACAGACGATTAATATCAAAGTTTGCAAAATTTCTTGGAATCCTATCAATCAGTGTGAAATTCCATTGCAACACTGTAACGGACTGACATATGGTAGCGCACCAATTTTCACACCGCGGTTGTGAAAAAACCTTGGGGCATTGATTCTATTATTCTACGTATGACCACCCAAAATAGCCAAAATTACTGGAATATACTTGTGATAATCATCTTGTCCGTGTATACTGGAAAATATGACAAAGAATACGCAATGGGCAAAAAGCTCCCACAGGGGAGCTCTTTTAAAGAGATCACCACATGATAGGTTGTCAACAGCACAAGACAATTTGATTTATAATTTTTTGAAAATGTATTTCATTGCTCTAAGGGTTAGTTCTTTTTCATTTTTGATAGGCTTAGTTCTGGCCTCTCAGAATTATGCTTTCTGTTGTCTGCTTTCTGGATTTATGCGTCTGTTTATATGAATATGTTTTTATGAATCCGAATAACGCTGGGACGTGGGACCTATGCTGCTCCGCACCGGTTACGATGCTGAAAGATCTTGCGGGAGCTGAGCGCAGACGAACCGTAGACGCAGTATATCTGTGCATGGTTTTTACGCCAAATTCTGGCCTTAATTATCCCCAAACATTGAAACCGTTTCACATTTTGGCTACATTGCTTTACAAGTGTGTGTAAGATGGCTGAAGGGTGTGCTTATGTCCCTTGTGGAAGATTAAACTGATGGAACTGAAAAAGCACATTACTGTGGGCCTCCAGGGTGAGCGTCGCCCACTTCTGGCCCGATAAATGGGGTTTGACCCCCTGGTTTGAAGTAACGCTCTGTACTCCAGCTCTGTGTGGCCTTCAGTGTGTGTGTCCTCTCGGGGTCCGGGTCCAAAAGCAGGCTGTGTCAGGAGTGGTGGAGGTGAGGCTGTAATGCACTCTATTACAGGGAAGTGTACGAGCTGTGAACTGCGCTATTTATGTTTCCTACATCGCCTTTAAGGAACTAGATTACAGTAACCTCACCCAAATTGATTTTTCATCCTTTTCCCATCCATAGGGCTGATGTGTTTACATTTTTTTATTTTATTCTTTTCCTGTCTGTAGTGCTGATCTATATTTTTGATCCTTCTCCCGTTCATAGTGCTGATGTATATTTTCGTTCATTTTCCCGTCCGTCGTGCTGACGTATAGTTTTGATCTTTTTCTTGTTTCGAGTGCTGATGTATATTTTCAGTCCTTTTCCCTTCGATCCTTTTCCTGTTTGTAGTGCTGATGTATATTTTCGATAATTTTCCCGTCTCTAGTACTGATGTATATTTTCGATCCTTTCCCCTTCGATCCTTTTCCTGTTTGTAGTACTGATGCATATTTTCGATTATTTTCCTGTCTCTAGTACTGATGTATATTTTTGATCCTTTCCCCTTCGATCCTTTTCCTGTCTGTAGTGCTGATGTATATTTTTGATCCTTTTCCTGTCTGCAGTGCAGAATTATATTTTTGATTATTTTCTCCTCCGTCTTGCTGATGTGTATTTTTGATCCTTTTTGCAGTTGTGGTGCTGATTTGAAATCATTCGTTTCTTTATTTTCACTGGCCGATCATTTAATACTGAGGCTTTGAGGCAGTAAAAAAATGGAAACTGCTTAATTTCCTGTGGAGTGTTTCTGAGTCGACCGCACAGCTTTGTGCCCCTACATCCAGGTTATTTCATCTGATATGCTGACGGACAGGTTCCACTGCGCGTTAGAATAATCCCATCCAGGCCATCGGCCAACTGTGTCTGGCGTGCCGAACTCGTTTACTTTGGCACATTTTAAAATCTTTCATGGAGCTTAAAGTTGGAGGCGCAGTCCTCTACAGTAGCAGAATTTTTTTTAAAGCCGTTTGAAGATAATGTTTGGGATGGTGTTCTGTATTCTAGAATTACTGGTAGTGATGCTTTTCTTCATTCGAATGCTTGGTTTGGAACATTCTGATTGGCTTTACATTGTGAATTCATGCCTGAAAGGGTTTAAACTCTGAAGCAGCCTAATTTGGCGGTGAAAGTCAGGCCGAAGGGGTTCGGCGTTCAGCAGTCATTCTAATCCTGTGGCTGAGGACCCCAGTCTAATGAGGAACCGGCTTGTTCTCCATTTTATTTTTGGTGATTATTTTGCAGTAAGTGCACGATGTCTTGAGTCTCGGAGGCCTGCTTGGTCTGAGGACAGAGGTCATGCTGTAGCTACAGCCCTCCACGGCCCCCGCGGCCCCGCCTGTATCTGCAGGATCTTGCGTGTCCCGCTGAAGCCCCTGTCTGTAATGACTAGGAGGCGAGAGTCCAGATTGGGTGGGCACTGGGCAGGCAGTTCGTGTCGGGCTCTGTGCGGGCCACAAGTATTTGGACTGTTGGATGAGATGAGCTGCACCTCCCTCAGGTTTTGTGCTCTGAATGCAGGCACCTGCAACTCAATATCAACGGCCTCCTGAACCCCCACCGCTGTGAGATTCTCTGCCTCGTCTCCTCTGGTGTCCCTTTTGGATGTCAACACAGCCTTGGGTGGGTCTGAATATGTTGTGTGTGTGCGTGGGCGTGTGATTGTGTGTGTGTGACAGTAGGGCCGTCATCTGATGTGAGTTTGTAAAGAGAGCCCTGCAGTGGTAGCGTACCATCTCTGATGGACACCGTCTTTTGTGTAATTCTTCCGCTGTCACTCAAGAACAGTGGGGAAAAACACTTATTCACTCATACTGGGAGAAGCCGGCGTCCCGTGGTCAAGCGAGTGCGGGATTCAGTGGCCTATGTGCCGAAAAACTGCCAAAATGAACACGTGGAAAGTAGTGTGATCTGGATTGCTCTGGCTCCAGTCTTGTTGTATTCATTATACTGACCACACACACTAACACACACACACACACGTACACATACACACACACTTGTTTGCTGATGCACATGATTGCCCACGCCACTTCAGTCTCTCCGGTCAACACTGGCTATTCTACACCGATAAGGAGCAGGTTCTCTCTTTGCTATTTAGCGTTTAATCGGTCGCCTGAAATTGATTGTTTTAAAGATGGCAGTAAAAGTTCTATTTAAAGTAAATTTTCCGTTTGCCTTTCCGCCGGACTCGTACCTTGTGCTTTGATATTGGCAATGGGATCACATGACATCTGTGGCATGACCTGCTGACACGTCCGCCCTGATAAGGGAAGTTTGGCTGACGAGCAGCTTGCTTGGCGTCAAATGTACAAATTACAAAATACAGTAGGTATTCTCCTCATAGTTGCTTCAAAACTTTCCTAAACGCTGCCAAATGCGAGCAAATGGTATGACTCCATAGCCACTTTTCCATTACGCACTTTTAGCACTACTCACCTCTACTCCACTTGACTCTGCTCAGTTTTGGTTGTTTTCCACTACAATTGAGTACCACCTCAATGTGGGTGGGGTCATCATAGCAAGCATCACTCCCTGGCCAATCAGTGGCCTGCAGTCTGTTGACGTCACATTTTCAGCTCGACTTGGCTCGCTTGGAACCCCGGCTGAGTAGGTACTAAAAAATGACCTGGTCTCAGGTACTATCACCTAATGGAAAACTGTAAAAACCGAGTTGAGTAGAGCCGAGTCGAGTAAAGCCGTGGAAAAGCCCTGTATCTGTCAGTGTTGGGTAGCGTGTGGGTCAAGAAGTGAAAGTTTCTCTTTCGTTTCCTCCGTCCATAAACCCAATCCTGCTGGTTTTAATAAATATGTCTGTCTCCCTCGCGGATGTCGTTTCTTTTCCCCGAATGCAGGATGGACCTGTGCATCCCTGTTTATCACATCTGCAGGTGACTGTGCTTCGTGGAAATTGGGATGTCTCATTTATATACTTTCCTCCTCTCCTTTCCTTGTGTCCTCCAATGAGTGGAGCTCAGGACAAAGGGAAAGTGCACAAGGATGCAAGGAAGTGGCAGTAAGCGATTGTGAGAAGTGTGTAAACTCTGGTCTACCCCACAGCGGGGTACAGACTGACCGTGAGTTCGGCGCTGGTTCCTCGTGGGCGTGTATTGGCTGTGATTACACTGGGGAGGAAACCGTTCTGTTCTGGTTTCATTGCTCTCCGGGTGCTGATCGCAAGTCTTCCGCCCTCCGTGGAAAATTTGGGGGATTTTGATTGGTGGTGTGGATCACAAAAGCAAATAAATGGGCACATTTGCCCGTACACACAGGCGCACTCACCAGTGAAATGAAACGGGACACACTCTGGCATGTGCACATCAATACATGTGTTCATTTGCACACACACCCAGGAATGCATGCTCATGCACTCACACGCACTCACGGAGGGGCACACCCGGGTCAGCACCTTCTCGTGCGCACACACTCGCGTACGAACACGCCTACTGCCGACTTGCAACCCTTGTCTTCAAAACTGGCACTGGACTCGTCAACAGCTGGCAAACTAACCTCCTGCCTAATTGCCACCAGAGCTGCATCTCTGCTCGCAGCCGATCCCTAACATAGAGCTGCTGTCACGGTGGGTGCGCTAGTGAGCTGAATCTGTAGTCAGGTTTACTGTTCTGATTCCACTCAGGGGCGCGTGTATGTCTCCAGGAGCTAGAGTTTCCTGACTTCCTGCTGTATCGGGCTGTGTGATGGAGCCCTGTGTTTGTATAGTAAGTGAGGCATGGGGGGAGGGGGGGAGATTGTGACCTCCCGTCTGGTTTTGACATCATGTTTGGGGGCCAACCGCAGTTTCTGGAGGGTAAGGTCTGCTCTCCTCTGTGGATTTCTCCTCCGCTGCGCCTCGTTGGTGTGGTCAGACTTCTGATTTTTCTCTTTGAGCATGAAACTCAAGTCAGTAAGCATCAGGCCACGCCCAAATTCCTCCTCCCCTTCAGACCTGTCTGTAGATCTGGCAGTCTGCATTTTTCAGGGTCATTTGGCTTCCGTGCCACTTTGTACCAGTTAACTTACGCCGTGTGTTTAGTGCAGAAAAAAACAAGTGAAGAGGGAGTGCGCGTCACAGAACTTCTTCAGCTGCTGTCAAACAGTCAAACATCTGCAGTCAAAATGGCTGACTTGTTCTGTATAAATTAACTATTATTTATGAAAACCATAAACATTTCAACTAAAAAGCACAAGAACACTTCTCTTATCAGTGCACACCATCTGACTGAGTTTCAGTATCATCTGAGATGATGGGCATCAAAACCCTTGATTCTTCAGACTTGACCCTGAACAGGCATCATATTCAGTTTCACCCTGTGTTTGTAAACCAACTCGATTTGTCTTGCATTCCAGGTTTGGAAGTAACTGCTGGGAAGGTAATTTGCTTAATCTGCCTCTGTATAACTTGAAGATGAGGGAGGAGGTTGCTTTGGGGTCATTCCATCCCAGATCAACCAGAATGTGAGAAGTGCTCTAGGTCACTGTCTCAGAAAATTCTGAAAAAATTCACAGTTGAAGCACTACCCAAAGAATGAATGTTTGCGACATTTCAGGTGTGTAAGAGCAGTAGTTGCTGAGATATGGCCATTTATATTTTAAGGCGTTTTTTTTTCGATTTTTGCAAAATGCATTTTTGACCAAATTTGAATGCTTATTTACAGAAAAGTAATGATGCTGCAGGGTTGTAATCTTGCATCGAGGGCTAATTTCCTGAAATTTTCATTTTTGGCTTTATAAAAAGTGTATCTTCAATACTGGGTCATCTGCTGACTACCCAGAATCGAGAGAAAGCTGATTTTGCAGAAGTATGCTGTATCTTTGCAGTACTGCTGAGGGAGAATGGCTCATTATCTAGATCTGAAATTTTTCATGATGTCTAAACTGATGGTTATGCATGTGTGCAGCAGTCAGGAGTTTTAAATAACCATTTCCTCCAGCTCCAGTGGCCTATTTATATTAGAATATTTTACATTTTTCCAAAAACTAGCCCAAATTTCACCACAAAAACTACTGGATGACAGTGAATGACAGCCTTGAGATTCTTACCATGTGTTGGCACCTATTTAAGGATAACACACACCAAGTTTCATTCATAGTATCAAATTGGTTCATTTTTAAAGCTATAAAATATTTGACAATTTTTACACTAAATGCATCCATTTGTTATGAAATGCATACGTAAGACATTCAAATTCATTCAGAATACATGCGTACTTAAATGGTATTTGCACATGTCACGGCAAAAACAATATTTTTCTAAATATCCCCAGTTTGTATGACGAGTTTTGCATAGTGGAGAACAACCATCATGACGGACATAAATGTTTATTAAAACATCAAAATGAAATATTCTTATTTTTTGAAGTACCTAATCAGAATTGGGGATTTAGAAGAGCAAAAATTTCTAAAAAATGCAATGATAAATGATAATACTCATCATGAGAAAATATTGACTGGACATACCTGTGAGTACAGAACCATCTGTACCTCACTGAATTTATCCAGGAGCATTTAAAAACTAAGCATTAAGCAACACCAATGCATTGTTTAAATCTTCTTGACTCAAGACATAGAGACGAGCACCTCTGCCTTGAACATGTGATGCATCAACTAGACACATGATGTGTTGGAAGGGGACCCAACACTCATCCTGCCTTGATGCAGGTGGCCAAGACAGTGCATTGTTGCCGGCTAGTCATATCGCATTCCGCTCATCTCACCGACAGCGCAAGACATCAATGAACTATTTATCTCTGCCATGGCAACACACAGTGTTCTTATGTTGGATTTGCATCGTCTCACGCCAGGAAATAAATTGCTCTAAATAAAGAAGAAACGAGAACTCAGAAACTGAACAGCTAATCCCCAAATGGTTTTTAAAGTTTACTGCCATTTCTTTATTTGCTTTTCTGGTTTCAAAGGCCAGAGCGCTCACGCGTTTCGACTTCAACGGATGCGTTTCGTGTAAAAATTGTCAAATATTTTATAGCTTTAAAAATGGAACCAATCTGATACTACGGATGAAACTTGGTATGTGTTATCCTTAAATGTGCCAATACATGGTAAAAATTTCAAGGCTGTCAGTCACTGTGATCCAGTTGTTTTTTGTGGTAAAATATACTTCAATTGTGCTTTTTTTTTTCTTTTTTTTTTTCTTTTCCCCCAGAATTTTCTGAGACGGTGACCTGGGGACCTCTGGTTGATTTGGGATGGAATGAATGACCCTTTGATAGTTTGATTTAACTTAATTAAAGAGCTGGGCTGAGTGCGGACCCCATGTCTGTCTTTGTTGTGAAGTGCTACAGGCCTGAAGTCCCTATCACGCTGGTGTGTGTAAAACTGAAACACTGTACTCGGTAAGTTTGGAGATGCTTTGGAGTAATTCCTGTCTTGATGGCTCATCAATGGAAAGGTAGCACCTGTCTGGATTGCCATGCGGAGCCCAAGTGTCTTAAACTTCTGGGGTCTTGGAGAGTGAAAGGTGAGAGCTCTGTGATTGGTCACTTTTAGTTCCGTGCAATCCACCCCTCTTCCTGTTTCCTGTGTTCCTATCCCAAAGGTGCAAACGTCCATGACACGGTCACCGCCTGCGATCGAGTCCCAATGACACCAGGGATCCTTGCTGACACTGTTCTTCCCTGGCAGCTGTGCGCACCTAATATTAGCGGAAATATTGGCACAAGGGAGTGCATCCCAATTAGGAATAGTGTTCCTGAATTATTTTTGCAGTCAGCGCACATTGATTTTTTTTTTTTTTTTTTTTCCCTCCTAAAATGAGTGCACGTCGAACTCAGTGCATTTTGAAAGCCAGAAATGCTTTTATAATGGTTCTTTTTTTGTTAGATTGTTTTGAAACTTTTGGAGGGACTTAACTGCGATTTCTTTGGGCCCAGCTCTGGATCTCTCGATAAAACAGCCCCCCGTTTCAGTATTTTTACTGACTACAAGACGTTTACCTCCCCATCTGCTGCTGTACTGTTTCTCTGACAGTTGCTGTCTGTGTCTGATAGGATGTTCTGGGGGAAACTGGCAAAAATGTTCTCATAATGCACCAGAAATCACAAGAGGGAGGGGAAAAATTGACCGCTTTTTTAATAAATGCCCTCTGCCGTGCCAGGAAGTGTGGGGGATCTTCCTGTGGCACTTGTCTGTTTGTCTTCCTGTCCGTCTGCCTGTCCACCTGGATAAATGGGGACTTGATTTTTGGGAACCTACTTTACCTAGATATATGAAGTTTTGCGTATGAAATAAATCATGACCTTCGTTGTGTTTGAAAATACTGTGGTGGCTGAGGATACTGGTGACAACATTGTCTTGTTTTTCATTGTTATCTTTTATCCAGTTGGCTGGCTGTTGGTTACAGGAAATGTAAAATTTCATTCAGCGGCTGCAGCTCAGTTTTTAGCCCGCTTGGCCGACAGGCCCAAGGGGCTTATGCTGTACTTAGGGTCATTAGTGGTGGTCTGTTGTGCGTCCGTGCGTGCGTGCATTACATTGTTTCAGCGCGATACAGCTTTCAGTTTTCCACGGATCCTTTTCATATTTTATATGCGTATATATGGGCCCAAGATCTTGCCAGAGTTCAATTTTGGGTGTTCTGCCATTTTTGGTTTGGCCAACAGGTGGCTTTTTATGCAAAAAAATTTCTTAAAGCTAAGATGCTCAAATTTTTTCTGTAGGGTGTTAGCCATATGTTCATCCCTAATTTTGAAGGTTGTATAGGTGGTCATAAAATTTTGGGCTGCTTTTCAACGGATCCTTTTTAAAAAATGTATATGAACTCCGAGTTTGGATGTGCGATTCACACATGACTGCATCAAACAGCTGACATTTTAAGATGCTCAAATTTTTCATTCTGCCAAGGGTTCCTAATTCTGGGCTTTTGATTTGACCTCATAAATGTGCCGGTTTTGTTTAACTGCCCTCAGTTCCAACGGATCCTTTTCTATTTTATATGTGATTGAAGTTCCCACATGTTTATTTGCTTGGCTACTAGGCAGGTTCTCCAGTTCAGACCTTGAATGTTGTCAGTTTGAGGGCAAGGCCACTTAAGCCCTGGCAAAGCAAGAATTCATTAGGACACCAAGACAAGGCCTTGATCTGAGGAGTCATGTGGCCATGACTTCCCTGTTTATGCAGGGAAGGCCTTGACTTTTCAAAGATTTTTTTCATATTTCATATGTATGTAAAATGAGTCTCCATCTGTATGATGGTGTGTGGAGAATGTTTCTCTCAAAATTGAATGTCATCAACAATGGGCTCAGTCAGTGGCTTCCTGAAAGTCGCCTGAGACCAATTATTGATTTTAAGACTGTGGTGTTCAGCCCTGCTTCTGGCCATGAAGTGGTTTGCCTATTTTCTATCAAGTTATCGCTTAAATTTTTGCCTCCTAACAAAGTTTTTACACCTCATTCCCCTTTAAAAAAATTGAACTCGGGAGCTAGAGCAGGGCTGCCCAACCCTGACTGCTCCTGGAGATCTACCATCCTGTTGGTTTTCTCTCCAACCTTGACAAAGCTCATCTCATTCAACAGCTAGAGCAGGGCTGCCCAACCTTGTTTCTGGAGCTCTGTCATCCTGTAGGTTATGAGACCAATTATTGATTTTAAGAACCCTGGAAAACAAATCCACCCACCTCATTCAACAGCTAGAGCAGGGCTGCCCAACCCTGTTCCTCAACATCCACCATCCTGTTGGTTTTCACTCCAACCCTAATGAAGCACAACTCCTTCAACAGCTATAGTAGGGATGCCCAACCTTGTTTCTGGAGGTCTACCATGCTGTAAGTTTTAATTTCATCCCCATTATGGCTCTACTGTCTCCTCTTATTATCAGCTCGACCAGCTGTCTCGAAGTAGAATTCTAGAACTATATTACATTTCTAGAAATAGAATCGTTCCCTCTGGAGCATCATATTCCTGCCTGGTAATTAACTGAATTCTTCTTGCGCTTTAGATTTTGGCCACCCTGTTCCACCAGTACGATTCCTGACGCAGGTCTCTCACTGCACTGGCTCTGTAGTCGGACTGCGGTCTAAAGCCTGCAAGATCAATGCCAAGTTCCTCTTCCAGTTTTCAAGCTCAACATCTTCGAAACTGGCGGTTTTACAACTGGCAACATCTCCCCCCCCCCTCCATTTTTTTCTTTTTTTATCTTGAATAATTCAGTTCAATATTTTGTTTTGGAAACCTATCCATACAGTGCGCAATGGTAAATGTGATTGGAAGGTTCTTGACTGAACAGCGTGACACTGAGGTCTTAATCACTTCTGACAATCACAAGCAGTGGAGTTGCTTAGAATGTTGACTTTAAATTCAATAGAAGAACACTCCAGAATACCTGCTCATGAAATGGATCAGCATGGGTGTCCATACGAACATACTCAAAGTCACGTTCGGCCTTCTTTCTCAGCATTGCTGTGGCCAACTGGAGATCAACAGACCAAAACAAGTGGGATTAAAATGCAACGCGGCTCTCTGTAGGATATGATTCGGTTGCTGTACCATGCCATACAGCCATGAATATGCTTATACTGGGGTACACTTCCCAAAAGCTTAGTTGCTAACTACGTAACAACTTGCATAGTTTGATCATATACGGTCAATGGTTTCAACTGTGTAGGTTAGCATGTGTGCTTTTGGGAAACAAACCCCAGCACGGTAAGAGCTTATCGCTGTGAAAACTGAAAATCAGGAGGTTGGCAATGGGGATTTGAATTTGACTTCGTCTTCTGATTGTTGGAAAGACCGAATAATGGGCGAATGGGAGTGGAGATGCATAGATTAGTGGGCATTTCAGGATGATTGGCAGCAGACTTCTGTGGGGGGGCGGGAGAGACACGACAAAGTAACAGCCAGATCATGCCACTACCCAAACTGTGTTCTGACATCACCCTTACTTCATGTGCCCCCTATTGATCCCGTGAGCAATTCTGTAATCTGCTGGCTTTGCAGTGTGCTGCAGTTCCATCCTGTTCACACTTGATCTCGTGTCTGGAGTAGGGGTTTCAAAATGGTCTGTAAAAGGGCCGAGGGGCTGCAGGTTTTCATTCCAACCGAGCCAAAAGCACAGCTGATTAAATGAGTTATCAGGTGTGCTTCTGCCTGGTTGGAATGAAAACCTGCAGCCCCCTGGCCCTTTTACGGACCGGTTGGCGACCCCTGCTCTCGGTGATGTGCAGTTGGGGGCGTGGTCTCATTGTCATTGGTTTTGTTGCAGTAGTATTTTGTGTGCAGGCTGATGTCCGTAAAAGTAGAGGGACACATCCCTCCTGTATAGTGTACCTGAGATGGTAATCACGCTGCAGCTGGGAGTGTTGCAGCAGGCTCACTGTTACACAGCGATGGCTCATCCATTTCAGGGTTTCATTCTATCGTCCACTTCTGATGACTTCTTTAGCTCAATTTAAACTCAATCTGACGGCTGATGAGTAAAGCCCACAGCATGTGATGTTCTTAGTGTGTCGCCGACTGTTCATCGCTCTCACCCCACCCTGTGGAGCTATAAATGAGATCATTAGAAAGTGGACAGAGGACACTACCCTGGGCGATATGCAGAGTGACCTACATTTCCACTAATTAGCCATCTGGGATGGCCGGGAACATGGAGACATTTGCATATAGAAATGCATTCTGGCCCTTTGATCTGTTGGCGGGTCATATGGGGGCTTATCACCATGCGAGAATGGCCTTTCAGTAACCCCATTCCCATTGGGGAAAATGAAAAGGAGGTGCCGGTCATCTGCGTTCAGGAGAGTCGAGCGGCATCTTTAGCTCTTTGCAGAAAAGGGTATGAAAAGTGTGTTTCAGGTCCCAGTCTGTGTTCTTGAGTTCCTGAGATACTTTCACTGCCCAACGGTTGTGACTGTTATGTTGGCATTAGAATGTTCCATCAACCCTTTTATTGGTCAATTTTCTTTCAGCTGTAGTGTACCACTCAGTGATGATTTTTTTTTTTTTTTTTCTGAATAAACTAAAAATTACAGTAGTGAAACATTTTCTCTTAAAATCAAATGACATTCATTGGCTTATCATTTGTATTAATCGTTAATTAACCATATCTGTGGTTACAATTAAGACTAAAACAAACGTGAATCATGTCGCTCTACCTGTCATTCAATGGTGACAGAAATGTCTTTAAACCGGCCGTAGAGTTAAGATTGTTGTAATCGCTGGTTGGTGAGCTCACACCGTTAGGGCAAGTTCTCGGAGCTGCTTGGCCGTTTGAGGCTAGATTATGACGTTTGAAACCTCGAGGGATGTGGGAGGAAAGTTGTCGGGAGAATGTTACCAGAATGAGAAATCCTTTGATTAGCGATCTCTCAGATGGTGGCATTAGCCATAATGCCCCTAGAAAAGAATGGTTGTAACTGCTTACAAATCCTGCTGATGGTGAGAAGCCGTGCTATGTGTTGTTGGCATAGACTGTATAAAAAGTTTGACGAAGCAACCATGACGTCATTAATTGGTTTCAGCATACCATTTAGGAAGCCTCGATTTTGGAAATTTGAGCAGCGCCATTTTGTCATTTTGAAACCGGATGTGATTCCTATTGGATGAGAGCGTGAATCGAAGATCCAGGGGGGAGCGAGGGGTGCATCTATTGGTGGATCTGACCGTATCTGACAAGGACTGGAGGATAGCCACACCCCCAAAGCATATCTGTCTTTATCCTTTATTTTAGTCTATTTTGGACCATAATTTATAAAAATGAACATCATGATATATAGGAGACTTGAAACTAGCGATAGATACCATAAAATAATGTGGAAATCATTATTGAAATAAGAAATCAGGTGGGAAAGTAGGGTCATTTTCTCATAGACTTCTATTGCATTGAAGTTCTTTCTGTAACCACCGACCCCGACGTCATCTGGCCATCTGCTGGCCATTAAATGGAATGCAATTTTTAGAGATTTTCGCATTGGCTTCACTTTTCAGACCTGGGTGCTGCGTCTGTCTTTTTATGCCGTCTATGGTTGTTGGTTATAATGCTACAAAGGAGCGCTCAGCCTGTTGTTGGCCTGAAAAAAAAAATGAGAACAAAATTCATTGGGAACATTATGGACTCTACTTTAAATCACATTTAAAAATGAACAGTTTTTTTTTCTCAAGAGTCCTTTTTGATATAAGTTGCTGCCATTGGCGTTGAGACATTTGGCGTCATCACAGCACAACGGTGTCTCATTTTATCGGATTTAGGACCCGACCCGCAGTGTGTCCTGGTGTTAAACCAGCTCTAACTGACTAACACGTCATAAATCGTCATCCATTCTGCTCCTGTGACACAACCATGGGTGTAGTTTGGTGGACAGAAAATGTTTTGGTAAAAATATGGGAGACAAAAAAAAAAGTTATTTTACTGCACAACATGGTCTGGATTTTCTTGCGTGACATGATCTCTGGAAAGACACGTTGCTTTTGATTCTTTTAACATGTATTTTTGTTTTTGGAGCTTTGATGACCACGAGCTGCGTGCCATTTACACTACAGGCCAAAGGTTTGGAAGCAAGATCAAATTTATACAAAAAAAATCAGTTTCATTGGCATACTTTGCAACAAAATAAACATGATTATTATATAAAGAGTCACTTATCAAAATACATTTTTACTCAAATTATCAGGCCCATATTACTAGGCCCATGGTTCTAGTGCCCGCCGGATTGCCGTTGGTATCCGGTGGGCTGTAAACCATGACATAAAGTGAATAATGCAAACTGTGATTTGTTTTTTACTTTTTTACTGAAGTTGTGACTCTTGCAAATCTTCTCAACCCAAAAACTAAGCCCCTCCTTTCTTTTGTTAACATTTATTCAGCAATGGTCTGGTAACATCAATGTATACAGTACCTAAAGGTAAATAGAGGAAAATGGTGCATATCAATGAAAGAAAAGTCTAATCATGCAGTAAATACATCCCAAAATCCATAGATTTCATACTGGTTTTTAAGAAAGGCACTGTGAGCAGAAACTTAAAGTTGCTTCCAAATTTTAGAGCTGTATTGGCCTTACTTCCAAACTTCTGGCCTGTCCTGTAGTTCCATTGTATTCCTGCGATGGCAGACGTCTATACAGGCGATATCTGCGGCCACTCGCACAAATGCAATTTTGATTGGTAAATGGCAATACATTCGAGATGAAAAATATGTATTTCTTTTATATTGAGGTGAACTGTACCTTTTAAGTGTTACGTTGACATCACTGAATAATGCGGCATACACCGTGTTCTGACCGCTGTGCTCCGGTCCTCGGCTTTCTGAGCAGCAGCGTCTCTGGTGCCCCACGTATTCACCCCCGCGGATGTGTGGCGGTATTTTAGGTTTCGCACTCAGCCCATAAAATTTATACCCCGCCAGGGGTGGGAGTTGCCAGCAGGACGTCCCACCCACATCCTGTGAGGTTCTGCCCGGCCGATTATATTCTCATTCGGCAGAGAGCCGCCTCCAGATGCAGAGTTACCCGGGCGCGTCTCTCTGCCTGTCTGCGCTGCGCATAATACGCGTGTTTTTTTTTTCCCCTTTTTCCTTTTTTTTTTTTTTTTTTTTTTTTTTTTTTTAACCTTTGGTCGATTCTGATCCCCCCCCTCCGGAAGTGACTGCTGCTTTCCCCAATTCAGACTTTACACTTTCAGATTGGTCAGTTTATTCTCTTCATAGGTCATTTTTAGGATAAAGAACTACCCTCCTCTTATACATTGTAATATGTTTTCTGGGTTTGTTTTTCAGTTTTCCAAGGTGGAAAAAAAACGTTATGAAATATCAGAAATGTTTGCAATTAATCAATGTTTAAGAGTGGACGACGGCACCCAAGTCACTTTTCATGAGTTTCACTCGACTTTCTTGTCTTATCGCACAAGCTTGTTTCATATTTGGCCTGTTTTCCTTGTTGGCTGATTGCGTGTCCTTTATTATGAATCTGCAGGTAATAAAAGTCCTTTGAGCAAATAAATCTGGAGTGGATGAGTGAATTTTTGTGCTGGTTGTGATATACTGCTTCAGTAGTTTGTTTATTTTGTTTTTGCCCCTCTGTGCCTGAGGGAGTCATTTTCAGTAATGGCTTCTTTTTTCTGCTGCTTGCAGGTTGATAGCGGACACATAGCGGACACAGAATGCGTGAATACAAGCTAGTTGTGCTTGGTTCGGGAGGCGTGGGAAAATCCGCTCTGGTAAGATTTTTCTCAGTCATTATGAACTGGCCTGTTGGTGATGCATGATGGGGGGTCTGTCAGCGGCACATCCTGCGGAATGATGTCCTTGTTTGTTACCAGCTGTAACATGGTGTTGGGATGCAGATTGACTATCGTGTAATGCAGGATATAAGTACGTTTACAAGGCTAAATGAAAAATATTTGTACTTGGGCCATCCTATGATCAGTGCTGAACACGACCCAGACTTGTTCGCTTCATCCTAACGTGTATGTTCATTACAGGGATTTTTCAAATCTTCAACCTTCGCTCTCCGAGACACGGAAACAACTACTGACAGCAGCTTGGATTTCATTGCACTAGATGAGGCCTGTGAACACTTAACCCTTTCAGCACCGTAAGATATCAAAGTCAGATGCTGTTGAAAACCTATCATGTGGCAACTTGTTTAAAAGAGCTCCCTTGCGGGAGCTCTTTTAAACAAGTTGCCACATGATAGGTTTTCAACAGCTCAGGATAACTACATTTTTTAATTCCTTAAGAATGTGTTCAGCGCTCAAAGGGTTAAAGGTGCAGGATTCAAACAGCCAGTGAATACTCTGTTGCTGGTGTCTGTCGTCCCTGTTATGCACGCAGTCATGGTAAAATGTGACTCAGTTGGAACATGTTGCAGCTATAAATTTCACAACTGATACCCGGACTTTATATGCTTGTATAGCTGATGCGACTGTGACGGCCCATGCTATTACAGGTGACTGGCGACAGGAGATCTTTTTGTTGGAAACATGAGAGAAGGCTGATAGCCACACCGCACCTTCTGTCGTCGCGTTGCACCGCCACCAGTTTTGCCCGCTTTTGCAGTGGACAAACCCACGTTCCTTTCCAGCAGCATGTCAAGTTTGAATCAAAAAGAAAATATGGTACAATGTACCTTGGCTATAGGATGGCATAAGCTATGGAATCGCCTGAAATATCGTCTGCACTGCTGCTTAAACTTATGCAGAGTGGGATTGTCTGTTGCGATTTGTAAACGCAACATTCACAGTTGGCCCCTCTTCCCCGGATCAACAACATTAGAAGCGCTACCTTGCAGTGCAGAGCTATGTCGCTCCCTCACAGCCTGCTCGCTGATTGGCTGGGGGTCACTCACTCACTGCCCAATGGTTGACTCCCAGAAACATCCCATTCAAAAAAAAAGAACATGCATACAGGCAGATTACAGGGTCTCTGTGGATACAGACCGCGCACTACTAGTGGGTCGTAAGTGATGATTGAGAGGGATTAATATAATATGAGCTTATACATTGTTTTTGAAAGAAATCCGCAAGTGTTGGACACTTGCGTTGGTGTAACACGTTGGTAGGGCGTGTCAGTTATTTTTTATTTATGTATTTTTTTAAGGAGTTTAAGTGAAATGATATGCATTTAATACTGTAAAATTTTGCATCTCTCAATCCCATCCAAATCTGCAGTGTCCAATTAGCCGCCTGTATGCAAGCATTCTTGAACGCGACTCATACTGCTGTCTTGGTTGAGCGCACAGTTAGCGTTTCTCCTCCATAACGCAGCTGTTGCCACTGCATCCTTACACTCGAAAAACCTTAAACTCAAGAAGGACGTTGGAGATAACCCAGATATCTGCTTGCTTAGAATGTTGCTGTTGGGCACCTTTGTGGCCAGTGGGAGGCGCTTGAGTGTGGAATGATGCTAACCCAAGCTGACTCTATCCCTGCCGTATCCCTGAGCAGCACATGGCTAACAGTGCTCTGCTCTCACTTGCCTGCTGGCCAGTGTTGGATTGGGTCCAATGCTGTGATGCTCACTCCTGCCTTTATCGAGTGAGCCGACCCAGCAGCCGCGATGTGCATTTTTACGTTTATTTCGCCTTTCGTGATTAAAATGTATGTGTTGATGTTTTCTTTTTTACATGAATATAAAACGTTTTTTGCCCGTACTTGCCCGTACGGCTCGCCTGATTTTGCCGGTCTGCACACCAGAGTTCCACAGTGCATTGATTGGAGCCGTTTTAACAGCCCATTTGAAAGGTTTTTCTCTCAAATAACAGTCGCTAGCTCAGCTTCCAGTTAGCTGCAAGTGTTGGAGGGGAATCCATTTTGAAAGCGTCCTTTTCAAGGGGGAGGGTGCAGCCTCAACTTATATTTATACTGGAAAATGAATGACAGCTGGTGGTTTCAGCCGGCCTTCCTCAGCAGTGGTCCTTGAACGGCAGATTTATCAAAGCCTGCTATTTCAAACTGAGTCCCGCTGCATGGTTTCCTGAGAAAGGGCTGTGTGATCTGTTGAGGAACATTACTAAATAAAGAGGCCCTTCTGTGAGCCTGATGAAAGGGTCCGATAGCCTGGGCAGCTCTGCAGCCGTGTTAAATCTTCCCTCTTTGAGGTCTGATGCTTTGTTTGATTCTGCTGATGAAATTTTTCGCCCCAGAGCCACCAGCTATGCTTTCTGTCGCCTCAGAGTGCTTTAAATTGTGTTCAGTAGCCAACACGCGAGGGCGGGACGGCCGAGGAGAGCGCTAGCAGTTTCCATCACCCTGCGCCAAACCTGTCCGCTTCCCCCCCATGTAATTTTCAAGTGCCCCTTGGAAATTCCAGCTAAGGCCAGCTAGGATTGTAGGCCGGTTGGGGTTGTCTTTATAACGGGTTATGGCCATTATGGCTGGCAGATGTGGCTGGACTAAGTTGATTAAGCTGGTTGAGTCAGCTGGCGGTGAGTGGCTAGCTGCCTGTGTAGGCTGGGTAGCAGTTTAGCGGCTAGTCAACCAGCTAAAAGAGTCAAACACAGCTTGTACCGGCCAATCTGCTTTAGCGGGGCAAGATTTCAAATGCCCACTGTCTTTTCCAGCAGAATTCACATGAAGTTGTAGCGTTAATGGTGTTTGAGCTATGGAGCGTGTGAGTTCACTCCTTAATTTTGGTATCTGCTCATGCGCTCGTTGGGATGCATTTCAGCGCTCTGCCGGTCGTCGCTGTAGGACCTGTTCAGCCTGGGAAATGAGGCCAGTCTCCAGCAGATGCCGTTGGTACGAAAAAACATTGTTCCCTCCCTCAGTTTCACCACCTGTTCATTCTTTGACAGTCAGTGAATGCAAATATAGCAACTTGATGCCAACATGGTATCATATTCTTCCTTTTTTTAATTTTATTTTTCTTTGCGTTCGCACATTTTATGGTTTCCATGGAAGTTGTAAGTTTCAGTGGTGAAATACTGTATTACATTACATTACAGGTTCTTAGCAGACGCTCTTATGTAGAAGAGCTTTGGAGAAGTAAGTCTCACACACAGACACTTCGGAATTCAAATGCAAGTTTCTTACACAGATTGGGGAATTTTCTCTTACACACGCAGACCTGGGAAATGCAATATTGAAAGACTGCATAGCACTGAAAATAAAACTTTTTTTTTTTTTTTTTTTTGAATGGAAATGCCATCTCGGCTGTTGGTTAAAAAGCAGTGACACGGGTTCGAGCGCTGATGCCCTCGGCTCCTCCCCCTCAACACGCAGCTCAGTGTCAGTGTTGGCTTTGGGAGTGAGTAAAGCCTCAGCTTGGGAGGTTTGAGTTTGGAGAATCCCATGTCGGGTCATGTGGGAACACATTCTAGAAGGGCTTGAGAAAATGGCATGTTGACGTTAAAAACGCACATGCTTAGATCAGAGTTTGAGTGCTTGGATTTGAATTTGTAAGGAAGGCTACTGGGAAGCCAGAGAATGTTAAGGGAGGTATATACTCCCAAATGCATTTATTTCTCTTTCATTCATAACAATTTAGTACCAACATCATATGAACAACTACTAAATACAGAATTAAAGTGATGGCTCATTTACATAAATTATGCTAATTAGGTCCTCGAGGTGGCTACCGCAATGTGGAACTTGATCAAGTACCTCAGGCAGGATATCTCTAAAACTTTTTATTACTTTGATCTCAAATTTTCACAGATCATTTATGACTATATAGTGCATGTTCTGATCAGAGGGTTTTCAGAAATAATATTTCTGTGAAAAAATATGGGCATTTTAGTGTTTTTTTTTTTTTTTTTCCTTTATTGGGTACCTAATTACCACAGAATCTAGAGTTACACAAATGATTTCTTCAAAATGCCTGATCAGTCCATAGACATGCATCTGGTGAACTTATATTCCAAGTTTCACAATGATAGCATGAGAGAAAGAGGAGAAATGGTGTTTGAAGCAATGCTTGGCAGGTCAAAATCAACATTTTGAGAAATTGACAAAAAACAACAGATGTCCATATTTTTGATAGTCCTATCAAGTACACACACTATGAACTTACTGAAGGTTATTTTACGAAAATGTCAAAAACCTTTTTTTGAAAAAAAAAAAAAAAAAAAAAAAAAAAAAAATTTTGGGAGTGTCTACCTACCTTAAACCTCAAACAATGAATAATGGATCCACCCTGTAAATCCAGAATTTTTTGCGTGTTGCTGTGAGGTTGATGAGCGGAGGAGGCACTGCCTGGAGCAGTCAGTCACACATGGACAGGACTGCAGGAGTAAGCTGCCCGAAGTTGGCGCAAGTTTCCGCGAGCAGGTCAAGCAGCTTTGCAGAAGTTAAAGATCCCGACCGTCTGTTCTCATGAAAGTTGCATAAACTGTGGAGCGTCTTCAGTTCGGCGTCTTCTCAAAAGAGCGGTTAGATTTAGCTTTATGATTAGGAAAAGACGTGTGTCCTCGGATACGGTTTAAGTTCGCCCTTTTTGCTCCGGGTCTTCCTGCTCCGAGCCCCTCATCTCTCAGTCCCAGTGTACGGTTTCTGAGTGGAAAGATGATGAAACTGATCCAGTGGTCAGCCATTGTGGCTCCTCTGAGTCATCCATTGTGATGGGCTTCCTGTCACCTGACATAGGTGAAAAGACTGGGGAGTAGGCTTCAACATCTCATGTTAGATCATCAACATCATAAGGGTATTCATTTGCATAGAACCGCCCAGTGTAGACCGGTTTCTTTCCTGCTGCTGTTGTGTTATTGGTGCTTTGAGGCAGCCTGTCGGAGCTGTGTCTTTCCTCACTGGCTCCCCAGCCGCAGGACATGGTGCACAGTTAATGTGGGGAGAGGATGGAGACTGGCTTCAGAGGCTAAATTTGGGTAGTTTATTTGCTAATGGCTTCAAAGCTTTGTTTTTCTGATATCAATTCTTTTTAATTTGTTGGGGGTACAACATGGGACCTTTTAGAAAGGGTCCCTCCTGGAGTCCGTGTTCCAGTGCACCTTTTCTGAGAGGAAATATCAAACTGATCCGCTGGTCAAAGCTCCAAGACTTCCTGTCTCATGATATGGGAGAAAATGGCAAAGAGGAGCTGTTTGGGATGATTAAGGAGGCTGATGCGTCGTTAGGAAGCGGTCTATGCAGGCAGCTGAAGGGACACCGACCCAAAAAAACTGTTTCATTGTGCTGAATGCATTTTACCACAATAAATGTATTGATTTTTTTCTTTTTTTAAACCAAATGAGAATGTATCATTAGAAAGGACAACGCTGGCCACTCTGTAATATAGCCAGATACAACTGCATACTCCCAGTGTGTGCACCTGACAGGATGTGTCGTATGCTGTGTAATGTTGGTAAATCCAAACGATGTGAGATTCCGATTCTTTCCCGATTCGGTTGCGGAGCGTCATTTGGAAGTGGAGTGGTAAGGTCCGTTGATGCAAGTCAGTCGCTCTCTGCTGAAATGTAGCGACGACTCAATATCTGCATCCCGTTTGTTCTGGTGCGTCTCACACAAACACACACACACCTCTTGCCCTGGCGCGCGTCTGATGTGTGTAGGGTGGTAATGCCTCAGGCGAGGGCAGTCCTGCAACTCATACACGTCCGCTCTTAATGTTCTCCGCTGTTTGTTTATTTTCTTCGTTTGCTGTCTTTTTTGAGAGAAAGGGAAGCGTTGCGCTCGGACAGTGACGTCACCGTGCTTGCTAATGGTTTCCGGGGGCTTATCTGGGATTTGATTCTGGGACCTGTCGCACGCCTAAGTGAGAGCGACGCGCCAAACGACATGGCGTCCGGGTGTATGGACAACATTTTGGTGCCTGACAGTTTGAGTATGCAGAATGTGGAGCCACTGATTGAAGGCCTGTGATTGGCAGAAAGCTGATGCAGCCTCTTCCTGTTCTGAAGGACTCTCCGCCCCCTTAGGTGCCCAAGTGCTCGACCTCGGCGCTTGAATGTGGTGTCGCAATCTTCAGGAGACGCACTACAGTCGGTCGGGTTGCACAGTGCAGATTTCTTGTTCCTCGTTGTTTGTTAAAGCGGGAAAGTAAGTGTGAAATGTGAAACTCATCTGAAGGAGCTCCTTGGACTCATTAATGTCCCCCCCCCGTCAGTTGCCATGTTGCTTGTTTCTGGATTTCTGTCCACGATGGCAGGTGCTCTTACTGATTTTCAATGGCTGCTAAACCAGAATTAATTCCGACATGTTTGAAAATGTCCTGAAAATTCAACTCCACAATTGCGTGTAAATTTATTTTCCCTCTATTGCATTTTGTGCATTGTCCTTTGAGTCCGTATGTGCCGAGAAGGCGACCTGCCCGTACATGGAGCACAATCAACTGGGGGGAAAAAAAGCAATATTATAGCTTAAATTTGAGAAACTTTCATGTTGTTGATGAAAAGATTGCCTGCATTGGAGACGAACTGCTGCTAATTGCTGCACACAATCCTCTCTTCTCAGACTGTGCAGTTTGTCCAGGGAATATTTGTGGAGAAATATGACCCAACAATAGAGGACTCGTACAGAAAGGTGAGTGGATCAGTCATGCTCATTATGGGATGTAGCCGGGCTCGCGCCAGATTACAGCTCGGTATTATAAAGCTTCGCTGTGTGGTCACTCTCTCAGGTAAATGGCAGCACTGTAGCACTAGGCTGAGACATGCTAACAGACTGTGGCTTGGTTCTATGACCGATGCTCATGTAGAGGTGAGATAGATCAAAGCAGAAAGAAACGCACATCAAAGGCACAGCAGTGCTGCTACAGAACCAGACCCAGCGCAACGGCCGCATGTCTGCATTGTCGCCATGGTTACAGTGATTCTGAGCCGGTCATGTGTTACAAGGCATTGTCTGGACATAATGGATGCAGATCAGAAACACTTGAAGAAGGTGTGAAATTTAATGTTGCCTGTTAAAAGACCATTTCACACTTCCCCCGAGGAGAGTACAATTTACCGTCCATTACATTTCCTTTACTTGGCAGATGTTTTTACCCAAAGAGATGTTCTCAACAGTGACTGAAAATTTTGCCTAATTCACCACGCGCTGTTCGAGGAAATGTTCTGTGTTCTGGTTGGCAGCAGATGGTAGGCAGTGCATTTTGTTGTAGCACTGTGTATTTCGAGGATGCAAAAATTCGAAGGTTGTTTGGGCATGGCTGCGGGTTATGGAAGGGGCGGGACTTCTGAAAGGCTGGTGTTGATTGGCTGAATCGTGCCCCTCGCTCAGCTGACTACCTGTTCTGTTTCTGCAGCAAGTGGAGGTGGACGGTCAACAGTGTATGCTTGAGATCCTGGACACCGCGGGGACGGTAAGACAGCAGGGGTGTGTGTGTGTGTGTGTGTTGAGAGTCCTGATGGTCAGAGAACCCCCCCCAATTTTTGAGGGATTTCTTAAAGTTTATAATTGAATATGTAATAAGTGTTTAATTTGTCTGTTTGGCCGATAGTAAATTCTCAGACTTGGTTTTTTAGCCTGGCATGACTTGTTCTCCTTAAATAATTCATGGTTGAAAGTAGGTTATGCAATTTATTACCCCAATTTTGAAATAGTTGGGACAAAGTGTAAATTGTGAATAAAATCAAAACACAATGACTTTCAAATCACACCAGCCAGTATTTTATTCACAATAGAACAGAGATACATAGCAAATGTTGAAACTGAGAAATTTTACAATTTTGTCCGCAAAATGAGCTCATTTCAAATTTGATGGCTGCTACAGGTCTCAAAAAAGTTGGGACAGGGCCTGTTTACCATGGTGTAGCATCCCCTCTTCTTTTTAACACAGAGTGTCTGGGCATTGAGGAGCCAAGTTTCTTGAGTTTAGCCATTGGAATTTGATTCCACTCTTGTTTAATACAGGCTTCCAGCTGCGGGAGAGTTTTGGGTCTCCTTTGACGGACTTTTCGTTTAATTATGCGCCAAATGTTTTAAATCTGTGAAGGATCAGGACTGCAGGCAGGCCAGTTCAGCACACACTCTTCTTCTACGAAGCCATGCTATTGTAATAGCTGCAGTATGTAGTTTTGCATTGTCCTGCTGAAATACACAAGGCCTTCCCTGGAATAGATGTCGTCTGGAGGGGAGCATATCTTGCTCTAAAAACTTTATATACCTTTCAGCATTCATGCTGCTTTTTAAAACATGCAAGTGTCCCACACCATATGCACTAATGCATCCCCATACCATCAGAGATGCTGGCTTTTGAACTGAACGCTGATAACAGGAGGGGTGGTCTTTCTCCTCTTTAGCCCGGAGGACACGACGCCCATGATTTCCAACAAGAATGTCAAATTTGGACTCGTCTGACCACAGGACACTTTGCCACTTTGCTACAGTCCATTTTAAATGAGCCTTGGCCCACAGAACATGGCGGGGCATCTGGATCATGCTCAACAATGGCTTCCTTTTTGCATGATAGAGTTTTAGGTGGCATCTGTGGATGGCACAGCGGACTGTTTACAGACAGTGGTTTCTTGAAGTATTCCTGGGCCCATTTAGTAATGTCAATGACAGAATCATGTCAGTGAGTGATGCAGTGGTGTCTGAGGGCCCGAAGATCACGATCAATATTTGAAATGTTATCTATATTCTGTTGTAAATAACATATTGGCTCATGTGATCTGAAAGTCATTGCATTTTGAT
The DNA here is from genome assembly GCA_029692085.1 of Gymnothorax javanicus. Lineage (NCBI taxonomy): Eukaryota > Metazoa > Chordata > Actinopteri > Anguilliformes > Muraenidae > Gymnothorax > Gymnothorax javanicus. Next base: position 9,161,868 of record CM056201.1, read on the forward strand.
TTAATTTACAATTTACACTTTGTCCCAACTATTTCGGAATTGGGGTTGTAACAGCACATTATGCGGATGCATTGCTCCCTGCCCTGCTCATATTTGAAGTTTGAAAACAGTCGATCAAGTAAAATGCCTTTAAACTCTGTGATGGTGTAAAATACTGCTGAAAGGTTGGATAAGCGAGTTTGCTGCTTAATTTATACTTTGTGTAACTCCTTAACATAATCAGCAACGCGAATCATGACTCACTACTGCCCTCCTCTGGACAAAGGAGCAAATTACTACACGCCGAATGCGAGTACTAAGTGGTCATATTCACCTGATTCTCGTCAGACATATCCACGTAACGTAATTTTCATTCACGTTTGTTTAAAGGCGGGCAGTGGATTCGGGTTGTACAACCCCAATTCCGAAATAGTTGGGACGAAGAGTAAATTGTGAATAAAATCAAAATGCAATGACTTTCAGATCACATGTGGCAGTATGTTATTTACAATAGAACATAGATAACATTTCAAATGTTGAATCTGAGACATTTTACATTTTTATCCACAAAATGAGCTTATTTCGAATTTTCTGGCTGCAACAGGTCTCAAAAAAGTTGGGACACAGGCAAAAAAGGCCTGAAAAAGCAATTAATATATAAGAGAATCAGCTGAAAGAACATTTAGCAAGTAATTAAGTTAACTGGCATCAGGTGCGTAACATGATTGGCTATAAAAGGGATGTCTTAGAGAGGCTGAGTCTCTCAGAAGTAAAGATGGCCAGAGGCTCTCCAACTTGTGAAGGCTTTGTAAAAAAAAAAAAAAAAAAAAATTGTGGAATACTTTAAAAACAATGTTCCTCAACATCAAATTGCAAAGGCTTTGAAGGTCTCATCATCGACAGTGCATGACATCATCAAAAGATTCAGAGAAACTGGAAAAATCTCAGTGCGTAAGGGACAAGGTCAAAGACCTTTACTGGATGCCCGTGATCTTCGGACCGTCAGACGCCACTGCGTCACTCACCGGCATGATTCTGTCATTGACATTGCTAAATGGGCCCAGGAATACTTCAAGAAACCACTGTCTGTAAACACAGTCCGCCATGCCATCCACAGATGCCACCTAAAACTCTATCATGCAAAAAGGAAACTATTGTTGAGCATGATCCAGAAGCGACGCCATGTTTTGTGGGCCAAGGCTCATTTAAAATGGACTGTAGCAAAGTGGCAAAGTGTCCTGTGGTCAGACGAGTCCAAATTTGGCATTCTTGTTGGAAATCATGGGCGTCGTGTCCTCCGGGCTAAAGAGGAGAAAGACCACCCCTCCTGTTATCAGCGTTCAGTTCAAAAGCCAGCATCTCTGATGGTATGGGGATGCATTAGTGCATATGGTGTGGGACACTTGCATGTTTTAAAAAGCAGCATGAATGCTGAAAGGTATATAATAGTTTTAGAGCAACATATGCTCCCCTCCAGATGACATCTATTCCAGGGAAGGCTTGTGTATTTCAGCAGGACAATGCAAAACCACATACTGCAGCTATTACAACAGCATGGCTTCATAGTAGAAGAGTCCGTGTCACCGATTGAGAACATTTGGCACATAATTAAACGAAAAGTCCGTCAAAGGAGACCCAAAACTCTCTAGCAGCTGGAAGCCTGTATTAAGCAAGAGTGGGATCAAATTCCAATGGCTAAACTCAAGAAACTTGTCTCCTCAATGCCCAGACGCCTCCACTCTGTGTTAAAAAGAAGAGGGGATGCTACACCATGGTAAACAGGCCCCTGTCCCAACTTTTTTGAGACCTGTAGCAGCCATCAAATTTGAAATGAGCTCATTTTGTGGATAAAATTGTAAAATTTCTCAGTTTCAACATTTGCTGTGTTATCTCTGTTCTATTGTGAATAAAATGCTGGCTGGTGTGATTTGAAAGTCATTGCGTTTTGATTTTATTCACAATTTACACTTTGTCCCAACTATTTCGGAATTGGGGTTGTAGTATAAGCCTGGTAATAGTGCCCCACTGTGATGTAGGAGCAGACACACGCGCATGCATGCAGACAAACACACACACACAAACATGCACACACAGGCACAAACATGCACACTCTCACTCACACGCAGGCACAAACACACTCACATGCATGCTTGCAGACCGACACACACGCACTCGGGCACAAACACGCAGAAACACACACACACAGTTGCTGACGCGCTCTCTCCCTCTCCCTCCCCGGTGCAGGAGCAGTTCACAGCGATGAGAGACCTGTACATGAAGAACGGTCAGGGCTTTGCGCTGGTCTACTCCATCACTGCCCAGTCCACCTTCAACGACCTGACGGACCTGAGGGAGCAGATCCTCCGGGTCAAAGACATCGATGATGTGAGTCCGCGTCACGTCTCCTGAGTCTGAGGCGCCTGTACTGTGGTTCAGGATCTGCAGGAGGACTCATCCCGCTTTGTGCTCAGTCCTGCTGTGTACACTCACCTCTCACTGAGATTCACTCATTCACTCACTCTGCCTGAAGTGATGCTCCAGCCCAGATGAGTTTCACTCATTCACTCACCCTGTCTGAAGAGATGCACCAGCCCAGATGAGTTTCACTCATTCACTCTCCCTGCCTGAAGTGATGCTCCAGCCCAGATGAGTTTCACTCATTCACTCACCCTGTCTGAAGAGATGCACCAGCCCAGATGAGTTTCACTCATTCACTCTCCCTGCCTGAAGTGATGCTCCAGCCCAGATGAGTTTCACTCATTCACTCTCCCTGCCTGAAGTGATGCACCAGCCCAGATGAGTTTCACTCATTCACACATCCTGTCTGAAGTGATGCACCAGCCCAGATGAGTTTCACTCATTCACTCTCCCTGCCTGAAGTGATGCACCAGCCCAGATGAGATTCACTCATTCACTCACCCTGTCTGAAGTGATGCTCCAGCCCAGATGAGATTCACTCATTCACTCTCCCTGTCTGAAGTGATGCTCCAGCCCAGATGAGTTTCACTCATTCACTCACCCTGTCTGAAGTGATGCACCAGCCCAGATGAGTTTCACTCATTCACTCTCCCTGCCTGAATTGATGCTCCAGCCCAGATGAGTTTCACTCATTCACTCTCCCTGCCTGAAGTGATGCTCCAGCCCAGATGAGATTCACTCATTCACTCTCCCTGTCTGAAGTGATGCTCCAGCCCAGATGAGTTTCACTCATTCACTCACCCTGCCTGAAGTGATGCTCCAGCCCAGATGAGTTTCACTCATTCACTCACCCTGCCTGAAGTGATGCTCCAGCCCAGATGAGTTTCACTCATTCACTCACCCTGTCTGAAGTGATGCTCCAGCCCAGATGAGTTTCACTCATTCACTCTCCCTGTCTGAAGTGATGCACCAGCCCAGATGAGTTTCACTCATTCACTCTCCCTGTCTGAAGTGATGCTCCAGCCCAGATGAGTTTCACTCATTCACTCACCCTGCCTGAAGTGATGCACCAGCCCAGATGAGTTTCACTCATTCACTCACCCCTGTCTGAAGTGATGCACCAGCCCAGATGAGTTTCACTCATTCACTCTCCCTGTCTGAAGTGATGCTCCAGCCCAGATGAGTTTCACTCATTCACTCACCCTGTCTGAAGTGATGCACCAGCCCAGATGAGTTTCACTCATTCACTCACCCTGTCTGAAGTGATGCTCCAGCCCAGATGAGTTTCACTCATTCACTCACCCTGCCTGAAGTGATGCTCCAGCCCAGATGAGTTTCACTCATTCACTCACCCTGTCTGAAGTGATGCTCCAGCCCAGATGAGTTTCACTCATTCACTCACCCTGTCTGAAGTGATGCTCCAGCCCAGATGAGATTCACTCATTCACTCTCACTGCCTGAAGTGATGCTCCAGCCCAGATGAGTTTCACTCATTCACTCACCCTGCCTGAAGAGATTCACCAGCCTAGATGAGATTCACTCATTCACTCTCCCTCTCTGAAGTGATGCTCCAGCCCAGATGAGATTCACTCATTCACACATCCTGTCTGAAGTGATGCTCCAACTAAGATTAGTTTCACTCATTCACACATTCTGTCTGAAGAGATGCACCAGCTTAGATGGGATTCACTCATTCACTCACTCATTGCTGGAAGAAAACACGGGTATGGACTGTTGTGCACCCAGATTTTCATCCTCTGGAGATGGAATGACCTGTAATGGTATCAAACGGCCTCCCATTGAAGGCAGATATGATGCAGGGAGATTCTCTGCACAATCAGACACACATGAAGATATGCAGAATGTTAATGCATATTTATGCAGTGTGATGGTGTCTGTGTGCTCTGACATGCATTAGACAGTGCAGCTAGTGTACATGTCCACAAAATGCATGCAAGATTATGGAAAAAAATGGTGATTTTGATGGTCAGGTATACTCTCAAGTTGTGTTATGCTCATCAATGCCTTTGATAAATTTATTGCTCAGTCTAATGAAGACCTCTGAATACTCACCCTCACTTTCATCTCAGCTGTTTTGTTGCTATGATACGACTGTAAAGCAGAATTGTTGCTTTTCTCAATTGACCAGCTGCTGTCTTTGAGGAGAAAATGCAGTCATATCCTCTCTTCACAGCGGTGTTGTAATGGACTGGTCCAGACCAGTTGATTGAATCATTTTTGTCCGTTTTATGGGCCCTTGAAATTTTGGCCCCAATGTTAAAGATAGGACTGAGAAATTTTTAAAAATTATTTCTCAAAAACTGTGCTATAATTTTTTTTTCTAAATCTGGCGATCAACTCACCTTGATACACTTTATGTACAGTGCGAGTGCCATTTTGATTGAATCGACGGAAGTGGGTCTAGTGGGGGCGCTGTACTTAAACATTGGATCTTTCCGTAGAATGAGCCAAATCGCCTGTATAAGCCAAGTGGTTGCAGATAGAGATTAAGTTTGTATTACTGACATATAGGAAGTAATATATGACCTATATTTTGGCTAAGTTAAAGTTGACCTCAGATGACTTTGAAAGGTCAAACTTGAGGTCAAGCCGAATATTACAATTTTCGAAGGTTTCTAGGCTTGAAAATATTGAAGATTGGGAACATATGTGCATTGAACGCTTATAGGAAGTCATGTACGAAGTTTCATTTGGTGACATTGAACTTGACCTTCAGTGACCTTGAATGCCCAAACTTCACAGTGAAATTTCAATGACTTGTATCATCAAAATGGTTACAGATGGTTTTGGTTTGTATTGGAGATGTACAGGAAGTCATACATGAACTTTCATTTGGTGGCCTTGAACTTGGCCTTTGGTGACCTTCGAAGGTCAAACTTCACATGGTGAAATTTCAATGACTTCTATCACCAAAACTATCAGAGTTTAGGTTTGTATTGCGGCCATATAGGAAGTCTTGTATGAAGTTTCATTGGGTGACCTTGAACTTGACCTTCAGTGACCTTTGGTGGCCAAACTATACAGTGAAATTTCAATGACTTACATCAGCAAAATCATTACAGATTGAGTGTAGGTTTCTATTAGACATATAGGAAATCATGTATGAACTTTCATTTGGTGACCTTCATATTGACCTTCGAAGGTCAGACTTGACCTAGAGAAAATTCAATGACTTCTGTCACTGAAAAGGTCACAGATGGAGCCTAGGTTTGTGTTACAAACATAGGAAGTCACATATGAACTTTCATTTGGTGACATTCAACTTGACTGTTGGTGACATTTGAAGGTCAAACTTGACAGTACAATTACAATGACTTGTATCGCCAAAAATGGTCACAGATGGAGTCTAGGTTTGTATTAGAGACATATAGGAAGTCATATATGAACTTTCATTTGGTGACCTTCGTATTGACCTTCAAAGATCAAATGTGACCAAGTGAAAATTCAATGACTTGTATCATTAAAACGGTCAGAGATGGAGCCTAAGTTTGTGTTACTGACATGTAGGAAATCACATGAATTTCATTTGGTGACATTCAACTTGACTGTCAGTGACCTTTTGAAGGTCAAACTCGACAATGAAATCACAATGACTTGTATCACCAGAATGGTCACAGATTGAGCCAAGGTTTGTATAGAGACATTTAGAAAGTCATATATGAAGTCCATTTGCTGAACACAACTTGACATTCTGTGACCTTTAAAGTTCACAATTGACATATTGAATGCATATTGACATATTTCAATGACTTGTATCACCAAAACTGCTTCAGAGCTTAGTATTGTATTACAGAAGGTCTAATAAATGTATGTGAACTTTCATTTTGTGACCTTGACATTTATTTTCATTGATTCAAATGTCAAACTTCACTTGAAATTTTTATAACTTGTATCATCGCTGTAAGACTGCTTGTCGGTAAGCTACAGGACACTTGGTCCTATTTTTTTATTTCCAAAATGAGTTTTTACTAAAAAATAAATGTACTCGAGCGGAAATGGGATGGGGTAGGGAACTGACAAAAGTTAAAGGAAAACAAGAAGTTAAGGAACTTGTTAAGAAATTTGAAGGGGAGAAGGTATAAATGAACAGACTAAGCAGGTGATATTATCACTTTTCTGTTTATAACCCAGTAATAATTATTATCAATCAAGTAATTATCAATGAAGAGACACAACATATTTCTCCTTTGCTGTAACTCCTCAGGTTCCCATGATCCTCGTGGGGAATAAGTGTGACCTCGAGGAGGAGCGGGTGGTGGGGAAGGAGCAGGGCCAAAACCTAGCCCGGCAGTGGAGCTGCTGCGCATTTCTCGAGACCTCCGCCAAGTCAAAGATTAATGTTAACGAGGTGAGCTACATTCCGCCAAGTCAAAAATTAATGTTAATGAGGTGAGTTTTATTCCTCCAAGTCAAAGATTAATGTTAACGAGGTGAGTTACATTTCGCCAAGTCAAAAATTAATGTTAATGAGGTGAGTTATATTCCTCCAAGTCAAAGATAAATGTTAAGGAGGTGAGTTATTTTCCCCAAGTTAAAGATTGACCTAAATGAGGTCAGTTATATAACAAGGGATATGTTAGATTATCTTTGAGGAGATGGGTTTTTGATTGTGCCAAATCAAAGATTAACGCTCAAGAGGTGAGCTTCGATTCTGTCAAGTCGACGATTAACGATTTCTGTTTAAAGGTTTTTGTCTTACTATATTATGGCACTTGTGCTGTTAAACTATTGTTTGTTTACTCAGTCTTATTCATGTATTTAGATATTCTATGACCTGGTTCGGCAAATCAACAGAAAGACCCCAGCGCCCGGTAAAACGCGCAAGAAGTCCACCTGCTGCTTGCTCTAATGCACACCTGCCCTGTTCCTGAGCCAGGTGAGTGAGCAGGTGAAGAATGGGAGTCTCTTATAGAATCCTGGGCCTCATCTTCTCCCAGTTGTCCTCAAAATATGTCCTGTCCACTTAATGTACTGCCTACTGCAAACTCGGACATTGTTTATGTCCTTTGACCACAAGTTTAAGGTTAATAGTTGGTGAAATTTTCTTCAAATTTAATTTACTCATAAATCTGGATTGTATGAGGTAAGCCATACTTTTTAGGTTGTCCCACAGAAGGGAGGTGGTGGAGCTATTTTTGGGTCAGTCGCAGTCTGGTGCCAGTGGTTCTTTACATCTGTCTTGGGGCATCCCTGTGTTTGCTGGGTTTTGTTCCAAATGGAATCACAGCTGTGAGCAGCTGTTCCTTTTGGGCTCATCGGCTCATAGGCTGGCTGAGCTATAAGGATCAGGCAGCATCTGTTATTGTTATCATGGTCGTGGTGGTCCGTTGGCAAACTCTTTTACTATCTTCCTTTTACTATCTTCTCCAAAATCGCTGGCCAAATTCCCTTCATATTTTGTATGGAGCTTCCTTGGGACCATGTCTCAAAAGTTTGTTTTTAAAAATTGTAGTTTTGGATTTTTAATTTTTTTTTTTCTTCTTAAAATTTCCCCATTTAGAAAATATGCCTAGTTTAATTATGGCTGAAAGTGATGCAGCTACCTCTAGTGGCTGGTCAGATTCAAGTCCATACAGGTTTTGCCCACACTGATTTTTAATACTTTTTGACAAGTCATGCTCTTCGAGAAGTCCGGGATAAATATAGATTTTTCATTTTTGATTGCAAGTACTTATATCTCTTCTTTTATCCAGCTGTGCACACTTAAAGATAGAAGCTAACTATTTTGAGGTCAGTTGATGATTTATATTGCCCTTAGGCTTAAAGTGATGTTGTACAAATTTGCTTTGAAACACGTGCATGCCGAACTAGCTGACTGACTAATTTGAGGATGACCATGATGCAATAGGGTCCTAATTACATTGCTTCGCATTCAGCTTTTCCCTTGGCAGATTTGGCTTGTTGTAATTTAGCTTGTAACTTACAATAATGTGCTGTTAACAACCAAATGCCCACGGTTTCAGTCACTAGAACCCAGTTGACTATCTCCTCTACAATATGAATATGGACCTCTGCAGTGTATGCATAGCCATTTCGAACAAAGGAGTTAATAATTAGTAGCGATATGAATTGTGTAATTAATAAGAATTAACTCCTCTTCCAAATTTTGGGATTGCCATTGCAGTTGGAACAAAAACCAGCACAGACGAGGGGGCCACAGGATCTTATGTTGAGAACCTTCACAATATATCAGATTAGAAGAGGGAGGGTTGTTTTTTTTTTTTTTTTTTTTTTTTCTTGTAAAAGGGAAATCATGAAAAAAGATTTGTTGGACGTTTGGCAGTATGTTTAGTCAATAATTGCATACTTCGTGCTTGATCAAATCAACAAAAACCCTTAAAATGTGTGATCACTTGCTCAGGATTTTAAGGACTCTACGTTTGCAGAAAATTGCCTTAGCTTGAATTCCTTGAAAATGCTTGAATTATAATGTGCTGTTTTCAAGTTTCAAAAGTGTTTGACTTTAAATGAAGTGCTTGAAACTGGTTGAAATTGTAGCATTTAATTGCATTAAATTCGCAATGAATCACTATCTGAGTAGTTTGGTATTCTGCATAAGTCAGTTACCTCAGCTTCAAGAAAAAGCTTGAAAATGTATCGCGGTAGGGCTTGAAAAGGCCTGGAATTTGACTTTGGAAAAGATTTAGAAACCCTCTGAGTTTAGCTTTTTGTGAAGAGTGTTTATTTATGACATCACATCTCTGAACGGTTAACGGCACTCTTGTTCACTGTTCGCATAATTGTGACATCACATCTCTGAAAGGTTAACGGCACTTTTGTTCACTGTCAGCATAATTGTGACATCACATCTCTGAACCGTTAACAGTTCTCTTGTTCACTGTTAGCGTAATTGTGACATCACATCTCTGAATGGTTAACGACACTCTCGTTCCAGGTCTGATGAGATGCCTCCACTGTCTGCAGTGCCAGCATCCCCACTTTCCCAATACCAACATCCAGCGAACTGTCCTGCGCGTGTGGCCAATCCCCTCTCTGACAGAAATCATTGTGACCAGCCAATGAAATCAAAGATACCACTTAGTTTTTTTTTTTTTCCCTGTCTCCTGTGCATGAATGAGTAATTGACTGTTGACATCATGAAAACAGATTGTGTGTGTGTGTGTGTGTGTGTGTGTGTGTGTGTGTGTGTGTGTGTGTGTATGTGTGTGTAAATATATGAAATCTAATCCTGTCCAAGACCCAAAACCTACTCTCAGTATTACTGCGAATGGAGAAATACACCGGCCTACAGTCACCCATCACTGGTAGTTATCTGATGCTGAGGCTGTGTGCACTCGCCTGGGCTAACGATTCGTATGTATACTTGGACAAGTATATACTGTACAGTGATGCTTTAGAAATGGGTTTACATAAATCATCACTATTTTAGCCAGAGTGGAGACCCATGAGAAACTCAAAGCTCATTTCATAAAATTAGCTGCGCCTTGGATTTTTTAAAAAATGTTTTTGTTTTTTTCCTTCTCTCAATCTCCTCTATCTGCTTTATGTCTTCAGATTTTATTTGAAGATGCTGTATTGAGAATGTTACAGTTATGATACTTCGGGGGAAAACACCAGTGGTTTCTGCTGTGTGTGTGGAGATTGTGTTTTTCCTTCATTGTTTTATTTTGATTTGATCATCTTTAGATCCTTTTTGATCTACCTTCAAATTTGAGTCCTCCCAGGAAGGTTGCACAATGTTTTTCAAGCCAGCTTTTGTAGTTTTTTTTGTTTTTTTGTTTTGTTTTGCATTGTTTTCTCTTGATTTTAATGCTCATATAATTTTGAGTGGAAAGATGGAGGTTGCTATAAAGACCTGTTTACCGAGACTTGATTCTATCACCGTCTACATTGCCTCCGCTACATTGCAACAAATTTGATTTTGAGCCAAAATGGCCATAGTGCCTGTTTGAACTGTTGTGGCTCTGGTCAGCCTGCAAACTTTCCTCTTCTTTTTCAGAGTCCAGATCTTCAACCAGAAATATTCATGTATTTTATCCTGGGAGTTTTTTAAAAGATCAGTTCTGATAAATTGCTCTCCGTACTCCTGATACTGATACGGAGTCCATGGACATCTTGTTTCCTGCTCCGCCCCCAAATCCTCATTTCCGACGCATTTCTTGTATAGTTCAGAAGTTTAGAAAGGAGACAAAAATTCTCAACCAGTATGGAAAAATATGGTCTGTTTTGACTCCCCCGTGTGACATTTGAGGAGCTGTTCCTCGGTGGACGACTGGGTTTGTCCGTAAAGAATGTTGGGCAGCTTTTCTTTATAAAAAGTGGTAGTGGTCAGCTAGTGGATGGAGTTTTTTTTCTGCATTTTTGCTGACTTATTTAAAAGAAGAATGCCTTTTTGCTTTGTGTGAATCAGAGAAAAGAAAAAAAATCTCTGGGGCGTAAAGATCGTGTGTTCATGTCCTCCAGCTGGGCCGCAGTGTTTGAAAGACCACATCGAATGGGGGTGGCCAAATGTAAACTTTTTTTTTAAAAAGCCTTAATTAAAGTGGTGCAATTTTGTACAGCCTTGCATCTGTAGTTAAATGGATTGCATTGCCATGCAAGGGCTCGTAGTGGACCTCTACGAGTCAAGTGTTTGTGACTTTTTACTCTCGCCAGTGATATTAAGGTGTTGCAACCGTTCTCATATCATTGCCTGGAGCTGGCTGTAACCTGTTGGCAATGTTCAGAGAATGTTTTGTGTACGCTTGAGAAAGTGGCGTCAGCGCACATCCTCTGTGAGTATTGTTGGACCCTCTCGAGCTGAAATTTGCATCCTTTTCAACTGACTCAACGCTGTAAATGATGCCACTGATTTTTGGGAAGGAACTGTACAATTTTCAGGTTTGAATATTAGCATGTGAGCCTATATTTTTTAAAGGTGAAAAGTATATTAAAATGAATGGATTAAAGATCTCTTTGATTACCATATCCTCGTTTGATTGACATTTGTTCATATCATTGCAACCAAGTGCTTGTATTTATCGGTGGAAAAGAGAAATTCCTTGCATGAGTTATTCCTGCTAACTTGCTTGGCTTCGAGGAAAATGAGCAAAGCAGCGTCTGGTGTGCAATGCCATTTTGGTAAGGGTTTGAAAGAAATTAATCACTCAACCGTGAGGAATACTCAATATTTGGAATCTCTGTATCCCAGAATTCACCCCGTTTCACAAAGCAGGACTTTTGAGAGTACCAATATTTCACCCGCTGGATGACGCGCTTGTTTTGAGTCGATGAAGTGTAAAATCGGCTCTCCAGCAATCGTTTATGAAGCCACCCGATGTTGCCGCTGCCTGCTTGAGGTCGAGCGCAGCCGAGAACATTGGCCTCTTGTAAGTCTGGATTTAGGTGTGTATTCCTGTACACCTTCCGAAAGGTGGTGGGGGAGGAAATATTATATAACCAAACTATATTTGTTGAAACAAGCATATTTCTAACCACAACACCTAGGATGAACCGTGCGTGTTGAACCCCAAAGAATGCTGATCATCAGTTTTCTGAATTCTCATTTGCATTTCATTCTTTTAAATTGATAATCGCGTTTTTTTTTTTTAAACTGAAAACCTTCAATGTTCCTGCGTGTCACACAATATAGCGGACTATAAGTGCTAAGGGTACGAATCGATTACTGAAGCACGCAAAGTACTCTAGCATCATGCTATGTGCGGCTGCTAGTCTGAAGTACCACAGACTACATAATTTCTTACAAGTGTCGAGAAGCATTGCTAAGATGTAGGGGAGGCCAGGGACAGTTGTAACCAGGGATGATGGTGACACCTTGAATCCTCCGACCAGAAACAAGCTGGAGTGAATTACATTTGTATACTCTGTTATATTGCCTTACTCCTTGCAAAAAAAGAGCCACATTCCAACTTCCCGGGAAATTGCCAGCACTCATGTTATTTTTAGGTAAAAATTAAATGTTTCTATTAGATGTTTTTAGCCCAACAGCGCCCAAAGGGCCGATGGATTATTGGCATCATGCGGCATCTGTCGTCTGTCAGCGGCGGTGGCGTCATCTTTAGCAGTTTTTCCAAAAATCATCTCCTCCAAAACAGTCAGCCAGAATGACTTGATATTTGTTATGGAGCATCCTTGTGACAAGGTCTCACAAGTTTGTTCAAAGAACTAGAAAATAGTGATTTTTTTATTTTTTTATTTTGATTAATGAATCATGAAATTATTAATTCTCCAACACTGACTCTATTGACTCTATTGGTCATATTTAAATTGCCTATGACACGGAAACAATCGGAGATCTTGATATAAGTATTGACGACAAATCTGAAGTTATTCAAGGCCTTTCACTTGTTGTCATGATCTTTGACCTTGAGTGACCTTCAAGGGCAACCCCAAGGTCACTTAGTGGAAATTTCCAAAAATCTTCTCTGAAACAGTCAATCAAAATGATGAGATATTTGTTATGGAGCATCCTGGAGGCAAGGTCCACCAAGTGAAATAAACTTGGAAAATTTTGTTTTTAGAATTCTATTATGAATTTTTAATCATTTCTGTTGTCCTCTTTATTCATAAATAAAATTTCTTACGTCTTTCAATTGGAAAATGGTGGCATGACCTTATAAAGTCTCTTTACCAAGTGGAAACGTTTACACATTGATTTCATTACCCTTTGCTGCTAAAAGTATTGACAATACAGTTGGTAGTGTGACCTTTGACCTTGAAAGCGCCAATTTGTTGCAAAAATTCTCAAAGTTCTGCTAAACTCTAACTTCGGCCGTTGGACTGCATGACCCTTGTTCCTATGTTTTTTTTTTTTTTGTTGTTGTTTTTTTTTTTTTTTTTTGGAGACTCCTAAAATCAAATATTTAGGAATTCAAGCTAGTATTATTAGAATTGTTATTTTCTAAGCTAAAAATGGAAATGAGTAGCAAGAGGTCAACTAGCTGTCAGGCTAGTTCACGAGGTGATAAAATGGCTGGCGTTACTCGAACAGTTGTTGAACCAAGTACTTCAATTTATATTTGGAAAACCTAAAGGCGAAGGTAAACTAGATCACATGCTTATTTAATGACAGTCAATTGCATAATAGTCAGACACACGTGTGGTTACAGTATGCCAACGAAGAGAGGGAGGAAGACGAACCGAGGTGTCCCACTTCCTTTGCCGAAGAGCGCTTCAGGTTTGTATATGTTTTTCAGACTTTTTTTTTTATTTATAAGAGATGAAACATGCATACATACATACATACATACAAAAAAAAAAAAAAACCTGTCACGGCCGTTCAAGTCAAACAGTTGGGCAGCAACCAACCCAAATAAATGATGCAGTGGCAGTGATGGTTCCAAGGGTGTTACTGAGATGGCTGTCTGTAATTGCCACAACTGATTTCAATTCAATTCTATTTTATTTGTATAGCGCTTTTCACAGATAGACTGTCACAAAGACATTTGCTAACCATGTGAGTACTGCAAAGTTGCGTCCACAATCCAGACAAAATATGATGTCATCATTTGGGTCTTGATCTTGGTATAGTGTGCCAAAGTAGTAAGCAAACTTAAATTATTCATGTATTTTTCCCCAATGAACGATTTGTATAGGGGAAATTATTGTAAACTGCTCAAAAGAAGTTAAGGGTCTAAGGAAATGTTTTGATCTTTTTATATATATATATACAAGTATAACTTTTTAAACCAGATGGGGTTAGAATATCCCCTTCAGGTTGTCATTTGGACTATAGACATCACATTATTATAAAACACGCAATCAATGCACTTGCCTAGAAACTTTTTATGTTAACTCAGATTTCCTTCACATAGATTTTTGGCATGAAATTTGGCAGACGAAACAGACAAACTCTCGAAATGCCTATAGCAACACCTCATGCACCATTTGTACATGTTTTGCATGAGTGTGATTCCATGCATGCTAATTTTAGCAATACAAAGCTGATGATTTTCCATTCATCATCACTTGAAATTTGAGGATGGTTTGACGACAGCTCGACATCCAAGACAGGTAGGAAGGGCTATTGGCTGGCTACAAGATGGACAAACTTGGCAAATTTTGGCCAAGCATCTAAATGTAAGCCAAAGTGTTATTGGCAGACTCTGGCAGAGGTTCAGGACAACTATTGCTGTTCAGAATCACCCCTGTTCTGGAAGAACCCAATCAACAACAGCACGAGAAGACCACTTCCTGATGATAACGGCGTTGCGACAGCACATTGTGACCGCACGGCATCTTCGGGATCAACTCAGAGCTGCCAGAGGCACCAATGTGTCCCACCGGATCATTAGGAATTTTCTGCAAGACCCAGGTTTGCGATGCCGGCAACCTGCAGTCTGACCACAGCTACTTGAGTGTCGCAGAGGGGCTCGCCAAGATTGCTGCACATATCATATCCAGTGGAACCGTGGTCAGTCGGCAGAAACAATGCTCACAGATGAGTCACGCTTCTCGCTCCAGTTCAAAGATGGCCGAGCTCGTATTTGTCATCGTCAAGGAGAGAGATTTACTGATGTCAAACTTGTTCAACCCCTACCATTTGGAGGAGGAAGTGTGATGGTGTGGTTTGGAAGTTGTATGGCGCAGGATTACAGGGCCCCACAGCAGGTGATGAGAGAGGCCCAAGTCATCGCTGGAACGGCCTTACCAACTCTGGAGAACATCTACCACACCAGGGTCAACAGGAGGGCCCGCAATATCACAAAAGACAGCAGCCACCCTCAAGATGACCTACAGTGCTGTGAAAAAGTATTTGCCCCCTTTGGATAGCTTTTTCCCTCAATAAATGAAATCATTATTTAAAAATTGCATTTTGTATTTACTCAGGTTGTCTTTGTCGAATATTAAAATTTCTTTGATGATCTGAAACATTTAAGTGTGACAAATTAGCAAAAAAAAAAAAAAAAAAAAAGAAAGAAATCAGGAAGGGGGCAAATACTTTTTCACAGCACTGGATGCGCAATCCCACCATCAGGAATGCACAACAGGAGTACAAAAGCAAAGGGAACAAGACTGATGACCGGAGCCCGAGGTTATAAAACTTTAATCAGACTCTGCTCAGAGTCGATCTCAAATCTCGGAGATCGCCCACCATGGCGTTTTACTCACAGTTCGTGGGTATAAAGTGTTCTGAGATCAAACTCCCCACAAGCATGACTCCGTGTTGACCGTGGTCTGCTTAAGTTCACTCGGTGACATAAATTTTCAGCAGCTAGAGCGGCATTTCAGAACCCTTCAGTGAATAAAGGTAATTTTGGTTATGCACTGTAACTGTGACCATGCCGCAAAAATGCCTACAAACACAACTAACACCATTAACTACATCTCCCAGCATGCTCCGGACCACGCTAAGATTTTCTGCTAAGGCTGAGTACAATAACAGACTCAAAATGTTTTATTACCTTAGCATTGTGAGTCTGAGCCTGGAGTTGAGTATGAAAACTGAGTTGAGCACAAAGTTGAGCTCAAAAAAAAAATTTATAACCTCGTGCCCAGTTTTCTCCCACCTGCTGCCCCTTCCCCTACACTGCAGACTGCCCTCTCATATTGTACTGTGCGACAGGATTGATTCCTGCACGTGACAATAAAGTTTGAATTAAGTCGGTAGCGAGTTCTCGTTAGGCTATTATGGGCAACGTAATCCACACACTGATAATCTTAATACACCGTCCATTTTCATGACTTAAACTGGGTAGCTCGTGGTGGCGTTTCAAAGTCTTTGCCCATGATGATAACAGAGGCACAGCCAGGTTTGATTTCTGTATTTTGCACCAGCAGTTCTGGAACCTCGATTACCTTGATTTAATGATCCTTGCTCGACATGATCCAGAAGGACCAACATACACGGATGAGCTACAACATTAAAACCACTCGCCGAGGAAGCAAGCGAGTCGTGACGTTGATTTTCACACAATAATGGTGCATGTCAAGGTCAGCAGACAAACCTTATACGGTAAGCAAACAGTTGATTCTCATACTCAACATGTTGGATGTGAGAGAAATGAGACCTGAGCGATTTTAAGGGCCAAGTCATATGGCCAGACAAGTGGGTCAGAGCATCTCCAAAGCAGCAAAGCTTCTAGGGAGCTCCCAGTCAGCAGTGGTGAATATCTACTGATGGTGGGCCAAGGAATAATAAATCATGTACCAGCGACAGGGCATTGGATGCCCAAGGCTAACTGATGCACAAGGACAATGAAAGGTAACCTGTGTCCAAACCATCTGAAAGGCAACTGTCACACAAGTGGCAGAGAATTTTACAGATACAAATGACAGAAATTTGCCAGAACACACAGAACATTGCACCCTGTTGTGTATAGTGCTTAGTTGTTGCAGACCTGTTGGAATGCTCACTCTAACCCCAGTTTACTGCGGAAATCAGAATAGGACCTTGAAGCACCTGAAGCAGATGGTCAGGTACAGTGAGCCCCACTGGGATTGACATCATGCGCATCTGTCCAATAGGTTTGTGTTGATTATCTAGGGTAGAACCTGGGTAAAACTAGCACCAGGATACACAGCAGGTAGAAGGCAAGTTGGTATAAAAGCTGTCCAAACTGTCTTATGAAGCCAGGCTTCTTCCTTTCGACATCTCTTTTTCTGGACCTCTCCAGGAAAGATCACACCGATGAAGGAAAAGTACCAGGGAGGTTTTAAACGTACCTTCGGACATGTTTGAGTGAAATCAGAAGCCCTTTCCATCAATATACATCCTGAGCTTGATGGCAAAAATGATCTTCGCAAATCATTGAAAAACTGTAGGAAGCAAATGACTTATCAAATTGCTGCATCTGCAAAGGATTGTGATCCATATTGATTATTTCCTTCCTTCTATGGTTGATCTTGTGTTTCCTTGCTTGAAGAAAGCAACCAAGGAGGTACTTGCCTCATTTTCTCATATTATAGCCAATTCTGTGCTTCTTTTCATGGCTACAAATCTATTTAAAGTTCGCATCTGTTTCGGATGATGGCACTTGGCTCTTCGCAGAATTCAGATGCAGCTAGAGTTTGCAATAGTCCAATAAACCTTTTGTCGAAGAACTCAGATTGACTTGTTTGACGGGGTTGTTTTGGCCGCACGAGGGGAACTACCATCAGGCATGTTTCTTTGTAACCACGATTTCCTAAGAGGCGTGGCCACTCCGCCAGCGAGGCCGTAATGAATTGTTGCTCCTGCATTCGGAGAAGCAGAACCAATATGCCACCGTGTCTGTAATGAAATCGAGCGCAATTTCTCATGAGCCACGAGTGTAGTGCGGCGTTACAGCAGTAGTCAAATACGCATCTTACTTCATAAAAGTCCGTGATAATGATTAATCAGGGGGCACCCGGATTTGAACCGGGGACCTCTTGATCTGCAGTCAAATGCTCTACCACTGAGCTATACCCCCTTGACTGATTGTTGGTCATATGACAATATGAAGTACGATAGGCTATCAGCAATACTGAAACACTGAAGTCGCATATTTCAACCGGGTGCGTTTCCCAAAAGCATAGTTGGTAACTAAAGCTGCTTTCACACCGGACGCGAAAAGAATTTTTCGCACGACAGATTACATTCAAAGTCCATGCACTAGCGAATACACGCGTATTCGCGTCTTTGCATTGACTTTGAATGTAACCGGTCGTGCGAAAAAAAATCGTTTCGCGTCCAGTGTGAAAGCGGCTTAAGTCAGCAACTTACATAGTTCACACCAACGAGCTCCTTGGTTCGCCCATACGCTGTCAATGGTCCCCACTATGTAAGTTATCATTTGTGCTTTTAGGAAACGCACCCCTGGCCACGGCATGGCGCAGTTTGTCGGGCTATCGGAAGTGACGTCTTAGCCCAACTTCCTGTGTGCAGTTTTTTCGAATTCGAAGCAAGTCGCTGGAGGAGGTGGAGGCCGCGTCGAGTATGGCTGACGGTGTGGACCACATCGATATCTACGCGGACGTGGAAGAGGAATTTAGCCAGGTATTTTCTATTTCAGTGTGCATCGACCAGACCAGATTTCGTCAAGTCACTGATGAAACTAATTTTCGGCAGAATTACATTACATGATAAGCTACGGACTCTTAAAACCACGCCAGTGGTTCTTGTTTCTTGCAACACATAGCTGAACATTAGCTAGCTAGCTACAATGATAGGTTCTTTAACTTTTGGCTTGCGAATATTATACATTTGTTTGCTTTAATTTTCACGCGTTATTTACAAGCTGGCTGTTGCTCTGTGGCTGCAATGTGAGTGGTTTTTTTGTTGTTTTTTTCATTAACATGGGCTAGCGCTGCTGCTAGTTCCTGATTGGTAAATGTTTTCAGGGTTGCCCATTTGCCCAAACAGCGTGTGGTCCCGCTCCATTGTTTGTGTTTGGAGTCGCAGAGTTGCTGCTTCTGGGGATTTCCTACATCGAGGTTCTTACTTCGGCGCACTACAGTCTTGTATCGGATCTTAATCACCGGCTGGCCAGCTTTGGCTTGTAGATCGCCGGAGAATTTCGGATCTTTGTATTGTCGGCCTGTGTTGTGACTCGGCGGTAACCCTCACAGGTTAGCCAGCCAAATCCAGCGGACTCCATGTGTGCACAATCTCGACGATGCAGTTTGTGCAGCCATGTCCGAAGTTGCGATGCGTGAAAGGCAATCAACCCTCCTAACAATATACCCTGACTGTTGCCATTCAAGGTATTGAGAGTAAATGTGCTTGTATGAATTAGATTTTATAATCGTTTGTGCAACCGTAGGTCGCGGTGCGTGCGAGGTGAGCCAAATGGAAAGGAGTTATATCAACGCTGGAGCGCACAGATCTTTTGAAAAGTTAGTGTTGGTCCCTATTCACTATGAGAAGGTGTAGAAATTCTCTTGGAGCGTCTATCAGTTTTTCTATTTGGTCAGTGTCGAGTCAATCATGCGTTATTACTTGAGAATGATGGGCCTTAATTTTTTTGAAATGGCACCACAATTCAGTTTTAAATACAGTTCATTGTTGATTTTCTTGGCATATTGTGCACATTTCGCGCATTTTTTTTCAAAATGTGTAACTTTTTTTTTTTTTTTTTTTACCATTTACAATGGTAAATACTTTGTCTCTTTTTATATTTTATTCCTTGATTTTCGTTTTCCTTCTACTTGGAGATCCATGTGCATAATGTGAATCTTTTCAGTATATAACTCTCGGGATCTCATTGGTTCACCTCGCAGGGTCAGAATAATTTTCTTTTAGAAATTACTAAAGAATCCCTGGTGTCACCTTGCTTGGTTTATTAACCTTATAAAACCAGTTGACCCCTGAATGGGTTCGTCAAATGCATCTGCTACATTCAAACCCGTGGAACTTCATTGCTGTTTCAAATTCTAGTGGAGATCCCAAGGTTTTCAAAGGTCCCAAATATGTCCAAAATTACAGGTGAATGTATATGAAAGATCAAGATATTTCCTTTTTGATGTGATGTTTGGGCCATAAAAACAGTGTCCTGGGTTTGAGTGTGATGTAGCTTCTGTGAAGGGATGCAACCAGGAGACACAGAATATGCATGTGACATTGTCCTACAGTATGAAAAAATGCTTTTACTAAATTTGAACCTACCTAAGGGAAATCAAGTGAAAATCAGAGTTTAAAGGGTTCATATGATTTATTTATTTATTTTGGTGAGCCTAGCTAGATTTTGCTGGTGGGAAAAACCTTAGTCGCCATTTCATGATTATAGGTTGTACCAAAAATTCAGATAATGGGAGGTGTTGACGGGTATATTTATGTATTAAACAGGAATTTATGCCGACTGATTGCACTTTAGATACATTTTTGAGCTCCATTTACACTCAGCCTTTTTTTGTGTGGAATATACAGTGACTTTAGCTCACATTTGTCTAAATAGAGGTAATTTTTGGATGGAGTTACTTTTATGTTCGTTGTTTACACACATTTGAGTCTATTTGGGCTTAGTAAGTTCAAGTAAGTTTCTTTGTAAGAAACACGCATTTCGCGTTTATTCGCGGCTTTGCATTGACTTTGAATGTAATCTGTCGTGCGAAAAATTCGCTTTGCGTCCGGTGTGAAAGCAGCTTAACACTCAGTTTGAGGGTGGTGTGAAATTGTATTGGGGAGCTTGTTCTGGATGCTTCCCTGAGAGCACATCTTCTGTGTAGTCGCATCATTCAGGGTCGGAAATTTTGGATGACGGAGGAGGACACAACACTCCCTGATAATTCTCAAAAGGCCCCGGAAATCAATGCTGATGTATGAAACATAATTGGAACCGTTTAAGAAAAGTTTTAAGATGTTTAGCGTGGCCCATCCCAAACTTACAGCAGTGTGTCTCACTAGTACCTTGCTGGTCATCAGTTACGCCCTGAATTCTCTGGCATTTCCACCTGTTGTATCCGACACAGTCCATCTTTAGCACACTTGATACAAAACTCGCCACTCAACCTCCTGATCAACTTTACCCAGGTGTGTAGAGATGGAGCTTGTCCAATGCTTGGGACGGGTGGTTAGTCAGCGAGTGGTTTGGGGAACGAGTGGCCAAAATAGAGGCTCCCCTCCCGGCTCTGTACCGGTAGTGCCGCTGCAGGTGGCTCCAGGAGTGGCGCTTCTGGCATCATAATCCTGAACCCATCGTGGACCTGTGCTTATGGGTTCGGAACGCCTTTCACCAATCCAGGAAAAAGCTTATGGGTGACATCTCGGGCGATGTGGTCCATGTTTTATCTACAGTTGGTATTTGGAACCACAGCTGTGAACAAGTTTTTGAACCTTTGTGTGTGTGTGTGTGTGTGTTGCACAGGATCCGGAGTACAATGTCCATGAACAGATAGACCTGTACGATGATGTCATCTCGCCCTCGGCCAATAACGGCGACGCGCCGGAGGACCGCGATTACTTGGATAACTTGCCGGCTCCTGGGGGCACGGAGGCAGGGAAAGGATCTGCGCCCAATGTGGTCTACACCTACACCGGCAAGAGGATCGCCCTGTACATCGGCAACCTCACCTGGGTGCGTCCTCACGCCAGCCCTCTTACCAAATGCACACACTCGCCTGACCGTTCTGTGGAAAATAACTGTGTGTGAATCACTGGTCTGCTCTGTGCTCCTGACAGTGATGCATGAAAAAAAACAAAAAAAACATTCATAACAGTTCTTTAATAAAAATCGAGACGGGGTTTGTAGTAGTGATGCTCTACAGTGTGTAATCGTGTGTCGGGGGGTTTATTTAAGCTGTAAAGTGGATAGTTGTGTGCAGGGGGTGTAATTTGAGCTCAATAGTGTGTGAGGGGTGTTAATTTAAGTGATGCTGTGTATCAAAGTGTGTAGGGGCGTTAATTTCAGCTCTATAGTGTGTAGGTGGCGTTATTGACTTATGCAGTGTATATTAGTTTGCTGGGGTGTTAATTTGAGCTCTAGAGTGTGTAGTTGTGTGGGAGTGTTAATTTGAGGTGGATAGTGTGTAGTTGTGCGTGGGAGTGAATTTGTTTCCATACTTTGGGTCTTATTGTTTTGTATTGTATTCTTGCTCTATCTGAATTTTAATATTCATCAAGGCTTCATGTCGCCCGCATGAAATTGTGCATCTTTGTCTGCTGCAGTGGACTACTGATGAGGACTTGACTGATGCGATTCGCTCTGTTGGCATTAATGACGTCTTGGAGATTAAGTTCTTCGAGAACCGGGCTAATGGCCAGTCCAAAGGGTAAGGAGGCCATCCTGGCTCTGAATTTGCTCCAAAATGGCTGCTCTCTTTACTGAACTGTGTCGGGGGGGCCTGGAGTCCTGTGGTCAGCTGGTAACTCCGGTAACCCCCATTTCGAATCCTCTAAATCTGTGATTCTTAACATAATACGCATGGTGTAAGGCTGAAATAACACTGTTTTGCATGACTTGAGCTTTGCGTAACGTTGCACGTTGGTGTAAGGGATGAAGTCGGTTCAAAGTTGTGTCCTTAAACGGCACTTTTTTCTTTTTTCCTCGGTGAATGCAGTGACTCTCACATCTATGGTAATGTTTCACAGGGAATGCATTTCAGTGTCATGTCTGAACATCATATGGGAAGTAAGCTGATGGTTCATAGTGTTTCAGTTCGAGTCGGCGTAAAGTGGGTGAGGTGGGAGGGAGGATTTGACAGGCTGATCTTCTCTGCACTCGAGCCTGAGGAGGCGCTGCGCATTCCCAAGTGTTTGGATAGGCCCTTCATCTTAGAATGGCCGTTGTTGCCGCCACGATACGTGGATATTGATGCGGAAACGGATGCGGGTGACGACCCTGACCCTCCTCAGATGGTGATTGATCTCTCTGCAGGTTTGCCTTGGTCTGCGTGGGCTCGGAGGCCTCGTCCCGGAAGCTTCTGGAACTCCTATCCAAGCGCGAGCTGCACGGGCAGAACCCCCTGGTGACGCCCTGCAATAAGCAGTCGCTGAGCCAGTTTGAAATGCAGTCCAGGAAAAGTAAGAGCGCTTCTCTCTCTCTCTCTCTCTCTCTCTCTCTCTCTCTCTCTCTCTCTGTTACTGGGGTCTGCTCTGTAAACGATGCCTTTTCTTTTTGTAAAGGGTGGTTCAGTGTACCCTATGTTAAAGGTCATAAGTTGGGAAGCATTAGCCTGCGAGCAGGCTCTCCTGTTTGTGATGCGAGGCGCGAGTTGAGAGGCGGTGAGAGGATTGGGGAGAGGGAGGGAAAAGAGAGCCTGCACGAAAGCCAGGGGTTTTTGAATTCTGCAGGAATGAAGCAAAATGTAAACAGACATGACAGAAAATTGCACGTGCAGAGTACCTTCGCGGCAGTTTTCAGGAGATTTTCCTGATGAATCGAGCGGTAACGCCGAAAAAAGTTGAAATGGACTGAGAGAAGCAAGCGATCGTTGCGGTATTTGCAAGTGTTTCATTGTCAAGTATGGGAACGGGAAACCTTGTCGTATTTCCACTGGAAATCTATATAATGTTTCGAATAGGGAAGGCAGCCGTGGACAAGTGTTCAGCTGTCAAATTTGAATTTCACAACTGTCAAATTTGACCTATCAGAATGCTGCGTTCGTGGACGAACACGGGGAATGCAAAAACCCCTGGCTTTCATGCAGGCTCTCTTTTCCCTCCCTCTCCCCAGTCCTCTCGCCGCCTCTGAACTCGCGCCTCCCATGGCAAACGAGAGCCTGCTCGCAGGCTAGGGAAGCATAGAAGCCCTTTTTAACTCTACATTTAGAGAATTCAAATACACTAATCATGGCTGCCATGTTAATGCCTCTGGGTCATTTTCTGGGAGTTGGGGCCTTCCCTTTGCAAACAGGACGATTCGAACGCGGCCAGCATGTGAAAGAGTCATTTAAGTCTGTCACTTTCTGGATGCTTAAAGGGATATTTCAACATTTTGGCAAATTGGCCTATTGCCATAATCCCTATAGTTTTATGAGTAGGTACATTACCTTTAGTTATCCGTGCCCATTGTTTTGAGATTCGGGGGGGAAGAAGAGAGCTGCTCAATGAACATAACGAAAGTGAACGGCACAGGTCCCTTGCTCCTTCAAAACTCCGTTCAAAACTCATCAAATACGCAATCCAGCAACTCCAAAACGCCCTCGTGGACAACTTGTGACCTGCACATTCACCACGCTATAAACTTATAATGTATAATTATGAAACATTACGACACATGAAGCAAATACTCGGAACTACTTTCTTGAGTAACCCGCTGGGCGGATTAACGCAGTGCGCACCTCTTGCTAGTAGATGCAGTAAACATACGCTTTTGAAATCACTCCGCACAGCCGGTATGTCTGGAATGTAGTGCCGGTTATGCATTTGCCTTGAAAATAACTCTGTCTCGTAATTATACATTATCATTTTATAGCGTGGTGAATGTGCAGGTCACAAGTTGTCCACGAGAGCGTTTTGGAGCTGCTGAATTGCGTATTTGATGAGTTTTGAAGGAGGGAGGGACCTGTGCCGTTCACTTTCGTTATGTTCGCTGAGCAGCTTGCGTCTTTCCTCCCCCAAATCTCAAAACAATGGGCACGGATAACTAAAGGTATAGGATATAACTATAGGGATTATGGCAATAGGCCAATTTGCCAAAATGTTGAAATATCCCTTTAATGTCCTCTCTGTGGGATCCGTAATTTATTGACTTTATAGCTCTTCTGCTCGTCTCTTGGTTCAGGCACGCAGTCGGGGCAGATGTCCGGAGAGGGCAAGGCAGGCCCCCCCGGAGTGGGGCCCCGTGGGTTTCCCCTGGGCAGAGGGAGGGGCCGATTCCCGGGGCCCGGAGTTGATCGCTTCTCAGGACCTGTGGGGCCAGGAGGGCCCCCTCCACATTTTCCAGGTAAGGCTCGCCCCCCCCATGACCACACCCCTCTGCAATAGTGTCAGGTGACTGACGCGGTCCAGTCGCAGGCGAGAGCCCAAACCTCATGGTTTGCTCCTGGCCCCGCCCTCCTGCCCTGCTGTTTCAGACTCAGATCTTGGGGGGGAGCTGACCTGTCTGTTGGGCTTTGATTAAGGATGTGTCAATGCCTTTCTTTTTATGTCCCGGACAGAGTACAAGTACTTTCTTTTTGGGAACTTGATGATGCCGAGAGCCAATCCGAGTGCTTTTCATTCCCATGCTGGGTGCGTGTTCATTCTGGAAACGGTGTATTTATTATTTTCATTACTGATTAGTGATGGGAATTCTGGCTCTTTGTGTTGAGTCGGATCATTTGGCTCAGTTCAGCAATAAGAGCCCGTTCTCTCTAACTCTAGGACAGGAGTTAAGTCTCGTTTCCACCAGACTGTCCAGTTCAGTTCCTTACTAATTGGAATGATTATTTTTGCGTTTCCTTTGTCAAAGTTGTCGATGGTTCCAGAAACCATTCCAATCAGTCCTGTTTTTGTGTGACCCCTCTGTTGAGGTACCGAGCACACTGATCCGATTCAATTAGGCGGGGCTGGTAATGGTGCAGTCCGTTGATTGGTCAAGAGACAATCGCCATTCATGTTTCACAAACACAAACCTGCCACTTGCGTAGTTGACGCTGCCATTACGGTCCAGTAACACAGCCCTGGCTGCATTTTAGAGTACGCAAACTAGATCTAGGGTTCTGGTACCAGACGGTAAAGGTGTTTGGTGAAAACGTGGCTGTAGTGAAGCCAAAATCAGTGAGTGAAAAAGCTCCCTGAATCATCTGGTGTGTGAACACATCTTGCTTTTTGAAGGATCCATCCTGCGTTTGCAGTGGCAGGCTGGTTACGGTACGCGTGGTTTTCTGTGAGAAAAAGCGTTGCCCTAGTTTTCCCAGTTTTGGCACATTTAGCAACACCTGTGATCTCTGGTAATTCTTGTTATACCAGAGTTCTGTTTAAAAAGAAGCCTGGAGTTCATCAAATGCTTTATTTTTCTTGGTGTATATTAGTGTATGTTCCTCTAGTTGTGTATTTTATGACCAAAAACTCCCAAGATACAATTGATTTATGGCTAAGCCCCGCCCCCTCCACCGACTCGGACAAACGATCAACACTTTAGAACAGGCGCTAATGGCTGGTATCACAGTCGGAGATATTTTTCAGGATGCTATCGATGATTTTTGGCGATAGAAGGCTCAAATATCAAGAAGTCAGCAAATAGGGTTACATTATGCATTGGAGGGATGCATTAATGAATTTAGAGTGGAGAGGGTCAACGAAAAGTTTAAATTAGAAGCTAAAATTTTCAGGTCTCAGTGCAAACGCGATCAACCGCGTCTCGTTTCCGTCACCCTCTCACACAACAAAAACAGAGGATCAGCATTGTTCGTGCACCGCAGGGTAAGAAATTTAATTTACGTATTATTATCATTATTATTATTGCTACTGAATTTAAGAAATCTAACCTGGTGTGACTGAACTCCTAAGTAAACAAGGTGACATGGTGAACAACGCAGCCAGGAGCTCACTTCCGTCAGCACTGAAGTTAGCCATAGAGTTTACTAACTTTAGCTAATGTTTGCTAACTTAGCGACAACTTTACATTTATCTCCAGCGAAGTGACAAGATGTCGCCTTAAACATGTTGACTTAGCTTGGAACAAATGTAGACATCCTTGCTGACCTTTGTTAGCTATGTTAGCTAAGCTGATAGTGGGGTCTTCTACAAAGCTTTATCTAGAGGAGACACTTCTCTCAGTTATGATGTGGCTTTGGGAAGGGTATAAAATACACCCCATCACCCAGCCTCTCGGGATACCTCGTATCTGAGTTACATTTACCCTAGGCACAGTGTTTGACCTTTTTTTTTAACTTAGTAACATTTTAAATCCCCATAAAAGCGAATGATTCAGAGTTTCCATAATGCATTTCAATGGAAGTTCAGGCTCAGAATGTCCGAGTGTATGGGGAGAGAATATGCACTGCGATTGGCTCATCGCATTTAAGGGCGGGGCTTAGCCACAGGTCAATTGGCAGTGTCGTCTGATTTGGTACTATTGAGAAATTGTCATTTTAAAGGTGTTTTTTTTTTTTTTTTTTTTGGAGATGATCTTGCAGGTTATGCGTGTTTGTGTCTGTGTGTGTGTGCGTGCGCGTGTCCGTCCTTAAAATCCGAATGCTTCCCCACCTTTTGATATATGATAGAAATGTTTCCTAAACAATCCACTGAATTGAAATCGCTCCAAAAAACCAAAGTGTGAAGGTATCAAGTAATAAATTTGTTTTTAACGAAGAAAAATCACGGGTTGAGGCAGTAATGAGCAGACGTCTCCCGCCTGTGTTTTGGCCTGGCCGGAGGCGCCGGTTGTGATTGTGGTTTTTCCTCTCACTAGGGTCTGGAAGGCCCCCGGAGCACATTTCACACAGGCATCAGGACGGCCACCTCATGGATATGAATTTCAATCCCTTCCAGCCCGGCAGGGATGGGAGCTGGCGCCCCAGAGGTGAAACGGGCTGGGGTCCTAGCCTCAGAACCTCCTTTAAACGGCATCTTGGGCGCCTCCACTCAGCAAACACTTCAAAATTACAGATGTAACCTCAACTTGACGTATAATCCGATCATTGTAGAGAAGTATTCTGCGGTGAAAAAAAAACTGAAGGAACAGCCCAATGTGCCTTTTAAAATGAGCCCTCTGATCTTAGTGGAGGGTTTACATCCTTCACCAGTGGAGACCAGCCCTGTTCCTGAAGATCTACGGCCCTCACTCCAGCCTGGAGAGAGCACACTTCATTCATCTGCTGGAGCAATGCTTGAAGCACCTGCTGTAGTTGGCAGGTCAGCTGTTGAATTAGGTGTGCTGTCTTGGGCTTGGAGTGTATTCCCATAGAATGGTAGATCTTCAGAAACTGGGTTGGTCTCAGCTTTTCTACACTGTTACATTAACTGCTTCACTCTTGGGCCCTGGCTCTAGTTGTGTGGACTGTTGCGTTGGGTTTGGACGTTTAAGTATGTCTTAAGCATGCAGTATGTTCCTTTTTATTTAAATATATATGCATAAAGAAATCTAATGGATCTCCTGATCTGAGTGATGAGGCCTTGTGTGTTGGGGATTGTCAAAGGAAAGCCTCCGAGCCAAGCAGATACTAGAAACCCGGAGAGTTGACCGGGTCTGTTTTGGTGGCAGGTGCAGCTTTTGTCTTTCTGGCCCCTTGTTTTGAGGTCGCATGTTTAATCGCTAACATTCTTACTGGCCGCATTTCAGCTCTCTTTCCAGTGAAAACTGATCCCGCTGCCTTCCAGTGGCTTCCTGCGCCGTTTGCACATTTGAGTGCCTGAGAAGAGACGGTTTTGTCAACATTTTGCCATGTTTTGTGTGTTTTTCTTTTTGTTCCCTCTCTTAGGGGGCATTCAAGGACCTCCAAGGCCGCCACCGGGCCCCCCGGGGCCGCATGGCCCCCCTGGCCCCCCTCCTCCTGGACAGGGTCTCCCCCTGCCCCTCTCTGGCCCCCCTAATCGAGGGGACCGACCCCCGCCTCCGGTAATGTTCTCGGGGCAGTTTGGCCAGGGTCCGATGGGCCCCATACCGCCCGGACCCCCGCCCCCAGTCCCAGGATATGGCCCCCCTCCACCACAGCAAGGCCCCCCACCGCCAGGGCCCTTCCCTCCTCGCCCGCCAGGTCCCATTGGGCCCCCCCTCGGTCTGGCCCCCCCGCCCCACATGCCCGGCCCCCCTCCACCAGGGGGCCCACCCCCGGCACCCCACGTCAACCCTGCTTTCTTCCCCCCGCCTGGGAACAGCAGCATGCCCTCATCTGATGGTCGCGGACCCCCCTCCAATGACCCTTACGGACGCCCGCCCGCGTACGACAGAGGAGAGTACGGTCCTGGGGCCAGGTAAACCCTCCACTCACCCTCCCTCCCTCCAGCCTGTAGCCTAACTGTCTGCAGCCTAGCGGCCACTGTAGCCTAGCGACCTGTACCTTAGCGGCCATTGTAGCGTAGCCAGCTGTAGCCTAACTGTCTGTAGCCCAGTGGCCACTGTTGCCTAGCCACCTGTAGCCTAGCAGCCGCTGGAATCTTGCAGCCTGTAGCTGAACAGTCTGTAGCCCAGCAACCACTGTAGTTTAGCTTGCTGTAGCCATGAAGTCTGTAGCCTAGTAGCCACTGTAGCTTTGTGGCCATTGTAGCATAGCAGCCTGGAGCCCAACTGTCTGCGGCCTAGCGGCCACTGTAGCCTAGCCACCTGTAGCCTAATGGCCACTGAAACCTAGCATCCTGTAGCCTAACTGTATGTAGTCTAGCTACCACTGTAGCCTAACCTGGCTCATTAGTCTTTGACCGGTCGGTGTCTGAAATGTTGTCAGTTGACGGTAGCCAATGAAATTGTTAAACGGTGAGCTGTTGCTCGCATAGATGACATGTGGCTGCCAGGAGCCTGACCGGCTGCCTTCCCCTGTCCTCCCCCAGGGAAATGGACGCCTCGCGAGCCCCTCTCAGCGAGGCAGAGTTCGAGGAGATCATGAACAGGAACCGAGCAATCTCCAGCAGCGCCATCTCTCGAGCCGTGTCGGACGCTAGCGCTGGTGAGCGTCGGCTCCTATGGAGGCCTGTCGGCTGGATTAAATTTGCCGTTCGGCACAGCATCATCTCGCAGTAGAACTTCTAAGATGGTCTAAGAAATTCTGCTCTACCGAGCCCTTGTTGGACCTAAACATTTTTTATACATTTCACCATTGCAGATTAAAAACCTTCATATGTATGAAGTTACTAAAAACAATATTTAACCGAAAAAAAAACATTCATAGTTACAGGATATAAGATGTGGTAGCTTCAGATAGTTAACAGATGTGTGTTTTTTGGTTAGTCTGGGTTTGCTATAGTGACTTTTTCAACCCTTGCTGTGCAGCTGATTACGGTAGTGCGATCGAGACCCTGGTCACGGCAATCTCGCTCATCAAGCAATCGAAGGTGTCGGCCGACGATCGCTGCAAAGTGCTGATCAGCTCCTTACAGGACTGTCTCCACGGCATCGAGTCAAAGTCCTACGGCTCCAGGTAAAGCCTGTCCAATCACCTGGCAGTACGCTCTCTTCATCCGCCATCGTTTCAGATTGCAGTGATGGCGGTGAAAGACGCAAAATGCAATGTTTGCTCTCGCTATGGAATATGCTTTAGCCTTGAGTCGAGTTTGAGGCTTTACCGTTGGCGAAATAGCTGCTAGCCTAACTGGAGATGCTAAAATGCCAATGTGCGGGAGTATGTTTTCACTGTCCCTATTGTTGGTAAGAGCAAAGATGTCCATAGTTTGAATCCAGCCTTTCTCATTTCCAAATTTTTTCGGTATTTCCAGTAATGCTTAAAACCCTAATAGCAATTTTTCAAAAATGTATTTGTCTTTGAGATGACGTTTTGTTGTTGAGAGTTTGAGTAGGGTCCTGGTCCACTCGGACAGGGCGAGAGTTATGGGTATGTTGCTGTTGCATGTGATGTATCTGCACGCCGGGGCTGTTGGGTCGTGGAGGGGGTGTTTTATAAGTGTTGCCCCCCTGTCTGAAAAGGCGCGAGCGTTCGCGGGAGAGGGACCACAGTCGATCCCGAGAGAAGAGCCGTCGGCACAAGTCTCGCAGCCGCGACCGGCACGAGGACTACTACCGCGAACGCAGCCGCGAGCGCGAACGGCATCGCGAGAGGGACCGCGACCGAGAGAGGGACCGGGACCGCGAGAGGGAGTACCGCCACCGCTAGCGCAGGTTTGTGCCTGTGACCTTTCCGCCATTACCCTCTCCATCCACAGGGGGGCGATATGCCTTTGACGGAGTGACGCTGGGTGACCTGAAACCTTGGGTTGGGTGAGCGGTCTGTTGGTAATGTTGCATGTGTGTGCTTGCGTGTATGAGCGTGTATATGAGTGTGTGTGTGAGTGAGATTTATGGCAGCTCTGTTGTGTTATTGTATTGACCACAGCTACATAACTTTGTTCCTGGAGAGCTGCTCCTGTAGGTTTTCACGCCAACCCTCAACAAATCACACCTCATTTAACAGCAAGAGCAGGGCTGTCCTGCTTTGTTCCTGGAGATCTACTGTTCTGCTGATGTTCACTCCTACCCTCACAAAGCTCACCTCATTTAACTGGTAGGGGACGGCTGCCCAACCCTGTCTCTGGAGACCAACTATCCTGTTGGTTTTCACTCCAACCCAAAGGAAATGCAACACACTTAACAGCTTGTGCAGGGCTCCCCAACCTTGTTCCTGATCTAACATCCTTTGGGTTTTTACTCCAACCCTAACAAATCGCACCTCCTTCAACAGCTAGAGTGGGGCTGCCCAACCTTATTCTTGGAGATCTATAATCCTGTAGGTATTGACTCGACCCAAACAAGCTTACACCTCATTCAACAGCTAGAGCGGGGCTGCCCAACCTTATTCTTGGAGATTTATAATCCTGTAGGTATTGACTCGACCCAAACAAGCTTACACCTCATTCAACAGCTACAGCGGGGCTGCCCAACCTTATTCTTGGAGATTTATAATCCTGTAGGTATTGACTCGACCCAAACAAGCTTACACCTCATTCAACAGCTAGAGCAGGGCTGCCCAACGTTATTCTTGGAGATCTATAATCCTGTAGGTATTGACTCGACCCAAACAAGCTTACACCTCATTCAACAGCTAGAGCAGGGCTGCCCAACCTTATTCTTGGAGATCTGTAATCCTGTAGGTATTGACTCGACCCAAACAAGCTTACACCTCATTCAACAGCTACAGCGGGGCTGCCCAACCTTATTCTTGGAGATCTATAATCCTGTAGGTATTGACTCGACCCAAACAAGCTTACACCTCCTTAAACAGCTAGAGCTGGGCTGCCCAACGTTATTCTTGGAGATCTATAATCCTGTAGGTATTGACTCGACCCAAACAAGCTTACACCTCATTCAACAGCTAGAGCAGGGCTGCCCAACCTTATTCTTGGAGATCTGTAATCCTGTAGGTATTGACTCGACCCAAACAAGCTTTCACCTCATTCAACAGCTAGAGCTGGGCTGCCCAACGTTATTCTTGGAGATCTATAATCCTATAGGTATTGACTCGACCCAAACAAGCTTACACCTCTTTCAACAGCTACAGCGGGGCTGCCCAACGTTATTCTTGGAGATCTATAATCCTGTAGGTATTGACTCGACCCAAACGAGCTTACACCTCCTTCAACAGCTAGAGCGGGGCTGCCCAACCTTGTTCCTGGTGATATTCCATCCTGTGGGTTTTCACCCCGACCCAAACAAAGTACATCTCATTGAACAGCAAGTCGAGGGCAGCCCAGCCCTGTTCCTGGAGATCTTCCATCGTGCACTCCAGCACTGACTGAGCTCACCTCAGTTAGCAGTTAAAGTTCTCATAACTGTTGACCCACATGCCACATCATGTTTGAAATTAAAACTGGGATTTTGAGTTCGTGCTTATTGAATGGTGGATGCTGGAGTCCAGTCTCAGTTTTTTGAATCGCATTTCCAGATCAACCCATGTTGGGTCACTTGTTTTGCTCGCCTTTGATAGTATTTTCTGGATTTTTAAAAAAATGAAGACTGGTAGGAAAATAGTACTTTGGTATTTAAATAATGTGTTGTTCAGATGCCAAATAAAAATGGCTTCAATGTCAGTTTTGGCATCGGTGGGCCATATTGCCTAATTTTTTTTTAATTTTTTATTTTTGTTTAAATGTTATTGTATATTCACATGCAGCATTTAAAACCTGTACCCTGTACAATGTATGTTGGTCTTAAATTAGTTGACTTTATTATATTATATTGTATTATTTTAGACAACCCCAATTCTGAAATAGTTGGGACAAAGTGTAAATTGTGAATAAAATCAAAATGCAATGACTTTCAAATCACACCAGCCAGTATTTTATTCATAATAGAACAGAGATACATAGCAAATATTGAAACTGAGAAATTTTACACCTTTATCCACAAAATGAGCTCATTTCAAATTTGATGGCTGCTACAGGTCTCAAAAAAGTTGGGACAGGGGCCTGTTTACCATGGTGTAGCATCCCCTCTTCTTTTTAACACAGAGTGGAGGCGTCTGGGCATTGAGGAGACAAGTTTCTTGAGTTTAGCCATTGGAATTTGATCTCACTCTTGCTTAATACAGGCTTCCAGCTGCTAGAGAGTTTTGGGTCTCCTTTGACGGACTTTTCGTTTAATTATGCACCAAATGTTTTAAATCGGTGAAAGATCATGACTGCAGGCAGGCCAGTTCAGCACACGAACTCTACTACGAAGCCATGCTGTTGTAATAGCTGCAGTATGTGGTTTTGTCCTGCTGAAATACACAAGGCCTTCCCTGGAATAGATGTCATCTGGAGGGGAGCATATGTTGCTCTAAAACCTTTGTATACCTTTCAGCATTCATGGTGCTTTTTAAAACATGCAAGTGTCCCACACCATATGCACAAACGCATCCCCATACCATCAGAGATGCTGGCTTTTGAACTGAACGCTGATAACAGGAGGGGTGGTCTTTCTCCTCTTTAGCCCGGAGGACACGGCGCCCATGATTTCCAACAAGAATGCCAAATTTGGACTCGTCTGACCACAGGACACTTTGCTAAAGTCCATTTTAAATGAGCCTTGGCCCACAGAACACAGCGTCGCTTCTGGATCGTGCTCGACAATGGCTCTCTTTTTGCATGATAGAGTTTTAGGTGGCATCTGTGGATGGCACGGCGGACTGTGTTTACAGACAGTGGTTTCTTGAAGTATTCCTGGGCCCATTTAGTAATGTCAATGATAGAATCATGCCGGTGAGCGATGCAGTGGCGTCTGAGGGCCCGAAGATCACGGCATCCAGTAAAGGTCTTCGGCCTTGTCCCTTACGCACAGAGATTTTTCCAGTTTCTCTGAATCTTTTGATGATGTTGTGCACTGTCGATGATGAGACCTTCAAAGCCTTTGCAATTTGACGTTGAGTAACATTGTTTTTAAAGTATTCCACAATTTTTTTTTATGCAAACCTTCACGGGTTGGAGAGCCTCTGGCCATCTTTACTTCTGAGAGACTAAGACCTCTCTAAGACATCCCTTTTATAGCCAATCATGTTACACACCTGATGCCAGTTAACTCAATTACTTGCTAAATGTTCTTTCAGCTGATTCTCTTATACATTAATTGCTTTTTCATCCCTTTTTTGCCTGTGTCCCAACTTTTGAGACCTGGTGAAGCCAGAAAATTTGAAATAAGCTCATTTTGTGGATAAAATTGTAAAATGTCTCAGTTTCAACATTTGAAATGTTATCTATGTTCTATTGCAAATAACATATTGGCTCATGTGATCTGAAAGTAATTGCATTTTGATTTTATTCACAATTTACACTTCGTCCCAACCATTTTGGAATTGGGTTTGTATTATATTACATTATATTATATTATAGATAAGCCATCTGGCTAGTTGTTTGTCATGGTGCCACAATGCTAGGTGTGCAATAATGAGTGAATGGTAGCAGTTAGCTTTAACTCCATTGATTTGCGGTTTGAAGCCTCTTCTGTTGTGGGTTGTTTTGGAGTCTCTAGTTCACTTGGCTGCTCCAGCGATGCTGCTCTTGTTGGTCGTGTGAACATTCTTATGTTTGTATTTTGCTTCGTGTCATGCTCGTCTAGAAAACTGATGTTGTGTTATATCCTGAAGTGTTGAACTGGTATAATTGGGTGCTTTCATAGTCCCATGTTGTGATGACTTTCGACTTTTCCAGCTTTGATTACTGCTCGCATTCCCTGCATTTCTTTTAGTTTATTGTAATTAAGTATTTCCTTCTTGTCGTGATGGTTTATTGACAAATTAGCTGCATGACTAGTGAAGTTCTACCAATTTAACCCTTTACCTCCTTGGAGTGAAATACCCATCAGCCCCTTCCCGTCTGAGGCAGTTTCGGCTAGTCGGCTACTTTTTATGGTACCCTTACAAAAAGCTCCTGAACAGCAAAAATGACAAGATGAACAACATTGTGACAAAGAAAATTTGTAGGACACGCATTTGACTTGCATCTGGTAGTTTTAATTGATAAAATGATGAAGTGTAAAAAAAAATCCTCTGGCCCCAGAGATCTTACATATTTATGAAGAATCCTCTGTTTGACAACTCGGCGCTCAAAAATTATTTACATGCTGTGGCAATAATCCTTCAAAGTCCGATGCTTCTGAATTTGCTGTGAAATATATTTTCCGCTACTTTGATTACTAAAAATAGTGGGCAAAAGCCTCTAAATTTGCCATGTGATTATGCAAATGTAATCTATAAGGCTTGTTCCAGTTGGTTAAGACAGGATTGCAATCAGTTGAAAGTTGAAACAAATGTTTTGATTGGTCTAAACATAGCAACTAAGACTGCGAAATGGCACTCTTTGCAATATGAAGGCATTATGATGGAGTGCCATATGGCCGTCTCAGGAGGTAAAGGGTTAAGGGAGCCGTTTTTTACTGCAAACCCATGTTTGTGTTAATTGTGTGGTACCCAGAATATTATTTTCATCTTGACTTTCGAGAAAGAAACTGAAATTTTGCAGGTCAAGTGGCTGGATTTTGGTTCCGAGGTAATTTGATGCTTTGCATTTAATCTGGACCACACAAGTTTCTGCAAATTGTAGTAGTATTCCGGAAACTCATTGTGTTGCCATTTCAACTGTGGTGTTTGGTTTTATTGTTGTTTAACTGAGGTGAACAGTGCTGGTCCTGGAGATCTACGTTCTGTTGGTTTTCTCTTCAACTCTCGCAAAGTGCTCCTTATTCTAAGGCTGGTCGATAAATTGAATCGCAATTATTCTCAGCGTGATAAGAATGATTATGCTGCCTAGGAGCAAACAGCGGAGCTTGCGTCTTTTCTTTTTCATGAATCATACCTGATGCAGTCTTGGAAAAAACTGCAACCAAATGTCAGAGGCCGTGTGACATGCTTTCAGAAATGGAAAAAGACTTCACTGGTGTCAGGAATCATCAGTGATGTGCTGATTGGAGCTACGTTAAGGTCTGCGGAATCATCACCTTTTAACCAACAATTTCTCTAACCTGATTCCCCTTTACATTGCTTGATTAACTATCGAAAAATTGAGTGACTGTTATTAATTCAAATCGGTTGAGCGGCATATTTGCTTGCAGCATGCGAAATTGAAATGGTCACAAAACGACACAGGTATGCTTGAATGTGTTTGCTTGGATTTTTGTACCTTTAGCCATTTTGTGCAAACGTGATGATAATTCATATCTTGCGTTTGATGCGCTCAACAAAATATTTTGTGTGAATTGTTTGTGAGTCTTAAAATCTAGGGCCATCTTAAAATGAAACTTTTTTTTTTTGTATTCATTTTTAACTATCTGTTTAAAAAAAAAAATGAGGTAGTGAATTCAGGGAATGATTTTTTTTCTAGTTAATCTGATTATTTCGATTCTTAAGATGCTTTCTCACCGGACGCAAAATAAATTTTTCGCATGACAAATTACATTCAAAGTCAATGCAAAGATGCGAATAATCTGTCGTGCGAAAAATTCGCTTCGCGTCCGGTGTGAAAGCGGCTTTACATTTTCTCATATACAGAGTCAGGCTTATCTGCTTCATTATCACATCTTATATGTTTATCAATATTATTTTTGGCTACAAGTTGGTTTTGTTGAGTCTGTAAGTTACTTGACCCTTATTCTGGCAAAGAACACAGTTACAGGGTGGGCTAATTATGTATGAAAAAGTGATTGAAATGGTCCAACTGGGCTTAGCTGATTAGCTGACCTCTCCGCATCAGATTTGCCAGAAGCATTTAAACATTTGGTTGAGACCGCATCAGGTTTGACTCGTGGAAAAGTCGCATGTTCTCCAGTTAGCCCCACGGCAGCGGTTATTTTCATTACGCTTAAAATAACCGTGATTCAATTAGTCGACCAGCCATACCTCGTTCAACAGCTAAATATCTTGTTGCGCTGCTTATGAAGAGAGACTGCTGCACAAAAAATACAGCTGACATGAAACCCCGCGGGACTGTCAATCAATCTCCAGGACCAGGGCTGGTTCCTACTGTGAAAGAGCCGTCTGTGTTCAATTTTACAAGGCCATATGAATTTAGCCTAATTTCTTCCCAAACTGGATTGGAATTTTAGCTGCATGTTATTTGTAACAGTTAAATGGTGACCAAATCATGTGACACTGTGGGGTGGGGGGGCAGGGTGAGGAGAGAATTGCGTGTTCCATTGATTATTCTGATGATTGAGGCAGTTCTTCTTTGGTCATCGTTGTGATTTGTGGGGCACTGCTGACTTCCCTAGCTGCAGTAGAGCGTCCAACCATGTTTGCTTTTGGGATTATTGTGGAATTTAACTTTTTTTGGAATGGACACGGGTCAGTTTTCAAGGGAAGAGCAATGAAAGATCTAAGATATGGAACATTTTTGTCATTATTAGGTTAATTGTTTTTAGTCTTTGATATTTGAATTAAATTGTTCTTTACAGAATATTCTATCGATAATGTTGCTGTTTTTACTTGTAATTAAAGCCAAAATCGTATGGAACACTGACTTGGAATATTTCCCCACATGAGTAGGTGCTGATAGTAATGGCAGATTTCTAGACCTGCTCACTGTAGCGGTGATGTCGGACTGAGTTATCAGTGAGAATAAACTGACCGGACCCTAACCCTTTACCTCCTGACCTTTCCTAAGGCAAATTTCCCAAGTTGCAAGCCAGTGAGTAGGACATGTCTGGATTAAATTTGAAGTTGTCATTAGAATATTTAAGATCTTGGATAAATAAGCTTTCAAAATAGTAGTCAGTTGCCCAACCTGTCTGTAACCATTATGACAATGTCCTGTCAATCAAGAAAAGTTTCATTTAAGAAAATTAATAAATAAAATCTGTTCCTTTTTTCCACTTTGGCTGCTGTGTAAAAGTGCTCTGTTGTGTTATCATGAATTCAGCCAGTTGACTTGTGACGGACAAACCAAATTAGGATTTTCCCTCACTGATGTATTGTGATGTCGTTGTAAATTGTGAATTGACCCATTAGCATGCAGTCAGTCTAAAATGTTGTCTTTCAGTCAATTGAGCTGATAGAATTTTGATCAGGAGCCAAACAAAATGGGAATAAATGCATACTATTGTCTCCTAGCTATTCATTTTATTCCTGAAAACACTTCACTTTTTCCAATTTAGGCAAAACTGCTGGGTTTTTATGAAATTGATTAAATTATACTGACGAATCTCAAAAGGCCCAGTGAATGATGCTGGATCCAGTTGACCACATGGTGGTGATATTCTGGCCAATGAATCCAATGGAAACTGCACTATGGTGCTCAGCTCCTGGCGTGCTGTGTGTCTGGTGTGATCTGGTGCACTACAGTCATTAATTTAGGTCTTTGAGAACAGTTAAAGAGTGCATACCTTTGTCTAAATGCTTCATTTGGGCAGTAATGAAGGACAGACCACAAAAAAACACATTTTTGTTTTTGTACTACATCTGGTTTGACCTTTCACCTGTAAGCCATTAGAATTACCCATGTGCTTGACCTTGTGCCCTGAACCCAGTGTAATGGGTGCCCTCTGCTCTGAGAAGGTGTGGTTTGTTAAAGAGTCCTCACTGACTGTGCTGTATTGGATTTTTCCTGTTTTGGGGTATTTTTCAAATGGATGCATTCTGTCCTGATTGTGTGCAACTTCTGCAGTTTATACAGTTTTGCCAAAATCCCTGCAAAAATAATCAATACTGGAGTCCCAATTATTATTTTTTTTGTTTTTTTTTTGTTGTTTTTTTTTACTTCTGGATAAGCAAAGCTTAGGAAAGATTGTTTTGATGAGACTCGAGCTTCATGCTGTAATCAATCAATCAATTTTCCGTTAGCACGACCACAGGCGGTAGGATTCACAAACGACTTATCCAGGAGTTACCGATTGTGCCACTTCGATTCTGCATAGACTTGGGCCGCAGTGCAGAGCGCATTGCCAGAGTACATGCTGGTGCTGCATGGGACAATGTGCTTAAAAACAAGGGTACTGGTGTTTTACAGAGAGGTCCCACCTGATGCCAAGTTCTCTCACACTTCAGCTGTTCCTGGTTCAGATGCTGTGACCAGCGACCAACAGCCGAAGTGTTGCTCGCCTTTATATATTTAAAAAGTCTTTAAAAAATAGATCTTATCTGGTGCAGGTGGAACCTCTGCAAAATGTCACTATTTACATCTTTGTTAGATCCCTAAGGGTGGTATTAAGCATCTTAGCAATAACGTTTGCTCTGTCTGAGACGCCGGCCTGTACGGCGACAGATTTCTGTTGCAGTGAGCGCTCAACTCTCGCTGTTCCGAACACGTAGCCACATTTTTAATCGGCTTTCGTGGTGTCTGACCTGTTGGATGAGTTTGAAGGTGATTATGCTTTGAGTGCAGTGTGACCAGTTGTACAACTTCTGAACTGCTCTCCAGTTGGCATTCCTCCTTGCCTTAGGTTCGACTTTGATCCACATAAATCATTATCATGGTGTTATTCATTTCTGTAAAACTTTGAAATGTTCAAGACTTTGCTGGCATAAGCCATGTCTTACGTATGTTTGATGACAAACATCCTCAGGGAGCCATGATTCAGGATACGGCCAGACCCACTGAAGTGAATGTTTTAATAATGGTACTTCTATCAAATTGATTTTACCCCTCAGACAGTGTCTACCTTTTATCCCAGTGGCATGTCTGCGTCAGTAAAGTGTCCAGTACAGGAGTGGAAGTGTTTTTTTTTTTTCTTCTTCTTTCCAACCCCACGGGCCTAATTAACTCGGTTCATTAAGGTAGAATACTGCTATTAAGCATGAAAATCTTTATTTCATCACTTATATCAAATTGCTTCATTGATATGAGAAGCAAGCATTCAAATTAGCAGGGACGGAGGTGATTTGCATAAATTATGCAAATTAGGTGTCCAAGATGGCTGCTGCAAAGGGGCATATCATGACAATTTCAAAACACCATACCTCAGTAACTAATAGACATATCAACTTCTTATTTTGCACACAGGTTGCCTGATCCAGCATCTATGGGCTAAACCTCTTAAAGTTGGATACTTTAACCCTCTATTAACCAAACCCATTTCCAATTGTGTAAAAATCATTTCCCTAGGCAAATATGTTGATTATGGGCCAATATTTGGAAAAATAGTTTAAAAAAAAAATGTAAAATTTTTTTTTTTTTTAATTTTAAAATTTTAACTTGATGGACCATTCAAATAATTCTCAAATGTTTATTTGGCAATAAGAAACAAAACCAGCAGGGTGTCCAGGCTGTTAACCCTTTCACTTTATGTAGCAGATATGCTACGGTGGTTAATAGAGGGTTAACAAAATGCAAAGGTTTTTTGAAATTTTTCTCTTGACTTGAAAATTCTCTACCTCATTCTATATTCAGCACCCCCTGAAAGTAAGAGTACCAAAAGGGCCATATTTTTTAGGTTCAGGACAGCCATCATGCTGTAAACTATTTATGTTCCAAACTTCATTAAAATCGGACTAGCGGTTTTTGAGAAATGGTGCTTGAAAAATGTGGACATGTTAATGGTATTTTTATAGCAGTAATCTACCTTAACTCTTTCAACCCCAGATATTCTAGCATCACTATACCCTTCAACCCCACAGCCCTCTGTAGAGGGCTGGTCATTATCTGGACATTGTATCTTACTGTTATCTCTGGAATCCCATTAAATGTAACCTGATATGTTCCAATCAATTAGTCAGATTGTTTGAATTTTCCCTACAGGAATTTGGGGTTGAAGGGAATATGTTGGTCAGCCCTCTGTAGAGGGCTGTGGGGTTGAAGGAGTTAATGAGTTATGGTCTTCAATCAAGACCTTGAAGTCTAATTGGTTGTCTTGCTACTGGGCTAAACTAAAAACCTCAATGCACAATGGTTATATTTGGATAGAATTTGGCTTCCATGTTCTGGGGGCAATTGGTAAAGGCCTGTGCATTCTTGGCTCAGGGTATTTTCAATGTGTGTTTGTGAAAATTGACTGTCTTCTTTTGGGATGTTTCTATGTCACATTTTTAAAAACATTTTTTCCAGAGCAGATTTTCATACTCTGTACTGCAGATAAATGTCTTGCCGATCCTGAAGGGATAAAGTGGTTCTCTTGCAAAGGATGTTTTCTGCTGTTGCGTGAGTGTGATCTGAAGTGATGAGTCCAATATCTGGACGTTTGAGCCGATCTAATGATTTTTTTTCCTTTTTGTAAAATGTACGTTGCAAAAGAAGTTTTTTTTGAACACGGGGCTTCATTCCGTGTTTCCAGGTTTTATTTTTGGTTCAGGTCGCTAGCATGTCTGTAGTCGTCTCTTTTGCTGACATGCTGTGAGATCCACTTGGAATTGCATTTATTTGGTAATATGGTTTATCGATTTGGTTACACTTTGCGTGGACCTCTGGGCATGAGGTTCATATCCAGGAGAGGGTATGTTTCAGGAGTGCATGACTGAAGAAATATAGAGTGTTTAGCATACTTTTATTGTTAATAGTATTGCCATAATCTGATTGGTAAACGTTTGGAGTGATGTTACTGACATCCCTGTTACAAAGAAATCTGATAACCGTTAATGGTACTCGACATGAAAATCACATCACGTATCATGCCTTCTTGCGAAAGTTCTTGTGTCGAGTGTCTGAAATGACGCGTGACCGTTTTGTTTACGGTCACCACGGAACTGCGTGACTGGTGGGTTTTTTCTTTGAAAGTGAGTGCATTACGGTGACATTACTCCTCCGGCCCCAACCAAACTCCACCCTCCGCTCTGACACCTTTACAGCTCATCGGCGGTGGAGCACCTGAACCCCACCAGTCTCCATCGTCAGGGAAACGGACCAACCGCCATCGTCGCCACCATCATCCTCATCTTCATCCCAGCCCCACCTGGAAGGATCTGGTCCTCTGTTCTCGGAGTCGTTTTGGTGTTACTAAATCAGGTCCTGCTTTCATGGTAAAAATGGCACAAAAAAAAAAAGAACAAAAAAACCCACCGCTCTTTTTATTTTCATCGCTGGGTAAAGTTTTACTTGTTTAAGGTAACTGTGCAACTATGATATGACAACGTGAGATTAAAGATTCCTTGCTTTTGAGAAAACAAAAAAAAATGCATCGACTGTCACGTCCCACCCAAGTTCTAAACCTTTTTATGGCTATGATGTGTAATTTGTGATTAGAGGTGTTTTTATTATAGGGATTATTTTTCCTTTTTCTGTCTTAGAACGTTCTCGTTTACGATAATGTGTGTTATCTTTGTGGCTTTGGTTAATAACACAGTAGATTGTGTTGTAATAAAATCTTTCTCCTTATAAGCTGAAGGCCTGACGCTCACATCGCATTGATTTACTTGCCTGATCTTGTTTTCGTTTGTATTAAATTGTGTTCTCATTTTCAGACTTTCATGTCTTTTTTTTTTTTTTCTTTTCTTTTTTCAACTGATGCAGCTTTGGTGCTGATGGGTGATATGGTCTGTGTTCAGAAGCCTTCCTACTAGTTAGTCTTTTAGTTCCCCAGTTCACTTGTGTCACCGAAACTGAATTGTTTCACATTTAAATATTCCAAGTTCAGGCCCCCCTGTTGTGGTATGCAGTCCTGAAAATTTGGAGAGTGACATTTTTTTCTTAATCCTGCCTTCAAGCAATTTGTCCGACTTGAGCATCATCTAAGTGTTCAGCTAATGTGTAAGGACGTGCCATTTATTTTTTTTTCCCATTTTATTTTCGATAAACTGCTGATTTGTAAAAAAAAAAAACTTTTTGGCAATGTTTCGGTCAGTATGGCATTAAGTGCCCTTAGTATAAGATGCGGTACCACCGACAGAACACTGACTGACACGGTGAGGACATGAGAGGTTTCACAAGATGGCGTAACAGAAGTGTCAAATGTTATGGTACTGCCAAACTTTTTGGTACATGTGGTAGATGTTGCTGTTGTAATATTTTCTGATTAAATGCGATGACAGTTTTTTATATTTGATGTTTCTCATTTAATCTGTTGCGCAATCTTGTGGCTGCTCTTGCATAATGTGTTCGAGTTTGGTCCTTGATTGGTTGAAGTGTTCGATTAAAGTTTTGCTCAAGATTCTAAACGTTGGACACACTTGAGGGGTGAAACTTTGCTCAACTGGATGCAGACCATATCAGAATGAAAGGGTCATTTTCTTGGTAAAATTATGTTCATTTTGGAGTAATTTGACGCTGTCCCATTTTATTTAGCAAACATTTTTACGTTTTAAAGATGCTCAAAAACAAGTTGGCTAGAAATCGCAACCTGACCTGAAGTGACGTGATAGCGTTTTGTGAAACTATTTTGAAGTCAAACAAAGTCTGGCTCATTAAGGGTGGTCTTGAACTTCGACCAGCAGAATTTATGGACACGGAATTGTTCTTCTGCTAAAATATCGGTCAGTGAAGGTTAAAGTTGATTTTGTACAGCTTGTTGTGAGTGTCCTTTACTGGTAAATTGAAATGGTCCCTGGTGTTAATTCTTCATAAAGGAGCATGATTAATTGTCTCATTTGTTTCAGGCAATCTAATGGTCTTGAATATGGGGCAGGGGGTCTTAGAGATGCAACCATGGGGCTTACAAAAGGGTGCCAGAGTACAGACTTTATTTGGTCTGTGTCATTTCTAAATAATGGCTTTAAATGTTGCAAACATGAGCGAGTAAATAAGAGAATGTGTCAGACAAGCAAACTTCTCTGCATCAGACTTCCGTAGGGATAATTTTAAAGTGAGATTTTTAATGCACGGATTGATTGTGCTAAACTGCCAATGGAATATGAATAGAATGATGCTGCTAATATTTTTTTAGGAGGGAAAGCTCTCTGATCGTCGCTTTAAAGATGGATGAGGGGATTTGTGGTGCCAGAGTGAATTTAAGTGGCAACACCCAGAGCTACAGAAGTATGACTGACCATGGCCCACTAATTATGTCCTTACATTG
Source organism: Gymnothorax javanicus (assembly GCA_029692085.1). NCBI lineage: Eukaryota > Metazoa > Chordata > Actinopteri > Anguilliformes > Muraenidae > Gymnothorax > Gymnothorax javanicus. Next base: position 9,205,559 of record CM056201.1, read on the forward strand.
TACATTTCCATAATGCTTGGGGGAGGTAGATTAAAATGTGTTTTTCTTTGTTAAAGTTGCCTGCCTAGCATCTTGTGTGGTTTACTTGTCTGTGTATACAGCTGTGATCGCTAATCAGTTAAAATGTTAATATTAGCTACTGTCCCCAATATTTTGGGCTTCAGTGAATTATCCCGGCTTTAGAAATGCATCCCACACTGGGCCTGCCCAGCTTCCCAGTGTTTCTTACTGTTTACTGACTCTTATTCTGTGGTAATGGTATTCATTGCTGGAGTTGAATATTGCAATCTGAAGTTGGTGGAGGCCAAAACTAGGAGTGCACTGTTCAAATTCTCCGGGTTCGGTCAGCTATCATGTTGGCTGGTCATGACCATTTATTTTCACTGGCGAGCCTCAGGATGGATCCTCTGTGGACCACCAAAGGGTAGTCTTTTCTCCAAATGGACTGGGTTACTTTTTCTGCAAGTATTCTTTTGATTATATTTTTTTGTTTCTGATCGCCAAATATAGGCACGTCATGTAAATCTCTGGGGAACTGCGCATACTTGCGCAACTGAACTTGACCATTGCTTACCTTTTCTGTTTTTATTTTTTAATTTTGATAGTTTTTGATTCTGGAGGGGTAACGTTGTGCCATCGTGCTGTCGCTCAGGGTGGCATGGCTTGGGTAGTCCTCTGACTCATCATGGTTAAAAGTTTGAGTGCTCTAATTGGTGATTGCAGAATAACACATAGTTTATGACTGCTTCACTTTTGTGGACAGTATCACTCCGTTTTACAAGGGGCTTACTACATTAGCCTAAACTGGTAAGGAGCACTTTTCATCTGTTCATGGAATGTTTCAAGTTTACTTGCAAGTTGTGAAACCAAGAGAGGCTGTTTTATTTCTCAATTATGTACGTAGAATAAAAATGTCCAAGAGGGGGCGCCAGTTTCTGTTGTGTAGCTGTGCGCATAGGGGACGATCATTGACTCTATGTAAAGACTTAAGTCCAGTCTTTATATACAGTCTATGAGGACGACTCACTGAGGGGGAATCTTCAGGTGGTTAATTTAGACCTGATTGACCTGGTGTTTCCTGTTCCTCGGGGTCAGATTGAGCTGCAGATGGGTGAGGAATGTTTTTAAATGCACACTGTTCTGTTTCAAATGTCCTCAATAAACTTCATTCTTGCTATTACTCCTGAAATCACTGCAAACCAGGCCAGTACTCCTAGTCGCTAGATTAGGTCATTTTAAAATTGCCTAGCTGTTGGCTGTGAGTTATTTTGGTTAAAATGATGCATTTTCTAGAAAGTGATATTCATGAAGGTTTGTTTCAGAATTTGACAACACGTGGAGTACACTGAGTACTTAACTGTATTATAATTTTTTTGTCTGCAATGTCCAAGATGTTTGCAGAGTATCAGTGTTAAGCCGCTTTCACACTGGACGCGAAACGAATTTTTCGCACGACAGATTACATTCAAAGTCAATGCAAAGACGCCTTTGCATTGACTTTGAATGTTATCTGTCGTGCGAAAAATTCGTTTCGCGTCCGGTGTGAAAGCAGCTTTACTGTTGCTGTCGTCCTCCAGGTAAGTATGGTAATTCCTCAATTTGATAGGTTGAATGTAATAAATTATCATGCATTGGATGCTGGGAGTCTCATGAAGGCAGTTCGTATAATTCCTTGCAATTAAAATAAGTTTTGGTAGCTGAATTATTGGTGGTTTGAGAAGTAAATTTAAACCTCGGACTGTTTGGTGGCTTTGCCATTTTTGAGTCATTTGATGTCAACAAGAAATCCTGCAGAATGGTTTCTCTCCTTCATTTTAGCACACATACACACAAAAAAAAAAAAACCGCCCTTGATTTTATGTCTGCAGTCGGCCATCAGTTACTCAGTGCACCCTATTCAGCTGACGTTGACAATGGCATGGTCACCGCGAGGTCCTGTCCTTACGAAGCATTTTCCAAAAAAAAGTTTGATTTGATTGGTTTTAATGCGCAAAGACTACCTCAGGTCGTTCCTCTAGTAAAAGGCATGACGTGTTTTAAACTGTAAACGTACATTTCCTTGGTCACATTTGGGGCTGATGATAAATTCTGTACTGTGCAGTTCAGACCCCATCAGGTGTTCGTTTAAGTTTTATAATTTCAACAATAAAGTGATTAAAACGATTACTGTGTTGGATTTGCTTTGTTTTGCCGATTGAAATATTAAGGGGTCAGTGACTGAATGGATCAGATCTGCAATTATACTCTCAAATAGCGTGTAATGAGAATTTAGTCTGGCGTTAATACCGAGGTAGACATGCCACAAGAGATCGGGTGGGGATTCAGGAGAGGATTGGCAGTTTCTGAGTTGTCGATTTGGCCACAAGAGGGAGCCAAGTGACTTCAAGTGCTCGCAGACCTAAGAAAATGGTGTGGCACAGGCCTACGAAAAACAAACAAACTGAATGACAAGACATTCATCAAACACGAGGCAGTAAAGCAACTGTGCCAATGCTTTGTGCCAACGTGGGTTTGCTTTTCTGGTTATGATAAATGTAGCACTGTGCATAGCTGGCCAATCTTGCGCCTGGCAAAACCCTTGGCAAAAATAATGGAAGCACCACTCATTGCGGATGTTCAATCAGCTTTTTTACTTCGTAGCAAATGAGCAAATTGCAGATATGACACAAAATTTTTTGTTTATTAGCTTAACACTCTGGCCTTATGAAGCATCTCAAACTAGAGTAAATTATTTTAATTGCATGTATTTTTTTCATACTCAAGTGGAGGAAAAAAATATGGGACCACTCAATGTTGAGTGATTGAAAATGGTGGAATTACCTTTTAATTGGCATTTCTAAAAGAAATGCCAACACAAATCGGAATATGCAAATTAGTTGGTTGTTAATTAAGTTCTTACAGACCGTGACGAGATGTTGGACTTGGCTGGCTGAGAGGAAGCATGTCATCAAGACAGCTGGCAATTTAAATAATGAAAATGTTTGTAAAACTGCTCCAAGAAGGAAATTCTCTGCGAAAAGTGGCAAATGGTGTTGGTTGTTCCTAGTCAGCTGTGTCTAAAATTTGGTCTTAATATAAACAAAATTGCAAGGTTATGAAAGGAAAACACGGGTAGACCACGGAAGGCATCAAAGCATCAAGACAGAAAACTTAAAACAATATGCCTCAAATTGATAACACTGCAGAACGAATGGGCAGAAACAGGAGTCAATGTTTATGATAGAACTATAAATCTGCTGAATGAAATGGGTTGTGCGTACAGAAAAGCCTAATGAAAACCAGCATTAGCATCCAAACAGAAGGAAACAAGGTTTCAGTGGGCTGAAGAGAAGCAATCATGAAGCGAGGATGATAGGATGAAAGTGATGTTCAGTGATGAATCACAAATCTGCATTGGCCAAGGCGAGGATGCTGGAACTTTTGTCTGATGTCGTTCCAATGAAATATTTAGATTAGGGATGCAGCAATACCACTTTTTTAAAAACCGATACGAATACGAGTATTTTATTTTGTGTACTTGCCGATACCGAGTACCGATACCGATATTTCTGAAATGTTTTCCAGGAAAATACAATGACAATTTCGGAGTCCAGGTTTTATTTTCTTTTTATAACAAGCCTAAAAGAGGCCAATATCAAATGATTCACACATGGCTATTTCCAAAAAAAAAGAGTAGGCCTAACTGCTAAAAATCTTTCTGTATTTAGACCCGACAAAAAGCCTTTGAACTAGCACTGCCATCAAATGAGGCAAAACATTACTGAAGCTTGACAAACAAAACGTAAACTCGCTGCATAGGCAAGGTTACACACCCAACTTCATAAAAAGTCAGTAGAACTATTAATTGGCACAGATAGTTTCTACACACATTCATAGGCATTCTCAATCCAACTAAAGTCAATAATAGCTTTCCAAGCAAACAAGGCATCACTTAAAGTGTGTGGTATCGCCATATTTCAATTACACAAATGACAAAAAAGATTTAACTTCACAACTAAAATGTTTAAGGTAACCATATGTTACTAATATATTTGTCGTAAAATAAGAAAATTCACAATTCTAAGTCTCTGTGTGTGTGATTGTGGGTGTGCTTGTGCGAGCTCGGCTTGCTTGTAAATATTCAATAACTGATCCGGGTGTGCCATCTAGTGATAGGATATTGTAATTGCGTGCATAAATTTGCAGCTCCATGTCCGCTGGCAGAAACATCTGCACAAAACGCTTAAGATACCCTGCCGAACACCGTTGTTCTTCTTGAACATGCTGCATCCAGATAATCTTTAACGATTAATTATATACAGTACATATTTTAATTTGTAACGTGTGGTAAAGTGGCCAGTCTCAAAGTAACGAAGAAAAAGTATACTTTTTATCTTTTAAATGTAGTAGAGTAGAAGTCCCGGTTAAAAAAAAAAACCTCAAGTAAAGTACAAATCCTCAAAAAAAAACTACTGAAGTACTGTAACGAAGTTGCCTACATGTACTTCTTTACTATACACCTCTTGTGTGTATGCGCGTATGCCTGCATGTGATGTAATGACTATAAAGCTCTCTTTCTCGTATTTTTTCTAACTCGCTGTCTCCCCCTAGACATAGAAGTCAAATAGTACAACATACTGTGGCCTATGCGACCGTGAGCAGGCAGTTACCTTGCATCTTACATTAAGTGGTATCGGTGCGTGGTATCTGCAAATGTGGACGAGTACGAGTACGAGCATATTAACGCGGTATCGGGCAGATACCCGATAGTGGTATCGGTATCGGTGCATCACTAATTTAGATGATTGCTTGAAGAAAACAAGCCATGTTCCGAATTCTTTTATGATATGGGGTTGTATATTGGGTAAAGGACCAGGGGAGATTGCAATCGTAACCTCAACAGTTAAAGTGCAGGTGTACACTGAAATTTTGGACCATTTTGTGATTCCATCGATGCGTAATAGGTTTGGTGATAATTTTTCAGGATGAGGATGCATCTTGCCTCAGTGCGAAGAGTGTCAAAGCTTTTCTTCCGTAATGGCATATCAACTCAATGACATGGCCAGCAAACAGTCCAGATCTCAATACAATTGAAAATTTATAGCGGAAATTAAAGAAAAAAATACTAAGTAAATAAATGGTCCATAACAGGGCCCCATCCAGCAAGACTGAAGTCAACCGCTATTTGAGAAAGTTGGAACCAGCTTGATGGAGAATATTATTTTTCATTACTTAAGTCTATGCCTCTTAGAATTAAAAGTCCAAGAAGGAGCACTAAAGTTCTAATTCTGACTTTTTATTGATAATTCCGTATTTTTCACCCCTCAACATTAAGTGATCCCGTAATTATTTCCTCTACTTGATCTGGAAACAAATAGGCTATCCCATCAGATAAAAGAATAGCATTTAATTAGTTGGGGTATATTTTATGGAGCCGGACTGTTTTGAAACAAAAATAGTTTTGTGTCATATCTGAAATTTGTTTATTTGCTATGAAGATTAAAAGAAGCTGGATAAACATCATTTAAGGGTGGTGATTCCGTAATTTTTGCCGGGGGTTGTAGTTTTTAGTACACGTGAGTTTTCTGAAGCGGTTGGCGAATATACGACAAAATACTTCTCCAATCACCCCATGGCACACTCCGTCACTGCTATGTGACTAACCGCTCAAAAACTTGGTTTTCAACAGTTCTATGAATTGAAAAGTGTTGGTTTGGCAGAATGTTATGCCCACGTGTTCCGCGCATCTGTGTGGAGTAAATGCTAATTCTATTATTTGGGGCACAATCATCATTATATTGCATCCACAGGCAACCTTAAGTAAATCTTACAGATCAGTTTTTAGAGTTTTAAACTTTTAATCTGTGTTGATGCATACCAGCATTTTTCGGTTTTAAAGCTTATTGGAGACTAATTGTCCACGTTTGGAGGGAATTTGAATTTATCATTAAAATATTTCACCAGCACTTAAGACGTGAAATCCTCAAAGGCTGGGCCATATGGCTTATTTATCTCACGAAGTATTTTATTTTTGGATGATAAGTGCGTCAGTTAACTTGCAATATTCCCATTTGAATTGGATACTTAAAATGAATGCTAGAGTAAGATACCGTCCCAGATAGCTGAGTGACGGACAAAGCAACTGACTTGTCCAGTGCTGCTCTGTGACAAAATGTGTTGCGCTTACGCTCAAATGTAAACCAACATGTTTTCTATGCCCAGTTAATATTGCCGAATGCATTACGTGTTCAGAACAAAATGTAAACCGTACTCTTAAAATGTAAATCTAATTTGCGGAAGCTTTGCCAAAGAGACGTTGTGAAAATTCTGAATAGGCGTGGATTTCATCTTGTTAGAATACAGTCCAATTTTTCTGCATTCAGTTTGCGTTAGGAGTGGGGGGAACGGTACGTTTTTGCGGTCATGCTTGTGTACAGTAATTTTCCACCATCTCATGTTGGCGCTGTGTGTTGCAAAGGCCTAGTCACACTCAAAATATTCTGTGTACACCATTCGGTAATAAAATGTGTGCGGACACGAAGACTTCATTGTGACCTTGGACAGATGTAAGGAGGTAGTCATATGAACAACGTTATCCGTTCGGATTTGGGCACTGCGAAAGGGGTTTAATTCTTGCATCGATAACAACGTGGATGTGCAGTTCAGTCCATAAGCATGTGGACGTTAACAACGTTATCATTTTAGCTGACGATCATAGAATATTTGAGTTGAAATTAAATAAAAAGAGTTCTATGTCAGGACATTGTGCTTCAATTTGAGGGTTAACACATCAGAAATTGCGTGTTCGGTGCTGGAATTACACCATTTTTTAGGAAGTCCGCCCTTTGATAGGGACCGAAAGTATTTAGGCAATTGGATGCTCTGCTGTTCCGTGGTCTGGTGCATTGTATTCCCTTATAATTCCATTTAAAAGTGAATGCATAAAAAGTCTACCACTGATTTCAAGAGTTACATCTTTATTTGGGATTTATTCCTGTTGACTCTCTATATGAAATCCAAAGAACTATCAGTGCCTGGAAAGCATGCAATTTGGCTGAAAAATCAAAACAAACCCACCAGACAAAAAGCGAAAACATTAGGTGTGGGCCAACAGAACATTTTGGTATATTCTTAAATATGGAGAAAGCACTGGTGAATTCAGGAATGCAAGAAGGCCAGGAAGACCTCAGATAGTGACTGTGGTGGACATCAGAAGTAACTATTTCCCTGGTTCAGAAAAACCCCTTCACAGCAGTTGGCCAGGGTAGGTTTCCCAAAAGCATAGTTGCTTACTATTTTATAGCCACGTAAACAGTTTGACCATACACGGTCAATGGTCGACATAACATAACATGAGTGGCGAGAACAGGCCCTTCAGCCCAGCTAGGCTCGTCAGTTTCTTATTACTATCGTGAATCTATCACTTCACATACTCAATGACTCTATGGTATCTGGCTAAATCAAGCCTGCTTTTGAAAACTCCCAAGGTTTCTGCCTCAACAGTGAGGTCAGGTAAGCTATTCCACACTGAGATTACTCTCTGGGTAAAAAAACATTTCCTAATACCAGTGCTAAATTTACCCTTGGTCAACTTCCATTTGTGGCCCTGAGTTCTACCAACAAAACCTGGCCAAACGAATTCTACATAATTCATTTTGTTAATCCCTTTAACATATTTAAAGACCTCAATCAGATCACCCCTAGAAGCTTCCTTTTCCTAAGACTAAAGAGATTAAGGATCTTCAGCGTCTTCTCATAGCTTTCATCTCCTATACCTGGAATTAGCTTAGTGACTCTTCTCTGAACTTTTTCTAGATCCTCTATATCTTAAAGTATGGTCCCCAGAACTGTACACATGTGGAGCACATTCCAGTTTTAAACCTCTGATGAAGTAATCCTGTCTAATGTTTTTATTACCTACATGTACAACTTTACATTTCGCAACATTAAATTTCATTTGCCACATTTCTGCCCAATTCTTGATTCTAAATTATCGTGAATCACTTTAGTGGACTCTAAACTGTTCGCCAAACCCCCTAATTTGGTGTCGCCTGCAAATTGAACTAATTTGCTTTCAGTATTCCTATTAAGGTCATTAATGTAGATGAGGAACAGCAGGGGTCCCAACACTGATCAGTGAGGGACTCCACTTCCCACAATGCCTAGCTCAGATGAGATCCCATTGACCCTAACTCTTTGTGTTCTGTCCTGTAACCAGTTCTGAATCCACTCAAGAATACCTCCTGTAACTCCAATGGAGCTCATTTTAAAAATTAGTCTCTTATGCGGTAGTGTATCAAGTGCTGTCCGAAAATCCAAGTATATGATGTCATAAGCCCTGCTCTGATCATAAGTCTTGGTGGCCTCTTCAAAGAATTCCAGAAGGTTTGTCAGGCATGACCTTCCCTTTCGGAAACCATGTTGGCTATCCCTCAAGATATTATTACGTTCAAGAAGTACAGTGCCGTGGAAAAGTATTTGCCCCCTTCCTGATTTCTTATTTTTTGTTGCATATTTGTCACACTTAAATGTTTCAGATCATCAAACAAATTTTAATATTAGACAAAGGTAACCCGAGTAAATACGAAATGCAGTTTTTAAACGATGATTTCATTAAGGGATAAAAGCTATCCAAACCTACCTGGTCATATGTGAAAAAGTAATTTCCCCACCCCGGTGTTAAATCATGAATTAACTGTGATTAACCACATTTATTGAGTTCAATTTCACCAGCCACACCCAGGCCTGATTATTGCCAGACCTGTTGAAGCAAGAAATCACTTAAATAGAACCTGTCTGACAAAGTGAAGTAGGCTAAAAGATCTCAAAAAGCAGAGGTGTATAGTCCGGGTTCAGAAAGTAAAAATCCTCCCCAGAACTTTATTCCAACCACCTGGATTTACTTCAGACAGGAGATGGAGCCAATGTGAGTGATCAGCTCATTCTGTGGGAGGGAGAAAAACTTGGCAGGACTTTTACTTTCTGACCCCTGGATTATACACCTCTGTCAAAAAGCAACACATCATGCTGCAATCTAAAGAAATTCCAGAAAAGATGAGAAACAAAGTCATTAACATCTATCAGTCTGGAAAGGGTTACAAAGCCATTTCTAAGGCTTTGGGCCTCCAGCAAACCAGGGTGAGAGCCATTATCCTCAAATAGAGAAAACTTGGAACAGTGGTGAACCTTCCCAGGAGTGGCCGGCTTACCAAAACAGCATTTGTTTTACCGCTTTTAAAAGGTGGTGATCCTGCACAGTTAAACAACTATAGACTAATCTCCAAACTTTCTGTCCTAGCTAAAGTACTTGAAAGTCTTGTCTGTAAACAGTTAAAAGCGTTTTTATCTGAAAATATGATTTTAAATGAATTCCAGTCTGGCTTCAGGAAAAAACATAGTACAGTCACCGCAGTCTTAAAGGTTTTAAATGACATAACTCAAGCCTTGGATAAGAAACAGCACTGCTTAGCCTTATTTTTAGACTTGTCCAAGGCTTTTGATACGGTGGACCATGCGGTATTGAAGGACAGACTGAACAATATTGGTCTATCACCACAACTAGTCAGTTGGTTCGAAAATTATCTGTCTGACAGAAGCCAATGTGTCAAAATGGATAATTACAGATCTGATTTTATGGCCGCATGCAATGGAGTTCCTCAGGGGTCTATTCTCGGCCCTATTCTTTTTTCTATTTATATTAATGAATTGGGCAAGAGAGTGTCAAATACACACCTTCATTTCTATGCTGACTATACCGTTTTATATACTTGTGCAGCCTCCATAGATCAAGCCCTAGACGAGCTTCAAACTGCTTTTAATATCATTCAGGATGATTTGAGCAACTTAAAACTAGTTCTGAATGCTGACAAGACCAAGCTAATGGTTTTTAATAGAGTCAAAACACAGGTATTGAAGCAAAACATTGATACTCAGCAAAATAAGCCAATAGAGCAGGTAAGCACTTATAAGTACTTGGGATTTATTTTGGATGGTACATTGTCCTTTACAGGTCATGTTGAAAAGCTTGTTCAAAAACTGAAAATTAAATTAGGTTTCTTTTATAGAAACAAAGCATGTTTTTCATTGCATGCCAGAAAACAGTTTGTAATGGCTACATTTCTTTCTGTTATTGATTATGGAGATATAATTTATATGCATGCAAGCAAGTCCTGCTTGCACATGTTGGACAGTGTTTACCATGCAGCTCTAAGGTTCATGACGGACTCTAATTATCAGACACATCACTGTACCCTGTACCAGAAAGCTGGACTGCCTTCCCTGTTAGCCCGCTGACAATTTCATTGGTGGACAATGATCTATAAAACTGTAGTGGGTCACCTTCCATCCTATTTATGTTCCATGCTTGAGCGGACCACCACAAATGCTTATGCACTGAGATCACATGAACTTATTTAATGTTCCTAAAACGCATACTGCTTTTGGTGAAAAGGCTTTTAGCTATGCTGCTCCTTCAGCTTGGAAGAAGCTACAAGAGAAAATCCAGCTTAAAACTCTGGTTTCTTTGGAAAGGTTTAAATTTCTTATTGCAGACACATTGGACATCGTATGCACTTGTTTTTCATCCTAAATGGTCTGTATCTCTGTCTGTCTGAATGATCCACTTGTAATCTTTGTTTTTACTCTTTTGAAGCCATTTTTCGCCAGGACTCCCTTGCAAAAGAGATGTAAATCTCAATGGGACCATTTCCTGGTAAAATAAAGGTTAAATAAATAAAATAAAATAAAATAAATAAAATACTCAAAGAGCGCATCGACGACTCATCCAGGAGGTCACAAAAGAACCCAGAACAACATCTAAAGAACTGCAGGCCTCACTTGCCTCATTTATAGTCAGTGTTCATGATTCAACAATAAGAAAGAGACTGCGCAAAAATGGCATCCATGGGAGAGTTCCAAGGCGAAAACCACTGCTGACCAAAAAGAAGACAGGCTCATCTCACATTTGCCAAAAAAACATCTTGATGATCCCCAAGACTTTTTGGAAAATATTCTGTGGACTGACCAGACAAAAGTTGAACTTTCTGGAAGGTGTGTGTCCCGTTTCATCCGGTGTAAAACTAACACAGCATTCCATAAAAAGAACATCATACCAACAGTCAAACATGATGGTGGTAGTGTAATGGTCTTGGGCTGCTTTGCTGCTTCAGGACTTGGACGACTTGTCGTAATTGATGGAACCATGAATTCTGTTCTCTACCAGAAAATCCTGAAGGAGAATGTCCGACCATCAGTTCCTGACCTCAAGCTCAAGCGCACTTGGGTTAAGCAGCAGGACAATGATCCGAAACACAGCAAATCCACCTCTGATTGGCTTTAAAAAAACAAAATGAAGGTTTTGCAATGGCTGGTCAAAGTCCGGACTTAAATCCGATTGCGATGCTGCGTCATGACCTTAAACAGGCCGTTCGTGCTCAAAAACCCTCCAATGTGGCTGAATTAAAACAATTCTGCAAGGAAGAGTGGGCCACAATTCCTCCACAGCGATGTGAAAGACTCATTGCCAGTTATCGCAAATGCTTGATTGCAGTTGTTGTCGCCGAGGGTGGCACAACCAGTTATTAGGTTTAGGGGGCAATTGCCTTTTAACATAGGGCCAGGTAGGTTTGGATAGCTTTTTCCCTCAAGAAATGAAATCATGATTTAAAAACTGCATTTTATCTTTACTTGCGTTATCTTTGTCTTATATTAAAATTTGTTTGATGATCTGAAAAATTTAAGTGTGATAAATATGCAAAAAAATAAATCAGGAAGGGGGCAAATACTTTTTCATGGCACTGCAATTTCTTTGATGATGGATTCCAGTATTTTGCATGCAATGTAAGTTAAACTGAGTGGCCTGTAATTTCCTGGCTTGGTACAGGGTCATTCCATGTCAAATCATCCAGATTTTGAGAAATTTTCCAGGTCACCTCCTCAAAAATTTTTGAAAAAATTCACGAGTAAATATTCACACAAAATTTTTTTAAGAAAGCCAAATATTAGGCCAGTATCTCAAATAGATTTTAAGTTATAGCCCTTCAAAATTTGAATAATATTTCAAGTTTTTTGACTAACCCATTTTCAGCCAACTTTGGCAACTTATTGCTCCAAATTGATTGCTTATACAAGGCTGAAATTGGGTATTCTAACCATATTCATCTCCTAGAATCTGAAAATGTCCTTAGCTTCTGTGTATCTTGATCCATTTTTGTATGGTCAAAGCCTCAAAATCAGCCGAAAACACAAAACGCCCAAAAACAAGACCACATTTTATGATCTGTAACTCAGGAATGAAGTAAGATAAAAGGCTAGAATTCATTTTTTATGATTTTGTGATATGTCTCTCTGTAAAAATGCAGTAATCCAAGTAATGTCATTTGAAGAAGTTTTTTTAATGACATAATTTCTAAGTAAATTTTTCTGGTTTTGCCTCAAAATGCCCTTTTTTGGGACAAAAAAAATGACCATGTCACTAGTTATTGATCTCTCTGAAATCTTTACTGTGCAATCTTATAAATGTGAACAGTGTCTGACAAAAAAATCAGAATGATATTCAGCTTACTTTTTTTGTTATGAATTTTTAAAATATGTTCCGAAATTGTGTATTTTTTCGTTGACTGAACGGGTATACGCCTACTGCAAGTGCTGTTATCTACTAAATATAAAACAAAACATTGATTAAAAATATTTTTTGAACATGATACACCATCTAAAAGTACAATACATGACAGCGGTGTTGTCAGAATATTTCAGTGTTTGCTAGATTCCACAGATTTATTCCTCAATTTCATTGGTTTCATTGTTTTTGTTGGGGATGACTGTTTGGGGATGACATCAGTGCCTCAAACATGCCGTGACTTGACTGATCACAGGCTTCTGAAGTAATCCTAAATGAGCCCAAACTTGTATTACTGAATTGCACAATAACAGTTTACTATAGAACAGAGGTTGGCAATGAGGGCCTGGTTTTCGCACCAACTTCTGGCCTTCTAATTAGTTAATTATCTAAATTAGCCAAACTGTTTATGAAATCTGACATTTCAGGTGCATTTCTTTAAATGATCATGAATGACCAAAGACTTTTCTTGTCTCCCTTCATAAAACATTTTTCTGGGTAGGGCTTATCTGCTGAAAACATTCTGCTGAAAAACTACAACCATCTATACTTTCCTTCATAATTTATTTATTTCTTAATATATTGTGATGAAATTTTCACCAGTTATTCTTGAGATGTGTATCTCAATATCTAGTTGAGTTGATGAAAAAAACAATTAGTAAGCGAATGTTCAGCAGAATGTTTTCAGCAGATTAGCCCTACTCCATTTTTTTTTTTTTTTTTTTTGAATCTTTGCACAAATCTATATTTGCGTTTGCAAACAATTCGCTCAATTAGTCAGGGTAATTGATAGAAATGAAAACCTGCATACACACCGGCCCTCCAGGACCAGGATTGCCCACCCCTGCTATAGAAGGAGGCAGTCCCACTTGGGGATGATTAGATCATCATGAGCACTGAAATGGAGGGGAGTAATTTACCTTGGCGCAGTATTGGAATCCATTTAGATGATGCATGTCATTCAAGGAAATTTACAAGAAAAACTGGACTATTGGGACTAGATACTTTCTCAAGTGAGGATACTGCTTTCATGCAGTAGTGGTCTGGTGTTCCGCAGATTGATTCTGTGTGTTGTCATCATGAGAAAATGTTTTTAACTTGCTATGAGAAGAATCAAAGATACTGTACAGATCCCAGAAACATTCACCACAAAAAAGCAGCAAGTCTATACCCGTTTAGGTAACGAAAATTTTGGAACAATTTAAAAATTCATAACAAAAAAAGTAAGCTGAACATCATTCAAATTTTTTGTCAGACATTGTTCACATTAATAAGATTGCACAGATAAAATTTCAGAGAGATGAATAACTGGTGACATGGTCATTTTTTGCCCCAAAAAAAGGGCATTTTGGGGCAAAACCGGAAAAATTTACTTAGAAATTATGTCATTAAAAAACTTCTAAAAATGATAATACTTGGATTACTGTATTTTTACAGAGAGATATAAAATCATAAAAATTGAATTCTAGCCTTTCATCTTACTTAGTTCCTGAGTTACAGGTCATAAAATGTGGTCTCGTTTTTGGGAATTTTGTGTTTTCGGCTGATTTTGAGGCTTTACCATACAAAAGTGGATCAAGATAAACAGAATCTAAAGCCATTTTCAGATTCTAGGAGATGAATATGGTTAGTATACCCAATGTCAGCCTTGTGTAAGCAATCAATTTGGAGCAATAAGTTGCCAAAGTTGGCTGAAAATGAGTTCGCCAAAAAACTTAAAATATTATTCAAATTTCAGAGGGCTATAACTTGAAAACTATTTGAGATACTGGCCTAATATTTGGCATTTTTTCATTTTGTGTGAATATTTACTCGTGAATATTTTCAAAGAATTTTGAGGAGGTGACCTGGCACCCCCTGGTGGATTTGACGTGGAATGACCCTACACTACAGTCCCCAGTAAAGTTCCAAGTATGTACATTAGCATCTGTGCTTTGGAAAACGTACCGCAGATCAACAAAATTCTCAAGGAGATGGATGTATCAGTGCCTTCCCTGGGTCTGAAAAACCCCTTCACAACTAGGTTGGTCCAATCAAGAACATTTTCGAGGAAGTGGATGTATCAGTGCCAGAGTTAATAATCAAGAGAAGACTTCACCAGTGTAAATACAGAGGGGGGATTTTGACATATAAACAATTGGTAGGGCTCAAAAACAGGAAAGTTGCCCAAAAAAAAAAAAAAAATCCTGGGTAATTCTGGAACAACATCCTATGGACAAACAAGACAAACATCAACTTACAACAGAAAAACAGGAAAAGATATTGAGAAGGGAAGGAACTAATCATAATCTGTGGCATACCACTACTGCAGAGTGCTGCTAATTGAGCTGGTTCCCTTGTATCTACTGCTGATGAGACTGTTGACAAAAGCAGCAGGATGAATTCTGTATGCTTAGATTCAGCAAAATGCATCAGAACGAACAGGAAAATGCTGTACAGTGCAGATAGATGGTGACTTGGGAGCATTCTGCGAGAAACAACCTTAGATTTTTTTTTAGATAAAGAAGTGGAATGCTGTGCCATAGATATGTCAATAATATGACCTGAACCCAACTGCGCATGCTCTTCATTTGCTGAAGGCAAAACACCTCAACAACAAGGCAGGAACTGAAGATGCTGCGGTGAAGGCCAGGCAGAGCATCACCAGGGGAGAAACCCAGTGTCTGGTGTCTGTGGGTTCCAGACTGCTGAAGGTTTGCCACCGCGTAATACAAACAAATGACAATTTAAATATTGATTATGTCAGTCTGTCCAATCACTTTTGGAGCCCCCCAAAAAACTGATAAGGCTATGCATAAAATGGGTGTAATTCATTAGTGGTTCAGACAATACTTATGAAATAACTCATAAATTTAAGTTGAAATTCTGCTCTTCAAGCATATCTTGATTTTTTCATTTTCTTTTCAAATCCATTCTGGTGGCGTAGTAAATGAAAACTATGTTTCTGTCCAAATATTTGTGGACCTAACGGTAAATACCTGCAAATAAAGCTGCCTGTTTCTATATAGAGCTCTTACAAACTGTTTCTCAAACCCAATGTTCTGGAAAGTGCAACTAATAGCAAAAATGGTGTCAGTGAAAGTAGCATACTTAAGCAATGTTGTGTGTGCGTTCCTTGTTTGCAACCCCGATAGTAATTGTTACTGTAAGCACCTGTGTTCAGATTTATGTCGCTTCACTCCTTCCAGTGCACACGGTGGTGTGAAACTGTCTGTGATTACATCTCTTGAACCTACTAAACCTGGCAAGTGTACCGTGGAAGAGGTGATTCTGTAGGAGGTGTTTGGAGCAGAAGAATTGTTTCAGTGGGAAGAACTATGAGTGCTGCATTTGGTACAAATCAAAGTAGGCTACATTTTTAACAAGGTTACCTGATAGATCCTGTATTCCTAAGTTCCCTCGCAGATTTTGAGAAATAACTTGATGCTGTGCTTTATTTTGCCAAACCTTTCTTTTCCTGTATTGAAAGAAGTGTATGGCCAGTTATTGGGTTGGGAATGCAACTTACATGGGAACACAACTGAGCTGCTGGATTGCAGAGCTTGTAAATGCAGCAATGGTATCTACTGTTAAGAGTTCTATTGCCTATATTATCAAGACATACTCAGTGCCCTTGGATAGTATGCAATGCATATAGTAAGCTACTGGAAGCTTACCCCTTGTTGCTCATGGAATGCTACGTCTGAATTTTTATATGACAGTGTGAACTGTGCACATACAGTGAGCTCCAATAAGTTTTGTACAAAGGCTTTTTTCTTCATTTTGCGCTGCAGATTTCCTTTTGCTGAGAGTGGAGTTACTCAGCTTTTATTGAACAATATTTGGATGGTATTTTGTCCATACATTTTCCTGTCACTGCAGCCACTTTCATGCACAATTCTTCCATTTCAGGTCTTTGCAGGTTTTCTAGTTCTCAGGGGAAATTTGATTACTTCCCTAGTGCAGGTATAAAGGACAGCCTCGTTTGGACTGTAGGTCTCCGATTGCCCTTGGAGGTCTGTAACTGACATTTGTCAACACTAGTGCAGGACCCGTTCAGTTGTTGAATTGCTGCTTAAGCAGTATTGGTGCTCGCAGATTTTTTGGGTACCGCTCAGCGTAACAACTGAAAACTAGATGTCACACTTCATTGAGTCCTCGGAAAAACACCTGCCAAGTCTAAAGTTGATTGGATTAACAGCTCTCGAGATATACGAAGGACATGCATACATACATACATACATACACTCACACAGAAATTCCTTGCTCAGTAGGATGATGATGGGGATCAGAGTTGTACCAAAAACAATCAGACTCAGGCTAAACCTTGCACATTCAGGAATTGATTGATTGGACGATTGGACCATTATTAAGAAAATCAAATGTGCTAATACTTTTTTTTTTTTATCATCATGGGCTTGATGTTGCATCTCCCAGCTAGAATCTGTATTCACATTTCCTGGCCCATTCAGAAATAGAATTGGTTAAAAAGGAACTGAGAAGTGCCTCTAACTTTACAAAACTAGGTTTTACAGACAGGAGAAGAAAATGGGTCGTGCTGCTCTTTTGCAGGACAGATTCTGCCGTTTCTGTGTTCATTTAGATCTACATTACCTACTGTTCGGACAGTGGCTGGGTCCCTTCTCTGGGATGTACTACGAGGCGGGATGAGTGGGTTACGAGGCAAGTTGAGCCCAAAGCCGGGTTTTTCAATGTCATGAAGGTGACTCTTCGAAACTGCCAAGGTAACTTACGGTTTTGGGAGATCGGGGTTTGTCGAACCAGCTCACGCAAAGAAAGCTTGGCAAATGCTGAACTTGCCTCGTGGTAGTTTTTTTTTTTTTTAATAAAGATTTTGGTCCTGCCTTGCTGTGTAACTATTGCACGAGTAATGTCAATTAATGTTTAAAATAATCTTGTGTAGATAAAATGTTGGAATTAAAACGGACTTCTTAAGCATCTGCTCCAGTAAAGTTACACATGCTTGCCTCGATCAACAGTAACGCCGGACAGCCTCCCCCAACTTTTAACAAATTACGACCCGGATGCAATCGTCGAGCAGCGACTGTGGACAAGGCCCGGAGTTCTCCCAGCTCGCTATGCAGTCGAAAGAATTATCCGCCTGGAAGAGTCGGGAACATTCGTTGCTATTTTGGACGGCTTGTTAAGTTATATTTTCAAATATTTAAGTTTATCTTGATTCACAGTTCCGGAGAAGGAAGGGCCGAGGATATTCTGGGTGTCACTTCAACTTTCTGGCTGATATTTGTGGTAGAAAAAAATACACCGTTGGAAGTTTGCGGATTGTTTTGGCGCTCTGGGGGGAGTGAAAGCACCGAGATTGATTTTGGATCTTATTTTGAGTACGAAGACGAGCATATTTGACGACAAACGGACCGTAAAGCATTACATTTTCGGATCTATTTCAGCGATAACGCTCTTTTACGCTCGGATTCCTGCAACATAACCATTCATCTTGCGCGTAAGCAACTGTTATTAATGAGCGCTCATTCATTTGTTTGTAAATGCAGAATTTTTGAAGTTTCACGCTTCACTAGCTGTGTGTTCGGAGTGATTAAGCGGCAATAACGTTTGCTTGTTTGCATTTTTGCAGTTGAGATCATTGTTGAGATACTGCCGTTAAAGCAAATGGTGATGATCTTCAGAGCAGGCGAGCCACCATGCAAAGTCACTGATTTGCGATGCTAAAGCTGCTTTCACACCGGACGCGAAACGAATTTTTCGCACGCCAGATTACATTCAAAGTCAGTGCAAAGACGCGAATACACGCGAAACTTGTGTATTCGTGTCTTTGCATTGACTTTGAATGTAATCTGTCGTGCGAAAAATTCGTTTCGCGTCCAGTGTGAAAGCGGCTTAACTGCGACCCGACCCCCTAAATGAGCTACAGCTGGCGAAGTAATGCGGTGGCGCAACCTTGCGCTGCGTTTTCATCAAACGCGAAACGAATCATTCGCGCGGCCAGATTATATGCGAAAAATCAACGCAGAGACGCGAATAATTCGCGTTTAGTGGAAATGCAGCAGTTGTCGCGAAGCGTAACGTGGCTTATGATTCTTCAGTAAACTTTAAAACAGTCATTTACACCTGTCCATCCTCCTTATAAACGTGATGTTCATTCTTTTTTTTAAATCGGCACTGCTATTTAAAAGTTTCAGATCACGTTAAGTCACTGTGCAGGTGCGTTGGAAGTTACTGGTGAGCTAGGTAGCTAGCTTTCCAAGTAGTTCAGAATGGGGTAGGGCTGATCTGCCAAAAACATTCTGCTGAAAAACTACAACCATCTATACTCTCCTTCATAATTTCTTTATGTCGTAATATATTGTGATGAAATTTTCACCAGTTATTCTTGAGATGTATATCTATCAAGAAGAAATTATGAAGGAAAGTATAGATGGTTGTAGTTTTTCAGCAGATTAGCCCTACCCTTCAAAATGTAAGTAACGTTAGCGCAGCTGGGTTGGCAGTGGAGCTAACGTTAGCAGGCTATCTTAGCTTCTCTTGGCTAATCTGAACTGAAGCGAAGCTGGAGGACAGCGCTGGGTCATAGCCTAGCCACCGTAGCTAGTTTGTCAGCTAGCCAGCAGATTTGTTGTCCAGCTTGTTTTCTGGTGTTGGGTGGATTTACGCAGAAAGTGTGTTGCAGCTAGCGTTAGCAATAGTGTACTTTTGGGGCTAAGTTAGCTTACGTTGCGATAAAGTTAGGTAAAGTTGGTTATCACAATTTGTTGAAGTTTGCTGCGCTCTCGTAGCTGAAGGTAGCGGACTTGGAGTTGGCCAGGCAGTGATGTGTTTTTTTGGGGAGGGAAATCGTCCAGTAAAACGTCTGAATCTCCATTTAAATCTGTCCAAACTTATTGTTAGAATGCCATTAAACTGTTAATTGATGACTTTTTTGGTCAGTTTGCGGTTCTGTTTGATATTTGATTTTCAAACCAGGGATCTCTCTGCCATTATTAGCTAAAAAGTTCGATGTCAATTAGCTATAACTGTTAAAGTGCGAGCTGGACACCCGATTATTTTTCATAATCAAGTTGGGGGGGATTCCATTGACGTACAATCTGATTGGTTTAAATTCCTGTTAGGTACAGTCTGATTGGTTTAAGTGTGGCTCAGAGCGGAAGCGGTACCAGGACCTGGTTAGGAAAACTAAGCACGGAGCTAGCATGGCTAATTCAGCTAGCGTCAGCCAGCGAATGATAGACCAGTGGTGTATTCATCGTTGGACCCGTGCAAATGTTACTCTTGAAATAAACTCGAGACGTGATTATTTTATTTACTTTATTGCGACCAGTGATTAGGAGAAGCATCTTATCAAAATATGTATTTGATTGAGATTCATTGAAAGAATCCCCCCCTCCCCTCATTCTGCCGCTTCTTGACTTGTTTCCTGGGCAGAAAGTGTGCATAATTTGTCTGCCGTCACGTAACGTAATGCAAAATATGTTCGTTTGTTCCAAAGCTGAATTGACCCAGGGGTGTCAAACTGGTGCCATGGAGGGCCAAGAGTTTGCTGGTTTTCATTACAACCAAGAACTCCACCAAGTGATTTCACTGATTAGTCCCTTCTCTCTGCTTTAAGGTGAGGTAATCGGTGAAATCACCTGGTGGAGTTCTTGCTGCCTGCAGCCTCTTGGCCCTCCATGGCACCAGTTTGACACATGTGGTCGTCCTTTGGTCGGTAGTTTTTAATCGGTGTCATGGTATGTGAAAGTGAATAAAATGAATTGGGTGAAATATTATTAATCCCAAAGAACATAAACTGCTGGCTTCGTATCTGTGGAGAACAGCATCTTTTTCATACCTGTCATGCCATGTATTGGGTAAAAATTGCCCTCCCGGCGGTCGAGTTCTAATGAATGGGGAAAAGATTTTGAAATGTCAGTTTACTCTGTTTGTACATGTTACGCACACTGGATTAGTTGAGCGAACGAGATTCATTTTTGCTTCTAATATGAGCTGCGAACACCTTGTCGCAGAATAAAGCCGAGTTGTGTACATTGATAGTTGGATACTAGATCCAGTGTTGGGGAAAAGTCAGCGGGGTCACACATGGGGTCACACCCTTTTGGCGAGACAGTTCCGCTCATTTTTTAGAATGGCTCGAGGGCAACGGACAGCATACGCTCATCTGTCAATGTTTTTCTCCTGTCATGTTTGATTTTCTCGTATATCCACTGAATAAATACGTAATTTTTTGATGATTGCTCATGAGGCATGATGTTTTATAACTTTACCTCTCCCAGCACGGTTGATATATATTTCATCAGAGTTGTGGGCAAGGCTGTGTGGTCAAAATATATTGGCCTTTCTCCACCAGAGGAATGTTTTCTAGATCTCAGGGAGTTTTTTTTTTTTTCTTCCTGAACGGTAGCCAGGGAACTGAGATGAGGAGGTACGGGCGTGCACTCTCTTGGTCATGCCCTTGTCTGGCTTACTTTAGTTGTTGCTTTTTTTGGACAACTTGGGCATTTGATAATTCAGCAAAGGATTTACTGCGGTGAGTTACTGTACTGGTGCTGAATGTGACTTTTCTCTTGAAAACATGATGTGGTACTTTTGGATAGATGTGGTGCCACATAAATGACATGCTCAAGTGAATCAATGAAGTTGTGACCGAAGCCTTTTGAAATGGCCAGTGCAAGCAGTGCACAGGTCAACTTGAGGGCAGCTTGACTTGTTCTGTGAAATATGAGCATTGCTCTTGCCTCCCAATTACCCTCTCCTGTCCTGGCCTGACTAATTCTCCCATTTGTTGGGATGTTTTTGTCTAGATCTGCTGTCGGAATCCTAGTTACCTGTTGCTGTGAGGGGGTGTGTGAGGGTTTGAGTTCCTTGATTGAT
The DNA here is from genome assembly GCA_029692085.1 of Gymnothorax javanicus. Lineage (NCBI taxonomy): Eukaryota > Metazoa > Chordata > Actinopteri > Anguilliformes > Muraenidae > Gymnothorax > Gymnothorax javanicus. The sequence goes on from CM056201.1 coordinate 9,226,998, forward strand.
TGTGGAACTGTCCTGTGTGCACCCCTGCCTCTGGCTCATTGCATGCTGGGATAGGGTTCCAGCACCCCACCTCGCTGACCGGGGATAAGTGAGTTACATAATGGATGGATGAAAGTCTTGTGGTGTGTGTACTGGTAGTTTAGAGTGAGTAATCAATTTTCTCCATGAACAAGAGATTTTTAAAAAAGGGGGGAAAAAAAGTGGAGTGTTTGACTTCAGTGGGAATTATTTGATTTTTGTGGTGGATTTGCTGGTTTAATTGCTTTGCTGGAGTGTCGTGTGTGATTTTGGCTCTGTTTGGGCTTTGAAATCGCAGATTTCACACCAGGACACAATGTTATTCAGAAGACATGGAGAAGTTACTGGCCCAAGAATTATTGTGTTGGCATAAATATGATTACCTCTAGTGCAGACAAAAACGGTAGGTTGATGCTACGAGTGGACGCAACTGGCGCCCTTCGTTTAATGATCCAAAATTTAATTCAATGATGGTATTATCAAAACTTTATTGACACTCTGTTCTTCTCAAGGTGGCTTTGAATGGCCAAAATATCAAGACTGTTGTTGTTTTAAAAAATCAATTTGGAGCATTAAACAATGCTGAGAGTGTGATTTTTATTCTCGGCATTGGTATAGTAACTAGTAATAACCACATGACAGGCTGGTTGAAAAAATGATCTAGATCTTTGTAGCTCCTTACACCTGCTCTCCTGTATTACCCCCTCTGTAGCTCCTTACACCTGCTCTCCTGTATTACCCCCCCCTCTGTAGCCCCCTTACACCTGCTCTCCTGTATTACCCCTCTGTAGCTCCTTACCCCTGCTCTCCTGTATTACCCCCTCTGTAGCTCCTTACTCCTGCTCTCCTGTATTACCCCCTCTGTAGCCCCTTACTCCTGCTCTCCTGTATTACCCCTCTGTAGCTCCTTACTCCTGCTCTCCTGTATTACCCCCTCTGTAGCTCCTTACACCTGCTCTCCTGTATTACCCCCTCTGTAGCTCCTTACACCTGCTCTCCTGTATTACCCCCTCTGTAGCCCCTTACACCTGCTCTCCTGTATTCCCCCCCTCTGTAGCTCCTCACACCTGCTCTCCTGTATTACCCCCTCTGTAGCTCCTTACACCTGCTCTCCTGTATTACCCCCTCTGTAGCCCCTTACACCTGCTCTCCTGTATTACCCCCTCTGTAGCTCCTTAAACCTGCTCTCCTGTATTACCCCCTCTGTAGCTCCTTACACCTGCTCTCCTGTATTACCCCCCCTCTGTAGACCCCCTCCTGTGTACCCCCACCTGCTCTCCTGCACCTGCTCTCCTGTATTACCCCCTCTGTAGCCCCTTACACCTGCTCTCCTGTATTACCCCCTCTGTAGCTCCTTACACCTGCTCTCCTGTATTACCCCCTCTGTAGCCCCTTACACCTGCTCTCCTGTATTACCCCCTCTGTAGCTCCTTACACCTGCTCTCCTGTATTGCCCCCTCTGTAGCTCCTTACACCTGCTCTCCTGTATTACCCCCCTGTAGCCCTTACACCTGCTCTCCTGTATTACCCCCTCTGTAGCTCCTTACACCTGCTCTCCTGTATTCCCCCCTCTGTAGCTCCTTACACCTGCTCTCCTGTATTCCCCCCTCTGTAGCTCCTTACACCTGCTCTCCTGTATTACCCCCTCTGTAGCCCCTTACACCTGCTCTCCTGTACACCCCCTCTGTAGCCCCTTACACCTGCTCTCCTGTATTACCCCTCTGTAGCTCCTACACCTGCTCTCCTGTATTACCCCCCCTCTGTAGCCCCTTACACCTGCTCTCCTGTATTACCCCTCTGTAGCCCCTTACACCTGCTCTCCTGTATTACCCCCTCTGTAGCTCCTTACACCTGCTCTCCTGTATTCCCCCCCTCTGTAGCTCCTTACACCTGCTCTCCTGTATTCCCCCCCTCTGTAGCTCCTTACACCTGCTCTCCTGTATTACCCCCTCTGTAGCCCCTTAAACCTGCTCTCCTGTATTACCCCCTCTGTAGCCCCTTAAACCTGCTCTCCTGTATTACCCCCTCTGTAGCCCCTTACTCCTGCTCTTCTATATTACCCCCTCTGTAGCTCCTTAAACCTGCTCTCCTGTATTACCCCCTCTGTAGCTCCTTACACCTGCTCTCCTGTATTACCCCCTCTGTAGCCCCTTACACCTGCTCTCCTGTATTACCCCCTCTGTAGCTCCTTACACCTGCTCTCCTGTATTACCCCTCTGTAGCTCCTTACTCCTGCTCTCCTGTATTACCCCCTCTGTAGCTCCTTACACCTGCTCTCCTGTATCCCCCCTCTGTAGCTCCTTACACCTGCTCTCCTGTATTCCCCCCCTCTGTAGCCCCTACACCTGCTCTCCTGTATTACCCCTCTGTAGCTCCTTACACCTGCTCTCCTGTATTACCCCCCTCTGTAGCCCTTACACCTGCTCTCCTGTATTACCCCTCTGTAGCTCCTTACACCTGCTCTCCTGTATTCCCCCCCTCTGTAGCTCCTTACACCTGCTCTCCTGTATTCCCCCCTCTGTAGCTCCTTACACCTGCTCTCCTGTATTACCCCCTCTGTAGCTCCTTACACCTGCTCTCCTGTATTACCCCCTCTGTAGCCCCTTAAACCTGCTCTCCTGTATTACCCCCCCCTCTGTAGCTCCTTAAACCTGCTCTCCTGTATTACCCCCCTCTGTAGCTCCTTAAACCTGCTCTCCTGTATTACCCCCTCTGTAGCTCCTTAAACCTGCTCTCCTGTATTACCCCCTCCTGTAGCCCCTACACCTGCTCTCCTGTATTACCCCTCTGTAGCCCCTTACACCTGCTCTCCTGTATTACCCCCCCTCTGTAGCCCCTTACACCTGCTCTCCTGTATTACCCCCCTCTGTAGCCCTTACACCTGCTCTCCTGTATTACCCCCCTCTGTAGCCCCTTACACCTGCTCTCCTGTATTACCCCCTCTGTAGCTCCTTACACCTGCTCTCCTGTATTACCCCCTCTGTAGCTCCTTACACCTGCTCTCCTGTATTCCCCCCCCTCTGTAGCCCCTACACCTGCTCTCCTGTATTACCCCCCTCTGTAGCCCCTTACACCTGCTCTTCTGTATTACCCCTCTGTAGCTCCTTACACCTGCTCTCCTGTATTACCCCCTCTGTAGCTCCTTACACCTGCTCTCCTGTATTACCCCCTCTGTAGCTCCTTACACCTGCTCTCCTGTATTCCCCCCCTCTGTAGCTCCTCACACCTGCTCTCCTGTATTCCCCCCTCTGTAGCCCCTTACACCTGCTCTCCTGTATTACCCCCTCTGTAGCTCCTTAAACCTGCTCTCCTGTATTACCCCCTCTGTAGCCCCTTACTCCTGCTCTCCTATATTACCCCCTCTGTAGCTCCTTAAACCTGCTCTCCTGTAATACCCCCTCTGTAGCTCCTTACACCTGCTCTCCTGTATTACCCCCTCTGTAGCCCCTTACACCTGCTCTCCTGTGTTACCCCCTGTAGCCCCTTACACCTGCTCTCCTGTATTACCCCTCTGTAGCTCCTTACACCTGCTCTCCTGTATTACCCCTCTGTAGCTCCTTAAACCTGCTCTCCTGTATTACCCCTCTGTAGCTCCTTAAACCTGCTCTCCTACCCCCACCTGCCCCTTACCCCTCTGTGCCCCCCTCTGCAGCCCCCACCTGCTCTCCTGTGTTCCCCTCTGTAGCTCCTTACACCTGCTCTCCTGTATTACCCCCTCTGTAGCCCCTTACACCTGCTCTCCTGTATTACCCCCTCTGTAGCTCCTCACACCTGCTCTCCTGTATTCCCCCCTCTGTAGCCCCTTACACCTGCTCTCCTGTATTACCCCCCTCTGTAGCTCCTCACACCTGCTCTCCTGTATTACCCCCTCTGTAGCTCCTCACACCTGCTCTCCTGTATTACCCCCTCTGTAGCTCCTTACACCTGCTCTCCTGTATTACCCCCTCTGTAGCTCCTTACACCTGCTCTCCTGTATTACCCCCTCTGTAGCTCCTCACACCTGCTCTCCTGTATTACCCCCTCCGTAGCTCCTTACCCCCTTGCTCTCCTGTATTACCCCTCTGTAGCTCCTTACCCCTGCTCTCCTGTATTACCCCCTCTGTAGCTCCTTACACCAGCTCTCCTGTATTACCCCCTCTGTAGCTCCTTACACCAGCTCTCCTGTATTATCCCCTCTGTTGCTCCTTACACCTGCTCTCCTGTATTACCCCCTCCGTAGCTCCTTACACCTGCTCTCCTGTATTACCCCCTCTGTAGCTCCTTACACCTGCTCTCCTGTATTACCCCCTCTGTAGCTCCTTACACCAGCTCTCCTTTATTACCCTCTCTGTAGCTCCTTACACCTGCTCTCCTGTATTACCCCCCTCTGTAGCTCCTCACACCTGCTCTCCTGTATTACCCCCTCTGTAGCTCCATACACCTGCTCTCCTGTATTACCCCCTCTGTAGCTCCTCACACCTGCTCTCCTGTATTACCCCCCTCTGTAGCCCCTTACACCTGCTCTCCTGTATTACCCCCCTCTGTAGCTCCTTACACCTGCTCTCCTGTATTACCCCCTCTGTTGCTCCTTAAACCTGCTCTCCTGTATTACCCCCTCTGTAGCTCCTTACACCTGCTCTCCTGTATTACCCCCCTCTGTAGCTCCTCACACCTGCTCTCCTGTATTACCCCCCCTGTAGCTTCTCACACCTGCTCTCCTGTATTACCCCCTCTGTAGCTCCTCACACCTGGTCTCCTGTATTGCCCCCTCTGTAGCCCCTTACACCTGCTCTCCTGTATTACCCCCTCTGTAGCTCCTTACACCTGCTCTCCTGTATTACCCCCTCTGTAGCTCCTCACACCTGCTCTCCTGTATTCCCCCCTCTGTAGCCCCTTACACCTGCTCTCCTGTATTACCCCCTCTGTAGCTCCTTACACCTGCTCTCCTGTATTACCCCCTCTGTAGCTTCTCACACCTGCTCTCCTGTATTACCCCCTCTGTAGCTCCTCACACCAGCTCTCCTGTATTAGGCCCTCTGTAGGTCCTTACACCTGCTCTCCTGTATTTCACCCGATTCCTCAATGTAAGGTGCCTCAATGTAAAATTGTCAATCACTTCAGCTATATCACCCTTATTTTTTTTTTATTAAAAACAAACTAAATTAAAAAAAATATGACTCAAATAGTTTTTTTTTTTTTGCATACTGCATCTCTCTGAGCTTTCAGTGAGCAAGAGAAATATCAAGGGCTGCGATCTGCAGATCAGGTAATGGCTTCTATTTGACAGGCTTTGCATTGACAAATCTGCTTGAAACTTGCTGTGAAAGGAATAGCATGTTGTAAGATGCACATTCTTTTATTCATGTATCATTTTGTGCCATGAACTGGAATTTGTTCTAAATAGCATTTCATTACCGCTTCAATACTGATAATGATCTCTTGTAGCTTTAACTTCGTTAAATACTTCTTGTGGTTGTATTGAGTTTAAATTTTTCCTGTTTCTTTGAGAGCGTTTGATTTGGGTTAATTTGAGGTGTTGCAGGGGATATTTGATGCATTGGATTTTAGGTCAAGGTGAGGGTTTGCTGCGCATCACGGCTCAGCACTTTGGACGCAGTTAGGGCTGGGGCGATTCTGAATCGAATTTTTTTTTTTTTTTTTTTTTTAAGGCGTAGTACCACCACCTGCTGCCATGGGGCGAACATCCGAGCTCTCCCTTTTCCTTTATTAAACCCGACGCAGGTTGAACGAAAGTGCCAGAGATCAAAGGGTATGTGAAATGCCTCCGGAAAAAAACTTGACTGACATCAAGCGTCTAAAAAATACACAAGGTGGAAAACATTCTGTAAAGCGGGTGAAACGTGAATGTGAGATTAAATTATCACAGTCGCACAAAATGCCGTGGCAATGGCAATCGTGTTCATGCTGTGCTGTTCTATGGCCATTTAAATTTCAAAATGCAGCAATCAAACATGCTGTCTTAATAAACAGCTCTACTCATTCAACTTAGAGAGTAAACGCATCCACCATTTGATTGCTAATCAAACAAGTAAACTGGAACAGGTTACTTTTCTTAAGAGTAGCCTAATTGGTTGATAGGAGACAATTCTGTAGTCCTTTACTTGGCTCCATGCAGCATGTCGCCGAAAAATACTGATGTCAGTCAGTTTTTTTTCCGGAAGCATTTCACATGCCCTTTGATGTTTGGCACTTTCGTTCAACCTGCGTCGGGGTTAATAAAGGAAAAGGGAAAGCTCGGATGTTCGCCCCATGGCAGCAGGTGGTGGTACTACGCCTTAAAAAAAAAAATCGATTCAGAATCGCCCCAGCCCTAGCTGCAGTGCTGGGTCTGCATCCGTATTCTGCTCAGCTGGCCGTTAGGCTAATTGTGGGTTGACCATGGTTGTAACTGAGGGTCGCAATCTACCTTTTCATTAAGTCAAGATTCTGTTTATTTTGTGCATACTGCAGTTTTCTTCTTTCTACTTATAGGGGGTGAAACTCAGTTGGCATGTTGTTCTTCGTTTGCCAGATCAGTTGAGGGCAGTTCCATGGTAACAGAGTGACGTTCTGAGGCTGATGGTAAACTGTGCCAGTGCTCTCAGCATGCGGCGCTGGCTGCGGTGCCAAGCCGCACTTACAAATGCGCAAGATTACTCTCCATCAGTTAACCCTTTCAGTGACTCTGAGCCCAAAGTGTTGTTGCTGAAATGGGACACGAGTGCTGCGTGGCTCTCTGGCGATGTCTCAAAATCCCGCAAAAGCTCTTATTGCTCAAAGCATTCTCTTTTATTTTTTTGTCTCTTTGTGTTCAACTAAACTGGACAAATAAAGTTAGGGATCACCCCAAATTTTGAATTTGAAATATTTGATAGTTTGTATTTTTTTCCAGATTATATTTTAATATTGAAAAGTTGGGTGATCCCTAACTTTCTTTGTCCAGTATACCTTAAGTTTCTCGCAAATGGTTTTGGAACAAAGGTGTGACACTTTGTATACATTATTTTTTGGAATGCATTGCTAAGGTGATTTTGTTTTTTTTGTTTTTTCTTCTTTTTTAATGCAGAGCATTCTATTCGTATGCGGGGTGATTGCATTGCCTATGATGCAGTCAGCTTTAAACTCGGAGTCCACCCTTGTCGCTCGCTAGAGCACAAATTTCGCCCTTTGTACAGTCAGTGTTTTGGAATCTTTGGAATGTTTATTTTTTTCTCCCAAAAAAAATTCAGAGTTTGCGTTCTAGAACTCCAGTCATTTCGGTTTCCTCCCATAGTGATGGCTGCATCCGTTTCTAACACTCTCTTTGGACAATGGTGATCCTGCAGCTTTTGAGGTTTCTGTGGAAAGACAAGGCCGCTGTTCTTGGAACTGCTGTTCAGGAAGCTTTGTAGTGCAGCTTTACGCTGTATGAACGGACTTCATGAGCCCATTCAGGCCTTCAAACTTCGGTCGTGCAACCGGGCCCCTCTCCTCTCCCAGTGCCCTGTTGCCTTCGCTCTGACGGCGCTCACAGGTTTCAAAAATCTCCAATATTCGTTTCTGCATGTCTGAGATCAGCAAAGCTGTGGAAGTGGATTTATTCTGGTATGGTTGAACTAAGAAACTTCCGCCAAGGTCACTGCTGGCACTTGGGGGTAACTACATTAAAAAAGTTAAGACCCTCTCCCAACATTCTGCTTCTATCACCTGGATTGGCGAAGTAGCGAAGTTCTTCTTGAAAGAGGCAGAACAGATAGTTAGATCTGTTGGCCGGGTTCATAGGTGAATACTACTCGGTGCTGGACTGTTGGATTTAGGACCAGAGCTGGGCAATATATTCATATTATATCAATATCGTGGTCAGATATTGTCTGGGATTTTTTGATGTGGTAATATAGTGATTTGGTCTTTTCTGCTTATAAGAGCTGCATTGCAGTAAAGGGATGCAGTTTTCTGCTCTTGTTAGACTGCTCTCGCTGTTGCCTGTACCTGCTTGGTTGTCGTATCCAAATTACTTATGACTTATGTTTATCCTAAAACAAGCTGTGTAAATATTTTGGTAAAGTACCAATAGTTATTCCCATGATATCACCATTATATCGAGGTATTCTCACAATATTTGATTTTGCTCGTTTGGCCCAGCCCTGCGACACACACCTCTCCTCGTCTGTCTGTGTGTGCACAGTTCAATGCTGCTCCAGTCTTCGCTCCTGTGCATTGAAAAAAATTTTTTTTTTTTTTTTTTTTCCGCTGCTGCCCATCCCCGTTTAAACTCGGGTGCCGGATCACCCAATCGCCATACATCGCCATTCCCGAAATATTATTCACCTGGCCTGATTGCTCTCCGCTGTGTTCAGGCTTGCTTTCGGCCCACTCTTATCAATTAAATCAATTGCTGCTGCATTCCGTCGAACGCACTCCTTGCTGTTGCGGTTGTAGACTTTGCCTCTCTTTACCTGTCCCAATACGCCCTGTGGTCTAAACGTGGAAGGTAGAATTAAGGCCTGGGCGAATCTGAGCGTGGGACATCGCTGCTTCCTATCCTTCCCGCTCGTTGTCTCGCCCTCCTGTTTTACCCTTCAGTATTGTTGCACGTGGTCAGATTGTTGCTGGGCGGTGGAGCTACTAATGCCTGCTCGCCTCGCCCTTTAGAGCTCCACTTGGACTCTGTCACTGCTTTTAATTGAATGTGATTCCTGTCAGGGTCAGCTGTTTGTCTGTAATCATGTTAATTTTGAGTTAAGGAGTAAGAGCTGGAGGTCAAAGCAAGGGTTTCGGCCAGATTGCGAATTTACTGAAGTGTCACTAGTGTGCCTTTAGGGATCAGTGCAGGGTTCCCAAGCTAATAGATCAGCGTTATTGTCTCAGGTATTTTGCAGTGCTCATTGGAATGTGTGACTCATTTTTCCATCTCCAGTTTTGTGTGGGTCTGAACACGGATGGTTTCATGGGTAAATGCATGATTGGATATTAGGTCAGATGGTGTCAAGAATGGCAGGGACCCCTTTTTGTGCCAACAACCACTGTGTTGCTTTAGTCCATTTTTGGGCGGCTGACCACAAATGCTTCGGTTCGTCGACAACAGTAATTCTCCCTTTCAGGGGAGAAGAAAAGGAAGAAATACCGTCAAAGCCACTGGAGCCATTAAGATAAGATACACTTTATTGAACCCCGTGAGGTAATTTGTCCTCTGCATTTGACCCATCCTATAGTTAGGAGCAGTGGGCAGCTACAGAGCAGCGCCTGGGGACTAACTCCAGTCCTAAAGCCAGTTCTTTGGTCAGGGGTCATGACTGTGCTGCTGTGGGGCTTGAGTGCAGTATGACTGTGCTGCTGTTGGGCTTGAATGTAGTAGGACTGTACTGCTGTAGGGCTTGAGTGCAGTATGACTGGGCGGCTGTAGGGGTTGAGTGCAGTATGACTGTGCTGCTATAGGGGTTGAGTCCAGTATGACTGTGCTGCTGAAGGAGTTGAGTGCAGTATGACTGGGCTGCTGTAGGGGTTGAGTGCAGTTTGTCTGTGCTTCTGTAGGGCTTGAGTGCAGTATGACTGTGCTGCTGTAGGGGTTGAGTGCAGTATGACTGTGCTGCTGTTGGGCTTGAATGCAGTAGGACTGTGCTGCTGTAGGGGTTGAGTGCAGTATGACTGTGCTGCTTTAGGGGTTGAGTGCAGTATGACTGGGCTGCTGTAGGGGGTTGAGTGCAGTATGACTGTGCTGCTGTGGGGCTTGAGTGCAGTATGACTGTGCTGCTGTAGGGGTTGAGTGCAGTTTGACCATGCTGCTGTAGGGGTTGAGTCCAGTATGACTGTGCTGCTGTAGGAGTTGAGTGCAGTATGACTGGGCTGCTGTAGGGGGGGTTGTGACTGTGTAGGGGTTGACTGACTGCTGCTGTAGGGGTTGAGTGCAGCTATGACTGTGCTGCTAGGGGTTGAGTGCAGTATGACTGTGCTGCTGTAGGGGTTGAGTGCAGTATGACTGTGCTGCTGTTGGGGTTGAGTGCAGTATGACTGTGCTGCTGTAGGGGTTGAGTGCAGTTTGACCATGCTGCTAGGGGTTGTATGACTGGCTGCTTAGGAGTGCAGTATGACCATGCTGCTGTATGACTGGGGTTGAGTCCAGTATGACTGTGCTGCTGTAGGAGTTGAGTGCAGTATGACTGTGCTGCTGTAGGGGTTTAGTGCAGTTTGACCATGCTGCTGTAGGGGTTGAGTGCCGTATGACTGGGCTGCTGTAGGAGTTGAGTGCAGTATGACTTTGCTGCTGTAGGCCTTGAATGCAGTATGACTGTGCTGCTTTGGGGTTGAGTGCAGTATGACTGTGCTGCTGTAGGGGTTGAGTGCAGTATGACTGTGCTGCTGTTGGGGTTGAGTGCAGTATGACTGTGCTGCTGTAGGGGTTGAGTGCAGTATGACTGTGCTGCTGTAGGGGTTGAGTGCAGTATGACTGTGCTGCTGTAGGGGTTGAGTGCCAGGGTATGACTGTGCTGCTGTGTTGGGGTTGAGTGCAGTATGACTGTGCTGCTGTTGGGGTTGAGTGCAGTATGACTGTGCTGCTGTAGGGGGTTGAGTGCAGTATGACTGTGCTGCTGTAGGGGTTGAGTGCAGTATGACTGGGCTGCTGTAGGGGTTGAGTGTATGACTGTGCTGCTGTAGGGGTTGAGTGCAGTATGACTGTGCTGCTGTAGGGGTTGAGTGCAGTATGACTGTGCTGCTGTAGGGGTTGAGTGCAGTATGACTGTGCTGCTGTAGGGGTTGAGTGCAGTATGACTGGGCTGCTGTTGGGGGTTGAGTGCAGTATGACTGTGCTGCTGTAGGGGTTGAGTGCAGTATGACTGGGCTGCTGTAGGGGTTGAGTGCAGTATGACTGTGCTGCTGTTGGGGTTGAGTGCAGTATGACTGTGCTGCTGTAGGGGTTGAGCTGCAGTATGACTGTGCTGCTGTAGGGGTTGAGTGCAGTATGACTGTGCTGCTGTAGGGGTTGAGTGCAGTATGACTGTGCTGCTGTTGGGGTTGAGTGCAGTATGACTGTGCTGCTGTGGGGCTGCTATGGGGCTGCTGTAGGGGTTGAGTGCAGTATGACTGTGCTGCTGTGGGGGTTGAGTGCAATATGACTGTGCTGCTGTAGGGGTTGAGTGCAGTATGACTGTGCTGCTGTAGGGGGTTGAGTGCAGTATGACTGTGCTGCTGTTGGGGGTTGAGTGCAGTATGACTGTGCTGCTGTAGGGGTTGAGTGCAGTATGACTGGGCTGCTGTAGGGGTTGAGTGCAGTATGACTGTGCTGCTGTAGGGGTTGAGTGCAGTATGACTGTGCTGCTGTGGGGGTTGAGTGCAGTATGACTGGGCTGCTGTAGGGGTTGAGTGCAGTATGACTGTGCTGCTGTAGGGGTGGGGGTTGAGTGCAGTATGACTGTGCTGCTGTAGGGGTTGAGTGCAGTATGACTGGGCTGCTGCTGAGTGCAGGGGTTTGTGCTGCAGTGCAGTGACTGTGCTGTTGTGGGGGTTGAGTGCAGTATGACTGGGCTGCTGTAGGGGTTGAGTGCAGTATGACTGTGCTGCTGTAGGGGGTTGAGTGCAGTATGACTGGGCTGCTGTAGGGCTTTGGAGTGCAGTATGACTGGGCTGCTGTTGAGGGGTTGACTGTGCTGCAGTATGACTATGTGCTGCTGTGGGGGTTGAGTGCAGTATGACTGTGCTGCTGTAGGGTTGAGTGCAGTATGACTGTGCTGCTGTAGGGGCTGCTGTAGGGGTTGAGGGGTTGAGTATGACTGTGCTGCTGTAGGGGTTGAGTGCAGTATGACTGTGCTGCTGTAGGGGTTGAGTGCAGTATGACTGTGCTGCTGTAGGGGTTGAGTGCAGTATGACTGGGCTGCTGTAGGGGTTGAGTGCAGTATGACTGTGCTGCTGTAGGGGTTGAGTGCAGTATGACTGTGCTGCTGTAGGGGTTGAGTGCAGTATGACTGTGCTGCTGTAGGGGGTTGAGTGCAGTATGACTGTGCTGCTGTAGGGGTTGAGTGCAGTATGACTGTGCTGCTGTAGGGTTGAGTGCAGTATGACTGTGCTGCTGTAGGGGTTGAGTGCAGTATGACTGGGCTGCTGTAGGGGTTGAGTGCAGTATGACTGTGCTGCTGTAGGGTTGACTGTGCAGCTGCTGCTGTAGAGGGGTTGAGTGCAGTATGACTGTGCTGCTGTAGGGGTTGAGTGCAGTATGACTGTGCTGCTGTAGGGGTTGAGTGCAGTATGACTGGCCTGCTGTCGGGGGTTGAATGCAGTATGACTGTGCTGCTGTAGGGGTTGAGTGCAGTATGACTGTGCTGCTTTAGGGGTTGAGTGCAGTATGACTGTGCTGCTGTAGGGGTTGAGTGCATGACTGACTGTGCTGCAGTATGACTGTGCTGGTAGGGGTTGAGTGCAGTATGACTGTGCTGCTGTAGGGGCTGCTGTAGGGGCTTAGGGGGTTGAGTGCAGTATGACTGTGCTGCTGTGGGGTTGAGTGCAGTTTGACTGTGCTGCTGTAGGGGTTGAGTGCAGTATGACTGTGCTGCTGTAGGGGTTGAGTGCAGTATGACTGCTGCTGCTGTAGGGGTGAGTGCAGTATGACTGGGCTGCTGCAGGGGTTGAGTGCAGTATGACTGGCTGCTGTAGGGGCTGCTGTAGGGGGTTGAGTGCAGTATGACTGTGCTGTTGTAGTGCAGTTGAGTGTATGAGTGCTATGGCTGGGCTGCTGTAGGGGTTGAGTGCAGTATGACTGGGCTGCTGTCGGGGCTGTATGACTGGGCTTGAGTGCAGTATGACTGTGCTGCTGTAGGGGTTGAGTGCAGTATGACTGGGCTGCTGTAGGGGTTGAGTGCAGTATGACAGCTGCTGTAGGGGTTGAGTGCAGTATGACTGCTGCTGTAGGGGGTTGAGTGCAGTATGACTGACTGGCCTGCTGCTGTAGGGGTTGAGTGCAGTATGACTGTGCTGCTGTAGGGGTTGAGTGCAGTATGACTGTGCTGTTGTAGGGGTTGAGTGCAGTATGACTGTGCTGCTGTTGGGGTTGAGTGCAGTATGACTGTGCTGCTGTTGTTGGGGTTGAGTGCAGTATGAGTGTGCTGCTGTTGAGGCAGTATGACTTGCTGCTGTAGGGGTTGCGTGCAGTATGACTGGGCTGCTTTTGGGGTTGAGTGCAGTATGACTGTGTTGCTCTAGGGGTTGAGTGCTGTATGACTGGGCTGCTGTAGGGGTTGAGTGCAGTACGACTGTGCTGCTGTAGGGCTTGAGTTCAGTATGACTGGGCTGCTGTAGGGCTTGAATGCAGTATGACTGGGCTGCTGTAGGGTTTGAGTGCAATATGACTGTGCTGCTGTTGGGGTTGAGTGCAGTATGACTGTGCTGCTGTTGGGGTTGAGTGCTGTATGACTGGGCTGCTGTAGGGGTTGAGTGCAGTATGACTGTGCTGCTGTAGGGGTTGAGTGCAGTATGACTGTGCTGCTGTGTAGGTTTGAGTGCAGTATGACTGTGCTGTTGTAGGGGTTGAGTGCAGTATGACTGGCTGGCTGTAGGGGTTGAGTGCTGTATGACTGGGCTGCTGTAGGGGTTGAGTGCAGTATGACTGTGCTGCTGTAGGGGTTGAGTGCAGTAGGACTTTTCTGCTGTAGGGGTTAAGTGCAGGTTGACTGGGCTGCTGTAGGGGTTGAGTGCAGTATGACTGGGCTGCTGTAGGGGTTGAGTGCAGTATGACTGTGCTGCTGTAGGGGTTGAGTGCAGTATGACTGTGCTGCTGTAGGGGTTGAGTGCAGTATGACTGGGCTGCTGTTGGGGTTGAGTGCAGTTTGACTGGGCTGCTGTAGGGGTTGAGTGCAGTATGACTGGGCTGCTGTAGGGGTTGAGTGCAGTATGACTGTGCTGCTGTGGGGGTTGAGTGCAGTATGACTGTGCTGCTGTAGGGGTTGAGTGCAGTATGACTGTGCTGCTGTAGGGGTTGAGTGCAGTATGACTGTGCTGCTGTAGGGGTTGAGTGCAGTATGACTGTGCTGGGGTTGTTTTTTGGCTGCCTGATGCGCTGGGACTCCAGCCTGGAGCCAGAAGAGCAAATCCAATGTAGCCCTCTTGATATTCTGTTACATGTAGGCAAAAAGGGAACTTGTCCTGTGGCGTATTTAAGCAGGAAGATTTCTTAAGTTTGCGGTAAAGCTTCCCTTGGTAAGACTCCGAACGGCTCCTTTTATTTCTGTTTGCGTTCCAGATCAGGTAGGAATCTGGTTTTTAAAGTGGTCATCTTGCTGACCTGATGATCACTGCAGCTGTTTTTACACAAAGCAGGATGACTGATTTGGCCGGATAACCGTGCAGTCACAACCTGGGCCTGCACTATCTGCTTCAGCCCTTGTTCGAGTCCGTGCACTTAGCTAATGCTGTCCAGCGTGATTAAATTCTCTCTGACCCGATGGTACGGTGGGTGAGGCAGTTTCCATCACCCTGTGACGTTTTCAGCAGCACCAGTCCTCTTAATCGAGGTCAAGGCCGGTGGAGGTGTGCATCCGTCTCTCTCTTTCTCTCCCTCTCCCTCCCTCCCTCTCTCCCTGCAGGAGTGTAATGAGTGCCTGTGTGCACCTTGTCATTGTGAGTGAACTGGTTTGGCCTCTTTGCCTTCCCCTGCAGCAGTGCTGATGCGCTCCTCACCCCCGCGATGACCCCTTTCGTCTTCCTGGGGCCTCGTGACGTCTTGCCTGTGGTGAGCCTGAGGGTTCCTCCCAAAGACGAGCGTCCTACTGCACTCACCTCGTGTTCTCGCACCGTTACTACAGCGTTACGGCAATATTTCCTTTCAGAGAACGCACAATGATGCCACATTAGGTGTTGCTTCATTTTTTATTTTTTCCCCCAGTTTTTGTGGCGTGTTAGGTTAGGTTCTTTAATGTCCCCAAGGGGATAATTGTTTTTATAAGTTTTTATATTGCTGTGTACATATTATACGGTTATATTTGCGGCCAAATACAGTATATTTGGGTGTGAGTTTGGATGTGCTAAACTGCAGTATATTTGGGTGTGAGTTTGGATGTGCTTAACTGTGCCTTGTGTTTGGGTGTGAGATTGGATGTGCTAAATTGTGCTGTATATTTGGGTATGAGTTTGGATGTGCTAAACTGCTATGTGTGTGTGGGTGTGAGTTTGGATGTGCTAAACTGTGCTGTATGTTTGGGTGTGTTTGGATGTGCTAAACTGTGCTGTATGTTTGGATGTGCTAAACTGTGCTGTATGTTTGGATTTGCTAAACTGTGCTGTATGTTTGGATTTGCTAAACTGTGCTGTATGTTTTGGTGTGAGTTTGGACGTGCTAAACTGTGCTGTTTGTTTGGATTTGCTAAACTGTGCTGTATGTTTGAATTTGCTAAACTGTGCTGTATGTTTTGGTGTGAGTTTGGACGTGCTAAACTGTGCTGTATGTTTGGATTTGCTAAACTGTGCTGTATGTTTGGGTGTGATTATGAATGTGCTAAACTGTGCTGTATGTTTGGGTGTGATTATGGATGTACTAAACTGTGCTGTATGTTTGGGTGTGATTATGGATGTGCTAAACTGTGCTGTATGTTTGGGTGTGATTATGGATGTTCTAAACTGTGCTGTATGTTTGGGTGTGAGTTTGGATGTGCTAAACTGTGACGTATGTTTGTGTGTGAGTTTGGATGTGCTGAACTGTGCTGTATGTTTGGGTGTGATTATGGATGTACTAAACTGTGCTGTATGTTTGGGTGTGATTATGGATGTGCTAAACTGTGCTGTATGTTTGGGTGTGATTATGGATGTTCTAAACTGTGCTGTATGTTTGGGTGTGATTTTGGATGTGCTAAACTGTGCTGTATGTTTGGGTGTGATTATGGATGTTCTAAACTGTGCTGTATGTTTGGGTGTGATTATGGATGTGCTAAACTGTGCTGTATGTTTGGGTGTGATTTTGGATGTGCTAAACTGTGCTGTATGTTTGGGTGTGATTATGGATGTGCTAAACTGTGCTGTATGTTTGGGTGTGATTATGGATGTGCTAAACTGTGCTGTATGTTTGGGTGTGATTATGGATGTTCTAATGTTTGTTTGGGTGTGATTATGGATGTGCTAAACTGTGCTGTATGTTTGGGTGTGATTATGGATGTGCTAAACTGTGCCCATGTTTGGGTGTGTCTGGATGTTCTAAATGTGCTGTATGTTTGGGTGTGATTATGGATGTGCTAAACTGTGCTGTATGTTTGGATGAAATTATGGATGTGCTAAACTGTGGATGTTTGGGAGGATTATGGAAAAGCTGTATGTTTGCGTGTGATTTTGGATGTGCTAAACTGCTGTATTTTTCGGTGTGATGAGGGCAGCTCTGCCCAGTCAGTGTCTGTATCATTCTATCAGAGCACAGATGACATGTTATGAAATTATGAAAATGGGAAGTAGGAGGAAAAAAGCAATGACAAATAACATGATAAAACCTTAAGATCAACGTCCCTCTCCCTAAACACGCACACACAAACACACACACACACACACAGTTCTGTGAAGGGCACTTGTGGTTGAGGACCACCAATGAATGCACACTGTTCATAGTGGCCAAGAATTAATGCATCTCTCACAGATACTGCATGTCTGCTTATCTCTCCAAGCAAGGTTGTTTTAGCTGGTGGTCTCATGTGGTTTAACTCCAAACTTTCTTCAGAGTTATTGCACTCCAGGTTGGTCTCAGAATCCGCATGGCTCATCCCAGGAAATGCTTATTATGAGACAGACCAATGTTCTCCTCTTATGTTCTTTCTGTTATAATGGTCTGAAATGTGTAGTTCAGCGCTGCTGAGCTCTGCAGCAGCTAAAACCTGATGGGTCTTGCTTGGTGCATCTTTTTACTCACGGTGGCTTTTTCTGCACTTTACAATGGTTTCCTGACTGACCGTTTCCAGTTTTGTCCTTTGCGTCGGTTGCTTTGATGATTGAAGAACACAAAGTCGTTGGGGGACTTCTGTGGGAATAACGAGAGGCTGCTTTCACAGAAGGCTGAATTAATCTCGCAGTAAGCAGTGATCAGCAGGGGCAAGTCAACATCCATGCTGAAGCCAGTCAATACAGACACGTGCCAAAATGGTACCGGTTGTGTTGTGTTGCATTTGGATGCCAGTTCTGCAGTGTAAAGGGGGGGGTCTCACTGCATTGCTGTGGCAGCCTCATGACGGTGTGTTAGCGCTGCAGAGTGAAAGTATGCCTGTTTTTAAACATCTTTCACGTGTTCTTTAACCTGCCTCTGCCTAATTGCAGGTTCATTTGGGCATGTTGGACGGCTGACAGCAACACAAAGGTTGTGCACTTTAAGCACCGCGCGGGGCTGGGCTACGAAGCGAAACTGTAATTATCAAATATCTTTTGAGTGCGGTAACAATCGTAGCTGTCATGCGGAGTATCTGCTTTCCTTGAGTCTTTTTTTTTTTTCCCCTCCACTTTTCATTCCTAAAACTTATGAGGCCTTGTGTGAAGTGCTTGGTAAAATAATTACTCCTGTTTTCCAGGCATTGATGTGTCAGCCAATCGGTGGCTCGGACACTGAGTCTCTGGGTTACAGGTAGAAACTGGGAGCGTGTTGCTGTTTGGGCTGTGCCAATTGATCGATTCAGATCAGCGTATTGGCTTAAAGGGTTATCTGGTCCAGTTAAAATGTCATGGCCCAACACTCGTTCCTAATGATAGGATTTGTAAAGGAACTAACTTCTATGCATTTGTGAAGCAAATGTGATTTTTTTTTTTTTTTTTTTTTGTACTTGGAAAAAAATTAGTTCGAATTGTTTTTGTCGTTCTAATGTGGTCTGGTCTCGAGCTCGTTAGGCTGCATTCTTGTTTTTCACTGCGTTTCCTCCTCAAATAGGCTTAACCTCTATGGAGGGAGAGTCTTTCATCAAATATTCATGAAGCTGATTTGCGCGCTGAAGTCCTTCAGCCAAATGGGACATTTAGGCTCAAGATTATAAATTCGGTTCTCTTTCGCGGTGCCTTTGAGTGGCCAGTCAGTCACAGCATTAGCCCTTTGCCTTTTTTTTTTTTTTTTTTTTTTTTTTAGCTCACTTGGTCCGGACCAAAGGGAGCCCATGTGATCACGCGGCGGCGTCCGGCGCATAGACTGTATAAAAAGATAGAGGAGGCAACCGTGACATCACCCATTGGTTTCAGCATACCATTTAGGAAGCATAGATTTCGGCAATTTGAATTGCGCCATTTTGTCATTTTGAAACCGGATGTGATTCCTGTTGGACGAGAGCGTGAATTGAAGATCCAGGGAGGAGGGAGGGGTGGATCTACGGGTGGATCTGACCATATCTGATGAGGACCAGAGGATAGCCACGCCCCTAAATCATATTCTGGCTTTATCCTTTATTCTAGTCTCTTTGGGACCATAATTTACAAAAATGAACATCATGATATAATGAAGGAGACTTGAAACCTGTGATAGATATCATAAAGTAATGTGGAAAATCATTATTGAAATAAATCAGGTGGGAAAGTAGGGTCATTTTACCACAGACTTCTATAGGATTGAACTTCTTTGTGCAACCAATGACGTCGCCATCTGCTGGCCATTAAATAGAATGCAAAATTTAGAGATATCCACATTGGCCTCAGTTTTCAGACCCGGGCGCTGCATCCATCTTTTTATACAGTCTATGATCCAGCGTCTGCATTAACTTTGATCTTCTTCTCCCAAACCACTAAAGGGATCAATGTGAAATTTGGTGGGGAGGTATAATGGATGGACAACTTATAAATTGTTCAATTGGTGCAAATCCGTCCATATAACGCGTTTCAGGCTATATCTTCTGGAACCTAAGTCTTAGAAACAAAATTCTTTTATTGTTAGATTCTGTGGATCAGGACGAATCAGCCTATATAAGCCCCACCCATTTGCTCATCTGCAAATTTTCCGCCATTTTGAATTGTTTGTGAAAAAAACTGAAATTTCTATCTGTGATGACGATAGACGGAAATTAAATTTCATTAGCCCGTATACTCACTGTTATCAATCATGAAACTTTCTACTATTGTTAAGGATGTGTAAAAGGGCTGTCTTAATGCAAATTACTTCGATTGGCCAAATGGTGGTGCTATAGAGTGGTACAATAAATTTGATTCTAATTGACCAATATGTGGCACTGTAGTAAGAAAAGCAATGTAAAATTGCATATTTGTTTTCAACCATCTGACTCAATGGTTCTAATTTTGCATATTGCATCTCTGGATGAGGATCAAATAGTCTTTCCAATGAGCAAAATAAATCTAAATATCTGGCTGCTATTTGTCAATCAGATTACGGCTGCTATTTCAAAGACATGGCAGTGACTAATCTACGTGAAATTTGCAGGGCTAAGTACACAATACACAGTTAGGTGCCATTAACTGGAAATTTGTTGAAAAACATACAAATTGTGTCCTCACTGCTTCAAAACTGATGATTACCTCATGTTGCTTGGACCCCATAGTTACCACTTGTAGTTCATTTTCTATTCATTTTCTATACCCGCTTATTCCTTACTAGGGTCGCGGGGCGAGCTGGAGCCTATCCCAGCTGACTACGGGCAAAGGCAGGGACCCACCCTGGACAGCTTGCCAATCCATCGCAGGGCGCACACACCATTCACAGAGCATTCACTCTCACACTCATACCTATGGGCAATTTAGTGTCTCCAATTAACCTAACATGCATGTCTTTGGACTGTGGGAGGAAACCGGAGTACCCGGAGAAAACCCACGCGACCACAGGGAGAACATGCAAACTCCACACAGAAAGGCCACAGGCCGGATTCGAACCCACAACCTTCTTGCTGTGAGGCAGCAATGCTAACCACTGCGCCACTGTGCCAAAAGGTGTCTACATTGTCCCAGTGTTGGACCCAAGCATAAAAAATACTGCCATCTGTGAGCTTAAATAACACTAAAGCCTGAAATAAACCAAGTAAGCTACAGTGCCCATGGCACTATTATTATTATTATTATTATTATTATTATTATTACATCATTTTAAAGTCTTTGTTCAAATGGTGCTCCCTGGTGCTACGAGAAGAATGTGAGGTTTCATCACTGTTATTATTTTTATTGAGTTTTCTTTAGCTGACGTGTGAAGCCTGCCTGCACTGCGGTGGCCAGGCATGATAAGTTGTTATTGTACTTGAAGTACAGCCAGCAGCAACAGCAAAACGGCAAAACTATCGAGAGGAACAGTAGTGGTTCAGGTTTTCATAATTATTCACTTTTCTTTTTGACTCTGATGAGGTCGAGTACTTTCTGAGCGGGTGGTGGCACAGTCCCAGGATTTCCCTGCAGAACCTTTCCCACGGCATCATGCTCCGTATACCAGCGTCCTTTCTGTAGTTAAACGGTGCTCACATCCCTGGCCGATGCACCTGATGTATAGGGTCCCCTCCATTGCTCCAAGGTCCCGGTTTGATGGTTGCATGTCTATTGTTGCTGGTCCTGCTGGTTGGCTGGGGTTAGAGTGGGCACTCTGACTGGTCTGCAGCTAAGAATGCTGGGTGGGATGCATTTTTTGTTGTGACACATTTTCCCGATTTTCTGTGACTCATGCCTCAGTCGCCCTTCTGTCCTTCTGGACCAGACAGGATCGCCTTTGTTGCCCTCGTGCATCGATGAGCCTTGGGCACCCAGCACCTGTCACTGCTTCGTGGTTTCTCCCTCCATGGGTCACTAGGTAGCTACTCACATCTGCTGACGGGAAGCACCTCGTACACCTTGCCGTTTTGGCAATATTCCGACCCCCTCGTCTGCCCGTAACAGTTTAGCCCTGATCACTGTTGCTCAGGTTTTTGCGTTGCCTATTTCTTCCACCTCTAACACGTGGGCGATGAAAATTGGCTGTTCGTCCCCGTCTGTTACACCCCAAACCTTGACATGCAGCGTTTTTCGCTTCGTCTGTCGGTGATCATATCTCGCCTCAGCGGAGTATATTTAATATGGACTGAAGCGCAGCGGAGCTGGAGATCTGAAGCCCGGCCGTGCACTCGTCCGTTCCCTTCGCTTAAGGCCCCGCCCCCATCCGTCATTATCGCGGTCGCCGTGGCAGCGACTGGGAAGGGAGTGGGAGTCCGAGTGAACTGAAATAGCGGAAAGTTCAGCCGCTAGCGAGGGCCTCTGTCTTCAGCTATGAGACGCACCAGCTGGCCCGGATCGGGAGCGCTGGGTTGCCTGGCAACAGGGTCAGTTTGTAGAGGAATGCTACTGAGAGGGCAGGAGGAATTGGAAGGAATTTGGCGCGATCGCATCACGTGCTTTCATAATCGTGTGTGTGTGCGTGTGTGTGTTTGTGGTGGGGGTGGGTGTACATTGGTTTCATTTAATCCGTGGAGCTATATGACTAGTCCTTGGAACCAAATTTTAAGCTCGTTTTTCACACTATATTAACACAAAAGCCCGTGTGTTTATTTTGTATGTTTTCGTCCCTAATTAACTGATGCACTGCAGATATACTTCATCAGGATTTTTCCTCACCTTTAAAGGTCTATGAAATGTCATTCCCTCTTCCTGGTGCTCAGGTGAGAGATGATTATGACATCTGCTGGCGATGTTCGTGTCGTTCCTCTGATCCCTTTTGGTGATATATTGGATGTACTTCGCAGTGCACACAAAGAAAGCAAACTGTAACTATATTGGGAGTCCTGATTGTGCTCATGTGAAGGCATATGGGTAAGATGGTTCAGGAGTTTAGACTGACCAATGAAGGGATGGTGTTTTACAGATAAGCCAATGAAATGACCAGTCCCCTCGAAAAGGAGTGCGTAAGGTCACTGTACCGTTTGTCAGTGTAACCTTGATTCACTGGAACCTCCTTCTCCTCTAATCGAGATCCTCCTGGCCTCAGACCTGTCTGTTTCCCTTTACCTGGGTGTGCAGTGTGACTGCAGTTTCCCAAAAAGGGTGAAATAAAGAGCAAAAAACTGTTCTTGGATGTCTCGATCCACCTTGTTTTTCTGCTCCTTTGAAAACATGCCCACTTTTGTCTGTTTCCATGAGGTAATTTCTGCATTTTTTTCCTTAACACCATGCACTGTAAAAGTGTACGGAATTTCTTGTTAAAATGGCCGGATAATGGCTTCAAGGCTCACGATTTCTTATTCTGCTGTTTGTTTTGCCAACCTTGTTCGTGGATTTCACAGGGATGTTTGGTTAATTTTACCCCTTTTTGTGGTAATGCTGTTACCATAAATTGTGAAGTAAATCTTATGTCAACATATTCCTTAATTTAGAAGAAAGTCCTTTTAGATTCTCTTCATTTTGTGAGCCTATGGTAATTCCATTACCAGTTTGTAATTCCCTTACCGCTGATTTTTCTTTAAACAGATTGTATTCATCAATATAGTTGTACTTAACCAAACCAAAGCCCTTGGTCTAAAGGCTACATTAAAGGCGCTGAGAAATTGAGTGCCATTTCTTCTCATCTATTATCAATTCAGAACATTGTGCTTTGCAAAATCAGGAAATTATTTGGTTAATTCCATTACCAAAGTGTTTTGCCTCAAATTTCATCAATTTTAAATGGTACACTTTTTTTGTGTGGTTAATGTAACAACTGCAGTACGAGAGCAGAGAAATGATGGGTTTTCAATCCAAGCAAGTCCCTTACTTTGTAATGGTGGTCTAAAATATGGCCAGAATTTGCTCTGATTGTATTTCTGGTGCCGTAGAATAGCCCAAAAGTACTCACTCCTGTGGCTTATAGCCTGTTTATTATCCCCCGCCACACGAAGTGGCCGGGGGATATTGATTTGACCTCCATCCGTGCGTCCGTCCTTCCGTGCGTCCGTCCGGGATAAAGGGGAACAACTTTTCACAAGAAATATTCGCGATAGGATAACCAAATTTGGTGTGTAGCTTAAGACCATAAAGACCTTGATCGAGTTCGAAAATGAGACACGCATGATTATTTTTCCCGGAGTTATTGCCCTTGATTCACTTTTTTTAACTCTGTTCACGGTATATGTAAAGGGGAACAACTTTTCACGGGAAATATTCCAGATAGGATAACCAAATTTGGTGTGTTGCTTAAGACCATAAAGACCTTGATCGAGTTCGAAAATGAGACACGCGTGATTATTTTCTCCGGAGTTATTGCCCTTGATTCACTTTTTTCAACTCTGTTCACGGTATATGTAAAGGGGAACTACTTTTCACGGGAAATATTTCAGATAGGATAACCAAATTTGGTGTGTAGCTTAAGACCATAAAGACCCTGATGGAGTTCGAAAATAAGAAGCACACTATTATTTTTCCCACAGTTATTGCCCTTGTGGCACTTCTGGGAGCCTCTGTTCATAGTATCTTTAAAGAAGACATTTTGGCGGGGGATGTTGTTGACCATGTCTACTTGTTTGTGTTTGTGTTTAACATCCACGGCAGACTTGCCACCAAATGCCCCCACCCTGCTTTTGACTTTTCCCTGCACCAAAATGTCCATTTTGACCTCAGATTCAAGTATTGTATCCAGATTTTTCAGTGTTTAATTGTAAACTGCACTTTTTTTTATTTTTTTATTTTGGGCCTTACGTGTTTTGAGGCTGGTCATTTCTGCTGACGAGAAGCATTCCCATAATGCATCACTGCTGCTGTGGTGCTTCACCATGAGGACAGCGATAAGTGCGACAAGTACAGCGTTAGTTCTGCTTCGGGATATGGTGGTTTGCTTTTTGACCAAAAATGCCTATTTAAACCTCATCCAACCAGTTCTCTGTATTTTCGCTGGATGACTCTTGTTCTTTTGAGGTTGGTTTTTTTCTCGAGCCGCGGCTTTCTTCGGGCCATAACGGTCAGGTTGCAGTGGTGGCCTTGGTATAATTTACTGATAGACGTTTTCGCCATCCGTCGCCATTGGAATCTCTTGCTATTTTTGAAGTTCATGTGAAATTTGCCATCTAAAAATGTCAGCTGTCTGTGCTGACTCTGGGGTAATTGATTTGTTTTTCCTTTTTTAAATGCAGTGACTTTCTAACTGCAGCAGTCAGGTTTGCGCAGTGGTAATTATGTCTCTGGAACGGGCTGCCCGGGGATATTATGGATTCGCCTTGGCCGCCAGCTCTGCCACCACCACAGATCGTGTATTCGGATGCAGCAGAGTTACACATCGCAGCTCAAACTGTGGCTGCAGCCGAGTTCTTTCACGAGAACCTTCCTCGCTAACAGGTATGAACCAGAAATGGTTTAGCTGTTAGGCATGACAGGGAGGTGTCCGAATGATACATTTCATGAAGGAAAGGAGGCATTTGGCTCCTTTCTTGCTTCTGTCCAGCAAGGAAATGCTGGACCAATCTTGAAACAAGGGAAAGACTGAATATGGACCACAATCCTTTGCAGCTGTAGGGATTGGACACATCATTTCTGTCTCAAAATTTATGGATAAATCATGAAGTTTATCTTTGCTTTCAAGCTCGTAATGTACTGAGGGAAAAGCAGAGTCTATGAGGAGAAGACGGTCCGATTTTTCTCATATGTGCCCTCGCAAATCTCTCTGCCACTGTCCCTCGACCTAGGTTAGGATTTCTCGCGAGGACGAGGAAAAGCCGAGCGGAAAAGAACTAGAGGCTCTATAGAGTCTGAATCGCTCTCCTGGATCAATTCACCTGCTCACTTTCAGGACTCTATTGTCATCAATGCTATCGTCAAATACAACAGAAATAATCATCTTTGATGTTTTAAGGCCAATAACTGCTACAGAGCCTTTGTACAATCTCAGTCTAATGGAGACTTTTATAGAGCTTTATTTACTGATCATTTTCGCAATGGAAAGTTTTTCTCTATCTCCTGTAGTTTTCATTATATAGGCCCAAAAAAAAAAAAACTGCAAAATCATCAAATTTGACATTTCAAGGCCAATAACTCCTACAAGGAGGCATTGTATGATTTTAAACCTATGGAGACTTTTGTAGAGTTTCATCTACTGATCATTTTGAGGTAATGGTTTTTTCTCTAGCTGCTTTAGTTCCTGAGATATATCTTAGAAATGGGTGGTTTTACCCCTATGTTTTATTTTTAGTAACAGCGGCCATGTTATTCAGACGGTGGGCATAATGGACACAATTTTTAAAGTAGACATCCTAAGGGTGCTTGTGGTTAATTTTAGTCTGGATCTGTTCAGTAGTTTCAGAGAAGATTTTTGAAAAATGTTCACGACAGACGCCGACGGACGCCAAGCGATGGCAAAAAGGCCGCCGATGTCAGAGAATTTGGATGCAGTTTGTTTGAAAATGGCATTGATGGTGCTCTACATGACCTTTGTTAGCCAATGAGACGTTGGCATGCTTTTCACCAAAATGAAGATTATGAAGGGAATGATATGATATGAGTGCAGGGAAAACCTTGCAGAATTACTAATGGCAGGGTTGTACTCATCTTATGATAAATTTGCCTGTGTTTTCAACCCATCAAAAAGACAAGAAGACAGGTTCCTGGATAACAGTGTGCTGTGGCGGTATCTCATGTAGCAAGAGTATGAAGATGTCGGGAAAAATAAGTCGGGTAGAGCCTCCATAAAATTATAAAATCAATGTTCTAGATTTGGCAGGGTTCTGGGGTGTCACCCAGATTTGGCAGGGCTCCGGGTGTCACCCAGATTTGGCAGGGCTCCGGGTGTCACCCAGATTTGGCAGGGCTCCGGGTGTCACCCAGATTTGGCAGGGTTTCAGGTGTTACCCAGATTTGGCAGGGTTCCAGGGTGTTACTCAGATTTGGCAGGGTTTCGGGTGTTACCCAGATTTGGCAGGGTTCCAGGGTGTTACCCAGATTTGGCAGGGCTCCGGGTGTTACCCAGATTTGGCAGGGTTCCAGGGTGTTACCCAGATTTGGCAGGGTTCTGGGGTGTTGCTCTGTTGTGTGGAGTTCATAGGTGAGGTAATAGAAATGCTGCTGGTTACCACTGGAGACTCGAGCTTGTGGTACCATATTAATTTTTGTTTTGCGAAGCAATTTTTTTGTTTGATCCAGCAGCAGGAGTGCTTCTCTGGGAAACGGGGGTGTTGTAGCATCTCATTGTGTCGACCTTTGTGAATTGAATCCCCTTTTTTTACTCCTGGATTAGCGAATCTCAGGAAGGAGTGTTGTGATGGGACTCGAGCGTCACTCACTAATCAATCAATCAATTTGCCGTTAGCAGCACCACAGGTGGTAAGATTAATGATCTTGGCGTGGATGACTGGTCCCTAATTCACAAACAGCTTGTCCTGGAGTTACGATAGTGTCACTGATTCGCGTTGGTGTGTGTGGGCTGCTGTGTTTTTGGACGCCCTGATGAGTCCTGTCTCGCTCAGAATTGCTCAATCGGAGCACCTGATGTGGAAATAAGCTCAGCTGGAACTCCATTTATTCAACGTCGAGCTGTTCAGGAAGCTCAGATTTGAAATTAAAGCCCAAATTAATGAAACTGTGCCCTTTTAACGATTAATACAAATGCTGGAGATGTGAATGTGTGTGCTGACATCTATGCCAGATGCGCAATTTAGTATGTCTCTCTGTCAGACGCATAATTGAGTGCTCTACTCCCGGCAGTGCAGTTCTGTCTGTCAGGTGGCAATAGGACATGTGGGGTGGCTGTGCGTGCGTGCGTGCGTGCGTGCTTCCTTCCTTCCTTCCTTCCTTCCTTCCTTCACAGAATGTTTCCAGCGGGCCTGAGCTTTTCAAACTTGTGAATTTTTTGTGCACTTACAGTGACTTTACCATTTCCAGAAATGCAGAAATCCGCTGATTCGTAATGGGGGATTTGAGTCTGACTGGTCAGTAAAACGCTCATTTCTGCCATGCAGAAAAGCTGAGCCAATGCGATGGCGGGGATTTTCGTCTGACTGTTAGGGAGAACAACTATCTGTATTCTAGATAAACTGAGTAGATGCTGTGGGAGATTTAGGTCTGCCTGGTTGGTTGCAGCCATGTCTGCATCCTGGACAAACTGGGTAAGTGAGATGAGATTGGGAGGGATTTTATTCTGTAGGCAAAACAGACTTTTCTACACCCTGAAGTAGCATTCTGAGGGTCTGAGACACACTTGGCAGCTGGAAGAACTGGCTCTCTGCTGCTTCCCTATTGGCAGCAATTACACTGTAATCGATTCGACTCTCATTGGTCACTGTCGGTTTCAGTAGTGTGGCTTTTCTTTATCAACAGTGATGATGATGATAATAATAATCATCATTATCATCATCATCATCATAAAATTACTATTATTAGTTTTTTCTGTATTACTGAATTTGTATAGCAGCTCAAAAGGCTTATTTATTTCATTTTGAATGAAAATAAAATGAAAGAATTTAAAGGGTAAACGGAGTGGAGTGGTCAGTTAAAAGCTGGGGTGTTTTTTTCGAAAATTGCGAACTATTTCCACTGGTCTGTTGTTTTGTGTTAAGCTGCTTTCACACCGGACGCGGAACGAATTTTTCGCACGACAGATTACATTCAAAGTCAATGCAAAGACGCGATGAATGTAATCTGTCGTGCGAAAAATTCGTTTCGCGTCCAGTGTGAAAGCGGCTTTAGCGTATCACGGTTTCTGCACGCACAGTGAGCACTGTAGTGTTAAACGGACGGTAACAATTTTTTTTTTTTAATTTTGGTTCTTTTCTCATGTAATTTGAGTTTGAAATGATACTCTTGACGAAGTGCAGACTGTCTGCTTAAATTGGAGGACGTTCTCATTTTAGAAATGACCACACCTTTTGTACAAGGTCTCCTGCAATTTTGGAGAATTCACCATGATGTGGAATAAAGTATACCTTTTCGGTGTTTGGTCGCCTTTGTCTGCAATGACCTCATGAAATCTGTGACACGTAGACATGACCAGACGGTGGGTATCTTCTCTGTTGATGCTCTGCCAGGTCTGTACCGCAGCATCTTCACTTCCTGCTCGTGTCAGTGACCTCTAGCCTTCGGTCTCCCCTACAGCATGTTTAAATGCAGGTTCTGCGGGATTCAGATCCAGTGTGGTTGACTCAGCCAACAGAATTAGAATAGTGGTACTCACCAAGGGGTAAATTTGTGGCAGGAGTAGAATAGTTTTGGATTATTGCATGTTGAGCAGGACAGCCAAATAGTCGCTGCAGGCATTTCATAACGGTGGGATTGTGTCCTGGTGCACATGATATGTTCTCCGCTGGTATGGCCTTGTTAGTATGGTTGGATGCAGATGAAAGAAGTAGATAAATTTGCGTTTGTTATTTTAAAATTTGGTAAACTGAAGGATAATTGATTTGGGGCACATATGCGTGTGCACACACACGGGCACACACACATGCACACGTTCACACGCACGCGCTCAAACACACACACGCACACACACACACGGGCAGGCGCACACACGCGCACACACATACCGGTGTGTTGACTGCGCTGACAGGTTTGCGCGAGGTGACTGCGTGGGTGTGTTCTGGAATGGGGTGGGGAGTGACGCTGCGCACGAGGTCTGTAGGAACATCGCTCTGGGCGAGTTTCGTCTGGCTTCAGCGTATGAAAGATCATTCACTGTGTTTCAGCAGTTCGGGGGTCATTCGGGAGGGAAAGCCTGCAGTTCTCGGCCCTTGAGGGCCATCATTTGAAGACCCCTGTCTAAGACTGTTTGGGTCTGACTCATCCCGGGGTGTAGGAGAGACCGCTGGTTTACACAGGTCACCTCAAAAAAAAAGAAAAAAACCTGCATCCTGTTCAAACTGTCGAAATGAGTTCTGGTGTTGGCTGCTATTTGCCAGCATGTTACAAGTGCTGTAATCCGTCCTTGTTCTCTCACCAGTGTTTCCCATACATAGACAATTCCCCCGCCATAGTCTCAATATGCGCAATTGCCGCGTGTAGATCTGAAATGCGAACGTTAAAAAAAAAAAAAAACGGAAAAATAGGAAAGGTACCTTAAGACGCGAAATTTGCGCAATTCAACCCCCCCCCCTCCGCTCAACAAAATGAGAATCACCCCCCACCCCAGACATCGGTCTGCCACCACACATGTGCCCCCATATTCTCCAAAAATTCTGTGGGAAACACTGCTCACAATATCCGTATTAATACTCACAAAATGTGAGTGGTCAGTCTCGGTCTACTGTTATCTTGTATTTTCAAATCTAGAGGTCTGCTGTACAAAAAGAATTGTGCGTCTGTCCTAAGAGTTATGAATGTCGCTGTACTGGTGAAGTTTCCTGTGTGTTTTTGTGATGTTGGAGCCGCTAGCACCTGTTTGTTGGACGTCACTGGCTCTTCCTGTTTTGTGCCGGATTGGACTGTCCTAAGGGCTGTGTGTGTATGTGTGTGTCTCTATTGCAGGCGGCCGCGGTGGACCTACACACAGACGCCATGATATTGTGAAGCGTCTCCACTGGCCGGGTGCTGGGGCGGGCAGTGGGACTGTTCATGGCCGGATATAGGTGAGGGAGAACGCCAAAATTCACCAGAACCAGTTCTGCTTCCATCTCCCAGGGGGACCTGCGGGGTTGTACACGAGGCTGATTGAATAATTGGCTCCATGTGGAGATTTTTTTAAATTTAAATGTCCTGTCTTCGATGGTTTAATCTCACAAGGGTCGATTAAAGGAGTTGTCACGGTTACTGCGCATGCTCAGTAATTCCGCTCAGCAGCAAGTCAAAATCTAGATGGTATTTTTCTTCTTCTATGATTATAGGCGATGGCAACCATTCTTACATTCTTCGTATCCCCTGGCTAAAGCTTGAAATTGCACGTCGAATTCTTGAATTTCCATGGAAAGCTCCTGCATGTAAAAAGCATAATGCCGGAGTAACTAAAATATATAAACATGTATGCAAAACGAAGAATGATTGGCCAGGATGGAGTCAGATTATGACCTGCTGTCAAGCAGATTCACTCTCTTAGGGTATACGTTTTGAGTATGTGCAGTAACCGTGACACGGCTGCTTTCATTCTTTGAAACCTGGCTTTTTTGTCTGACGCTTCATGAAGTGCAGTACCTCTGTTAACCACTGGAGTTGGTGTGCCTCTGTTGGAATGCCAATCACCGGTCTCCCAGTGAGGAACCGCAGTAATCGCGCCGTTGTGCCCCCTGGTGCCCACAGAGGGGAAATAACATCAGTCATCGTTACAGACATCTACTACATTACATGCCACAATGTACTGGACATGTGGAGGGTCTGTGATTTTTACAGCATTCATGTCTACTCACCGGAAGTGCAATTAAGAAGCACATGTACTTTGTTGGAATTCATTGTGCTCCAGAAATTTTCAGATGAAAATCACGTGCAATGAAATTTTAGCAGTGTGCCCTGGGATCTGTAGGGTTTTTGTGTGAAATTTTGATTTAGCATTTGCATATAAATAGAATGAAACACACGATATTGCACCATATAAGATTAAAAGACACTTGTACGTTTTCCCTCTGTTCAATTAGAAGAAATGGATGGTGAGATTTACTCAAAATTCAGACCTGTATGACATGCATATCACGAAAATCAGAAATCTGTCTGCCTTTTATGACACTTCATGCTGTCCTTCACAACTAGTTCTCTCTGAAGCATTCTTGATGCTGATCGATGCTCATTCAGTCTGTCTGTGGGCAAAACTAATGCGAGCCAATCTTTTGGGAGGCGCCTGAATATTAACCATTAGAGCGCTGAAATAAATTAAGTATAAATGTCATTATCTTGTGCTGTTGAAAACCTATCATGTGGCAACTTGTTTAAAAGAGCTCCCCTGTGGGACCTCTTTTAAACTACTCGCCATGTGATAGGTTTTCAACAGCTGTGATTTTGATATCTTACATCATTGAGCAACTATAGCTGTATTTAACGCTCTAAGGGTTAAATGGCTCTTCATTACTGGACTTCTGGAAGTTTCCGGATGAATTATTGAAATGGCCAACTGTTCTCTGCCCCGCTTTATGTAGAATTTATATAAATATGCCATTTTGCCTCTAGACCATGGCGAGTAAGCCAATAAAGTGCTAAAGTACTCAGATATGCAGGTCGCCTGTTATTGTCAATATTTTTTATCATAGTTTGTGCTATTTTTGGGTCATTTTACTGGGTGTTCAGAGCACCTTTGCTTCTCGAAGTCACTTGCATTGGACATCGGATTTGGCTGAAATGCTTTGCTCAGTACAACCTGACAGCCCATTTACTCAGTGTTACCTGTGCTTGTCTCTTAAAAATTAACCAACACATTAAAATCATTCTGAAGACAGAGTGTAGGTGCACTCATGTACTGAAGAAGGCCCTTCACTGAAGCTGGGCTGTTCTGTGTCTGTGACCAGGTTCTGCTGCACGCTGATGACAATGTCCAGCGTCATGCTGTTTATCTCAGACCAGGGCTCTCCAAATCCGGCCCTCGAATCAAAATACAGTCCTGGTTTTCCTTCCTTCCGGGCAATTAAGTGAACAGTTAATGCTGCTGATTGGCCAGATTGTCATCTCACCTGACTCCCAGGTAAAGAGACGGTGGAAAACCAGCAGTTCTTGGCCCCTGAGGGCCGTAATTTGAGGAGCTCTGTCTTAGATCTTGTCTCCCTGTGTCCACCTCGTGTTTGTAGTGATCAGATGGTCTTCTGAAGGAGTCATGGGTGGCTGCTGTAGCTGTCCGGACAAAGAGTCAATCCCAGACGACCATCAGACCAAATTTAAGGTGGGTCTGTGTCTGTGGACTGTGCTGATTGGCTGTGTGTATGTGGGTGCTGTTCTGACTGGCTACGTGTATGTGGGTGGTGTTCTGATTGGTTGTGTGTTTGTGGGTGGTGTTCTGATTGGCTGTGTGTGTGCGGGCAGTGTGCCGATTGGCTGTTTGTACAGGTACAGTGCTGTGATTGACTATTTGTGCTTGTAATGTACTGATTGGCTGTTCTTGCTGGGGCAGAGCTGATTGGCTCTGTGTGTTTTCAGGTGATAAATTTGGATAATGACTGTAATGGTCTGGGCTGTGATTGGCTGTTTATGTGCGTGTATGTGCTGTGGCGCGTGTGTGTGTGTGTGTATCTGTGCATGCGTACATGGGTGTGACTGTGTGTGTGTGTGTGTGTGTGTGTGTGTGGCGTGCGCATGTGCGTGCGTGCGTGTGGGCGTACGTGTGCGCATTTGCATGGAGTATGCGGTGATTGGCAGTGTGTGTGCAGAGGCAGTGCTGATTGGCTGCGGGTATGGAGGGCCTGTGCTGATTGGCTGTGTGTGTGTTCAGGTGATCAATGTGGACGATGACGGTAATGAGCTGGGCTCGGGCGTGATGGAGCTGACAGAGGAGGAGCTTATCCTTCATACACGGCGGCGCGAAGCTGTCAGGTGGCCCTACCTGTGCCTGCGTCGCTATGGATACGACTCCAATCTCTTCTCCTTTGAGAGCGGCCGCCGCTGCCAGACTGGTCAAGGTAAGCCTGGTGTTTGTGTTCATGGGTCTTTGCCTTTACATGCACTTGGGTTTATGGGAAATTGAGTTCATTTATGAGTCTGCTGGGATATTTCCCTCATAGCGCACTTAGATCTATGGGTAAATGTAGTTTTCTGCATTTGCAGGGATCTTTGCCATGAGATGATCTCAGGCTTATGGGAAATTGAGTTTATCTGTGCTTTTGTTGGAATCCTTACCTTTAATTGGATTGAGGTTGAAGGGAAATTCCGTTTACTTGTGTTTGCAGGGATCTTTGTCTATCAGTGTGTTGTAAGATTTATTTTAGTCGGGCACAGCCTTAGTTGGCTGGGATCTTTGCCTTTAAGTGTATTGAGTTTATGGGAAAGTGAGTCTATTTGTGTTTGCAGGGATCTCTCAAAAAAAAAAAAAAAAAACCTGAGGAAGACTCTAGTCGAAACGTTGGTTATGTATTAAACTTACTGCATCGTGGCCATGAGTGTGCGACTGCTTCTTTTTATATAGTTTTTGTTTTTTCCGTTGTCAGCACCTCTACAATTTTTGGTGTGCGCTGTTATCTTTTTCTTCCTTTGCAGGGATCTTTGCCATTTAATGTGCTGGGTTTCATGGGAAATTTATTTATGTTTGCAGGGATCTGTGCATTAAGTGTGCTAGGGTTCATGGGAAATGGAGTTTATTTGTGTTTGCAGGGATCTCTGCCTTTAAGTGTGCTGGGGCTCGTGGGAAATCAAGCTCATTTGTGTTTGCAGGGATCTTTGCCTTCAAGTGTGCTCGGGCGGAGGAGATCTTTAACATGCTGCAGGACATCATGCACAACAACAGCATCAGTGTGGTGGAGGAGCCGGTACTGGAACCCACGCCAGGGCCACCTGATGGAGAGGGGCCACGACCCCCGCACACTCCTACCAGTGAGTAACCCCTGTGTACTTACACACATACACAGCCCATACACACACTTATACATGTACGCACCCCACACACACTTGCGCGCACACACACACACTCCACACACACTTACGCACGTACACACGCACCCCACACACACTCTTATACATGTACACACTCGTGTACCCACACTATGGATTGACTGACTGTGTTTTGGAGGCTTAAATTGCCGACAGAGTGAAGAGAAAGCTGCTTCGCTCCAGAACTGGAGATTCAGATGCAGGCCTTAAAGGTTTTTCGCGCTCGATTCTGTCTATTGATTAAAAGAAAGCTTACTGACACCATACACGCCTTCAAAATGTGTTATTCTTCTCATTTTCTGATGTGTGCTCTTCATATCCATCACCGGCATCAGCTCTGCTACAACGCCCGGCACATATTATGGAGTCACTGCACATAGAGAATGTCCATCCAGCTTGGATTTGACACAAGATTATTTTTGTTTTTTAGCTTAACATTTGGGCCTCAAGAAACACACCTCAAAGAGAATAAATCATATCATGGATTTTTTTTTCGTATTCAAGTGGAGGGAAAAAAATGGAATCACTCAAATGTTGAGGAAATAATAAAGCAATGACCTTGTAATTGGCATTTCTAAAAGAAAAATCAGCACAACTCTGAATGTGTAAATTAGTCAGCAGTTAAAAGAGGGCTAACAGACCCAAACAAGGTGTTGGGCTTGGCTAATTGAGAGGAGGAGTGGCACCAACAAGAGCTAGCAATTGAATCATCGAAAGTATTATAAAACTTCTCCAAGAAGGAAATTCAACATGTAAAGTGGCAAATGATGATGGTTGTTCGCAGTCAGCAGTGTCTAAGGTTTGACGTGGGTGTAAACAAAATGGGAAGGTTATAAAAAAGAAAACACAGGGGTAACCCATGGAAAACATTAGGCGTCAGGAAGAAAAACTCAAAGCAACGTGCCTTGAAAATCGATAACACTCCACGAAACAAATGGACGTGAACGGGAGTCAACGATTGTGTCGGAACGGATAGAAATTGCCTGAATGAAATGGAATTTATATACAAAAAAAGTCAAGTGAAAATCAGCACTACCAGCTAAACAGAAGAAAGCAAGGTTTCAATGGGCTGAAGAGAAGCAGTCATGGCGTGTGGATGATGGGGTGAAAGTGATGTTCAGTGATGAATCACGAGTCCGCACTGGCCAAGGCGATGATGCTGAAACTTACGTCTGGTGTCTTTCCAATAAAATTTCCCCATTAATTTATGATATGGGGTGCATATGATGTAAAGGACCAGGGGAGGATGCAATCATAGCCTCAGCAGTCAATGCACAGGTGTATACCGACACTTCGGAGCTTTTTCTGATTCCATCAATAAATGGATTTGGTGATCAAGTCATTTTTCAGGATGACAATGACAATTTTTGCTCAGGGTTGTACAGTACACCGAGTCGCTGATTTGAGTTTGTTTTACACCTTTACTTACTTATGCAAAATTTAGAACGTTGAGCAGAGAGTCTAATGGCAAAATTTGTCCGGCCCAAACATGGTTTGCTGGCGTGCTTGTAGTTCCCATTCAGTGTGTACAGTCCCTCATACTTGGCTTGTGAGCTTTATTTGCGGTCGCTGAGCATATTAAGGCAGAGATTGGAAGAAAATAATAGAAATGACCTAAATACGATTCTTTGGGACTTGAACCACCACCCTCCTGGGTGTCTGTTAAACTCCCGAGCCCCTGGGCTGTAGGGCAGGGGAGCTGCCTGTGGTGTGTGCCAGGGCTGGGTGTGTGTTTGCAGCTTTGTGTGATGAATATGCCTGGGCCTGGTGTGAGCGTGTGTGGGAATGCCTCTCTCTGTCTCCACAGCTCCAGGGTACTCCTCGCCCGCCGTGCCCAACGGTATCCTGCGCTACCCCTCCTTCGGCGACGCCCCCTCGCGGCCCTCCAGCCGCCACCCCTCTGTAGGGAGTGCCCGCCTGCCGTCAGTAGGAGAGGAATCTACGCACCCCCTCCTGGTGGCGAGCGATGAGCCGGTAAGAGCATCCATCCGTCTGTCTGTCCTTCGTCTAACGCGCTTTTACCTGCTCAGGGGCCTGAAGGTAGAGGCCAGGTGGGATCGCAGCTCGCTCACCATTCACTCACATACTCATACCTGTGGGAAATGTAGAGGTGTCGCTTAGCCCCACATGCACGTCTTTGGACTCCGGGGGTTTAAGCCCGTAAGCCTCTCTCTGTGAGGCACAGTGCTGCCCTCCTGCGTCATGTGACCACCACCACAAACATGTCCCTCAAACCTCCTAATGAGGCATCCCAAATAATGCCCCTTCCTTCCCTCCGCTGTCTGGAGCCACAGAGGGAGGAAAGGAGTGAAGCAGTTCCAGATGCGTGAGGTGGGGAGGGGTGGGGAGGGGTGGAGGAGGCGATGGAGCAGGGACACCGAGACCAGAGGTCCCCAGGTCACCAACTCAGATTTGCCTCAAATTTATTTTGGGGGTACTTCTATACTCATAATGAACACATGCACAATTTTAAGGTCATACTCCAAGGGGTTTCCGAGATATGGCCCCCCAAAAATCGGGGGCCACACCTCCTTTTTGCCCTTGTGAATTGCAAATGTTAATTTATAGGGATTTTGGAGGCCAATATCTTTGGAACAAATCATAGGCATTTGGTAATTCGGGTCCAGGCTTTCAGAATCTCTTGGCAAAATTTATCTTGTGTCTTTTCATTTTCAAGATATTGGCCTCTCAATTATGAAACTTATTATGGGCAGAAATCAAAAATTCAGTTTTCAAGGGCCCCCGATGAGGCCAAGATCCATCACAGAGGCTCCACTGGATTCCTTCTATTTGAGGACAGGTCTGTCTGTACAAGGAAGATTGACTGCACCCAAAGCACAATAGTGGAGTTAGGAGACCCTGAGAAAAGGGTCCCGGCTTAAAAAAGTAACTTTTTTTTGCCAATTTTGGATTGGCAAGTTCACCATGTGGGCAGTTATCCATGGTAATGGAACTTGTTCTACATAAATGTATGTATCTTGACATAATTTGTTCAAAATTAAAACTTTTTATCTCCTTCACCATGTAGTCATGTTTTCAAATATAGGCATTTTGGGGTAAAAATGTCTACTGTTATCTACTTGGTTCTGTAACTGAAGTTTTAAATAGAGGTGGAGTGGGGTGGAGGTGGTGATAGAGCAGTGACACAGGTGGAGTGGGGTGGAGGTGGTGATGGAGCAGTGATGCAGGTGGAGTGGGGTGGAGGTGGTGATGGAGCAGTGATGCAGGTGGAGTGGGGTGGAGGTGGTGATAGAGCAGTGACGCAGGTGGAGTGGGGTGGAGGTGGTGATGGAGCAGTGACACAGGTGGAGTGGGGTGGAGGTGGTGATGGAGCAGTGACACAGGTGGAGTGGGGTGGAGGTGGTGATGGAGCAGTGACACAGGTGGAGTGGGGTGGAGGTGGTGATGGAGCAGTGTCACAGGTGGAGTGGGGTGGAGGTGGTGATGGAGCAGTGATGCAGGTGGGTGGGGTGGGGTGGTGATGGTGATGGAGCAGTGGACAGTGGTGGAGTGGGGTGGAGGTGGTGATGGAGCAGTGATGCAGGTGGAGTGGGGTGGAGGTGGTGATGGAGCAGTGACGCAGGTGGAGTGGGGTGGAGGTGGTGATGGAGCAGTGTCACAGGTGGAGTGGGGTGGAGGTGGTGATGGAGCAGTGACACAGGTGGAGTGGGGTGGAGGTGGTGATGGAGCAGTGTCACAGGTGGAGTGGGGTGGAGGTGGTGATGGAGCAGTGATGCAGGTGGAGGGGTGGAGGTGGTGATGGAGCAGTGACGCAGGTGGAGTGGGGTGGAGGTGGTGGGGAGCAGAGGTGGGTGGGGTGGAGGTGGTGATGGAGCAGTGGTCACAGGTGGGTGGGGTGGAGGTGGTGATGGAGCAGTGTCACAGGTGGAGTGGGGTGGAGGTGGTGATGGAGCAGTGTCACAGGTGGAGTGGGGTGGAGGTGGTGATGGAGCAGTGACGCAGGTGGAGTGGGGTGGAGGTGGTGATGGAGCAGTGATGCAGGTGGAGTGGGGTGGAGGTGGTGATGGAGCAGTGACGCGGGTGGGTGGGGTGGAGGTGGTGATGGAGCAGTGGCAGGTGGGGAGGGGTGGAGGTGGTGATGGAGCAGTGACGCAGGTGGAGTGGGGTGGAGGTGGTGATGGAGCAGTGGTGGTGGAGCAGGTGGAGCAGTGGGATGGAGGTGGTGATGGAGCAGTGGAGGCAGGTGGAGCAGGGGTGGGAGGTGGTGATGGAGCAGTGACGCAGGTGGAGCAGGGTGGAGGTGGTGATGGAGCAGTGGTGGAGTGGAGCAGGGTGGAGGTGGTGATGGAGCAGTGACGCAGGTGGAGCAGGGTGGAGGTGGTGATGGAGCAGTGACGCAGGTGGAGCAGGGTGGAGGTGGTGATGGAGCAGTGACGCAGGTGGAGCAAGGTGGAGTGGGGTGGAGGTGGTGATGGAGCAGTGGAGGTGGTGATGGGTGGAGTGGGGTGGAGGTGGTGATGGAGCAGTGACGCAGGTGGAGCGGGGTGGAGGTGGTGATGGAGCAGTGACGCAGGTGGAGTGGGGTGGAGGTGGTGATGGAGCAGTGATGCAGGTGGAGCAGGGTGGAGGTGGTGATGGAGCAGTGACGCAGGTGGAGTGGGGTGGAGGTGGTGATGGAGCAGTGACGCAGGTGGAGTGGGGTGGAGGTGGTGATGGAGCAGTGACGCAGGTGGAGCGGGGTGGAGGTGGTGATAGATCAGTGACGCAGGTGGAGTGGGGTGGAGGTGGTGATGGAGCAGTGATGCAGGTGGAGCAGGGTGGAGGTGGTTACACAGAGGGAGAGGGGAAATGCACAATAAAACATATTTATTATCCTTCTACCCCGTATTGAGTGAAATTTGATCAAAAATAAACGCTTTTACAGCATTAAAAATGTATCAATCTGCCCAGCCCAAGGTATTGTGGGTGGAAATTCGCATATGTAGAGGTTATCGTGAATTCTCACAGTATTCTAGACACTCTGTCTTGTCGTGTTTTTTTTCATGATTTCTCTGTAACCATTGGCCCAAAATGCATCAATCAAACTAGTTTTGAATTTTGAGACCCTCCCCCTGAGGCGAAACAAGCAATCAAGTCATCAAAGTCATAAAATTATAAAGATCGAAAGTTCTAAATTACAAAAGTAGGAAAATAATCCAGATTACAAGTTGGATACACCACAGAGGGTGAATATTTAAACATTAAAGAGCAGAAATTGAGATTAAAATAACCCAGAGAGCAAAGGATTACACAGCACACTGTTCAGATTATTATCATTAACACATTACATCACATTACATTACCTTGTTTGAGTATCTCACAGTAGTAATGGTATTCATACTTATACTTACAAAAGTGATACATTCATTCAGCTATAGTTGATACAAAAAGCTAGTTGGCCAAAGGGTGACTTCATGATTCTCGCAAAAACAAATTTTCGCGAATCAGCACCATTTCTCACAAAGTTGAACAAATTCTGGCCCTCAAATGTATTTATTCCTTTTGGCATGGCAAATCTGTGTCTGGCATTAATGTTGATCACGAAGATAATTAATTCCTCTAAACATCTAAGACGCCAACTTCATCAGTTGAAATTTTTTATTGCTAGTGTAGATGGAACGAAAACCCATGTGTACTGGAGTACTCCTGGACTGAGTTTGAAAAGCACTGGTCTTATTCAGTGCTCCTGACATCTAGTGGCTGTATGGCTGGCTTGCACTGTTGTGTTTGAATTTGGCGATTGCAATGCTGCCCTCTAGTGGTGGATGAAGGCTGAGACGTAACTGGATTGCATTTTTGCACGATATACTTACACTGAATTAAGTAAAGCTGTTATTAAGGCTTACTTCTTAAAAGTTGGAAGTGAGCTGCATTACATAAATGATTAAAACACACTGATTTGATTGAACTCATAATAATTGATGAAGCAGGGGCCAGGTTCCCAGGAGCAGTGTGGGGTTTAAGGGCCTTGTTCAAGGGCCCAACAGCTCCACTGATCTTCCTGTGACTGCACTGGAGCTGGGAACATTAATCCTCTGTGTCCCATTCATACTCCTGGGGCACTGGGCAGGAGACTGCAGCATAACTGTGGGTAAAAATCTGCCGCTGCAGAGGGACCGACTTCTTGTGCCTCCTTTTCCCTGTCAGTATGGGGATGTTTGAAGTGGTGCTGTTAGTCCTCATTTGATGAGCTGAGAGCTCTGACTGCCTGTGAGCAGTGAGGGGTGAAGTGTTCGGGTAAAAACACAGTGGTTTCTCATGGGTGAATATTAGACAGCAGGAGTTACTGTAGAGAAGACGATGTAAAGATAATTATAGCGTTGGTGAGGGAGGAGTGTAGATTTGGAGGGAAACTGTCCCATAGATGGGTCAGCGCGGGGTTTTTTCCTGTAAGAATGTGTTTTATGCGTTGGGGCGGTGGTGTGATGTCACTCTTTGTCATGTTTACTCTGTCGCCCCCTGCAGGTGCACACCTATGTGAACACCACGGGGAGGCCGGAGGAATGGAGGGGTCTCAGTGGGACTGACCCCCCGCTGTCCCCCG
The DNA here is from genome assembly GCA_029692085.1 of Gymnothorax javanicus. Classification (NCBI taxonomy): domain Eukaryota; kingdom Metazoa; phylum Chordata; class Actinopteri; order Anguilliformes; family Muraenidae; genus Gymnothorax; species Gymnothorax javanicus. The sequence goes on from CM056201.1 coordinate 9,266,833, forward strand.
CCGGGCCCCCAACTCCGGGCCCCCCCGAGCTGCCAGAGCCGCGGGTGCTGCTGGAGCCTGCGGGGGTGAAGTTCGTCCTGGGCCCCACGCCCGTGCAGCGGCAGCTCATGGCCGCCAAGGAGAGGCAGCGGGAGGCGGGGCTGGCCGAACAAGGGGGTGGAGTCTCGCAGCCGGCCCCGCTCAACGGCCAGCCGGGCGACGGGGCAGACACGGGCTACGACAGCGACGAGCGCAAAGAGGCGGCACCGACGGCGGGAAACCCTGCCCACCTCAACGAGCACCAGCTGAACGGCTCCGCCCCCCGCCGGATACGGCCACCCATGCCCTCCCCCGACCCTTTGAACGCCAACAACTCGGCGCAGCGGCGAACTGCCCTGCTGAACTACGAGAACCTGCCCTCCCTGCCCCCCGTGTGGGAGGCGCCCAAGCCCAGCTCGGGCGCCGAGGAGGAAGAGGAGGAGGAGGGGGAGCGCGGCAGAGAGGCCGTCAACGCCTTCGGACCAAAGACGCCATCGCTCAACGGCTACCACCACCATCACCACGCCCTGCAGCTCCTCCACCAGAGCTCGCTGGACCCCGCCCATAACTACGTCAACACGGAGAACGTGACTGTGCCCCTGAGCGCCCACAAGCTGGACTCGGCGCGCCGCCCCGCCACCGTCTTTAACTTCGACTTCCGTCGGCCGGGGCTTCCTGAGAGCCTGCGGCAGCTGAACTACATCGAGGTGGAGATGGAGAAGGACAAGGGCTCGGACTCCAGCGGGCCGGACACGCCCAAAACCCCCACCACCCCCCTCCCTCAGACGCCCACGCGCCGGACAGAATTGTACGCCGTCATTGACATCGAGCGCACGGCAGCCATGTCCAGCCTGCAGAAAGCACTGCCCCGCGACGACGGAGGGTCTCGCAAAACGCGCCACAACAGTACCGACCTGCCCATGTGACCCGCAAACCGGCCAAAAAGTGTACTGACCTGCCCGTATGTCTCCACTGCCCACCAAAATGTACTGACCTGCCCACGTCTCCACTGCCCACCAAAATGTACTGACCTTCCCATATGTCTCCACTACCCACCAAAATGTACTGATATTCCCATATGTCTCCACTGCCCACCAAAATGTACTGACCTGCCCATATGTCTCCACTGCCCACCAAAATGTACTGACCTGCCCACATGTCTCCACTGCCCACCAAAATGTACTGACCTGCCCATATGTCTCCACTGCCCACCAAAATGTACTGACCTGCCCACATGTCTCCACTGCCCACCAAAATGTACTGACCTGCCCATATGTCTCCACTGCCCACCAAAATGTACTGACCTTCCCATATGTCTCCACTGCCCACCAAAATGTACTGACCTGCCCACATGTCTCCACTGCCCACCAAAATGTACTGACCTGCCCATATGTCTCCACTGCCCGCCAAAATGTACTGACCTGCCCATATGTCTCCACTGCCCACCAAAATGTACTGACCTGCCCATGAGACATGACTGTACTGACCTGAAAATGTAACTTCGCTCCTGCCGAAAGAGCACTGACCAGATCATTTGACTCTATGGTACTGACCTGCACATGTGACCTGATCACTACCGCGCACACAGACCAACCCATGTGACCCAGAAACCCACCAAAAAAATGTGTGCCTTTCCATTTGTCTCTACTACTCACCAATAAAGTACTGACCTGCCCATGTGATAAGACTACACTGACATGAAAATGTCACTTGACACCTGCCAAAAGAGTTCTGACCAGATCGTTTGATCTTGCAGCACTGACTTGCATGTGACGTGATCGTGTGCCTTACAGTACACTTGCCCATGTGACCTTACTACCTGCCAAAATGGTACTAACCTGAACATGTGACCTGACAGAATTAATCTGCACACGTAACTTGACTCCTGCCGAAACTGTACCGACCTGGTCCTGTACTTTGATGGTACTGACTTTCCACGGTGACCTAACAGTACTGACCTGCCAACAGCACTGCCCTGTCCATGTGACCTGATAATATACCCTGTTGCACCAAACTGCCCATATAACCCTGAAAGCACTGTACAGCAAAACCTTTGTATCCTGGCATTGAATTAAACTCTAAACTCTTGTGGGTGGAAGGGTATTAGGTTGTGTGTTTTTTTTTTTTTTTTTTTTTTCCTTTTCCTTAATGTTATGACAAAAGACGAAACACTATGTGGAGATGCTAACACTAAGCCCACAACTTGCACACTGCGCTCTGCTGCAGAGGGAATTCAGATAAACCAGGTATCTGCCTTACATTGGATTTCCATGGAACGATTCTGCCTTTCAAGTTCTATTTTTTGCGCCTGTATGTATGTTAATTTTGACAGGCCATCAAAGAGGTCAGCGAAGCATTCCTCGTCCACTCAATGGTACGAAGCAGTGACTGCTTGTTAGTGGTTAAAGTCCTGAAAACGATTCGCTACACTCTGTTCCAGGACCTGCCCAGCTTGCACTGAAGTTAGTTCAACCACTGCTCCTGATCTGCGCCCAAATGTAGCTGTACTATCTTAACTGTGCCTGTGAGACGCCCTCCGTTACGGTCGAGGTACCCGAGATACAAAATTGCAGACGGCTCATTCCCTTAATTCGCAAACAAGAAGCATTGTTTACGTTTTGCAGATGGAAAAATATTGTCTCTTGGTTAACGGCTTGTAAAGTTAAGGTTTCCTTCTCCGAGAGGTACTTGCGTGATGATTGAGTTTGTCACATTGGTGTTATTTTCGCAGTCTTGATGCGATGAATAATCAATGCTGTCCAGTGTATTAACGGTTGTCCATACATAGGATACTATATAGACTGCAGTCCCAATTTTTCATGGGTTATCATATGTATTGTATTATATTGTAAGATTATATGTTCTAACTTGCATTATATGAATGATAGTGTTTTTCTATCCACCTCGAAATGCTTTGTAATAGGACCTGTATAAAGGTAGTGCACATAGGCTGTTTATTACAAAAAAAAACAATGAAATGGTACTGAAGAGAGATCCTTTGCCAAACTATTTTTCAGCAGAGGGAGACCTCTCGCAGCAGAGTACTGGGCTCTCTGCTCATGTATGCATTCATATTATGAGTTCATGTTTGGACTTATTGCCAAATATATAAAATTTGCAATGTGACAAGGAGTTAATGGACTCACCTTTCCAATAGTGCAAATGTCACAATAATATACAGACTTTTTATTGAAATATATTTTGATATTCACATTTTTCAGGTATGGTTATTAGTTTACCAAAATGTTTAAAATGTTTGTATTTTTAAAAGAAAATTTGAAAAAATGCTGTCATGTGATTTTTGTGATATTTACATCTTTGTCATATGCCATAAACACAAACAACTTATTTTTGTAGCATGGCAAAATAAAAACGACAAACCTACAATGATTGTGTTTGATTTTGTATGGAAGTACGCACTGCTAATGGGTCACTGAACATTGGTCATTAACATGGAGTTGGTTCTCTCCCCACCCCTCCTGTTGATTTAATAACCTCCATTTTTTGGTTGATTTTGGGTTGATTGAAGAGCAAGCGTGAGTGGTCCTGAAGGGCCAGTGCGTATGCAGGTTTTTATTTATAATGATTATCCTGAATAATGTTCCTTGAGCAAATTGGTTATTAATAGAGACATGGATTTTCTCAAATATTAATCAAAGAAAACTGGTTAATTTAGGCAGACAAGAACAGTCTTTCGTGGTCAAACAGAGAAATGCAGCAGAAACATCAGATTTCATAAATGGTTTGTGTTTTTATGAACTAACTAGGCCTACGCTGTCGGCGGCCGACAGCAAGGGGTATATCCCCAAAATTCCCCAATCCTCGAAGCCCCCTTTATTAGATTCCCCTTTACTAGACTGACAATATGAGGCAAATTTGAGGTCTGTGTAAGTAATTGTTCCAGAGATATGGTTAAAAAACTGATTTTTTTCAATTTATAGCGCCACCTGGTGGCAAACCTATGAGTGCATACTTGCCCAAAATCTAATCAGTTCATCCTCTCTACCATATCTACCCATATGATAAAAATGAGAAGCCAATGTAAAGTATTTTGTGAGTTATCGCGCTAATGGCTAAAATCTGCAGACGCGGCGGCGGCGGGTGGGGCGAAACCATGATATCCCCGAAACTGAAACTCGTATTTCGGGGATATAATTAGGGGCCAGAAGTCATTGTGTAACCCATGCACAGATGCAGCCCTTGTGTCCCCACATCTGTATTGGAGCAGTGTTTCCCAAACTCGATCCTGGGGACCCACTGTGTCTGCTGGTTTTTGTTCCAGCCACAATAGCAGTCCCAGAATTTTAATGAGTTGTTAATATTTCTTATCTGCGCTACCCCTATTAAAGAGGATTATTTACACTTTTAAGCCACAGGGCTCGATATTATCACTGGTCCGATGGCCCGGCAATGTTCACACGTTCCGGGTTAGTAAGGGGTACCAGACTTTGTATTTCACTGGTCCTGTTGGGCCACAGGCCAAACGCATCTCAAACTTGCAAGCACTAAGCCAGAAAATAACTTAGGGGCGGGCGGATCGTGAAACGCAGAAGCTTTGCGATCTTTTCATATTTTTGACCGCAAATAGCAGCTACTCGTAAAACGGTTTGTAAGCACTTTTTATTGTTTGTCGTTTGATTAAAATTGAAAAGTGTTACCATTATGACCACATAGGTTTGTAGGATAACTTCAGAAAATAAAGCCGAATGTTTTTGGCTAGGTAAAAGTTCAATAAATCGTTCAACAAACTGCATTTTTTATAAAGTTTCCAGAGTGGTATGATGCATTTCCTTAAAAAAAAATTGGCTGTGACAGATCCGTTATGTGGAATTTTTTTTTTTTGGTCTGGTCAAAAGCAGTTATGACGACATATGGTGAGGAGATCTTATAGAATCTATAGATGATAGGTTGATGGACTTTTTTGTCTGCTAAAATATAGAATTTCTAGGAGTAGTGTGTAATTTTCAGATCGGATGCTAATTGCATGAATTATGCATCTATTCTGCCATCACCAAGATTGTCACAAGTGACAAGCATCACACCGATCTATAAGACACAGGGTGGGTTGCAGGAAATTATTATTGGTAATATGAAATGGAAAGGGTTGTCATTATTTAGTAGGTGCATGCAAATCATTAAGAAAAAACTTAACTCAGAATTGGGCAAAAAGTCGACATGCAAATGATTTTGTGCAAATGAAGAACTCAAAATTGCTGATAAAATTGAAAGTTTACTGGGAAGTGATAACAATAGGTAAGTATTTAAGGTCTAAGGTGACATTCAAACAATTGCAAACTAGTGCTATACTAAGTCCAAAAAAGTAACCTAAAATTGCTCATCAAAGTGGAGCATTGTGCTGTTTTATTTCTATTAATTTCAACCTCCCAAAATTACACCTAAAAAATAAAAAAATTGGCTGGGGGAGAATCCCCGGACCCCCCAAGAACTGCAAACACCGATGGTTGTTGCAGGGCCCATCTTTGGCAGCAATCATTTAATGCGCTCGTTATAATTCAGACCAGTCAGTGAATTTATTTATTTATATTTATCTCTTTTTTTTGGCCTGTAGATTTTCAAATTTAGTGGCTCTGGCCTGTAGGCCAGTGCCTTTTTTTTTTTTTCTTAATGTCAGCCCCCGCACATTGTGTCAGAAATAGCTATTCGAGCTGTTGCTGAATTGTACCATTACAAATAGAGGATGTTACACGAGTGGGCGTGTCATATGAAAGTTATGAAACGAGTTGAGTAAATTTGGCGTTTGTTGCGAGCAACAAACCCAAAATTTACTCTAGGAGTTTAATAACTTTCTTATGTGAGTGATATTCTCTCTCAATTTTACATTTTCTTTGATATCCAAAAAGTTTTGTTTGATAATTTTGACACAAATTTGACTCCATATGCGTGAACTACATCGCTATGATACATCGAAATTTTCCATCAGTGGAACAAAGAGGCTGAAGCCATTTTTTTTAAACCAAGAAAGTATGAAATTCTGAAGGATAAAATGACTCCGAAACGGGATCCTATCACTAAATGCTCTTGGTTCAGTCACTGGACCAGGATAGAACCCACTGCAGACGAAGCTCCTTTAAGTGAAAGGCGAGGCTCTGCACCTCATACGTCATTTGGCCCCGCCGCCATTCCTCTGCCCGGACCCCAGAACTCCTGTTGTAGCGGTGTTGTGTTCGGCTTCGACCTGACCTGCAGCTAAAACCGGTGAAATCATGGTAAGTATGTTCACATTGTGGGGTTTCACCGCATTTGGCGATTTTTTTTTAGGACGGCGATCCGCATTAAAGTGGTCCAGCTGTACGGAGTCGCACATGAGAATGATTGCGAGCTGCACAGATCAGCGAGTTCCCTGGTCATGTCTCAGTGAATTGAGTGCGTCTGAAGATGGAGGTGAAGAAGCACATGGGTCGGAAACGTTGACAAGCTTGCTCGTGTTGGCTGCTCTCGCGTTTCCCTTCATTTTATGGCAAATTGGCGTTAAATTAAACTGAAGAAAAATCGTAATGATATGATCGCTAACGTTTGCTACAGTTTCTGGGACTTTCGTTCTCATTGCGACGAGGGCGGCTCAAGCTACGCGCAAGCGTGAAGCGGAACGGTTACCGGTACAGTCGGCTACCGTTAGCATCTATGCTAGCTTCAGACATGACAATGGAAAAGTGGAAGATGCGGATCTTGCGTTAACGTGAATGTCGGTAGTCAATTAAATCGAGTTAATGGCACTGATTTGTGTATTAACTTGGAGTAAATTCGTAACCTTTGGCTAGATGCGCGTTATTTGTTATCAGTAACGGTAGCTAGGCCGCATCGCAGAAGCTTCTAGCGGTTTCCAAGCATCAAGAGTAAAGCCGCTTTCACACTGGACGCGAAAAGAATTTTCCGCACGTCAGATTACATTCAAAGTCATTGCAAAGACGTGAATACACGCGAAACGCACTTTACAATGAACACTTTTAATCAGTTGTTAGTCAGTTTAGTATTGTTTACTGTAGAGTTGCACAAAGGGTGAGTCCAACAGTAACGTTACTAGGAAGTGTAAGAACTAAAGGAACAGTTGAATCTGTACCATGACTTCATTGGCCACAGGGAAATATGACAGTCAATTCTTCATGAGTATTATCAAGTTCACCCTTACCAGAACTGTACAATTCTAGGAGACAAAGAAAAGACTGCTTTAGCATTGGCACTTTCTGGTATCGGAGGAATGAACGTTTCTCGCATACAGGAGTGGGCCTTCGAATTTGAAATGATCCGTAACGTAGCATGACTTTAACCACAACTTTAGTCAATGAAAACTCGTGATGGTTCAATCATAGATAAATCCTACATCAGGTTTCATTATATGATCTCGAGTTTTATCAAATTATTTAATCTTATTTCATTTGATAGCTGGCTGCCTTTTATTTCATGTACGCGGCTGCAATAGAAAACTGAGGGTGCTGGATTAACCTTCCTGCAGTCCTGATCTGTCTCCAATTGAGAATATCTGGCACAAGCAAAATTGTCTATATGGCAAAAGGCCCATACAGTGGTGCCGCTGAAGACCTGCATATTGGAGACATGTCAGAACTCCATTGACTAGATTTAATTAACTGGTGTCCTGAGTTCTCAAACTCTGAAGTGTGAACAGAAGAGAATGTGACGCAGTCGTCACTTTGTCGGTTTCAGTCAATTCAGTTCTCAAGTTGGAGCATGAAGTATGCGCTGCTGTAGAAAGTGTGTGGACTTTTCAGATCATGCCCTTTTTTGATTTTATTTTCATTTTCCATGATGTACCAGCTTTTTCAGGATTGGGGTCGCACAAGTGTAAGTGATGTTCAAACTAGGATTATCTGAACCTACCACTGAGTGCTGCCCTCTCACCCTTCTCTCCGTTCTGCAGGCGTCTTTGTCAATGGCTCCAGTTAATATCTTCAAACATGGCGCCGATGAGGAGAAGGCGGAGACTGCTCGCATGGTGGGTCATGAATTTCAGTCCAGTTATTACCACACTGTATTGGTAGCATCATTGGAATTACAACCATTGGTACACTATTACTTACATTGGAGTTATAACTGCACACTATATCGATAACATCATTGGAATTATAACCACTCATTATACTATTGACTACTTTAGAATTATAGCTACTCGGCATACTTCTAAATTCATTAGAATTCTAACTTCACAGTATACTATTAACGTCAATTCAATCATAACCACATGCTACACCGATAACATCATTGGAATTACAATTACTCAGTACCCAATTAAACTCAATAGAATTTTAACCACTCTATGTACTATTTACTTCATTACAATTATAACCACAAACTATATTGATAGCTTCATTTGAATAATAACCTCTCCGTATTCTATTAACTTTATTGGAATTATAACCACTCAGCATACAACTAAATTCATTTGAATTGTAACCACTCAGTATGCTATTAACTTCAGTTCAATTATGACCACACACTATATTGATAACTTCATATGAATTATGACCGCTTAGTAAACTAATTTCTTCATTGGAATTTTAATCACACATAATTATTCTTTAGAATTGCAACCACACAGTATATTAAGTACATTGGTTATAATTACACAGTATATTATTAACTTTACTAGAGTATAACTGTGCAGTAATAACTTGTATTATAACCAGTAAGTACACTGCTAACTTAAGAACAATTATAACCACACCCGATATTAATTACTTCATTATAATTATAACCACTCAGTATGCTATTATCTTCAATCTAATTATAACCAAACACTATATTAATAACTTAGCTAGTAGTTATAATTCTAATTAACAAAGTAATGGTACTTAATGATTATGGAAAGGTATTACGTGCACACTTGCTAACTAAGTAACGTTAACTCAGACATGACAGTGGCACTTGGCTAGCTTGCGACGGTGCTAAGCCATGCCAATTTAGTTAACATTACACTTGGTATTCAGTTTGGCTTAATATTAACAGAAATGAAAACCATTTGCTTCATCGAATAGTTGCTAATTGTTTTTACCCACGAGTTGCTGGAGGAACCACTGGTAACTGTTTACTGTGACAAAATGCGAAGTGTTTTTTTTTTTTTGGTTCCCCCCCACACTTACAGCCAGTGAAATTTTCGTAGAAGTGTTATGAACCTCGGGTAATATCAAAATTAATGAGCTGAGATGAATGAAAACTACTGCAGTTATATGATAAAGTATATTATGAACTTAATTAAAATTACCACCACACAGTGTATTGGCATCTTCATTCAAATTTTAACCAAGCGGTACACGCTGTTTGGCCATAAGTATGTGGACAACTTTGTGCTCTTGGACTGTTTTTGATGGTTTGGACAGGCCTCTTGTTTCCACTGAAGGAAAGTATTGACAGTGTTACCTTGAATGTTCAGATTCTGTTCCTCCATTCATTTTGGGAAGGTCCTGTTTTAGCAGGACAGTTTCCCCAAGCGGAAAGGTTTGCCTTTAAGCTAGTGTTTTCACTAGTACTTCTTTCTGTGGACTGGAAGCAGATCCCGGCAGCAGTGTTTTATCATTCAGTGGAAAGCTCTCTCAGAAGAGTGGAGGCTATTATACCAGTGTAGGGGTGACCAGCCCTACATTGCAGCCCTTGATTTTGTAAAGTTGGATCGGCAGGTGTCCGCAGACAGTTGGCCATGTTGTGTTGCTCTGAATATCTGCTAATGGTAATGACTGTAGAGTTGCTTCTCTGATGACGCGCTGTGATTTGTGCCCCTGCAGTCCTCGTTCATTGGAGCCATCGCCATTGGAGATCTTGTGAAAAGTACACTGGGACCCAAAGGAATGGTATGTACATTTTGATATGCTGGACAAGTTTATGATTGGTTGAGCCAGTGCTCCGTGACACTTTTACCAAGTCGATTGACCATTGGCAGTGGGTAGGACATTGTTCAGAATTGTCAGTATATTAAACGTGCTGCGTGTGTGTACTCGCTCATGTTGCAAGCCAGGTCTTGGAGCTGCTTTAATTCTGGAAACCTGCGCTGTGTGTACATAACGGCCGTTTGCTTGCTAGGCACAGACTTCACCGACAGGTGAATCAGAGGGTGAAAATTACTGCAGATTTGATGTTATGCTCTTCATTTTGCTTTCAACTGTGGGCGACCAATCACAGTTCACTTAACGTCCGCAGGACAAAATCCTGTTGGGCGGCGGTCGTGAGGGCTCAGTCACCGTGACCAATGATGGAGCCACAATCCTCAAAGCCATCGGGGTGGACAACCCTGCTGCCAAAGTGCTGGTCGGTAAGTGCGGTGTTTTAACAGTGTAGCACTGCACCTTCGGTAAAGTATTAATCATGATGTAGACAATGGATCACACTTGTATCTGATGCATTTATCACGAGATTTGGCCAAAGTCGGAACGCTGACCGCTGAAATTAGACTGCACTAAATGTAGGGCTGGGACGATTCTGAATCGATTTTTTTTTTTTAAGGCGTAGTACTACCACCTGCTGCCATGGGGCGAACATCCGAGCTTTCCCTTTTCCTTTATTAAACCTGACGAGGTTGAGCGAAAGTGCCAAACATCAAAGGGCATGTTAATGCTTCCGGAAAAAAAAAACTTGACTGACATTAGTATTTTGGCGACATGCTCTTGCGAGCCAAGTAAAGGACTACAGAATCGTCTCCTATTAACCAATTAGGTTACTCAAAGAAAAGTAACCTGTTCCAGTTTACTTTGCTTGATTAGCAATCAAATGGTGGATGCGTTTACTCTCTAAGTTGAATGAGTAGAGCTGTTTATTAAGACAGCATGTTTGATTGCTGCATTTTGAAATTTAAATGGCCACAGAACAGCACAGCATGAACACGATTGCCATTGCCCGCGGCATTTAAATGCGACTGTGATAATTTATATCTCACATTCACGTTTCATCTGCTTTACAGAATGTCTTCCACCTTGTGTATTTTTTTAGACGCATAAAATCCAGGGCGATCTGAAAACAAATCTGTTTTAAATTAATCTTTAATAATGTCCTAAAATGCTACAATGAGAGATGTAATTCAGAGAAAGATTTTTTTAATTATTCAAACTATAGGCATTCTTTCATTCTAACACTGTAGCCCAGTTAGGTTTCTCTGCTTTTCACCATCACATCTTAATCGCTATAGGCTACTGAAATTGCTTTATTGTTATTTAGGACAAGTACACGGGAGCAGATTTAAGGAAGGGCGGAGCACCTGCAATTAACGAAATCTAAACTCAGGCTTCTTCCCGACAGCATTTTAAATCGTTTTAAGCCGCTTCAGGTGTGTATGTTTCAAGAAATTACACGCGACTGCCCACACACCCCATGACGGCAAGTGGTCTTATCACACTTAAAAAAAAAAAAAAAAAAAATCCTCGTTCAACATCACCATCCCAGGTCTGCATTTTATCTCTCATTGTAGTATTTTAGGAGATCTATAATGATAAAATAATAATAAAGAGATTTGTTATATGATCGCCCTGGATTTCAAGAGTCTAAAAAATACACAAGCAGGAAAACATTCTGAAAAGCGGATGAAACGTGAATGTGAGGTATAAATTATCGCAGTCGCACAAAATGCCGTGGCAATGGCAATCGTGTTCATGCTGTGCTGTTCTGTGGCCATTTAAATTTTAAAATGCAGCAATCAAACATGCTGTTTTAATAAACAGCTCGACTCATTCAACTTAGAGAGTAAATGAATCCACCATTTGATTGCTAATCAAGCAAGTAAACTGGAACAGGTTGCTTTTCTTAGAGTTACCTAATTGGTTAATAGGAGATCATTCTGAAGTCCTTTACTTGGCTCCGTGCAGCATGTCAAAAAAAAATACTAATGTCAGTCAAGTTTTTTTCGGAAGCATTCACATGCCCTTTGATGTTTGGCACTTTTGTTCAACCTCGGGTTTAATAAAGGGGTTTAATAAAGGTCGGGGGAAAGCTCGGATGTTCGCCCCATGGTAGCAGGTGGTGGTACTACGCCTTAAAAAAATCGATTCAGAATCGTCCCAGCCCTAACTAAATGTTGGGGGAAGGTTGAATCGTCAAAACTGGCGTTTGTTCAATTTTTTCCTGAAACCCTTCAAATGTTTATCCTGTAAAGAGAAGCCGCTTTGACGCGACACATCTGGTGATGAAACATTGAACACGGGAAGACCACAGTACAAGCTATCTCGGTGTTCTATACTATGCTATGGCTTATTAATACGGATACGTGGTCAATCTTTCCAATCACTCCTGCCGATGTCTCCTGTGCCGTCTGTGATCATGTGACCCTCTGGCTTTCAGACATGTCGAAGGTGCAGGATGATGAGGTTGGAGATGGTACCACCTCCGTCACCGTGCTCGCCGCCGAGCTGCTGAGGGTAAGCGTGCCTACCGCATTAGTGACTTCACTCGTGACAGTCGCAACTGGAGCTACTTCACTCAAAATAACTGACACAACCTGAGTAACTGCACTCAAAATAACTGACACAACCTGAGTAACTGCACTCAGAAGATGAGTAACTTTACTCATGGTAACAGACACAGCATTTCAGTACTTGTAAAAAGTCACAAATGTTCCCTTTGTGTACACGAGATCTGTTAGTATTGGGTTTGTGACAATTTATTTTTTAATGAAAATGTAGAGTGTCAAATCAGCAAACGATGTACAGGCATGCTTATATGTGACTTTTTCTGCCATTTTGGGAGGATGTAGATCGTTCGTGGTTCTCCACCAATACACTTGCCTGTCAGCTGCATCGAACAAGAAGTAGACACTTGGAATATGCTTGCTCTGAAAGTAACCCATGTGCCCAGATTGTCAGTTGCAGGCGCTTGAACAACTAACTATGCTAGCCTCAACCAGCTGTGTCCTGCCCCTATCCCTGGGCAGCACAAAGCCCCGTATACGCTGCTTCCACGAGGCTTCTGGGCTACAGTCAGCGCTGGTGCGGTTAAATTTGATCCCAGTTCAGTGGTGGCCACTCTCGTGCCAAAAGTGATACCTTTACTGACCTGAGATAATTCAATCAGCCCCTAGTGACCATTTTCTAGGCTTTTCTTAACTGATGGTTCACTTGGTGTGGATATAACTGCCATCAGTCTCAATGAATGCCTGAGTCTGTGGGTTTGTACATCCATATCTGGTGGTCTGTGTTGGAGCCCTGTTACTGTTGAGTCCGGTCGCCCGAGACCGCATGGGTGTGGCCTCCTCAGTGCTTGCTTGTGATATCTTAAACTCTGACCCCTAGAGCGTTCACAAGCTGTACACTGAAAATGGGACATTTTCTGCATGAAGTTGTGCTTTATTCGGTCAATTCTGTTGCTATGGCAACCAAAAACCATGTCCACACCAAATATCAAAGGAATGGTTGAAATTTGTGGCTGGTGGAGCAACCATAAGAAAACGAGGACAATGAATCCATGGTAGCCTCCAGACTTTTTCCGAAGTCCTAATGGCTACTGACGCACTTCATGATTTTATCCCCTGCCGAGACGCAAAGTGGAGAGGGGGGGATATTATAATGGAAGTCTTTCGTCTGTCTGTCCGTTTGTACGGATAAGTAAGGACAAGTTTACTCAAACTGCCTTATGGAGACGAATGAAATTTTGTGCGCACGCTACTGTTCATGACCTTGATTTTGAAAATGGGATTCCTTGGTGGCAAAGGATACTGGATGATAGTGTCGTCTTGTTCGACATGATGCTTTATGTTACAGCTGCAGACTGTTCCTCTTTCAATCCTTATCAGGAGTAAGAGGCATGCCTTTGGAGGCTGCTATTTTGTATTATCTGTTTTGCTTAATACTTAATTTATGAATTTGGTGCCGTTTTCGCTCTCTTGCCCCTTGTAATCCATCATGATGATTGGCATGCTGTCTGTCTGTAGGAGGCGGAGCTTCTGATTGCGAAGAAGATCCACCCCCAGATCATCATCTCTGGATGGAGGAAGGCCACGCTGGCTGCCCGCGAGGCCCTTAAAGAAGCAGCAGTGGATCATGGGTAGGTGGAAACTGAGCTAACCCTCCTCATCCACCAATCACAAACGATCTCTTTCCCCAAACGCCAACCCCAACCACCCTCATTAATTATCCACTTATCACTCCATTCGCCAATCTCTCCCACCCTCGTTCATGACTGTTCTGTCCTGAAGGAGGCCAATATTCCATCGCCGCCAGTGTGAAGTATTGTGAAGTTTGTGCAATTTAATGATCAACACTTGTGATAATAAATTACAACTTTTAAGAAACGTTTTAAGTGTAAAAATATTTTAAAATATTCATTTAAAAAATATATTTTTATACTTTTTAAATGTTTTTTAAAAGTTGTAGTTTGTCACAAGGTTTCATTATTAAATGTGTACCAACATATCTTTTTCTGCAATTTAATCATTTCTGGCGCCACTGATCTCAGCAGAATAATGAATAAATTTATGTCATGATTGAGATAAAATGTGAGGTCAGTGCTGCTGGTGAGTGGGCACAGGGCCCAGGTTCCCACAGGCGAGTTTCAGCTGCAGCGCTGACGTCCCTGTGGGCCATCTCTCCCCTCAGGAACGACACGGCGAAGTTTCAGGAGGACCTGCTGAACATCGCCCGCACCACGCTGTCCTCCAAGCTGCTCACCCACCACAAGGACCACTTCTCCCGCCTCGCTGTGGAGGCCGTGCTTCGGCTGAAGGGCTCCGGGAACCTGGAGGCCATCCACGTCATCAAGAAACTGGGCGGGAGCCTCACAGACTCCTACCTGGACGAGGGTACGAGCCCCCGACCGTCCTCCACCTCGCCCTGCTAAAGCTGCCCCCTCCCTTTCTTTGACCCGCATTTTCACGTAACCGTAATACTTTTCCCATGACCCAACTCATGACATACTTTTGATATTTCCCTGGCGTAATATCACTTTTACGAAAAATTCATCGGCTGAGAGCACGGGAAAAAGTCATTCCGCATTACGTCATGCTGTTATTATTTGGCCAAACTGAATAACAAGTGTAACGTTGGTTAAATCGGTATGGCTTAGCGCTGTTGCAAGCCAGCTGCCACTTCCATAACTAAGTTCATGTTATTTGGCTAGCTAGCAAGCGTTCGCGCAGTATGCTTTCATAACCAATATGCAACATTAGTTTGTTAGCTAGTGAGCTAACGCTAATTAGCTGCTCAGTTAACTGAATTTACGCAAAGTTGCCAGTTCAGCCACAAATGTCTGTGATTCAGTGACTGGTTTTATTAGCAGAGTGATGGAATTGGCTTAAACATACAATGGGCCCTAACCAAAGTTACATTTATTTTCTGTTAAATTACACAATTCAGTTATGTGATAAACAGATTGTTATTCTCTTGGTCATGTCATGTGAAAGTTATGAAATGAGCTGAGTAAATTCTGCATTTGTTAACAAACGCAAAATTTACTCAACCCGTTTCATAACTTTTATATGACACGCCCACTCGTGTAAGATCCTCTGTCTATGCTCTGTCCTAGTGTGTCACATTAATTACATTGTTGCTTTGCATAATGTTCCATGATGCTGTCACATTGCACCTTTACAATTATCGTCACTTTCTGTTGTTTCTATTGCATTGCCTTTATTAGACACTCTTGCTCTTATTCAGATTAAATTACAATTTATGGCCCTTTTTTTAAACCTGCCAAAGTTTTTTTTTTTTTTTTTTTTTGGCCCTGTACTGCAGCACTTCTGTGAGGAGGCTGTACTTTTACCAGGAGTGTGGATGGAGTGCAAGTTGAGCTCTTTCTTTAAAAGCAGACAGCACACTTTGGCTGAGCCATTTCTCTGAAAATGATGAGCGGAAATTGCATTGAGATTTAACTAACCGCCTTTTCACGTGTCTCAGGCTTTCTGCTGGATAAGAAAATCGGTGTTAACCAGCCCAAAAGACTGGAGAACGCCAACATCCTCATCGCCAACACTGGCATGGACACCGATAAGATCAAGGTGGGCTTCCTTAGCGTTTTGGTGCCCCTGTATGTGTCGGCTACTGGACGATGACACAAGGCCATTCTTTTGATGGGCTGTCTGTTCAACTTCAGGAGCAATGAACCTTCTCTGTGATGGTGCCAATTTAGATCGGTTCTAGTCTGATGCTCCATTTTCGAGCTGTCCTTCACTAGTGGAAGGGTCGGGTTGTTAGGGGAATGTCCACTGTCTAGACCTCACCTGCTTGGAGTCACCAGTAGTGAATGTGATGGCTTCATGCGCAGAATGTTCAGTTTCAAACTCTAATCACGTTTGCCTGCAAGTCAGCCCAGAATATGCACGTGTTAAATTGCTGAAGTGGATTGGCACTGTATCGGCGCTTCTGTAGGCGATAACCCCTTCCCCGTTTATGTTCCCATAAATAAGTAATCAGCCATTGATGAACCGAACAGTCTTAGTCCTGGATTTGTGGCAGTGCTGCTGTGCCCCCGCTGCATTATGGGATTGTCAGCCTGGTCTCCGTCTCTCTCTCTCCCCATATTGCAGATCTTCGGCTCGCGTGTGCGCGTGGACTCCACGGCGAAGGTGGCGGAGATCGAGTTGGCCGAGAAGGAGAAGATGAAGGAGAAGGTTGAGCGCATTCTGAAGCACGGAATCAACTGCTTCATCAACAGGTAAACCTGCACCTGGGGGGGGTGTGGCAGGTAAACCCGCACCTGGGGGGGGCGTGGCATAGCGGGCTGTCGCTTGACCAGCAACGTTAGAGCTGTTAGTTCAAGCCTGTGGTGGGGCTTGGAATCTAGACCTTCATCTCGAGAGATGAAGTAGGGACTGTTTAAGGGCCTTGAGTGGGGCTCTTAATCCAGATTCACTCCTGAGACTTCAACCCTGTTAGCCCCCCCGACTGTTTACCCTGGGGAGATTCTGCTTGGGTCAGTCCTTTGGTTCTGCGGTCTGTGTAGCTGTCAGTAGAAAAATACATCTTGCTCTTGTGTGTGTGTGTATTTTTAAGGGGAATCTTATTCGGCACACAAAAACGAGCAAACAGTCTTTGTTGCTTGCTGCCCTGGGGTTATGCAACACTATGTCTGTCTTTGTTTCAGTGTGTGTGTGTTTCTGTGTGTGTGTGTGAGTGTGTGTCTGTGCACGGGTGTGAGTGCATGTGTTGACCTGCGTCTGTGTGCAGTGATATGAGGCTTTAGCGCCCTCTCTTTCCCGCCCCACA
Source organism: Gymnothorax javanicus (assembly GCA_029692085.1). Classification (NCBI taxonomy): domain Eukaryota; kingdom Metazoa; phylum Chordata; class Actinopteri; order Anguilliformes; family Muraenidae; genus Gymnothorax; species Gymnothorax javanicus. The sequence continues at coordinate 9,283,995 of CM056201.1, forward strand.
GACAGCTGATCTATAACTATCCGGAGCAGCTGTTTGCAGCCGCGGGGGTGATGGCCATCGAGCATGCAGACTTTGTCGGAGTCGAGCGCCTGGCTCTGGTCACAGGTACTCCATCCTGCAACTCCTGGCCTTATTCTGAGCTCGGAGCGTAATGCGTCTGATCTGTGTGGAGTCAAAATTGTCATCCTGCAATGGGGAAATACCCAACATGCAATGCAAGATGTCAGAATGAGAGCATTAACATTCAGTACATGAAGTGGAATTATAATCGGCTCTGAGCTTATTTTGCATAATGCATGGGGACATAGGAAGTGTTACTGGGTAACGTTAATCTGGATGTCAATTCTGACTTTCACCTGGGGTTTATTTGCAGAGTTGAGGCTTCTTGGCATAAACCGTGCGCAAATATTAATTGTTCGTTTGCGCAAGTAGCCTGAAATCCATCCGTATCCAGCTTTGGTCGCTCCCAGCGGTCACTTGCCGATATGTCTGGCCTCAGTCGGTAGGTTAGCGTTTGACTTTCAAATATTCACACAAAATCCATGCGAGATCTGTGATTGGCTCACAGTCGCAAGGTCCCTTTTCGGGGGAGGTATACTAACATCATCACCAAAGACAATAGAGGAAGGAAGACTCCTCGCCGAGGAGTAATATTTGGTATCAGTCACGTGGGTGCCCCGCCCCTTTAGATAGACGTGTGGCGGGTCCTGAATGAATTGATTCCAATGGGGAGAAGTGAACTTGAGCACAGATTATCACCGATTATTTTTCCCCATTGTCACAGAATTAAATACTGGACTTAGATTTCACAGGCCACATATTTTCCAAACATTCTGGTGCTGGAATGGCATTTTTAAGACCAACAGATCAGGAGAAAATGAACTTTGTTCGAGATCTGTGTCTCTCAGCAGCACTCACGTAACATCTGGCAATACAGAAATACAATATAGACTGCGGCAAACTACGAATTAAACTTTCAAACTAAAATAATGCTTGTGTTTATCTGTTCAGTGATACTGTTATTGCCATCGATGTTTAATCATTTTTAAAGGGAAAGGGAATATATTTGATCGCTATGATCTTGTACTGGATTGATATCCGATATTAAACAAGCGGGGTAAAGCGGAAAAAGGCGCAAAAATTAAATATGAAGCGTATCTTGCGTTGGCCATCCACGTTAAAAATGCCGAAACATTGTGCAGCAATAGGTTGCAATAATAGGAACAAGCTATCCCTCTTCTCTTTGCCGAAGAAAGTACACAGGCAAAGAATAAATTGGCAACTGTCGTATTTCATACCAGCTTCATAGGCTTAACCTAGCTGATGCAATCATGCCCTTCAAGCTATAGCTAATTCCAATTACAGTGAAATACGTTACGTAATTTGAGTATTTTTTAATTTAGCCTTTATTATACCGGGGAATCCCACTGAAATAAACAAAATGCAGATATGGCCAAACATTATCCTGTTCAAAACCTAACAACCACTCCAAGAGTAAACGCAAGCAAGCCACAATCTAATTTTTAAGCTCATGTGAAATAACATTCACGAATGCCGTAGCTGGTCAGCCAACTCATATTCGTAATGCTGAGTACAGCTGTTAGCTGTGTTGTAAAATGCCTGATGTAGCAAAGTAAAAGGAAATATACGTGCAGCATGCAGATATGATAGATACTTGTATATCCCAAAATTTAATTGCTCACCTGCTTAACTACCACTTCTGACAACAAGATGCGACGGATCACCCGGTCAGCATTCATTCTGCAAATGGCGCCGCACAATTGGTGGTTCTCACCAAAAGGTCACCCAATCAGCCAAAAGCGGAAAACAATATTTATATATCCAGTTCATTAGTGACATGAGGGCTAAACGCTGGCCTACCGACTGGGGTCAGACTGTATCGGCAAGTGACCGTTGGGAGCGATTTAAGTTGGATACGGATGGATTTCAGGCTATTGCACAAGCTCAGATTAAAAATCTACAAACCGAAATGAATCTAATGTGTGTGAAGCTCATTGGCTGTAATGCTGCATAATGCGCATTAATGCATGTACGGTGTGAACTTTTCCTTTTAATTCAGTTCAGTGCAAGTGCAGTTTATTCGTTCAAAACTGTTTTGAGGAGGACGCTCATTGTTTATTATGGGATAACCGATGGGCCAACGCCCAACGCAAGCACCACAAATGGCAAATGTTGAAATGAACTCACCCAGTAGGGATAAAAACCAGTGAACAGTATTGCAAAAATAATTCCAACTTGGCAAAATTTCTGAAATGACCTTGTGATATTGGGGGAGCGCACCCTCCACTGGCCAGCAATGTGGAATGTAATTGTTCTTAGTAGTAGTGTGATAAACAGTCTGCTATAGCTTTTTTTCACGTGGATTAGAGGGGGTGCTGTTGGCTAATGTACGTTCACTGTTCGCCAGGGGGAGAGATCACCTCGACCTTCGACCACCCCGAGCTGGTGAAGCTGGGCCACTGTAAGCTGATCGAGGAGGTGATGATTGGAGAGGACACACTCATACACTTCTCAGGGGTGGAGATGGGTGAGTCGTCTCCGCTGTGTCCTGATGACCGTCCGTGAGTCACTGAGCGAATGGGCTCGCTCCCTCCACAGGACCCTGAACGCGAGTGAGATCCTCTGTCTGCTCGTGCTCAGTGTGTACCCAGACTCTCCGCTCTGTGGAGCACTGTGGCCTGAAACGGATAATCCTGACTAAAGCTGCTTTTGCACCGGACTCGAAACAAATTTTTTGCACGACAGATTACATTCAAAGTCGATGCAAAAACGCGAATACACGCGTTTTGCGTGTATTCGCGTCTTTGCATCGACTTTGAATGTAATCTGTCGCGCGAAAAATTCGTTTCGCGACCTGTGTGAAAGCGGCTTTACTCATCAGTGTGTAGAAGGCAGAAATGGAGATTCCCTCATGCTGTAAGGTGGAGCGTTTAGGTTTCTCGCTAATCTGCTTTTGAATGGTCTTCTCTGCGTGTCTATCGAGGGCAGTCAGTCTTTCATATCTTTCGCAGCTGCAATGCAGAGGGAGAGAGAGGGAATATTTTCATCTGTTGCTCAGTCATGTTTTCATCGTGGATGTTCCCATGTGATGTGATGTTGGGTAATTTACTAATGGCTTTCTGCGGGACGGGGAGTCAGCACTTACTTGCATTGATTTCTTCTCGAGGTCTTGCCCCCTGCTAAAGCTCCTCATTGGCTCTATTAAAGCTGATTATTTTTTCTCTCTCTCTCTCTTAGCTGCTTTAAATTGGCGTAGTATGAATGATTCCAGTCTTCGGTTGTTGAATGTCCACTATTGGCCAGATACGACAGGGTTTTGGGCAGTGACTGATGAGAGTACTACAGGCGTGTGCAGTTTGTGAAAGCTAGAAGACGGTCAGTAGCAGAAGATGACTGGTTATGCTACATGACTGGCGATGGCTTAAAATGACTGGTAACGCGAGATGGCAGATAGTAGAACAAGATGACTGGTAATGCTAAAGGACGGTTGGTAGCTTAAGATAACTGTTAATATGAGATGACAAGCAGGAGCTCAAAATGACTGGGAATACTGCCTGACTGGTGGTAGCTGAAGATGATTAGTAACGTGAGATAATGGACAGCATAGCACGAGAGATTGTGACTGGTAACACCACATGACAGGTGGTACCGTAAGGTGATCAGTAAAGTGACATAATGGGCTGTAGCACAAGATGACTGGTGACACTGCATGACAGGTGGTAGCCTGAGGTGACTGTCAGCGGCTGACGGCCTGGGTCTGTCTGCTCTCTCCGCAGGTGAGGCCTGCACCATCGTCCTGCGGGGCGCCACACAGCAGATCCTGGATGAAGCGGAGCGCTCCCTGCACGATGCCCTCTGCGTTCTCGCACAGACCATCAAAGAGACCCGCACCGTCTACGGCGGAGGTGAGAGCGCAGCATGAAACCAACGCATCTATCGCCAAACCTTAGCCTTATAATAACATTACATCACACACTTGGCGATGCTTAAACTAAGCAGCGGTCAACCCCATTCCCTACGCCCCCCCAGGGAGATGTCTGGTTAGGGGTCTGGCTTAAGGGCCCTTACATTTATATAAGCTGCAGTGGTGTAATTATAGGTGCACTGGGGACTGAACCAACAACCTCCTGAGACGATAACCTCCCCAGTCAAGCACCTTCGCCACTCGGCTCCATGCCCTCAACCCCATTCTGAAGGGCAGGGTTGGGTTCAATTACTTTTTTCAATTACAATTGCTTGTAATTGTAATTACAATTACTTTCTGGACAGAATATTCAATTAAAATTACTTTTCGATAAATTCAATTAAAATTAAATTACAGTTACTGTAATTGAAAAATGTAATTGAACCCAACCCGGCAGAAGGGTCATCCATATCTAGAACAATAACTATTTCTGTAACTAAATAAAAATTTGTAAACTTAAGTGGATAATGCTGTCCTCTCCAGAACGTTAGCAGCATCAAAATTATATATTTAGATCTCTTTCGGTTTTTTTTTTTTTTTGTAATGGGAAAGCTGACAGCCACTGAAAAATCAATGTGGTCAATTCGAATAGGCGCCAATTTCAGAATGTTTCGCTCAGTGATGTGAACATGAGCTGTTGTCTATCGGTCTAGTTCTCAGTGTGGGCGGCCTTTACACCTGTGACCTTTTTACCTGTGACCATCAGGGGGCCTTTTTGGTGACCCTCATTCATTCACTCATCCTCCTCTTTTTTTTTTCCTTTTGTCGGCTCTTCCTCTTTGCTTTTTACACCGTAAGGGGTGTAGTGAAAAATGGCCAGAATGTGTTCAAGGTTGTGTTTCAGCTGAGCGCTACACTACTTGGCTCAACTAATATTTGTATCTCCCCGACGACGATAGTCAGGAGATACTATGGTATAGTTCCGGGGCCGCCACCCGCAGAGATTTTCTGTTCCGGGTTCTCAGGGCGACAATTATTAGAGGAATTTTTTCTAATTTTGCACAGATGTTTATTTGACAGTGCTCAAGACCGATTTTCAGCAGTTTTGGACATCCAGTATGGCTGCCGGCAGCCATTTTGTCCAAAATTTGGGGATCAGGGAGATGCACGACTCGGTCCCTGTGGCGACCAAGTTATCTAGTTGTCTTTGTACTTACCAAAGTCTCGATCAGTCAAGCAGATTAAAGGAAAAGTTCACCCAAAAAGGAAAATTCACTCATCTACTCACTCCAAGGCTTATCGAAGGGTCCAAGAATTTCTTTAGTCCTCAAAACACTTTAGGAGTTACAAAGAAAAACAGCGTTGAAGACAAATCCAAATCAACTGAAGTCAACAGAGACCACTTTTTCAAGCGTAAAAAACAACATTAAAAAAACCACAAAATGCCTCCATACTGCTCATGTGGCGTAATCCAAGTGTTCGTGAACAAAATTCATGGACCCTTTGATTAGCCTTGGGGTGAGTAGATGATGAGCAAATTTTCATTTTTGGGTGAACTTTTCCGTTAATGGTGGGGCTATGGTCAGTTAACTAGTTTATTTAATAGGGTGGTGTTGTGACGAGCCAAACCGAACGCATGCACACATGCCATTTGTCTCGTAATGTTTTCGTCTCGACCGAGTGAAAAACCCTCATGCTCGCCTGATCATATCTCCCCCCTTCCTCCTTAATCCCAGGCTGCTCTGAGATGCTGATGGCCAAGGCAGTGACCGAACTGGCCAACAGGACGCCAGGAAAGGAAGCCATGGCCATGGAGTCGTTCGCCAAAGCACTTGCTATGGTGAGGGGACGTCATTTACTGTGGGACAGCCTGTGGGGGGCAAATGTGCTGAGCTGCAGTTTCCTCCTCAGGAGAGCTCTGGAGATTGTCTGCATGGTGGACTGCAATATTCAGTCTAATGTTCCTCATGTAACGTTTGGATTAGACTCAACTAAAAAAAAATCTTGTGTTTCAGGTAACCCATCCCTTACGCCCTGACCCAGTAGTTTTTAGGCCACTAACTGGTGGACGGGGGCGACTGTTGAGCTGAAAATTGAGTAGATGCAGCTTGTTCCTTGAAACTATTGATTGGTTTGGATCTGTTTTCAGTCACTTACTTGGATAAACATTAAATGGTCCAAAAACACTGACCATTATCAAGTGTAGTCAGATTTCCTCATTAAGGTAACGAGAAATCTGCATCTGAGTATGTTGTGCTTGTTCGTCTGAGCCCTGCACAAAAATCACTATTTTTGCCAATTAGTCATTCTTCATTCTTCGGAGTTGTGTAGAATCCAGTGTTTGGGCTGGGTTACATTAGAGGCCTGCAGCCATACCGGCCCTTTTCAGATGAGACAAGTCTGAGCAGCAGGGTGCACCACCGTTTTCAACCTTAATATCAGAAACTCCCGCACTGATTTAGAGACACTGCATCACCGACGCTCTCCTTTATTTCAGCTGCCGACCATCATCGCAGAACAATGCCGAATGCGACAGCGCCCGACCTGGTGGCCCAGCTGAGGGCTGCACACATGGAGAACAAGAGCACGTTTGGGCTGAGTGAGTGCAGGGATTTATTTACATTAGCATAGCTCTCAGTGTAAGTGAATGAGGGTGTCATTCACCTTAGTTAGCATAGCTCCTGTTGTAATTGATTTAGGGATTGACAAGCCCGAGTTAGCATAGCTAATGGTGTAAGCGGTGAGGATTTTATTAGCTTGAGTTAGCATAGCTCCCACTGTAAATGAATTAGGGTTTTATTAGCCAGAGTTAGCATAGTTGCCAGTGTAAGTGAATGAAGATTTTATAAGTTAGTGTTTGCATAGCTCCCAGTTTAATTGAATGATGATTTTATTAGCCTGGTTTAGCATAGCTCCTTGTAAAAGAGAATGAGGGTTTTATAAGCTCGAGTCAGCATAGCTCCCCTTGTAAATGAATGAATGGTTTTATAAGCCCAAGTTAGCATATTGTCTGCTGTAATTGAATTGGGGATTTATAGCCTGAGTTAGCATAGCTCCTGGTGTAAGACATGAGGGTTTTACTAGCTGGAGTTGGCATTGCTGTGAGTGTACGTGAATGAGGGTTTTATTAGCCCGTGTTAGTGTAGCTTTTAATGTAAATGAAAGAGGGTTTTATTAGCCCAAGTTGGCATTGCTCTCAATGTCAGCAAATGAGGGTTTTATTAGCCAGAGATTGCATAGCTCCCTGTGTAAATGAATGAATGTTTTATAAGCCCGAGTTGGCGAAGCCCCTGCAGAAATTGCCCCAGCTCAAGTTAGCATTGCTACTGGTATAAGTGAATGAGGGTGTTGCTAGCCTGAGTTAGCATCACTCTCAGTGTAAATGTATGAGGATTTTATTAGCCAAAGTTAGCCATGTGAATGAATCAATATATTTTATAAGCCTGAGTTAGCATAGCTCCTGATGTAATTGAAATGGGGATTTATGAGCCCGAGTTAACATTGCTCTCAATGTAAATGAATGAGGGGTTAATTAGCTGGAGTTAGCATAGCTCCTAGTGTTAGTGAATGAGGGTTTTATTAGCTGGAGTTTGCATAGCTCCTTGTGTAAATGAATGAATGTTTTATAAGCCCAAGTTGGCAAAGCTCCTGCTGTAATTGAATCAAGTATTTACTCGCTCAAGTTGGCGTAACTACTAGTATAAGTCAATGAGGGTTTTATTAGCCTGAGTTAGCATTGCACTTTGCGTAAGTAAATGAGGATTTAATTGGCCAAAGTCAGTATTGCTCCCCATGTGAACAAAGCAATATATTTTATAAGCCCGAGTGCATGGCTCCTGCTGTAAGTGAATCAGGGTTTTATTAGCCAGAGTTAGCATAGCTCCCAGTGTAAGTGAATCAGGGTTTTATTAGCCAGAGTTAGCATAGCTCCCAGTGTAAGTGAATGAGGGTTTTGTTAGCCAGAGTTAGCATAGCTCCCAGTGTAAGTGAATGAGGGTTTATTAGCCAGAGTTAGCATAGCTCCCAGTGTAAGTGGCTGTGGGTTTTGTTTACACTCTCCCTGCAGACATGAGCCAGGGTGTGATTGGTGACATGGCAGCACTGGGCGTTACCGAGAGCTTCCAGGTGAAGCGACAGGTGCTGCTGAGCGCTGCCGAGGCAGCCGAGATGATCCTGCGTGTCGACAACATAATCAAAGCCGCACCCAGGTGAGACCTGTCACTCAACCCAGCTGCTCCTTCCTGCCCCTCCCCCTTAAGAAGAGACTGGAGCTCCAGCTAAGTCCGTCTGGTGAAATACCTCACAAGCATTCTCATGTTTTAATGGGATGGGGAAATTCTCCTGGTTCTGTGAGTGCATTTACTGCTAAAAATATTAATTTATTCAGTTATTAACTGATGGATAATGGAAATTGAAGAATTTACCATTGTCTCCCTGCCCACTCCTCAGCCTAAATGGGTCTGATCTGTCTCTTAGGCCAGACGTCCCACCCAGTATTTTTTTTAGAATCTCCTTTCACTGGCCACAGCTAAACCCACCTACTGTTCTGTGTTACTTTAGTCTTCATGGCTTTTAGCTCACATATGATTCAGGAGTGTTCCTCCGCTTGGGCGATGCACGGCAGCCATTTGTGCCAGAATGCTCACCACACATTCACAGATGCAGCCAGAGAGAACATTTACAGCCAGTTAAATCAGATGAAGAGATGGCAGGTGTCTGATCCTTCCTTGTCCTTTTCTCTTCTCCTAGGAAACGAGTTCCAGACCAGCACCCGTGTTAGAGATGGAGGGACACAAAAAGAGAGGGGGGTGTGGATGGGACGGGGGGATTAGTCTTTATTTATCGCCTCTGAGGACACAGCAAAGTCAGCTTCTGTCCTGTCACCAGTCCTTATTCAACACTGGGCAATTACTCTACACTGCACCATCAAATACAGTTTGATAATAATCATTGTTCATTAAAAGGACTCAAGTGGCCATTTGTTACATGTTAATAGATTTATTCCCAAGTAATAAACATTTATAATTCCATGAACAGGCTAAGGAACTCATTTGCATTTTCTCATCACAATATTTCCCCACACTGATGTTGGTAATGGCTGAAGAGGATTAGCATCAGACCATGAAAATTCTCATCATGTGAGGTGCAAATCAATTCAGTAATGAGAAATAATTCTTGGAAGTTGTCCCTTGACCAATGGTTTGAAAGTGGTGCTGCTGACTTTGTGACCATTAGATTTAATTCGATAAACAGTCTTTGTGTGCTTGCTTAAGCCTGTAGAGGCCAGGCACCTGCATGCTTCAATTTGGTTTCTTAATTGAATTTCCCGAACATGTGAACTGGCAAAGAAGAAAACATATTTGCACTTGGGGCTTGAAGTAAACAGTGAGTTGTGAATATACAACACAATGATTTGATTTTGAACATTTGGATTTAAATAGGTTTATCTCTTGTGGGAGAAAAAATATCCTCAGTCCGAGTCTGTGGACTAAGTGTTCCTCTCACACTTGTCGATCTGTTCTCAAGGAATCAACTCCATTTCCAGAGTCTGATGCAAGTGGGTTTATTGTAAGTAACTCAGAGTGAAATAAAATAACCCAGGCTAGTCTGTGCAGACCAAGTAGCAGTCATTCTTGAACAATCATGCGAGACAGACTGACCACTGATTGGCAGGTTTCCCCCTTCACACCCCGTTCCCACAGCTCTGCGGCCTTACGAAGACCATGCCGATCACCCCAATCATCCTCGATCTGAACAAGTTATCAAATCGGGGCATTATCTTCGTCAAAATCCAGCAATTTGGGAAATTAGATTACATCACAACTGAACTGCGATGCTTCTACGTCAAAATCGTTGCTGACTCGCTGCTACTACGATTACACCTAGACCAATGCCGACCAAGCGGTCGTTTCTACTACGTTGCTGCTACGAAGTACAAGACCATACTACTCTGTTACACAGACCTAGAAGACTGTAGGACGATGTTGCTACGCTGGTGCTGACCATATTACGCTTCTAGTACGATTTGTGGCAATGTCTAATTGTAATTACTGTATGCATTAGATTTCTTTGCAGTATCTTATACTTGCAACTGATTTCGTGATGCGTAGTTTAAATACAGTGAGTGAAGAAAATGTAATACAGTCAGAAAAAGTAATTGTACTTATTTAATTTATGCAACTATTTTGTGCACTGATTTACGTTATAATTTGTGTCCTCTTGCTTCCCTTGAATATTAGTTCCTACTTTTAATTGTTTTACTGGGGAAGAAGGAGCGTGATTGGGGGGGAAAGGAAGAAGCAGAAAAACCGATTGAGTTGAGCAGTCTGTTTTGTTGGATGTAACATTAGCTGTACAGTACTGTATCGGTGAAGAACGAAGATTTAAGATTGATTTGTGTACCACCAATTGTAGCACTCATTCCCACAGCCCAGAGACCTGGAGCACGCAACCTAAATCGAGAAACGGGGGGGTTACATCTATATAAATCGGGTGTTCAAGCATTTCTTCAGTTCTTTCCCAACTTCGAAGATGAACGGACCTGATGCTGATTTAACTGGCTCTGCTCCAACAAGAACGGTGCTGCGTTTTTATTACGACCACAGAGATCTCACCACGATGCTATCACGCTGCTTGTACGATAATGGCGTTCCTACTATGTTCTCAATAAGACTTTGCCCCGCTTTTTGTTGGCCACGACTCAGCTGCGCTTATTTTGTGCACGTTCAAAATAAGCGTGGGGAGAGCGTGCAGCTTCCCAACCTAGGAAATCCCACACCGACCAAACCACGCTCATGGAGATCCTCCCACGTTTGGCCCACGATTGGCCACGCTCTCAGCCACTTTTCCATCGTACCTGAAGCGGCGTCTATGTGTGAGCGGACTCTTATTCCCTTCTTTAAGCCCCACCTGGAGCAGGGATGAAACCTTACGCCTTTCTAATCTCTAATTAGTGATCAGACATCATTACTTCCTGATTGGTATATTGTCTTGATTGAAATTTTACATCATCATTTACAAGTCTGCCGGAATTGGCTTTTTTGAAAATTGTGAAGCCATTTTAGGCCTCCGAGGTCGCTTGTGTACCGCACCTGTCTTCCCAAAAATTAGGGGTCACCTGAGGATTCCGCGGTCCTCTGGGTTTCCATCATTTTGGGACATACTGTAAGCTGGCTGGATCCTCAGTTTTGGCCAGAATAAACTGGTTTTTAATGAGACGTCATTAGCTGTCCTGTATGGTCACTCTGGGAAACTTGTTAATACATTCTGACCTTGAGTAGCCAGCTGGAGTTTCTTCATCTAGTTTATGGCAGATATATGAGTTTTAGTTTTCTACACAGTTCTGTCTTTTTCAGTGATTCTGAAGGGTCATATGAACCCACCTCAGTAATCTCTGCTGAACTGTAATTTTAGCTATACTTTGATTTTTGAATATTTTAAAATATACTTAACTCCAAAAGAAACGCAACAGTCAAAAACGTTTTTTCAATTTGGACTGAAAATTAACTATTCAATAAATGATCGACAGCATTCATAAGTGATATCAAAGGAAGACAATAGTGCAAGTTTAGTGAACCAAGTTGAAAAAAATGGTCTTTATTCAGGAGCTAAATCCAGAACACGCGAAATGTTCGTTTACACAGTCAATATCTGGTGTGTCCACCATTTTCCCTCAAACAAGCTGTGCAACGTTGACGCATGGATGCAATCAAACGTGCGATACGGTGCTGGGGAATCCTCTCCCACTCCTCATGGACGGCTTGAACCAACTCCTGACGGTTTTGGGGCACTGGATGACGTCTGGATATGGCAGACTTCAGTTGGTCCCACACATGCTGTGGGTGACAGGTACAGGGAGTACACTGGCCAAGGCATAACATCAACATTTTGACCAAAGAAGTCCCTAGTGAGACGGGCAGAATGAGGACGAGCGTTGTCCTGCTGAAAAGTTGTGACGTCATTGTGTGCTGCTAGGTGAGGCAACAGAACTGGATGTAGTATGACGTCAATATAGCGTTGCGCTGTCAGGGTACCATTTATGACAACAAGGGGCATTATACTGGTTGTGGAGATAGCCCCCCCAGACCATAACAATAGCTCCGGCCCACCTGTTGCCCTCACGCACACTTGCATCGGCGTAACCTTCGCCACGTCTGCGCCACACACGTTGACGTCTGTTTGGGCGGTCCAAGCAAATCCGCGACTCGTCAGAAAACAGGACTCTATTCCAGTCAGCCAGAAGCCATCTTAGATGCTGTTGTGCCCACCTTAGATGGTGAAGACGGACCTGGCGAACAGGGCCTCTAAAGGGCACACAAGCATGCAGGTTCTCTGCTCGTGAATGGTGGCAAACTGTCGCAGAACTAACTCTATTCTGATGAACACCTCTTGCCTCACGTGCTGTCTCAATGGCAGATCGAAATCTGTCACGCGTGTGCAACAACTGGATGTACCGATCTTGTGCTTCCGTTGTTACAGGTGGTCGCCCTGAGCGTCGCCGATTAGCAACACTGCCTCCCGTGTGATCTCTGATCTGGAGGCGACTAATGGTGGACACATGGCAATCCAAACGACGTGCTAAATTCAGCCCTGCATTCAACATGCCAATAGCACGTTCTCTTTGTTGTGTCGAAAGTCGCGGCATCGTCGTTCAGCGGAATCATTTTCATGTTTTTTTCAAGTTGCCTTTTTCGGCTAATAGGGGGGATGCAACATATTCAATCAAGCGTCACCAGATTTCACATGACGACTCCATGTCTTAAACAGGAAGTGAGTAGGACTCGTCGTTGCGTGCATCAGTGATTGCAAAGCAGACGCAAAATGAGCTTTTAATGTTTACCTTGATATACTATTCAAAAAAAGTAGGGGATATTGGATTTACAAGTACCATGAAATGCAGATCATGAGGTCAGGAAGGAAACAAATGACATAAAAACATTAAGGAAACATTTGTCAATTTATTCGAAACCCTGTGTACAGTCAGTAAAGGACAGATTCTCCAGAATAAGGGTCGACACAAACACAGGGTCACACAGCAAATTTACCACCATTGTGAAACAGAGTCAGTAGCGGGTAAAACCCCTCGGTTGGCTAGACGAGCTCGAATTCGGGCGTGGCATACTCCTAACGAGACGTCCCAGGTCATTTTGGGGAACGTTATTCCATTCCTGTTGCAATGCTGCAGCAAGTTCTTGGACATTGGCAGGCGGTTGTTGACGCGTTGAAGTAGCCGCTGTCCAAGCATGTCCCAGACATGCTCGATGGGGGAAAGGTCCGGACTGAGTGCTGGCCATGGTAATGTGGTGATATTCTGCTGCTGGAGGTAATCTGTAACGATCCTGGCCCTATGACATCTGGCATTGTCATCTTGGAAAATGAAAAAGGCGGCCATAACGACGTGCAAACGGCACAACATGGGGTGCCAAGATGTTGTCCGGGTAGTACTGCCCTGTGACACGTCCAGCTACAACATGCAAGTCTGTTCTGCCGGCAGCAGTGATGCCTCCCACACCATTACAGATCCACCCCCATACGGATCATGTCTAATGACGTTAACGTCATGGAAACGTTCGTTACGCCGGTGCCAAACCCTCCTGCGTCTGTCAAGGAAGTCCACAGTGAACCTCGACTCATCTGAGAACATTACGTTGTTCCATCGGGCGATTATCCCAGCGTTGATGATGACAACATCATTGGAGTCTGGCCCTAATGTGACGATCCCTCAAACGGAATGACACGAGGACGTCGGGCGTGTAAGTGAAATCTGTGCAGACGATTCCTGATGGTCTGGCCACTCACTACCAAGCCAGTATCCCTTTGAAGTTGAGACCTTATCTGATTTGCTGTTACCATACGATTTCTCAAGACAATAGTGCGGATGAATCTGTCCTGAGCCTGAGTTGTTGCCCTTGGTCAACCGGATCGTGGTCTATCCTGAACAGACCCTGTAGCACGATGTCTGGACCATAATCTGCTGATGACAGACTGGGAAACATTCATTGCCCTTGCCACAACGACCTGTCTTGTGCCAACCTGTAGCATGCCAAGGGCACGTAACCTCTCCTCCTGTGTTAGAGGGCGCATGGTCTCTGTTTAGTTAACGACTTCAACCACTGATAATCTGATGCTTTCTCTTCAAAATCTTCCTTTACAGTGGCTCTAACCTTCCAATTCAGAGTCATGCAAATTTGTGGCACAACCCCCTTGATCATCAATAGCATCCCGTGCAGATCGTGAGAGTGTCATTGATGTGTTTGGGTGATGAATTTCTTTGGAAATGCTTCCTCAGGAAGGAACTATACAACATGGTTTCGTATCCCTTTGTATATGTGAAAATTTTGATCTCAAAATAAAATATCCCCTACTTTTTTTGAATAGTATATATTCATTATTCTTATTAGAATTATTTTCATTTTTCTTCGTGCACACAATTTCAAAATGTTGCGTTTCTTTTGGAGTTGAGTATATTTTACCACTACACTGAACAGCAGTATTAAAAATGCAAGATACTATTGCTTGCCAGTGAAAGATGCCAGTCTATACCAGTTTACTACTTTGATTTTTAGCACAAGGGATGGAGGGAAAAAAACAAAGGAAACAAACCAGGTAACTAACCTCCACCGTTAGAACGATTTTCTGTATGAACTCGCCGAAAAAAGGTCAGAAAGATCTTTTGGCAAACAGCAAGTCTCCACTGCTTTAATCCCAGAACCTGAACGTAAGCAGGAACAAGTCACTTAATTGAGCATTTACTCACAATACTTTGCTTCTGAAAGGATGAGTTTTGGATTGAATTAATGAGAAACTGCCACGTAGTTTTATTGTGTATTTTGCTGCACAAGAAAAAAATTCTGCCAAGTGTATAACTGGGGCTCCTTTTGTGTGTCCTGTGTGATACACAGCAGTCTAAACATTAGAGCAGGTAGCACTGCCGCTAAAATGTTCAGTAACAACATGAAGTGCAGAACCTGCAGATTTCAAAATCTCTGAAGTCTGAATTTGGTGGAGATCATGTGACGCTCGGACCTCCCCCTCTCGGGGGTCACCCGTCAGCTGGATTATTCAGAGAAATGCATCAGGTAAGGGTTCATGTTTGTGACACTGGGGCTACAGCAGGACATAGAAAATCGTATGATTATGCACATCCCAAAAATCTCTAGCATTGGGTGCTGGATCAAAAAGAGAAATGCAAATACGAAAAGACAAAATGATCCGCAAACCAAACAAAGCTCCCGTCAAAAAGATTTTAATTGAGGTAACGTTTCGAGCCTGTAGCCTCAATTAAAATCTTTTTGACGGGAGCTTTGTTTGGTTTGCGGATCATTTTGTCTTTTTGTAGCTACAGCAGGACACAACATTAGCTCATCCATCCATCCATTATCTGTATCCATTTCTTCCTCACGAGGGTCACAGGGGAGCTGGAGCCGATCACAGCTGACTATGGGGGAAAGGCAGGGACCCACCCTGATCAGGGTGCACACACCATTGACTCACACACACACACACACACACACACCTGAGATCAGTTCAGAGTTCCCACTCAGCCTGACATGCATGTCTCTGGACTGTGGGAGGAAACTGTAGGACCCAGAGGAAACCCACATGAACACAGAACATGCAAACTCACACAGAAAGGCTCCAGACTGGATTCAAACTCACAAACTGCCTGCTGTTAGGCGACATTAGTTAATATTAGGTGTTCTTATGAAAACACAATGAAAAATCGACTCTAATTATGATTCCGTCAAATAAGTGAAGATCAGGCAGTTTCGTACTCTTTAAAAAAAACACTGAAGAAGCTCAGCTGTTTGCTTGGATTATCTGCATGTTACTGTATGTGCCCTTTGCAATAAGCAGAGAGATTCAGGATAATAAATACATCTGAAAATAATTCTGCTTTTAATCCACTGGAATCCTTGTTTTGCTCTTGGTTTTAAATTATCAAATATAATTTTAGTAAAATGGAGGCTACCACTTCGTCAAGTCAAATTTAATCTGCATTTTAGTAACCATTTGTCACAATCGCAAATGACTTGTTACTATTGGCCAATGGCAATTATTAAATAATGCCTAATTTAACCATTGTCATCATAAAACATCTGTTATTCAGTAAAACAAAGTCTCCTGTGCTCCTGTCTGGCTTTGCTCTGCAGATGCCTTATTGAGCCGAACCTCTTTTCATTAGTTTTCCATGACTGACCTGCCATATCTGCAGATTAATATCAGTAAAGAGCTCAGGATACCAATGGAATCAAGTAAAGAAGAGCTCAGCATCCTCTCTCAGATCTTGTACACTGCATCGTTAGTACAGATAGCCAGAGGTAACCACACATGCATTTGTTCTTCATAAGCAGTACTGAATATAAAATAGTTTTCTCTAATGATTTGGATAAAAACAGCCCAAAAGATACCGTCTGTTTGTACATTATCAAAAATGCATATTCATTTCCCAAACTCTCAATAAAACAAAGGTGAAAATAAAATTAATATTATAATTATCTAAATGTACATTATTACCACAGTGTGCCTGTATGTTCCCTTTGTACCTCTCCATCTCCAGCAGGTCCTTCCCAAATCTGCACTCATTCACACTGAGGCCCAACGGTCTCTGTTACTCTCTGAGGAATACTACAGTTTTGTTGCTTTAGGAAAAATTTTAAAATACAATCTGAAAGATACAACAATGTAATTTGGGAATAAATGAGTGCATGTTATGAGCAATGAACAACATTTCCAGTGTAATTTTCAAACACACACCTTCACTGGAGTGTTGTTACTGTGACTGAAACTTCCACTGGGCATATCTGCAGGGGTCCTTCATTACCATCACCTTTCACACAGGGACAGAAGAATGGGAACACTCTCTCAGTAAATGTGTCTTTAAAAGTGTAAATGAGTGACATGTCACTGGAGTTGAAGAAGGACACTTCCCCCCTGTCATAGTCCAGCTGCACCCTGATAATCTGGGGTTTCCTCTTCAGTTTGAGGTCAGTAAATCCTGCTGCACTGTAATCCTGACCCTTCCTCAGCATTAAGACCCAGAATCCTTTCTTTGGGCTGCATGTTATCTTTCCCTTCATGTTGCTGGACTCTTTCATCACTCCTACATCCCAAGCAGGTTTATTCCCAACCTTCACCTCCCAGCTGTGTTTCCCTGAGGTAAACCCCTCAGATCCCAGCACATTTACACAGGGGTTAAACCTCTCTGGGTTGTCAGGATATTTCTGCATTATTCCTGTGTGTCTCACAGTGGTCAGGTCATCAGAGAGAGAGAGAGGCACGTGCAGTATTGGGGTCCAGCGTCACAGGAGCTGAAATATCAAGAGGGGAGATATTTAAAGGGCTGGAGTGAGAGAGATTTTTCAAATACTCTTTTTAGATTTGGTCCCAAACACAGGAAATAATAAATATACATGCTAATGTACTGTGGTTACAGTGATTTGAAATTAAAACCTTTATGTATCGTTGAAGTAAACAAATAATTTAAACCACAGAAATTCTCATGTATTCTTAACACATTCAAAAACCACATGATGACATTGTTTATGAATTGAACATTAATTCTGTGCTTGATAGTGTTTGATGTTAAATTGAGAGCAGTGCAGTGCAGAACACTGAATCTTCCTGTTCTAAAAGCAAACTGAGTCTCTGTACTGTTGGTGTTTAACACCATTTCAATAATTACAGCTTATTTCTTCAGTCTCATGCTTTCATTAAATGTTTGTAAAGATAAACATGATTGGAGCATCAGCCCCAGATACTCACTGTACTGCACCATCTCCAGCATCTTCTCCCAGACTCTGAACTTCAGGTTACCCAGGTGTTTGGCCACATCTATCAGAGCCCCTGAGAGCAGCTCTGGGTCCTGCAGTGAGCACTGGGCTCTGTAATGACAAGCAGGAGTCAGTCAGGCTCAGGAACTGAAGAGACTTAAACACACAAGATGAAATGAGCTGAGGGTCTACATACCTTTCCCTGATGCTCTCGTAGCTCTGAAAAACACACACAAATACAGCATTACTGTGCATATGGACACTGACTCAATACAGACCATTATGAGAGCAGTGGTGACTGCAGAACTGGAAATGCTTGACGTAGAAAACATCTCCTTAAACTGACGGTCATGGCTGCTTCCATTCATTTTCCTTCTGATCTGGATCTGATCTGAATAATTCACTGGCAGGTAAATATAGTTCATTTATTTGTGCCATATCAGGGAGTTTGTATAATTAATTCAAATTTGAAACAAGTTTTATTTGAGTACATTCATGAACAATGATGAAAGCACTGAAGGTGCTGATGCCTCGGTGCTTACAGCAGTGAGTATGTCCCTTAATGAAGCTATAAAATTGGGTGTGGACATGTCAGAGTGCCCTAGCTGTGCATCTATGCCTGACATACTCAAGTATTTACCCACCAGTGGCAGTCTGATGAACATTAATGTAGGCAAAGAAGAAACACACACTATTCACAGAGCCACGTGCTGACACACAAATTATGCGTATGTGTACCAACGCAGCTAAAGAACTACAGTACAGGGCTCGAAATGAACTTTTTTGCTGGGTAGCGCTGCGCTCCCAAGTTCAAAAAGTTAGGAGTGCGAGCCAAAATTTAGAGTGCGCACACACCGAAATCTAAAAAGCACCAATATATATTTTATTAATGTTTAAAAAACTACAATATATCACTCCACATTAACAACTGTCTCCAACAAATGAAAGTTATTAAACAATATGAAAGTTTTGAGTTCATTGATTTTAACAAAGGTTTCCATTACATTGGCTTTATGCCATATCCTGAGGCCAGGATTTAAAATTGGGTCTCCTTGCTCTCTGCCCTCCCATCCATCTCTTCACTGCCTGTGAGGCATTAAATATGTCCAGAGGAGGACCCTCCACACTGATCCGAATCAAATCCGCAATTGTGTTAGGGTTAAATGCAGATCTGACATAAAGTCATAAAGTCTTTGTTTTCGCCTTAATATTGCAATATGAATCAGTCCACAGAGGTAACTTTGCTATTTGTTAGCTTATTATAACATAAGCAGATTTTATAATGAGTTGGATACGCTTGTTTTAAGATAAATGCTGCACGCCGTCTATATATTATTACTGAGTTGGTGATTTGCGTAATTTCACACATCTCCTCCGAAACCACTGTGAATAATGAGTTTGTTTTCTGCATACACCGGTTTTACTGTGTGACAACCCTGCTGAAAAAAGTCAGAGAAACCATTAGGCAACCATTAGGCATATTCTACTGGTTTCTAATGGTTCCTGGTGGTTTTGTAATGGTTTCTGATGGCTACTTATTTTTCCTAACAGTTCAGTTTGTTTTTCTAATGGGATTCTATTATCTCCCGCACGCTGGTCCCTACTAATGGTTCCTAGTAGTCTAATGGTTGCTATGGAGTCTTAATGGTTCCTACAGGCATTTCTTTACCAGTTTAATGTTCACTATACAGTGGTCTAGTGGTCACTAGAGGGTGTAGTGGTCTCTAATGGTTCCTAATGTGATGGAGGAACACAGATGTTATAGCCTTCTTTGGCGATCACATCTGTGTGATTTCTAGTGGGTCCTTGTGTAGGCTATACAGTATGTTTGTAGATTGCAGTGTTCAGTGATTTCATTTAATACATTCCAAGATCACCTTTGGCCTTTTGCAATTAAATTTGTGATTAAATCATATTTGGCCTTTTGTGATTAAATCATTGTTCATGACTCATCCATCCAACAGGAGGGAAAAGAACACAACCTGATGGTTTGATGGTTCATGTTCTGAAAAAATTTAATTAAAATCACAAACTGCAATGAGTTGTCACGCCCCATATGTCCTGTTCCCAATTCGGAGGGGAAAATATCCAAATACATACACAATTACACACATTTATAGACATGTCTCTGGTGCCCAGTGTTAGGACTGTGCTATAATTTCTGTTGCAGCAGTAGGTTTCTCAGTATGTTTTAGCTCCTAATGCAACCAGTCTAATGGTATTACATTCTAATGGAACCAGTAGGTTTCTAATGGTTTTATATCCCAATGGAACTAGTAGGTTCCTAATGGTTTTACATTCTAATGGGACCAGTAGGTTTCTAATGGATTACATTTGGGACCTTCTCTAATGGTTTTATATCCCAATGGGACTATAGGTTCCTAATGGTTTTACATCCTAATGGGACCATTAGGACCTAATGATCCTAATGGATTAACCATTGGAAACCTAATGGTTCCTAATGGTTTTTTCTAATGGTTTTCTATTGGATTTTTCAGCAGGGAAAGACGATGCGCCAGGTTTCAAACTTAGTTCTGAAGTGAAAACTGCATTTTGAAGCCATTTTTGCAAGTAAATGGGCTAATTCAATCAAGGACAAAACAGCACCACAAATGTTGTATAGAAGAAAATTCTTTGAACTTTTAAACCCAGGCTGCCTACATTGCATCGAAAAACGCGCATTTAGCCCATGTGTAGCACGGCCAGTTGTCATCTAATTTCTGCATTGTCAGGAAAATGTAGCGTGTACATGTGTTATGACTTAAAAATCACAACAAAGAAAACCAGCAATGACAACTTAAACAAATTTATTCTTCACTGATAAAAAAAAAAACTTCTACAAATAATCCACTGCTAAATCTTATAATAACACTCTAATGCCACTATGTAACTCTGTTGCCAAAACAAAAACTCTGCCTCTACTGACCAAAATCACAGCGTTTATATAGACTAGCCACATTCTGGAAAGATCTACAGGATTCCTGGGTAATCCCGCCCGCGAATTTTTTTTTCTACCCCTTATATCCATTAGGCCCGATTTGGCGCCTTTGATTGGTTGCTTGTCTGACGTCATCAGATATTTATATCCGCTCACATGTTTGGCGAACACGTGCATACAGAGATGTTCCGTGCGTTCAGTTTAACATGTTTATATGGTTAAGATTCCCTGAGTTCCAAGTTCTCCCATTATTTTTTTTTCAACACGTTATATCCATTAGCCTGCTGACGTCACCTTATCAAGCCATTCAACATGGCAGTGCCCACTCTTCACCGATCGTGCCGATTTGGTATTGAAAACTACGAAGAAACACTGCTGAGCGATCATCCTGAATTACTGGTTCAGAATCAATCATACTGCCAGAAAACAGTAAATCGCCGATAGACAATCTGAGGCCAAAAGGCTGAACTTGTTAGCTATTGAGCTGGCGAAATAGGCCATTGTTTACTACACAATGAATGTACTGTAATGTATGCACAGTCAACATGGTCAATTGGTTTAGCCACACACAGTGAATAGGCTGTGCGCGCAGTCTACTCTACACTATGAATAGGCCAATTATATGAGCTGATGCGTCAGTTGTTTGGGGTCAAGTGTGCAAACAGTCTTACTATTCAATGCTGGTTTTAACCCGATTCATCAGTTCATACCGGTAATTATTTCAAGCCTCGTCCCATCCTTCGCCTTTGCGGTGTCTGTCACTTGCGCGCAATATACATGTACAATGCATCGTGGTCAAATAATGGAAGTAGGTGATAGACTAAATACCAATATATATAGGGACCTATTATTTTAAAAAACAATTTTATTGCAACTCGGACTTTGTGGAAATGTGAAACTCGAATATTTAAGGTTAGATCTGACCATGGAAGAACAGGTATTACTAGATTCTTGCTGATACTTCATAGCTAGGCCTACATGTATGTGGGTCAATGACAAATAAGCCTTTTAAAATGTTTTTTTTTTTTTTTTTTAATAAATCTTTTAAAATGTACAGAATACATTTATTTGAAGTTGGAAGAGTGTGTTTAAACAAGTCTTAATGGTTGCACAACATTTACAGGGTTTTAGTACTGTTTTAGACTGTATTTGCAATTTCACCAGCCAAAAATGTCAGGTGGCGAATCTGAAGGTTTTCTTGAAAAAAAAACACACTTCCCTTTTTTTTTCTAAGTGATTTTTAAAGTAAGTGTACCGGAGAGTGTCTACTCTGCCTAAAACATTACTATTTTGTAATTGAGCTTGGTATTAAAAGTAACTTATGGATTCTTTATTGTAGGGGGTGGGTATTTTGGTTTTCCAAACAATTGAAGAACAATTAAACTATTAAACTTTGTTTATTTGAAAGGTTTTCAATATAAAATGATGCCCCCGTATTAACATTATTTTAATTCATATTTTAAATGACATATTTAATACATTTCACATTGTGTTAACTTGCTCGGACGGTTACGCCACCTGACATTTTGAGGGTTTGAGATGGCAAAACATAAAATATATATCATTTTTATGATAAAATGGAAATATGTTCAAATTAAACAGGTTTTGTAGAATAAAATGATGCTTATTGTGAATCATTTAGAATTATTTTAAACCAAAGTAGTGCACTCGGACATTGTCACGTCATTGACCCATGCGTGGATGCCCCCACTGGTAATGACCATTCAATCTCCTTGAAGAAACCTGCCATTCCAATTTTAAAGCTTTTAAACATTTGTTTTCCAGGCTACCCTCCCCATTGGTTATGAGCACCACCTTTGCTCTTTTACAGAAGTTAGTGGAGGCTACAGAGCAGAATTGCGTGTAGCTGTCAGCACAGAATCCGTTGCACGACAATGGGTAAAAGAGTATGAAATGAAGAACAAAGTGACATTCCGGTTGAAGCACACATTTCCAAATGTTGGACGTGTCAATCTTTTCAAGGTTGACTACAGATGTCAACATAACACTCAGGCAAGGTCTTCTACAGCTGATCAAAGACATGGGACTAAGAACACGAAGTGTCCAGCACAAATGACTGTTAAAGCAAGAAGACTTATGGGGGAAAAAAGCAAGTAAGTAGTCTTGTGAACCGAAATTGTATATTTTCTTTCATCAACAATTGGATTGAAGTATTTTTTGATAATTTCAGTTTGTGTGCAGGATTTGTTGGCATAGGTCCAAGAGTGTAATGATGCCGTATGTTCTTTAGATTGAACATCCATTAAATCAGCTGACGACAGTTCAATGGCTAGCTGCTGAAGAATGAAGGCAGTAAAACCTAATTTGGTGAGTATTTACATGCAGCTCCTCTTTAAAACTAAGCGTTTTTGTCAGGAAAATGTAGCGTACTTACATGTGTTATGACTTAAAAATCACAACAAAAAAACCAGCAATGACAACTTAAACAAATTTATTCTTCACTGATAAAAAAAAAAAACTTCTACAAATAATCCACTGCTAAATCTTATAATAACACTCTAATGCCACTATGTAACTCTGTTGCCAAAACAAAAACTCTGCCTCTACTGACCAAAAAAATCACAGCGTTTATATAGACTAGCCACATTCTGGAAAGATCTACAGGATTCCTGGGTAATCCCGCCCTTAATTTTTTTTCTACCCTTATATCCATTAGGCCCCGATTTGGCGCCTTTGATTGGTTGCTTGTCTGACGTCATCAGATATTTATATCCGCTCACATGTTTGGCGAAACTACGTGCATACAGAGATGTTCCGTGCGTTCAGTTTAACATGTTTATATGGTTAAGATTCCCTGAGTTCCAAGTTCTCCCATTATTTTTTTCAACACGTTATATCCATTAGCCTGCTGACGTCACCTTATCAAGCCATTCAACATGGCAGTGCCCACTCTTCACCGATCGTGCCGATTTGGTATTGAAACTTCTGAAAAAACACTGCTGAGCGATCATCCTGAATTACTGGTTCAGTAATCAATCATACTGCCAGAAAACAATAAATCGCCGATAGACAATCTGAGGCCAAAGGCTGAACTTGTTAGCTATTGAGCTGGCGAAATAGGCCATTGTTTACTACACAATGAATGTACTGTAATGTATGCACAGTCAACATGGTCAATTGGTTTAGCCACACACGAAGTGAATAGGCAAAAAGCGAGTCTACTCTACACTATGAATAGGCCAATTATATGAGCTGATGCGTCAGTTGTTTGGGGTCAAGTGTGTGCAAACAGTCTTACTATTCAATGCTGGTTTTAACCCGATTCATCAGTTCATACCGGTAATTATTTTCAAGCCTCGTCCCATCCCTTCGCCTTGCGGTGTCTGTCACTTGCTTAATATACATGTACAATGCATCGTGGTCAAATAATGAAGTAGGTGATAGACTAAATACCAATATATATAGGGACCTATTATTTTAAAACAATTTTATTGCACCTTCGGACTTTGTGGAAATGTGAAACTCGAGATATTTAAGGTTAGATCTGACCATGGAAGAACAGGTATTACTAGATTCTTGCTGATACTTCATAGCTAGGCCTACATGTATGTGGGTCAATGACAAATAAGCCTTTTTAAAATGTTTTTTTTTTTTTTTTAATAAATCTTTTAAAATGTACAGAATACATTTATTTGAAGTTGGAAGAGTGTGTTTAAACAAGTCTTAATGGTTGCACAACATTTACAGGGTTTTAGTACTGTTTTTTAGACTGTATTTGCAATTTCACCAGCCAAAAATGTCAGGTGGGCGCAGCCGAAGGTTTCTTGAAAAAAAACACACTTCCCTTTTTTTTTTTCTAGTGATTTTTTAAAAGTAAGTGTACCCGGAGAGTGTCTACTCTGCCTAAAAACATTACTATTTTGTAATTGAGCTTGGTATTAAAAAGTAACTTATGGATTCTTTATTGTAGGGGTGGGTATTTTGGTTTTCCAAACAATTGAAGAACAATTAAACTATTAAACTTTGTTTTATTTGAAAGGTTTTCAATATAAAATGATGCCCCTATATTAACATTATTTTAATTCATATTTTAAATGACATATTTAATACATTTCACATTGTGTTAACTTGCTCGGACCCAGTTCGCAACACCTGACATTTTGAGGGTTTGAGATGGCAAAACATAAAATATATATCATTTTTATGATAAAATGGAAATATGTTCAAATTAAACAGGTTTTGTAGAATAAAATGATGCTTATTGTGAATCATTTAGAATTATTTTAAACCAAAGTAGTGCTTTCGGACATTGTCACGTCATTGACCCATGCGTGGATGCCCCCACTGGTAATGACCATTCAATCTCCTTGAAGAAACCTGCCATTCCAATTTTAAAGCTTTTTAAACATTTGTTTTCCAGGCTACCCTCCCCATTGGTTATGAGCACCACCTTTGCTCTTTACAGCAGAAGTTAGTGGAGGCTACAGAGCAGAATTGCGTGTAGCTGTCAGCACAGAATCCGTACAAACGCGACAATGGGTAAAAAGTATGAAATGAAGAACAAAGTGACATTCGGTTGAAGCACACATTTCCAAAATGTTGGACGTGTCAATCTTTTCAAGGTTGACTACAGATGTCAACATAACACTCAGGCAAGGTCTTCTACAGCTGATCAAAGACATGGGACTAAGAACACAGTGTCAGCACAAATGACTGTTAAAGCAAGAAGACTTATGGGAAAAAAAAGCAAGTAAGTAGTCTTGTGAACCAAAATTGTATATTTCTCTTTCATCAACAATTGGATTGAAGTATTTTGATAATTTCAGTTTGTGTGCAGGATTTGTTGGCATAGGTCCAAGAGTGTAATGATGCTTTATGTTCTTTAGATTGAACATCCATTAAATCAATGACGACAGTTCAATGGCTAGCTGCTGAAGAATGAAGGCAGTAAAACCTAATTTGGTGAGTATTTACATGCAGCTCCTCTTTAAAACTAAAAGCGTGTTTTTTTTTTTTTGAATTACATTACAAAACCCAGGATCTTCATTTGCCAAAGTTTGCGATGGTGGTCAACTTAGAGTTTACACACAACCATGGACTTAATACGGTTGATGCATTGAAACATCGGTGACGTTTCAGAAAAAGCGGTAGCTGTTTTCAAGGGATTGTATGCCAAAGGCCACTCTCCTTCTTCTGCACTTAATTCGTTCAAGATGGATCTCCAAACAGAGCATGGTCCAGAGTACGTCTAAAGGCTGCGGACAGAGCAACTTGTCCTGATTTACAGTTTTGTCTTGGTAAGCAAAGAGGCCCAAGTGAAAAATTATGGTGGTTAACATGGGTATGCTGTGCCATGAAACGATAGGTTCACCCAAGTCGAAATCCTGTTGTGTAATGGCACAGTGTCTGTCATCCATCCATCCATCCATCTCTAATATCAGTGGCACTTTTTCATCATCCATGGATACGAGTCTTGCATACGTTGAAAAAATTCCTCCGTCTGACCTTCTTTCAGGTTATACTAGGGGCTCCATGTGAACAAATTAAAGTGGCTCTAGCACCTTATCCATCTCTGTACTGAACTTGGAATAGAAGGCCACGCTTTATCAGTCAGTCTCCAAAAGAGCTATAAGCATTTCAAAGTCTTGTCATATAAGAGTCTTGAAAAACTTGTTAAAAAGTTTTTTTTTTCCCGTCACTTTAAAAAAGATGTGGTTTATTGCTGAAGCCCTCTTTGGATCATGTATTCACCTATCCTCAGACTTGTCATTGTTTTTGCAGGTTGTACAGAAAGGTTTATGAAAGCGTATAGTGCAGCATCTGGAGAAAAACATGTTGCTTGAGTTAGAAGCCCTCATCAAATCGTACAATACTGAGCAAGGTGTGGAATGTGTTAAGATGGAGCATCAACATGGAAAACTTGCCATTGCAGCATGCACCCCTCTGTCACCGAAGAATTCTTATGAGGGACATAGACAAAGTGGTGAGCTTGTTTTTGTGGGGCGCATCAGGTGGGATGGACAGATATGATTGTCGTGTTTTCCTTCTTTTAACACACAGTGTTGCAGGGGGTCTACCACTTGGTTTTCCTCATAACAACCTCTGAATCGACAGATACTATAACTCTAGCTCTGAAACTGTATGCTTTCGGTCATTCCTGAGAAGGCTTTTTTTTTTTTGGTAGAGGTGCAAAGGGCCCTGAACTCTTTATGACAGGCGATAGTGAAACTGAAAGGAAGAGTTTACAGTCTGTGTATCGAGGCAAAAGCTTGCTCTTTTGTGTTTTCACATACAACAAGCTGTTGAAGCCGGTATCTGTGGAGGCAAACAATGCAATTGTGCAGAAGGAGGCCTCACCTGCTTGGCCTAGTGAAAGCCATGATCTATTCTGAGACAGAAGAGAACTTGTATGTTAGTTTTTCAGCTTTGAAGAGTGATTCAAGAGCCACCAAATATGTTGAATTACATTGCCTACTGTGAAAAAACTGTATGCTCGGACGGAAAAAGTGGGCTGTTTGCATGCGCAAGGACCTACCATTTAAGTGGCAATAATACTAATAATTACATTGAGGCAGCAATGAGGGTCCTCAGGACCAGATCTTTGAACGTGTCCGTGCATATAGCCCTGTGCAGCTTCTCGATTTTCTTGCTGATTCGGATGCCAGCCTACTATGAGAGACGACTGACGGATGTTATCAATGGCAGATTGGACATGTTTATTTCCAAGAGGTATCTCCCAGGAAATGGAAAAATAGACTCTGGAATGATCTCTAGAGTGGAAGAAAGTGGGGTGTACCTTGTCACGAGTGAAAGTAATCCTGATCACAAGTATGAAGTGGACATGGTGCATGGTATGTGCACTTGCCATGTTGGTCTTAACGGTGCACCATGCAAGCACCAATATGCAGTTATGAAGTATCACAACATTCGATCCTTCAACTTCCTACCAGTCAACGATGAACGCATGCGCATCCACTTGTTGTATTTAGCAACTGGGACAAAGAACGTTCCTGAAGGCTGGTTCAGTTCCCTTGGTAGTCGTCCTGATGTGATTGATCCACCACAAGAAGTCCTTCCAGGATCCACTGAGTGCGCCAGTACTGAAGCGTTGGTAGACTCTCAAGGTCAAATCACTTCCCTTGAAATGCACAGGCAGATGCAGAACAGGTTTGATGGCAGGCATGTAAGTGTACCCAAACCGGATGCTGGCAACCTTGGTGCCCCAAAAGAAGCTGTTTCACCCGAACCGTTGTCTGGTCTGGAAGCAGGAATTCAGAATGCTGCAGACAGTATAATATCCAAGCTCAGGAATAATCCTGAAGAAATCTCTGGACCTGTCAGAGTGTTTATTCAAAATTTTGAGTCATTGAAGACAGATTCTGCTGTAGTGTCGGCTCTTAAAACCTTCGGTAAATACACTGGTGCAGCTGAATCACTGTCCTCTCAAAGTCAAAGAAAAAGGAAATCATGTGGCCTACCTGAAAAACATTGGTGCAATGATAAAAGTACAGCCAACCGCAGTAAGCAGACGGAAAACAACTCCTGTTGGAGGCCGTGGGTGCCTCAACACAGGCGTGCAAAGTTCTTTCAACTATTCAGGCTAGCAACTCTGGCAAGAAGGAAAATGAGAGCTGCCATTTGCTCCCAAAAGAAAAGGCCACGTCGTGCTCCACACAACTTGAGTCAGTGTGTGGAAAACAATAAAATATTGGTAAAACCCACAGTTCAAAGTGGTAGGTCAATCTGTGTCCTATCTGTTTATATTTGAATGCGGCCCATAAGGGGCATTTTTTCAACATCTATGATTATATTAGGATTTTCTATTCTGACTATCACTGTATCTCAGGAGAAACCTTCATTGCAATGATGAAATATTCATTCTGTGGAAATATTTTTATTTCCACGGAATAAATAATTTTCTTTGTAATGAAGGTTTTCCTCGGATAAAAGACAAAAAGAAAAAAGTAAAAAATATTGTAGTTTCTTACAGACCACCATACTTCTGTCTGCATACGTCATAAATGCAGCTCATAGAACACAAAATGGAGTAGAAAAGAATTTTTCACGAGTGCTTCAGGCAAATTTTACAAACTAAAATCCAAAAGAGGTGATACAACAATGTTGATGTTATAAGACAAGGAGTGGAATTATCATATCTTTTCCATTGTATGCTTGTAATAGGCGAGGTGGGGTTTAGTCTCTGTTCTCTGGATGAGAGGTTGTGCAACTGTACAAGGGTATTCAGCGCTCATGTTTGAGGACTTTTGGTGTTCAACTCAGAGGGTTCCTTGTGCCAGAAATGAGAAGTAAAGGTCCGCTGAATATCCTGCAGTCACTAGGAAGTATTAGTCGATTTCCTGTGCATTCAAAGTTGGAAGTTTTCTTCAGATATTTGTAAAAGTGAATTTGGACTACATTTCTGAAAAAGGTTTTTATGTAAAATTTTTTATAACCAAATAAAAAAAAAATCCTTCTAGTAAAGTTAATTGGTGATTTTTTTTATTGTTATGGATAATATATATATATATATATATATATATATATATATATATATATATATAATGTATGTATGTATTAATATTAATATGGACTCACATGCTCGCAAATTTTTTCCTCCATGCTCTTACCAAACTCAAGATAGTCACTACAGTGCTGCCCTCCGTTGCTGGAATATTGTACTACAGCTTCACTACGGTCAATTCTGTCGATGGATTTTAGTGTTACTCGAATAAAGCACAAAATCGGTGATATTTCACCTTTCACCTTAGTTTTTGACATGAAGCGTCAAAATAAAATAAAACGTAAACAGACATTGAGCAAAAGTCCCCTTAGGTGCCCTCCACGAGTAAGAAAACTGGCAAAGCCAAACCATCTAACGTGTTGAAAAAAAAATAATGGGAAAAATCCAAACTTGGAACTCAGGGAATCTCAACTATGTGAACATGGTAAACTGAACGCACGGAACATCCCTGTATGCACGTGTTCGCCAAACATGTGAGCGGATATAAATATCTGATGACGTCAGACAAGCAACCAATCAGAGGCGGGCCTCTGGATATAACGGGTAGAAAAAAAAATTCGCATCCCGCCCCCTCCAGGCAGGAAGATGCCAGAAGCTTCTAGAAAGCACTAGTCGATTTCATCCCAAAGAAGTATTGCATCAGATCATGTTTTGCTACAGACACACCACCAGAGGGTGCTGATGAACAAAATAAATAGCTGACCAGCAAGGCAGCAAAAACGGCATGTAACAAATCTCCATTTACAAATGATATACAATGCTGTACATAAAATACTCATTCATAACACCTCCCCTCTTTAAGAAAAGAAAGGTTTGCTAAAAGCTTTCTTTTGTTAAAATTAACACAGTTTTATAATCAGTATAATCTTGAACTTTACACAAAAATATCATTGATCATTATAACAATCATATACATAACAACCAGTGTAATTTTCATATTCAAATAGAAAAGTAAAATTTACATTTTTCACAATCAAATAGAGAAGTAAAATTTACATGCGTGAAAGTGTTATTCCAGATGCACAATCTTTTCCCCTGATGTGAGAAATATCTAAATCATACTCCTGCAAAAGCAAAGTCCATCTCAGTAATCTTTGATTCTTGTTTTTGATCTTATGCAAGAATGTGAGGGGATTGTGATCACTGAAGACCTTGATGGAAGTGGCTGAACAAGTCAAATAGACTTCAAAATGTTGTAAAGCGCCAAACATTCTTTTTCAATTGTTGAATATGTAATGTGGTAAAAAGCCACTAGATGGCAGTATTGACTTTTTTTTTGTTAAGCAATCGAAAGCTAGGTTTGGGCATGTCGGGCATGCCTCAGAGGGGCTGGAAAAAAGAGTATATAAGGAGAAAAAAATCGAGAGTGTAGTAGGAGACATTGCAAGGAGAAATAGTGGAAGGATACATTTGACCAGACCTGTCACTCTTTTCAAGACCTGTGAAGCTTTTTTGTGGATTTTTGCCTGTGTTGGAGCATTTTCCTGTCCCAAGACATCGCAATATAGCAGCCCATCTCAGTACAAAGGAACTGTAAATATCTTTTTTTTTTATTATTATTATTTCAGTCTTGGTCAGTAGGGTAGAGAGTAGATTGGTTCTGTTTGTGTAATTAAATCTGTTGAAGTTTAAAATTTTGTCTGTCATCCCTTGCTGTCCGTGACGCCATAACAAATTAAGGGGCCATAACAAACTGGGGGCTCGGGTCCGGAATAGACCATTGTCTTGAGTCATTTATTGAAAATCTATAATTTCAAATTGTGAAATTGTTTTTTGAATTTTCCTAGATTTATATTGGCAGATCAACAGCAATGGATGATTTCTTAGCATCACCAACCGTAGAGGTTTTGAAGTCTTTTAAAAAGATAGAACTGCTAGAAATATGCAGACAGTTAGAGCTGACAGATGTAAAACCAGCCAGGCGAAAAACAAGACTGGCTAGAGAGATTGTTGAATATTACATTGATGAAAATGTGTTTGCACCAGGAGATCTGGAACAGTTTCCGGTGGAAAATCCAAATGTAGAAATGGAACTTAAATTAAAAATGCTAGAGATTGAAAGGGAGGAAAAAGAAAAACAAAGAGAATTTGAGAGAGAGAGAAAGAGAAAAAAAAGGGAGGAAAAATAAAAACAAAGGCAGTTTGAGTTAGAAAAATTAGCAAGAGAAGAGGAAAAAGAGAGAGAAAGAGGAAAGAGCAGAAAGAGAGAGACAGAGACAGAGAGAGTTCGATTTAGAAAAATTTAGAGAGAAGAAAGGCTCCAAATGGAGCTACTAAAAATCAAAATGCAAGGGAAAACAAATTTCGGGCTAGCCAGGAGGTAAAGCTGGTGCCTCCATTCTCAGAAAAGGAGGTTGATAAGTATTTCCAGTGCTTCGAGAAGGTAGCTAAGAGTTGTCAGTGGCCAAAGGAACACTGGCCTCTGATGTTGCAAACTGTCCTCAAGGGTAAGCTCAACAAGCCTATTCCGGCTTTGTCTGCAGATGATTCCTCTGATTATGAGCTGGTCAAAAAGGTTATTTTGACAGCTTATGAGTTAGTTCAAGAGGCTTACCGACAGAAATTCAGAGGTCTGAAGAAATCTGACAATCAGACTTATGTGGAATTTGCTAATAAGAAGAAGGTTTGCTTTGAGCGCTGGTGTACTTCTATGGAGGTCAAGGATGATTTCAACTCACTAAAAGAGATGGTGTTAGTTGAAGAATTCAAGAACTGTGTCAAGGATGATATTAAGACCTACCTTAATGAGAAGCAAGCACTGAATTTGCAATCAGCTGCCAAGTTTGCAGACGAATATGTTCTCACACATAAGTCCAAATTTCAGTCTAGCAGTAACAATAGATGGTCCCAATTTCAGAAGAAAGGTAACGGTGATACCCAAGATTCCTCACCCAAAGACAAAGACAAATCTGGTGATGGTGCTCAGAAATCCAGTAAAAGGTCTGAACAAAGTGTGAAAGCTGACAGTGACAAAAGTGGTCTAGTTTGCAATTATTGCAAGAAATCTGGTCATGTTACAACTAACTGTTGGTTCCTTAAAGCTAAGAAAGAACAAGAAAAGGATACCAAACCCAATGCCTTTGTGAAGACAAGGTTAGAAACCCCTGTAGTAGATGACCGATCTGCTAAATTGCCTGCTCCTTGTGAGGCTAAGAAGCCTGATACTGCTGACTTTGTGAGGGAGGAATTTCTTCCATTTGTGTCAGAGGGATTTGTGGCTCTGAATGAGCATTCTCCTCCTGTCCCCATATATATCCTAAGGGATACCGGAGCTTCTCAGTCACTTTTGTTGATGGACTCCTTGGAGTTACGTGATGAGACCGCTTCCGGGGATTTCATACTTGTACAAGGTATTGAAGGGAGGACTGTATCTGTTCCCCTGCGCTCTGTATTCTTGAAGTCAGATTTAGTTACAGGACAGGTAAAGGTGGGACTTATGTCAAGTCTACCTATCAAGGGTGTTTCTCTGTTGCTAGGCAATGACCTGGCTGGGGGCAATGTAGTTCCCCTGTTCATCTTACTTCACAGCCGAGCACTGAAGATGGCGATGAAGACCCATCACTGTATCCTTCCTGTGCAGTGACTCGTGCTATGGCCAAGAAGGCTCAAGAAGAAGATGATGTGGTGCCGTCCAGCACCTTGAATAGTCATGACTCAGGTGGTTCGCCTCATGACTCTGTTCAGCCTACTATGGTTTCTCCGTTTGAGGACTTATCAGACACTTTTATCAGTTCTCTATTCAGCCAGCCAGATGGGTCTGGTGATTCTGATGTGTCTGGAGACTTGTCTCTGTCAGAAAGCGGTTGATTCAGGAGCAAAACAATGATCCTGAAATTTGTGTACTAAAGAAGAGAGCCCTTCCTGATGAAGAAATAGACACAGTTCCAGTTGGGTATTATCTCAAGGATGGAGTGTTGATGCGGAAGTGGCGCCCTCCTGATATCCCTGCCAATGCAGATTGGGCAGTGGTCAAGCAAATTATTGTTCGAAGGTCTACAGGAATGAGATCTTAACAATGGCTCATAGTTTGCCTTTAGGAGGTCATCTTGGTGTTAACAAGACTGTTGACAAGATCATGAAACACTTCTTCTGGCCTGGACTTCGGAAAGATGTTTCCAACTTTTGCAAAACCTGTCACACTTGTCAGGTAGTTGGAAAACACCAGTTAGACCCACCTGTAGCTCCATTGCAGCCTATCCCAGCATTTGGGAGCCCTTCTCCAAGGTCATCATTGATTGTGTTGGTCCATTACCCAAGACTAGATCTGGAAATCAGTACTTGTTAACAATCATGTGTGCATCTACCAGATTCCCTGAAGCCATACCTCTACGCAACATCAAGGTAACTGCAATCTCGAAGGCTTTGATAAAGTTCTTCACGTTGTTTTGCCTTCCCAGGGAAATTCAGTCAGATCAAGGTAGCAATTTCACTTTCGGATTGTTTCAGCAGGTTGTGTATGAACTAGGTGCGAAGCAGATTCTTTCCAGTGCCTATCATCCAGAGAGTCAGGGTGCCTTAGAGCGGTTTCATTCCACTCTCAAGACAATGATGAGGACTTATTGTTATGACCATGAGAAAGACTGGGATGAAGGTGTTCATCTGCTGTTGTTTGCAGCTAGAGAAGCAGTGCAGGAGTCTACTGGATTCAGTCCATTTGAGCTAGTGTTTGGCCATGAAGTGAGAGGACCTTTGCTATTGTTGAGTGAACAATGGCAAGAGAAAGAGCCGCATATCAGTCTGTTAGACTATGTTAGCAAGTTCAAGGAAAGACTGCGTGCAGCTTGTGACCTAGCCAAAGAGAACTTGAAATCAAGTCAGGGAAAAATGAAAACTTGGTATGATCATAAGGCTAGAAGCCGTGAGTTTAAACTCAGGAGACAAGGTCCTTGTGTTGTTTCCCTTGCAGTCCAATCCATTGCAGGCTAGATTTCATGGTCCTTATGAAATTCTGACAAAACTCAATGATCTCAATTACATTGTGAAGACTCCAGATAGGAGAAAGCCAAAACAGTTGTGTCACATTAACATGCTGAAGCCTTATCATGATAGGAATGCTAGGGTTGCAGCTGTCACTTCAGATCCTCCTATGACCGAGACTTGTGAAGATGAGGGGGAGTTTCAAGATGATGAACCTAGAATTAAAGCTGAAGTTCTTTCATGTAAATTGTCAAATTCTGAAGTGTTGCGAAATCTTGATATAAAACTCCAGCACTTAGAACCCTCACAGAAAAGATCAGTTTGAGAGGTTGATCCAAGAAATATAAAGATCTATTTCCTGATGTTCCAAAGAGAGTTTCTATAGCCTCTCATAATGTAGATGTTGGTGATGCCAAACCAATAAAACAGCATCCGTACCGGATGAATCCTGAAAAGAGAAAGATTGCTGAGAAAGAGGTTGAGTACATTTTAGAACATGATATTATCAGACCCTCTAACTCAGATTGGAGTTCACCCTGTGTTCTAGTTCCAAAACCTGATGGAAGTACTAGATTCTGTACAGATTATCGCAAAGTCAATGCTGTAACTAGAACTGATGTGTTTCCATTACCTAGGATTGATGATTGTATCGATAGAGTAGGGCAAGCAAAGTTTCTGACCAAGATTGATTTATTGAAGGGTTATTGGTCTGTGCCTTTAACTGAGAGGGCCAAGAGCATCTCTGCTTTTGCCACACCATCTGGGTTATACCAGTATGAAGTCCTACCCTTTGGCATGAAAAATGCCCAAGCCACGTTCAAAGGATGATACAGTCTACAATTGCGGATTGCCACACAGGGGTGCGTACATCGGCGACCTGATCACATGGAGTGACTCCTGGGAAGAACATCTGAAAGATGTAGAGATGTTGTTCAGCGCTTGACCCAGGCTAACCTGACTGTTAACCTGAACAAGAGTGACTTTGGTTGTGCTACTGTCACGTATCTTGGCTACGTCATAGGCCAGGGTAAGGTGGCACCCATAAATGCTAAAGTCCAAGCCATCATGGACTTTCCAGTTCCTGACAACAAAAAGCTTTGCGCCGCTTCCTTGGAATGATCGGGTACTACCGCAAGTTCTGCAAGAACTTTGCTGAGATTGCTCTCAGTCTCACCAACCAACTGAAGAAAGGCGTGAAGTTCACTTGGGATGAAGCATGCCAAAAGAGCCTTCGATCGCCTGAAGTCTCTGCTGTGTCACTTCCCGTGCTCATATCTCCTGACTTCAACAAACCGTTCTCCATAGCGGTCGATGCTAGCGACCAAGCTTGTGGATCTGTGCTCCTACAGAGAAGTGACTCTGATGACATTGAGCATCCCGTGGCATACTTCTCCAGGAAGTTCAGTCGCCACCAAAAGAACTATTCCATAATTGAGAAGGAGCTGTTGGCTCTGGTTCTATCCTTACAACACTTTGAGGTTTATGTTTGTACAGGGCAAAAGCCAATGATTGTATATACTGACCACAATCCGTTAATGTTTTTGAGTAAGATGAAAAACAAGAATCGGAGATTGTTGAATTGGAGTTTGATTTTACAAGAGTTTGACTTGGAAATTAAGCATGTAAAGGGTACTGACAATGTAATTGCTGATTGCTTATCCCGTGTTTGAGTATGTGTATATATATCACGTGTTTATTAGCATATTGTATTATATGTATATATATACACAAGTGTCTACTTAACCATTTTTGTATTGAAAAGAAAAATTTTGCCTTTATAAGTCAAAATTTTTCCCTTTTGGAATGGAGGTGTAATGTGGTAAAAAGCCACTAGATGGCAGTATTGACATTTTTTTTGTTAAGAAATCGAAAGCTAGGTTTGGGCATGTCCCGGGCATGCCTCAGAGGGGGCTGGAAAAGAGTATATAAGGAGAAAAATCGAGAGAGTGTAGTAGGAGACATTGCAAGGAGAAATTGTGGAAGGATACATTTGACCAGACCTGTCACTCTTTTCAAGACCTGTGAAGCTTTTTGTAGATTTTTGCCTGTGTTGGAGCATTTTCCTGTCCCAAGACATCGCAATATAGCAGCCCATCTCCAGTACAAAGGAACTGTAAATATCTTTTTTTTTTAATTATTATTTCAATCTTGGTCAGTAGAGTAGAGAGTAGATTGGTTCTGTTTGTGTAATTAAATCTGTTGAAGTTTAAGAATTTTGTCTTTCATCCCTTGCTGTCCGTGACGCCATAACAAATTGGGGCCATAACAAATAGTTTTTCTGATGTTAATCAAACTTTTTGGAAAAGTAACAAACAGGATGATCTACTCCATCAGTGTCTTCTTGCAGTAAAACTGCACCTGCACCAATATCACTGGCATCAACAGCCAACTTGAACTCCTTTTTGAAATTAGGAGATAAGAGAACTGTATTTTGAGGATAGCTTTCAGTTGGTCAAATGAATTTTGACAGTTTTCATCCCAAACAAATTTTGCATTTTTCTTCAGTAAATTTGTCAAAGGTTCAGAAATGATAGAGAATTTTTTACAGAATTTTCTGTAGTAGCCAGCCATCCCTAGAAATCTCATTAGTTGTCTTTTAGTTGTAGGCTCTGGAAATTCAGTGATAACTTTTACTTTTGCATCAATTGGTTTAACTTGACCCTGTCCTACAATATGACCTAAGTAAACAACTGTAGCTTTACAAAAGTGACTTTTACTTGGTTCAACAAAGTCATTTTCAAGCAGGTATTTGACTTCTTGTTAAAGGTATTTCTGCTTCTCTGGATTCATTCTGTAAGGATGCTGTTTTACAGCGTTGGCATCATCTTGTAGGATGACATCATGGTAAACCATATCAGTCCTTGATGGAACATCAGGGAATATGTGACTATATTCAAATATGAGCTGTTTTAGCTGTTGTTGTTGAAAAGGATCCAGGTGGGACAACTTGCTGTCAATATTTTGAAGAATGTCTGAATTTTCAAGTTTGGCTGGACCAGGTTCATTTTCCAAGGGGCAGTCACAATCTTCTTCTGAATTTTCCGGTTCAATTGTATTTACCACATTGACTGGCTTTTGCTGAGTGTCTCTGTCAATGTATTCTTACAGCATGTTGATGTGACACATTTGTTTTTGTTTCCTCCTTCCAGGGGTTAAAGTTATGTAATTTAGATCAATGAGCTTTTTGAGGACAGTGTAAGGGCCGAAATATCGGGCTCTTAGAGGGCTTCCAGGAACTGGCAAAAGCACCAGGACTTTGTCACCAGCTTTAAAACTTCTATCTTGGGAATGAAGGTCATGTCTGGCTTTCATTTTGCCCTGAGCCTCTTTGAGATTAGACTTAGCAAAGTCACAAGCCTTAGAGAGACGATTATGGAAGTCAGAGACATACTGAAGCAAGTTCATTGGGACATCATCTTCGGCCAGCAACTTTTCCTTCAGAAGCTTCAGAGGTCAACGGACTGTATGCCCAAAAACAAGCTCAAAAGGACTGAACCCAAGAGACTACTGAACAGCTTCACGGGCAGAAAACAGAAGAAGATGGACACCTTCATCCCAGTCTTTCTCTGTGTCAAGGCAGTAGGTCCTTATCATGTTCTTCAGGGTTTGATGGAACCTCTCCAAAGCACCTTGACTCTCAGGATGGTAAGCTGATGACCTGTATTGTTTAATACCAAGCTCATGCATGACTTGTTGAAATATGCCAGACAT
The DNA here is from genome assembly GCA_029692085.1 of Gymnothorax javanicus. Classification (NCBI taxonomy): domain Eukaryota; kingdom Metazoa; phylum Chordata; class Actinopteri; order Anguilliformes; family Muraenidae; genus Gymnothorax; species Gymnothorax javanicus. The sequence continues at coordinate 9,321,740 of CM056201.1, forward strand.
GAAATTTGACCCTTGATCAGACTGAATAGACTTAGGAAGACCAACAAAGCAGAAAAACTTGGTAAGAGCCTTGATGATAGTCTTCGCCTTGATATTACGAAGTGGAATTGCCTCAGGAAACTGAGTGGAAGCACACATGATAGTCAGTAGGTACTCACAACCAGATCTAGTCTTCGGCAATGGTCCTACACAGTCAATGATGATCCGACTGAAAGTTTCTTCAAAAGCGGGAATGGGCTTAAGTCGAGCCTTTGGAATATTCTGGTTCGGCTTCCCAACCATTTGACAAGTATGACAGGATTTGCAGTACTCCTGTACATCGGACCTCATGGAAGGCCAGAAGAAATGATTCCTGACACGTTGAAGGGTCTTCTTGATACCCAAATGACCTGACATACGATTGTCATGGGCCAGACTAAGAGTTTCTTGATGATAAGACTTTGGAAGAACAATTTGATGGGTGATCATCCACTCTTCACCGGCAGAAACATCAGGTGGACACCACTTTCTCATAAGCACACCATTTTTGTGGTAAAAACAGACAGGAACTTGAGTAGCCTCTTGTTCACTTGCAGCCTGCGGTAGAAGATGCACTAGATCACGAGCTTGTTGTTGCTCCTGAATAAGTTGTTTCCGAGACAGAATGTCATTAGAATGACCTGACAAGGACAAGTCTGAAGATTTCCCAGACATCTCAGGACTGGAAGGTTCCTGATGAAAAGACTGCCCAATGAAGGTGTCAGCCAGGTTGAAGTCCAGGTCAGCATCATCTTGAATAGCCTTTTTGGCCATAGAACGAGTTACTGCACATGAAGGATAGAGGTGTGGAATTTCCTCCTCTATAGAGTCAGATTCTTGATCAATCAAAGGAGTGTCAGTTACAACAGGGTAGGGCACAACCTTATCCCCAGCAAGATCATTACCAAGAAGCAAATGAACACCTTTGAAAGGAAGAGAAGACCTAACGCCAACAGTAACAGGCCCACAGACCAAGTCTGATGTGAGATGAACATTATGGAGAGGTATACTTGTAAAACCACATTCTACTCCTTGAATAAGGACATTAGCCTGAGTAGACGATTTGTCCGAAAAAGGCAGAATATCTGCAAGAATAAGAGATTGGGAAGACCCAGTATCCCTTAGAATTCAAACAGGAGCAGATGAGGAAAAATCAAGTGAAAGTGAGGCAAAACCATCGGTGATGAATGGCTCAAAACCCTCCATAACAGAATCAGACACAGAAGGTAGAAGATCAGGCGAACTGACCTTTGATACAAGAGATTCTCTCCTAGTGAAAGCAGTTGGCTTGGTTTCTTCTCGTTGTTGTTTTTTCTTGAGAGCATAACACTCAGAAATAAAGTGACCTTGCTTTTTGCAGTATTGGCAAGACACAGAAGGTAAAGAATCAGAGGATTGCATCTCACTGGAAGGTTTCCTCTCAGAAATGGCCTTAGAATCATTAGAAGTATTATTAGAAGTCTTGGACTGAGATTTGCTTTGAAATTTAGAAAAAGTGGATTTTTGGACAAAAGAAGACTTATGAGTCAATGCATAACTATCAGCCAGGGTGGAAACATCTTGCAAAGTATTGGCTTGTTTCTCCTCAAGAAAAGTCTTGATATCAGGCTGGATACACCTTTTGAATTCCTCAACCAGAATAAGTTGCCTCATTCTGTCAAAATCTTTCTCAACTTTCATGGAATTACACCACTGATCAAACAACTGTTCCTTCGACCTGCCAAATTCAACATGAGTTTGACGGGCTTCCTTGCGAGAATTCCTAAATTTTTGCCTGTAAGCCTCGGGGACCAATTCATAACCCTTCAGAATGGCAGATTTGACAAAATCATAATCAGAACACTGTTGGACAGATAACTGGTTATAGATTTTCCTAGCTTTACCAGTAAGAACACTTTGTAACATCATTGTCCAATGCTCTTTTGGCCGTTTCAAATTTTCAGCAATTTTTTCAAAATGGGTAAAGTATTGGTCTACATCATTTTCTCGGAAAGGAGGAACAAGTCTGATGTGTTTGACCATATCAAAATGATCAGAAAGTCCAAAAGATTTTGTAACAGTACCTGCTTCTATTTTCTTTCAGTTCTAGTTGTTTCTCTAACCTTTTTTCTTCCAGTTCTTTCTCCCTCTCCAACCTTCTTTCTTCCAGCTCTCGTTGTTTTTGGCAAAGCTGAAATTCAAGTCTTTGCAGCTCTGTTGCAGACACTACCACATCTTTAATCAATTCTGCTGCTTCTTCCCCAAAGATATCTTCATCAATGAAATGTTGCACCAAAATGTTGAATATTTCTTGTTTCTTCATTGATGATTTCACATCAGATAATCCAAGGGTTGAGGCTATTTGCAGCAAGTCCTTCTTCTTTGCCAGCACAATTGATTCCTGGGTTGGAGTTTTCAAAAAATTTTCAACATCAAAAGTCATGATTGCTGGTTTTTCAAATAGTCACAAGATTTAAAAATGATAGATCAGCTTTAATCTTTGATGAATCCAATGGTTGATCCAACGAATGGTTTATCTCGGTGGAACCTCCAATTTGTTATGACTTAAAAATCACAACAAAGAAAACCAGCAATGACAACTTAAACAAATTTATTCTTCACTGATAAAAAAAAAAAAACTTCTACAAATAATCCACTGTTAAATCTTATAACACTCTAATGCCACTATGTAACTCTGTTGCCAAAACAAAAACTCTGCCTCTACTGACCAAAATCACAGCATTTATATAGACTAGCAACATTCTGGGAAGATCTACAGGATTCCTGGGTAATCCCGCCCCCTCCAGGTAGGAAGATGCCAGAAGCTTCTAGAAAGCACCAGTCTATTTCATCCCAAAGAAGTGGTATTGCATCAGATCATGTTTTGCTACTGACACACCACCAGAGGGTGCTGATGAACAAAATAAATAGCTGACCAGCAAGGCAGCAAAAAGAGCATGTAACAAATCTCCATTTACAAATGATATACAATGCTGTACACAAAATACTCATTCATACCACATGCAAATATATAAACGTTTACAGGTCTAAAGATGCGCTGAAAAAAAGTCTTTTTATGATTTTTGCAGATAAGCTACTTAAGATATGAGCAAAGAAACTGAGACGAAGATTTTAGGTCTGAGCAAGCGCAGAACCGCGAGGCAGCATATTTTGATAGGTTGCAAATATTAACAGAACACTGACCCTACTCATTCACACATATTTGTCACAACATTTTCTGTGTTTGCTTTCTCTATGTATGGAGGTACTTTCACATTTAAAGTGTTTGGACCCAGTATTTAAGCCCTGACAGCTGTTATCTGCGTTTGTCAAGATCCGGGCCATAATCTTTACAATGAACACAGTGTTTTTTCACCTTCAAATTTTAATCTCAGCCTCAAAATTGTTAATTTTGGTAGGTAACCCGCCATATTCAATTTTTCGAGCCCTGACAGTATTATCATCATGCTTGTAGCTTTGTGCTCCGTTTGTCAAGTTTTGCCATCAGCAGTAGCCATTGCTGTGCTAACTACACCTGCTGGTAAGTGATTTAATTATATTGCTAATCAGGAAAATGAAGCAAAATAATCAGTTTATTGTGATGATTTCTGACTCCTCAGAATGAGCCCGAGGATCATTAGTCTGTATTGACCATAATGGCAGTTAAATGTATATACCAAAAAAATAAATCGAACTGACAAGTAACATATAACAGTCAAGAGGATCTGATTACAATCATGAGTGTATGAAATCCACTGTGAAGAGCTTTTCTTCGTTGAAGTCTTGATCGCTCAGAATGAGCCAAGGCAGCCATGTGGTAATCAAATAGTGCTATAACTCGAAAACAAAGCTCTATCTCAAAAAATCCCTGGCAAATTTAAATCCAAGAGAAAATCATGGCATTTAACCCATGGAGCCATATTCTAGGACTTGATTTTGACAGCGGCGATCTAGCAGCTATCCTGGTAACAAACAGAATGACATCCAAAGCGAACTGGGCGTCAGGGACAGATGGTCGTATTCTCAGAGTGGATTTAGTAACTTCCAGTGTTTCTCAAATGGCATAATAAACTGCGTTAAAATTAAATTTGCCAATGATATCAACATTGCTAAAATTACAAAATGTGTTATTTTAGGATATTTGCCTTGCAAAAAAAAAAAATTACAAGCCTCCTTTTTTCCAAAGTGTAATAAACAACACTCCATTTTGAATAACATCGGCTGGTCCGAAGAAATGTGAACAATATTGTGTGTGAAGTTTTACCAAAATGATTGAATCTGTTTAACCTTGAATTGAGGAGATGCTAACTACACCTGCTGGTGTTGAGTATTTAGTGATTTAATTATATTGCAAAAGTTCTGTTTATTTATTGGATTATTTCTGGAAAATAATCCAGTGATGATTACATTTAACATGAAGATAAATCAGAAACCCCAGTACTATTCAAGCATTAAACCGCTGGAAAATGAAGCAAAATAATCAGTTTATTGTGATGATTTCTGCTTTGTTCCTCAGAATGAGCCACGAGGATCATTAGTCTGTATTGACCATAATGGCAGTTAAATGTATATGGTATGAAGTACCATTATTACTACAGATCAAAAAAAAATAAAATGATCAAAGGCAGATCTGTGGTCAAAATGAACTGAGATAATTTTCCCCTAGGAAAATTATGTATATTGTTTATTTAAAGTTTATTTAACCAGGAAAGCCTCACTGAGATGAAAATCTCCTTCACTAGAGTGTCTGGCCAGGCCAGGCAGCAGCACAGTAATGTCTCAGGCGTACAACATATAACAGTCAGAGAGGATCTGATTTCATGAGTGTATGTTTTGGATCTATTCAGCTGATGTTCCTTCCTCCAGTGCCTTCAGCCTGTTTGAATTTAAAAATTTATCTTTTTGATGACCAGCTCTTCCAGGACCCCAGTTCTTTTCTGCAGCAAACTCCAGTCCTCAGCAGCAGATCCCTAAAAGCCCAATTTTTCCTTTTCTCAAGATGGATTATCATTCAGGGACAAATGGTCAAGTAAAAAGTCCTCCTTGTATTCTTTGGGTCTCAGATTGGATTTAGTAACTTCATGTTTTTTAATTCAAATGGATAAACAAACCATATCGTTGTGAAGAAGTTATTAAAGGCGTTAAAAATAAGGACATTTCAATGATTTCAACAAATTTGACAGATCAGAAATAATTCTTTTCCCTTAGGGAATTTTCTTTGATGAGCCAGAGTGCTTCCAGAACAATTCTGCCCCTTGACCATATTGGAGGGAACAATGGCGATGTCAGTTTCACTTTTATGCATCAATCAAACCATGAGCCTATAGTTTGGTTCAAATGGAAAAGCTGGACAGCCCAAACTCATTCTTAATTTTTATGAGAAGTTGTCATTGAAAGTTAAATTTTACCAACTCTGAAAATCTCATCATTTAAATGCCCAGTTTTATTAATACTGGTCTGAAAGATTTAGTGGCATTTTGATTGTGTGTTTGGACATATAGTCCAGGCAATTCAATGGATAAAAGGACTTTTCCCATCCATTGTTTTTGTCTTTAGTATTAGGAAAGTTTATTTTAATTTTTTTTTTTAATGGGGGGTGTTGGAAGAATGCATTTTAAAAATCGTGTCTGTTTTCAAAGATCTCTAAATTTTCACTATGGGTTTTACAAAATGTATCTTTTTTTATTAACACAACCTCAATTACAGCTCAATCAAACCATTTTCTATAGCTTGTGTTTCATTATGTTGAAACTATAGCTTGAAATCTCAAGATTATCACTTTCATCTGGTGTACTGGTTGAAGGGAAATCAACTCATTTTCATGAATAAGCTTTGTCTTTATCAGAGTGTCAGCATTCAAAATAAACTTAAATTTTTAAAGGGGGTACAGTATTAAAAAGTCTTTTGTAACAAAGATGCCCAATATTGGAAAGTTTCAGTCACATGTGCCATGCTGAAAATTCACCTCTGATCTTCAGCATCACATTAACAAATGTAATTCTCATTAATCCTTATAAACTCCAATCGTGTCAGTAAATAATCCAATCTTTTTCATGCTCTTCTCTATAGCTGTGATTTTGTCTGTAAGGATGGAGAGGCTATCTTTTCCTCCATTATGACCTGACTCTTAATCCTCTCTTCCTTTCAGCTCAGCGAGTCTGGCCACCTCTTCCTCTCGTTGGAAATGAAAGATCTCAAACAAGCATTTATCTGCCTCTCTGTGCTCTGGGCTTAGCCTGTGCCAGTCACCACAAACCTTAAAAAGAATAACTTATTTATTTATTGTTTTTTATAAATTTTTGTGGCCGCAGATAACCTCAAATTTTGGTGCCCTGGAAATTTTACCTCAATATCGCTTTACTAGTTTGAAGTGTTCTGCCTTTTTTACATTCTTTCAACTATAGAACCTCTTCAGTTTTTTCATTAATAACATTAATTCAGGCTTTATAAATCATTTTTAGTCCAATTAGCATCACTTTTTATGCACTAAATCACAGAATTCTGGATTTCTGGAAAAACTGCAGAGGACAGTTTATCTTCAGTTTGGTTTATAACAAATTTTTTTTAGTCATCAACAATGCATGGAGCATTTTCTCAAAGCATTCACAATATGTCAAAAAATTTCATGGGGTCATTCTGTTTGTTCCATGTTTTTTACCTCAACCCATTCCTATGGAAATATTTCATTTAACATTCTTTGCCTTCTAGATTTGCTAAATTGAATACATTTTCATCATCAAATAACTTTTATTGAGAAGTAATATTGAGATAATTATGCACAACTCAGCCAAAACCAATTTGAGGGTTGTCTCTCACAAGGAGTGCTGGAAATTTGTCGATTTTATGAGAACAATGAGCATGTTTCCATTTTTTAGAAAAAGACCGTTAAACAATTTTGAAAGTATTTGAGTCTATTTGTTTGGGTGAACTCCTGATTCATTGGTCAAAGGACTTGTTCATGTCCATCTTTTTGGGGTCCATCAGACCATTTTCACACAATGGTTTAAGCTCAAACCCATTAAAAATAATGATTTTAATGTTTTCAATCATGCCCCTTTAAATGCCCCAACTATAGTGCTGAAATACTATGTATTTAAATCACAATAGCAATTTTAATTTTTGGTGACCTTGGAAGTTTTCATATATGTAAAGATGAACATTGTTTTGAGGGATAGGAAGCATCTTACCCCCATTTTTTCAATCATATTTTTCTTATTCATTCTGTTTAATGAGTTTTTTCTCAAACATTATGTTCTATTTATAGGAAATATATATCAGACATGATGATTTTTATAAAGAACTTGGGAATGGAAAGCAAAATTTAAGTTTGTATCCATGCATGTTAAAAGTAGGGCCACATGGAGTTACACAATAATGAATCATATATGCATCAAGGGGTTAAGGGCCTAAATGAAAATGAAATATTGGGTGAAATGCATTATGGTCACTCATCAGTTTTAATGACTTTTCATGGATACTCATATACATTCTATACTTCAGCTACATGTTTATCTAATGTGGTGCCTCATATTTTTAGACCATGGGTCCACAAGATATAACCATCTATTCCTTGATGCATTCAATGCCAACAGCACTTTGCCATCTCTTGTGCCTTAGTGTTTAGTCAGTTAATAAAAAGTTAAGTTTAGGAGAATGTACCCCTTTCTTTCTCCATTTCTTTATGCAAGGAAATTTCGAAAAACATGTTGATCTTTTGTATGAATGGATACTCATATACATTCTATACGTTATCATGTTTATGTGTACCTGCCAATTAGGACAGCTACATTATGATAATTACTCATGTGAAATGCAATAAAACCAGTATGTATTAGGCTTTACAAGTTATTCTAGATAACATAAAACAGATGCCCATGGGGGACATCTTACCCCATCCAGAAGGGCATCTTACTCCAGGGGTGGGGTAAGATGACCTTTTTTAAAAAAAAAAAAAAAGTAATTAAACATTTAAAATATTTCTATGGCAACTATGTCATAAATCTTTCGGGATGTGGTAGCCAACTTTACATACTATCCATTCAAGCAAAAAATTAATAATTCATGCTGTTTACCTTCAGTTATGAACATTCCTACTTAAGGGGGGCATCTTACCCCGCTCTACCCTATTAGGACCCCTTTCAGAGGAAAGAGGTGGTGTTTAATCATTACTGCACAATACTGTATGGTTGGAAAACAGTGAAAATGAGATTTATGTAGAGGCTTTCAGCTCTAAATTGTGGGAATTTATCTCAACATTCTGTGAACCATGTGAGAATTACAGGTGTTTTTATAGCATCACTGTCCACATACTTACAGACTGTAGGACTGTAGGGACTACAGGCTCTTTAAAAATATCACAACACACAGAACAGCAGAGCTCGTCCTCAGGAATCAAAGCTTTAGCTGCCATTTCACTGACTCAGTCTCTCTATCTGATAGTTTCACTTTCACTTACACTGAATTTCTGACAGAACAGACCCTATGTGCTTAAAAACAAGAACTGACCTGCAGAATTGGCTTGCAGCTCTTGGTCTGTGATAAATTAAAACTATTGAATGAGGTGAGCTTTGTTAGTGCCCAAGTGAAAATCTAAAAGAAGATAGATGTTCAAGAAGAGGAGCTGGGAACCATTAAATGAAGTTAATAAGTTAACTTAGGTTCGGGAGCAGGGCCACGCCTCAACTCCACCTTCAATCACCGGACAAGCCTATTTATGCATGTTCAGCCCCTTCCTCTTCGTTCGACTCAGACCTCTCGACCGAGGTGATCAGCATTCTCCACAACCAACATTCTATCGACCCGCATTCTCCGAACCAGCATTCTAAACAGACCCGCTCCAAACCAGCACTCAATCGGACCCGCATTCTCCAAAACAAGCATTCTACCGGACCCGCATTCTCCCTCGTCAGCCTCTCGCTAAGTAAACGTTTTTCTGCTATCCGATGTTTCTACTTACCAAGCAACACGGATTTCAAGTCCAAACTCCAGCTCAACCATCCTTCTCAAACTCAATCGTTCAACCGAACCGAAGTATTCCAACAAATTCTCCAACGCCTTCAGTTCAGATGATGTCTTCGTTCCAGATTAGACAGACCATCTTCCAGACGGCGGATCAAAAAACAGCTGTTCGCCGCGTCTCACCGGGCTTCTCCCCCAGGCAAAGCTACACTTCACCGCCTCCAGTCAGCGTCTCCCGCTCCGGCAACTCCCTCCGGCGAATGTAATACGCTCCGAATTAAAGGATTTAATTTGCCGAGGTTTCACAAATTAAACCATTTTAGCAAGTAAGCCGCATGTTTTTACGAGGTTGCCAAGGTTTTCACGAAGAAAAAACTGAGCTATTTGGCTTTTTTTTTTTTTTTTTTTTTTTGCAATGCTTCGCCTGAAGCAACACCAAACAAGACTTCCTGGTTCGCAACATCCTCGTAAGCCTGATGTCTCCGAGACTACCACGCCCACCAGAAAACCATTAAAGCAACAGTCCGCAATTAAGGCGGGCATTCTCGTTCTTCTGCATTAGCCATTGCTACTACTAAGCTACTCTCCAGTGTAGGATTCGGACTATAGCTTGCAGCTGCATCCTCAGTTATTGAGTTACTCAAACTAGCACGTCTCCTAGTTCCTAACGATGGGCCATTGTCCCTCTCTAACATGCAATGAAAGAACGGACCTTAATTTCATCCACTATTTTAACACCGCAAAACGATCTCAGTCCTGTTCCACGTCAATCTCAAGCGAAGCAACGTTCCATCATCCAGAACCATTCAACTACTATACAGTGGCTTTGGCTCCTCACCACATTTCCTGCACCACTGCAACGTCATCATGCCAACAGCCTACGGTAACGATTCCGAAGCGACCGACCCCTGCTAATGGGCCAGAGACAATCACTGCAAGCCCGCCACCCGCGATGTCACAGAGCCTCCACTGCCTGCAAGGCCACAGCTGGCTCCATCAGCCCCCCCTAGTGGGGGACAGGTCGTATCACCCCCTGTTCCTGCTCCCTCTGTGTCTTACTTTCTCACATGAATTCAGCCTTCATTTCATCCCTGTGTTCACAGGCGTCACAAAATCCCAGTGCACATACCTCCTTCCATCCCATCATCCCTTCCTCCACCCTTCCTTCAGCTGCCTCCAATAGCACGGCGTCTGCTCAACCTTTCTCTATCACGGCTACCACCACAGCACAACAGCCCCATTGAGCAACACCAGGGGCCCCACCACAAGCTAATCAAATTGATGGTTCTCAACCTCCTCATTCTCCTCGTCAATAACTACACTATAGCCACAGCGGTACCACCTACCCAGCCAGCTTCACTTATTCATTGCCCCTAACCTCTACCCCAACCTCTACTCATCCCGACTCATCTCAACCCTAACCTCTACTCATCCCAACTCATCTCAACCCTAACCTCTACTCATCCCGACTCATCTCAACCCTAACCTCTACTCAGCCCGACTCATCTCAACCCTAACCTCTACTCAGCCCGACTCATCTCAACCCTAACCTCTACTCATCTCAACTCATTTCAAACCGAACCTCTACTCAAGCTGATTCATCCCAACCCTAACCTCTACTCATCTCAGCTAATTTCAAATCGAACGTCTACTCCAGCTGACTCATCTCAAGTCATTTCAAACCAAACCTCTACTCAAGCTGACTCATCCCAACCCTAACCTCTACTCATCTCAATTCATTTCAAACCGAACCTCTAGTCAAGCTGACTCATCTCAACCCTAACCTCTACTCATCTCAACTCATTTCAAACCGAACCTCTACTCAAGCTTGCTCATCCCAACCCTAGCCTCATACCGACTCATCCCAACCCTAACCTCTTCCCTAACCTCTACTCATCCTGAATCATCCCAACCCTAACCTCTAGTGATCCTTACCCTACCCTGATCCACTCATCCCTACTGTAACCCTACTATTCGCATTATCCCACAAGCAAATCCTTCTGTCAAATCTATAAACAGAACTGCTGCCATTCCCTCTCTCATGACAGAGTTGCCCTGAATCAGACATGCAAACGGAAACACGCACTTGGTAACACTCCTGTCTTCTTAGAAGGTATTTAATTCTTCTATGATGGCCTTGTCACTCAACCTGAGGACATTCAGTTTTATACAGATGCAGCTCCCTCCTTCGGTTTTGGCGGCTACGACAGAAGTTTATGCTTTACTTCCACATGACCACTGAGTTCATAATCTCTTGATTAAGTCCTGCGCCCCTTCATCCGCGCTTCATGAGCTGTACCCCATAGTCATAGCTGCCATTCTTTGGGGGCACAAATGGTCTATACTCATCCACCCAGATAACACCTCGGTCATAGAAATAATAATAAAGGTCGATCCCATTCTCCAACAGTCATGCAGTTTCTGCACAGACTCATCCTAATCTCACCTCAATATCAGTTCATCCTCAGGGCAGCCTGCCTTGCTGGTTATCATATCTGCACTGCCGACTCATTATTTTGTTTCTCATTCCACAAATTCTGACTCTTGGCTCCAGATTCAGACAGACATCCCACACCATTTCCACTGGTTTCAGCGAAAACCTCGCCTAACTCCACAACTCGAAAACCTCTGTCATGCTTCTCAAGAAGCCATTCACGACATCCTTGCTCCAAGCACTATCTCAGCCTACTTAACTGGCTGGAACACTTTCAAATTCATCGTGCCACATACAATCCGTCATTCCCTCCTTAGACCTTACGTCCATCTGCAGTTTATCACCCATGCTCACTCCGTCCAAATTCCGGGCCTGCACCTTCCGGACCTACTTAGCGGGCATTAATATTTTCATCAAATTAATCGCTGGCCTTCATTGTCTCTCTGTCTCCAATCTCACAAAACAATGTTAATCAAAGGCTACAAGAACAAAACCTACTCTCAAGCCCAGACGCTTGCTTCTCACCTCTGACCATCTTACCCTCTGCGTCCGCACTCTTTCCTGAGATGCTCCAATTCACCCCAATGTCATCCCTCTACTATTTCTCCTGCTATCCCAGTCTATCTGACATAACTGTCCACTCTGACTCCCTCATATTCACACTCCTAAGGAGTAAAACTGATCAGTAGGGAGTTTCCTTCCCCATCCATGTTCTCCACTCAATTCATATCTCAGCCCATGACTAAATACATAAGCTACAGATACACTGCAAAGGCATTACCTCAGCATGCACTCATTCTTCCAGGAACTGACCCCCTAGCTCCAAAACCTCTGTAATGCTTCTCAAGAAGCCATTCTCGACAGTCTCGCTCTAAGCACACTCTACATTTTCCGCCTCAATTCTTATCTCAGCCCATATGAGCCCCTGATCAGATACATAAGCCGGATATGCAGCAAATGCATCACCTCAACACTCTTCCTTACCGAAACCGGCAACATAGCCACTCGATTCTGGTTCCAGAAACATTTACATCAAGTCCTCCGCACTTCAGGCATTTCCCCACAACATTATTCAAGTCACTCCTTCCGTATCGGAGCAGCATCCACAGCCGCCAGATCAGGCATCTCTGACCAAACCATACAGGTCCTCGGCCGACGGTCTTCTCAAGCATACCGCACTCGCATCTGCAACAATCTTCAAGACCTCCATCAAGCACACGCTCAACTCTGCTCAATTTAACACTGACTCTCTGGGGGGCTCGACGTCAGCTTGGGTGGATAACACCGAGACGGAACCCCCACTCAGAGTCTCCCTCCACCCAGTCAGCAACATGTCCTCCAGACAAGCTCAACAATATCCCTCTTTTACTTCCATACCCACCCTCTCATCCCTCAATCCATTAAACCTTTAACTTCACTTCGTTGTGGCGTGGTCCTTGCTAGTGAAGTACTCATTATTATAAAACATAAAGTCATTTTAAACCTTAGAGTGCTGAATGAACTATTGTTACTCAATGATGTAAAATATCAAAATAAAAGCTGCTGAAAAGCTATCATGTGGTGACTTGAGTACTCTTCTCAACAACTCGCCACAGGATAGGTTTTCCACAGCGCAAGGTAATAAAAATTATATTTTTCAAAAATTTATTTCAGTGCTCTAAGGTTCAATATAAGGCGGAAATCACATGTTTGCAACTGTAGCGGTTGCTTGTGGAGTTAAAGGCAGTCGCTCATGTCAGAATCAGCATCTGCATGTTTATTTTCTATATAGGCGGCAAAGGGAAGTGTTATGCTCACACAGGCAGCAGCACGGTCTCTCTCTCTCTCTCTCTCTCTCTCTCTCTCGGTCTCTTGCAGAGTGTATGCTGGGAGTTGGGGGTGCGTTTGGTGAGAGCGTGTGCTGAGAGTTTGGTGCGGATTTTTTTTTTAAACTCTTGCACTTGCTAAATTCTTTTTCTATTTCATTTTCTATTTCTGCATGTTTCATTGACGCTAAATAATTTTTCGACAAGGGTAAGTTGGAAAAACTTTTTCTATTTTTCCCCGAGGCGGGATGGCGCTAAGGGAGACGCCGTCTCTGTCTATCCGGCATGGGATAAGGGTTGTTCCGTCAGAGGCGCAAATAACGGTCGAGGATGTTCTCCTAGCAGCAGGAGAACAGATTGGCCCACGAAACTTGTTGCATGCTTCTCGCATGCATAAAGCTGTTGTAGTTTTTCTGAAGGAGGGCGTTTTGTCGTTCAGTTAATTTCAGTGGAATTTATATTAATGATGTTTTTCATGCAAGTTTCCCCATTAGGTGTCCCGTCCACACGGATCACAGTATCGGGGGTACCGCCTTTCATCCCTAATGAAGCGCTGGAGCGAGAGCTAGGGCGTTTCGGGAAGTTCGCAAAGTGGTTTTAAAACTGTCAGTTTGGGCTGCAAGGATCCTAAACTTAAACATGTTCAGTCTCTTGAAGACAAGTTTTTTATCTTTCTTGATTCTCCCCCTCAAAGCTTAGAAGTGTCATTTCATGTGAAATTTGAAGATGGATTTTACATGGTATACGCTAGTTCTGGGAGTATGAAATGCTTTGAGTCTTGGTGACGTGGGACATAAACGATTGTTTTGCCCTCATTATCAGGAAAGGGTGCGAAGTGTAGATGTCGATACGGACAGTGCCCAGCGTTCACATGCTGATCCTGGGGAGGGACTAGTATACAGACATCGCAGACACAGGTTTGTCAAGTGGAAAAGAGTGCTTCCCAAAGGGCAGAGTCTGAGAATGAAAATGAAATTGTGGTAAACATTCCCACAGGCGAGGGAGAGTCTGCAGAATCGATTCCGTTATGAATGCAGTTGTTTCGTCTGGCGGTGGCCGGGGAGTCTTGCAGGAAAGGCATGAAGCGGCCTGCTCGCTCCTCTGTAATGACAGGCGGATGCAGATTTACCGGAGAAAACCGCGTCAACTCAGAGTAGCGTGAATAGTGAGGCTGAGGATGTAGAGTTTGAGTCGGACTCTGACAGTGTGTCTGTACAGTCGGATACACAGTCGGAGCTGTATACATTGGAGCAGGTTAATGATTTTTTGGACGAAACGTTTGGAAAATCTGTCGAAGTGAAAGAATATTTTCCTGACACGGAAAAGTTTATAAAGTCTTGCATAGCTTTACAGAAAAAGGTGGGGCTGGACTTGCTCGACGAAAAAAAAAAGATTTCGATTAAAAAACATGTTACCGCTTTAAGAAAGGCCACAGTGAGTCGGAAAGGGAAGGGAAAAGAAAGTGTTAAATCTGAGCCAATAAAACACAATGATCATGCATTGCACGGGTGTCTGTCTTTCTTTCTGTCTGATTTTACTGTTTGCTGGTTTCTCTTTAATTTTCTCATGAGGGGGCTTAGAGTAGGCTCTTTGAACATGAACGGAGGGAGGGATGGTAATAAAAGAGCTTTACTAGCAGAGGTGGCTGGTCAGAAAGAGATAGATGTTTTCTTCCTCCAGGACACTCATAGTGATGAAAATAATGAATTAGATTGGGGATTATTTTGGAGGGGCACTCATTACCTCAGTCATAGTAATAATTTTAGTGGAGGTGTAGCCGTTCTTTTTTTCTCCAAATTTAAATGTAGATATTATATCCACTAAGGAATTAATAAAGGGCAGAGCTCTAATAGTTCGGGCAGAGGTTGAAGGAACTGTTCTATGCTTTGTGAACATTTATGCTCCTAATATTGGATCTGATAGGCTAGCCTTATTCAGAGCACTAAAGGAAGAGTTAGCAAAGTATGGTCAGGAGTATATCATCATGGGTGGTGACTGGAACTGTACTACTGATTTTACATTGGATAGAGTGAATGAAGAGCTGCACCTGCAGTCATCTCATAGTCTGGCAAAGCTGGTTACCAATTTAAATCTGGTAGATGCCTGGAGAGTAAAACGCCCTAATACCAGGCAGTACACTTGGGTTAGGGTAGTGGACAGTCATGTCAGTGCAGCCAGATTGGATCGGCTGTACATTTCTGACGATCTTAGAAGTAGTCTTACAGGGAGTTACATTAATCCAGTAGGTTTCAGCGATCATCACCTCATTTTTATTAATTTACTTTTCTACCAGAAGAAAAAACTAAACACATATTGGCATTTTAACATCAAATTACTCCAGGACGAGAGTTTTTGTCAGGTTTTTGAGCATTTCTGGGGACTATGGAAACAAAAAAAGTCTGATTTTGAGTTCTTGAGCCAGTGGTGGGAAATGGGAAAGGCTCAAATTCCTATTCTTTGTCAATAATACATCTCTCATTCCACAAAAAGCAAAAGAAAAATAATTCAGAGTTTAGAAGAAGAAATTATGAGGATGGAGTCTGAGTTAAATGCTGTCTCTGCTGATGCTGCACAGCTGCAGAGTAAAAGGCTGGAGCTCAGCTCCTTTCTGCAGGAGCGTGTGAAGGGGGCCTCAGAGCTCGCTTCTTGTCCATCAAGGACATGGATGCACCAACTTCTTTCTTCTTCAACTTGGAGAAGAAAACGATACAGAGAAAGCAGATGTCCTGTCTGAGGTTGCCTGACGGCAGGGTTACCACAGACCCTGCTGAGATGAGGAAACATGCGGTAGACTTTTATACAGAACTCTACAGTGCAGAAGACTGCAACAACATATGTGCAGCTGAGCTCCTGGAGGGGCTTCCTCAGCTGTGTCCTGAAGAGAAAGCTGCCTTGGATAGAGACCTGAGCATGGAGGAGCTGACTGCAGCTGTGGAGCAGTTGGCCTCTGGTAAAGCACCAGGGATCGATGGGCTGCCCATAGAGTTTTACAAAAGATTCTGGGGCTGCCTTCGAGAAGACTTTCATGAAGTTACAATGGACTGCATTCACAGGGGCTCACTACCGGCATCATGCAGGAGGGCAGTGCTCTCACTCCTACCGAAGAAGGGAGACTTGGCCCTTCTGAAGAACTGGAGACCGGTGGCACTTTTGTGCGCCCATTACAAAGTGATTTCCAGGGCACTTTCAAACAGACTGAAAGAGTACTTAGGTTCTGTGATACAAGCTGACCAAACCTATTGAATATTAGACAGAACAGTAATGGACAACTTGTTTTTAATCAGAGACATTTTAGATATTTGCCAGCAGTATACCAAGGACATTGGAATCTTGTCAATCGATCAAGAAAAGGCTTTTGATAGAGTGGACCATGGTTTTTTATTTTCTGTTCTCAGAGCCTTTGGCTTTGGTGAAAATTTTATAGCATGGGTTGGTTTATTGTATTATGAAGCAACTTGTCTGGTTAAGGTGGGTGGTGGGTTAAGTCGACCTATTGGCATTGGAAGGGGTATTAGACAGGGCTGCCCTATCTCTGGGCAGTTGTACAGTATCGCCATTGAGCCCCTTCTCAGTAAATTAAGGAACAGCCTCAATGGGTTCTTTCTCACAGGGTTGTCTCATGGTCTGGTTATTGTATCAGCTTATGCTGATGATGTGACTGTTTTAATTAAAGATCAGAGGAATGTACAGGCTATGGTCAACTGCCTTAGTCTGTATGAGAGGGCCTCATCAGCCAAGGTTAACTGGGGGAAATGTGAGGCCCTTCAGATAGGGCAATGGTCAGGGGAGATGATGCCCAGTCTGCCTGGTGGTTTGCAATGGGGGAGGTGTGGTCTGAAGACCCTGGGAGTGTATCTTGGGGTTAATGGATTCCAGGAGAGGAATTGGGAGGGTGTAGTGGAGACGTTGCGTGCTAAGTTGTCTAAATGGGAATGGCTGCTACCCCAGCTGTCATATAGGGGAAGAGTTCTAGTAGCTAATAACTTGGTCGCCTCGACGCTCTGGCACTGGCTAATTGTTTTAACCCCACCAGGGGGCTTGGTTGAGGAGGTACAAAGACTGTTGGTGGACTTCTTCTGGTCAGGACAGTACTGGATACGGGCTGCGGCTCTGTATCTTCCAGTAGAAGAAGGAGGACAAGGATTAATAGACATTCTTTCCCGGATAAAGGCCTTCAGGCTAAAAACGGCACAGAGGCTCCTCTACGAATGAGGAGCAAGGTGGCTGGACACAGCTAATATGTTACTTCAGAAAGCTGGTGGGCTCGGTTACAGCAAACAGCTGTTTTTGCTAAACTTGGACGAGGTGGACATCACGGGGCTCACACCCTTCTATACATCAGTCCTTCGGGCCCGGCGAGTTCTTCAAGCCTCCAGGGATCCTGATGAGACACCAGGAATGTGGATCTTCGAGGAGCCACTGTTTTTCAACGACTTTCTTAAGATCGAAGTCTTGTCCTCAGTGAGCCTAAGATCGGCCCTACGTGAAGCTGGCTGTGTCAGATTGGGACACCTTATGAAGGCCACGCGATCCTCTGTCGAAGTCCTGGGACAAATGGCTCACATCAGGTCTTCCAGACTGCTGTCCAGGATTGTCAGAGAGGTCTGTGCCTCTTTGTCTGGGCCTCACCAAGCGATTGCTGAAAACTGTGCTCTATCTGACCAATGGGATGATGAATGTGAGTACAGCTTCCCATCTCTGACAGTCTCTCCTGCTGTTAAGGAATGGCAGGAGGGAGAAAACCAGCTTCTGTCATTTAGAACCCCGTAGTTGCAGGGTTTCAATGAGATGGGAAAGAAGGCAGCATATGTCACCTATGTAAAGGTGTCACACGTGCGCTCTTTGGCTGGCCTGGGAGCGTCGAGGTGGGCTGGGGTTTTTGGTTCAGATACTTTCCCGAAAGGCTGCTGGCAGTCTCTGTACAAGACTCCAGTTGACAAACGGACGGGTGACCTCCAGTGGAGGATTGTAGATGGGGCTATAGCTACAAACAGACACGTGACACGCCTGGATCCTAGTACTGGGGAGGGATGTCCTTTTTGCTCTCAAACTGAAACACTCACTCATTTATTTCTTGATTGCTCAAGATTACAGGGTTTACAAAATTTGTTGGAATTTTGATTTACTGGTTTGGGGGAGTGTTTTTCACAAGATTTATTTATCTATGGTCCAAGGTATTCCGCTACAAAAAAGCAAGTACACGTACTGCTCAATTTCATGTCAGGAACGGCAAAATTAGCAATCTGGTTAACGCGTAAAAGCAAGATACAGGGATCGGGATGTATTGACCCTGTGCAAAAGGTAAAAGGTATTATAGCTGCCCGCCTTAAAGTTGAGCATACTTATTATAACCTTGTTAATAATCTGGATGCTTTTAATCATCTGTGGGCTGTGGGTGGAGTTTTGTGTGATGTGTTGGAAGATGGAAGCCTGTCTTTGTCATTTTAAGATTGGTTTTTTTGTGATTTTGTTGACTGCTGACTGAGAACCACTGAAAGTGGTTTAATAAAGGTTTTTTTCAATCTCTCGGTCTCTCTCTCTCTCTCATTCTCTCTCTCTCTCTGTCTCAGTGGATTTTTTCTGGTCAGGCCACCATTGGCTCTGGGCGCCTGTCCAGTACCTTCCTGTACATGAGGGAGGGCAGGGGTTGGTAGACCTGGAGAGCAGGCTGGCAGCGTTCAGGCTACAGGCGGCTCAGAAGCTCCTATATGAGCGGGAGTCGTGCTGGGCGGAGCAGGCATGCGCACTGCTGAGAAGAGCAGGCGGCATGGGGCTGGATCGGCAGCTGTTCTTGATGAGAGCGGAGAGCGTGAACACCACCGGGCTCACTGACTTCTATGGGGTGGTGTGGAATGCCTGGAAGCTGCTGAGGGCCTCCCGAGAGCAGGGCCTGGAGCAGCGGCCGTGGCTCTGGGAAGAGCCCATCATGCACAATGCCTCGATCGCTTTAAAGCCGTTGGAATTGGTTACCCTGCAGCGAAGGCTGGTGGCTGCCGGTATATGCAAGCTGGCTCACCAGCGCCAACCAGGGGTGAAGTGGAGGGCAGGTATAGGGTATTAACTTAAACTTGGATTGTGCCCACTCCCTCAAATTCCTAGGTGCTGAGTTCACCAGTAAGGTATGATCACCACCGAGTGTCGACAAGAACACTGACAGGATGCCATCCAAACTTGAAACTTTATTCGTAAAGCAGCCCAGACTCCATAGAACAAGAGGAAAGCTGGTGTGGTACAGTGTGGTCCTAAAGGAGAAGGAATTCACATAAAATTAACCACAAAATATTAAACAAATACAATTAGCCAGGTGCAGTAATGCTATGAAGTTACATATAAATACTAGCAAGCTGGCATTACAGGCAAAGTGAGTAGCTATTAGATTGCAGTACAAGGAACCGGCCACTAGATGGAGCCATACAGCAAGGGATATCAGGGCAGCCATCTTGGTAAGGTCAACAATCTTATAAAACAGAGCTGCCATCTTGAGGGACTTACATCAGCCAAACAGTTGTACAATAACTAGTATAGAAGCCAAATACACCTGCTCCCGAGTTATGTATCAGTACACTCCAAATATGGTTCAACAGAAGGTCTTAACATGGACAATCCCCCAAACTGAGCATCTAGCTGGCACAAACTGGCCCAAACTACAGACAAAACAGTAAATACAAGCTACACCAAACACACATATGAATGCAAGCAGGACTTTGACATGCTATTTACAAGTTAATGGAATAAGCTTGTATCTTCATATAACAATGTCCAAGCACTTACTTTTGGCACCCTCACACACCTTGAACACAGCTATCCCCTTTTCCCCACAATCTGTCCTTTCAGTCCAGGAGTTCAGTCACTAACTGAGGAGGAGTAACAATGACCCTAAGTTAGATGTGCGGGGTGCCTAGTGCTGATTGGAGGTAGGTTGCTGGGTTCCGTTGCTAGGCAGTGAACCTCCCAATCACCTAGCTGGAGTGCTTCAGGGGCCGGCACAGAGGGTTAGCTAGGGTTCGTCACCTGAGCCAAGGGGGAGCAGGCCGCCCAGAAGTTGCAAAACCAGTTCTGGCTGGCTGCCACAGCAAGAGACAAACTGAGGGCTGTAAACTCCCCACCCCCAATCCTTCCGGCCTTTCATACAAGGGGGGTGCGAACTGATCTCAGCACAGATGCTAGCAGAGCGTATTGGGATGCACTCTATTAGGGTACTAGGGGGTTTGCTGGGGGAGATACAGTGGGCTCTGCCTGAGCTGGAGGGGACAGAGACACCACAGGTACCGGAGGGGGAGCAGGTCCAGTTCACACAGGCACAGGAGGGAGAGCAGGCCCAGTTCCCAGTGCTCAGGGTAACAGCAGCAGTACAGGAGGGGCAGGAGGTGGAGGGGGGGCTTCTGTCTCTCTCCACACCAGTGCTAGGGAGTTTTCAGGAGGTGAAGGGGAAGGACCTGTATGTGGTTTGTGTTAAGGTCAGACATATGAGAGTCCTACAGTCCAGGAGGGAACATCAGTGGCAGGATGAGCTGGCTGAGCAAACCATGGCAGCGTACAGGTGGAGGGTGCTGTATAAAGCTCCTCTCCCGAAGAGGTCAGAGGATCTGCAGTGGCGGATGCTGCATGGAGCTTTGGCCACAAATGTGTGGCTGGCCCGTGTGGACCAAAGGGTAGGAGACGGCTGTCCCTTTTATACTGACCGGGAAACAATGATGCACCTTTTTGTCTCTTGTGAAAGGCTGAGGGGTTTATTTCTCTTGTTAGAAACAGTGTGTGCTCGGCTGGGGGTCAGGTTTTCGGTGGAGAATTTTGTTTGCGGGCCAAAGTATAATGTGCAGCATCGGTACCGCATTGTACTGCAAAATTTTTTGTTTGGTCAAGCAAAGCTGGCAATTTGGGTCACATGCAGGAACATGCTGCGGGGTGAGGGCTCAACAAATGTAGCTGAGGTGTTTAAGGGGTATGTCTCTGCGCGCCTTAGGATCGAGTTTGAGTTTTATAGAATGATGCACAATGTGGAACTGTTCACTCAGATGTGGTGTACTGGTGGAGCAATTTGTATGATAGAGGATGATGAGATTTTAACTCTTTTTGGTTGACGGAGCTGTTTTGGGTCGCTTTCTTATTTTTACTTATTTTTACTAGTTTTTTGTGCACTTTTGTTTTGTTGTTTTCCTTTTTGGTGGTTGGCAGGGGAGGGCTGTGAATAGGGGTGGGGTTTTAGATTGAGTGGAGTGTTAATGTTTCAATAAAGAAACATAAAAAGTCAAAAAAAGTCTCTCTCTCTCTCTCTCCGTCTCTCTCTCGGTCTCTCTCCGTCTCTCTCTCTCTCTCTCTCTCTTATTTCTATCTGCCAAACTGACATTTAGGATTAGGGACAGGGTCAAATTTAGGGTTGGGCTAAGCTACCGGTGTAAGTGAATGAGGGTTTTATTTGCCTGAGTAAGCATTATACTCAGTGTGAGTAAAGAAGGATTTTATTTGCCAGAATTAGCATTGCTCCCAATGTAAATGAATGAGGATTTTATTAGCCAGAGTTAGCGTAGCTGCTAGTGTTAATAAGTGAGGGTTTTATTCGCCAGAGTTAGCATAGCTCCCAGTGTAAGTGAATGAGGGTTTTATTAGCCAGAGTTAGCATAGCTCCCAGTGTAAGTGGATGAGGGTTTATTAGCCAGAGTTAGCATAGCTCCCAGTGTAAGTGAATGAGGGTTTTATTAGCCCGAGTTAGCATAGCTCCCAGTGTAAGTGAATGAGGGTTTTATAAGCCAGAGTTAGCACAGCTCCCAGTGTAAGTGGCTGTGGGTTTTGTTTGCACTCTCCCTGCAGACATTAGCCAGGGTGTGATTGGTGACATGGCAGCACTGGGCGTTACCGAGAGCTTCCAGGTGAAACGGCAGGTGCTGCTGAGCGCTGCCGAGGCGGCCGAGATGATCCTGCGTGTCGACAACATCATCAAAGCCGCGCCCAGGTGAGACCTGTCACTCAACCGAGCTGCTCCTTCCTTCCCCTCCCCCTTTAGAAGAGGCTGGAGCTCCAGCCAAGTCCATCTGGTGAAATGCTTCACAAACATTTTCATGTTTTAACTCCTTCAACCCCACAGCCCTCTACAGAGGGCTGACCAACATATTCCCTTCAACCCCAAATTCCTGTAGGGAAAATTCAAACAATCTGACTAATTGATTGGAACATATCAGGTTACATTTAATGGGATTCCAGAGATAACAGTAAGATACAATGTCCAGATAATGACCAGCCCTCTACAGAGGGCTGTGGGGTTGAAGGGTATAGTGATGCTAGAATATCTGGGTTGAAAGAGTTAATTGGATGGGGAAATTCTCCTGGTTCTGTAGGTGCATTTACTGCTAAAAATATGATTAATTTATTCAATTATTAACTGATGAATAACGGAAATTAAAGGATTTACTATTGCCTCCCCACCCAAACCTCAGCCCAGATGGGTCTGTGTTCTGTCTCTCAGGATGGACGTCCCACCCAGTATTTCCCTGCA
This sequence comes from Gymnothorax javanicus, assembly GCA_029692085.1. Classification (NCBI taxonomy): domain Eukaryota; kingdom Metazoa; phylum Chordata; class Actinopteri; order Anguilliformes; family Muraenidae; genus Gymnothorax; species Gymnothorax javanicus. The sequence goes on from CM056201.1 coordinate 9,344,424, forward strand.
TCTCCCTCCAGTGGCCACAGCTAAACCCGCCTACTGTTCTGTGTAACTTTAGTCTGCATGGCTTTTAACTCACATATGATTCAAGAGTGTTCCTCCGCTTGGGCGATTTACGGCAGCCATTTTGTGCCAGAATGCTCACCACACATTCACAGATGCAGCCAGAGAAAACATTTACAGCCAGTAAATCAGATGAAGAGATGGCAGGTGTCTGATCCTTCCTTGTTCTTTATTCTTCTCCTAGGAAACGAGTTCCAGACCAGCACCCGTGTTAGAGATGGAGGGACACAAAAAGACAGGGGGGTGTGGACGGGACGGGGGGTTAGACTTTATTTATCGCCTCTGAGGAAACAGCAAAGTCAGCTTCTGTCCTGTCATTAGTCCTTATTCAACACTGGGCAATTACTCTACACTGCACTATCAAATAAAGTTTGATAATAATCATTGTTCATTATAAGGACTCAAGTGGCAATTTGTTACATGTTCATAGATTTATGCCCAAGTAATAAACATTTATAATTCAATGAAAAGGTTAATTTGCTTTTTCCCTTACCCATATTTCCCCACGCTGATGTTGATAATGGCTGTAGAGAATTTGCATTAGTCCATGACAATCCTCATCAATTCAGTAATGAGAAATAATTCTTGAAAGTTGTCCCTTGCAACATAATGAATGCCTGCCAATGGTTTTTGTATTGAAGTTCAGCTATAAGTTGATTATTGAACTCTATTCTAGTGTGTTTTGAAGGGTCCTGGGTGTGTTTTAGGCGTAAATGACCAGTGTTCTAGAAGTGGTGTTGCTGACCTTGTTTACTGAATTAAATCTAATGGTCACAATCTCTGTGTGCTTGTTTAAGCCTGTTGTGGCCAGACTCCTGCATACTTGAATTTGGTTTCGTAATTGAATTACCCGAACGTGAACTGGCAAAGAAGTAAAAGGATTGGCGTTTGGGGCTTGAGGTAAACTATGAGTCACTAATATGCAACACAATGATTTGATTTTGACCATTTGGACTTAAATAGGTTTATCTCATGTAGGAGAAAACTATCCTCAGTCCGGGCCTGTGGACTAAGTGTTCCTCCCATACTTGTCGATCTGTTCTCAAGGAATGAACTGTTTCCACTCCAGAGTCTGATGCAAGTGGGTTTATTGTAAGTAACTCCAAGTGAGATACAATAACCCAGGCTGGTCTGCACAAACCAAGTAGCAGTCATTCTTCAACAATCACACAACACAGACTGACCACTGATTGGCCGGTTTCCCCCTTTATTCCCTTCTTTAAGCCCCAGCTGGAGCAGGGATGAAACCTGACACCTTCTATCTAATCAGGCATCATTACTTCCTGATTGGTATATTGTCTTGATTGAAATTTAACATCATTATTTACAAGTCTGCCAGAATTGGCTTTTTAAAAAAGTGTGAAGCCATTTTAGGCCTCCAGGGTTGTTTGCGTACTGCACCTGTCTTCCCAAAAATTAGGGGTCACCTGAGGATTCAGCTGTCCTCTGGGTTTCCATCATTTTGGGACATAAGTTGGCTGGACCCTCAGTTTTGTCCAGAATAAACCGATACTTTTTAAAGAGACCTCATTAGCTGTCTCCCTGTATGGTCACTCTGGGAAACTTGTTCACACAATCGGACCTTGAGCAGCCAGCTGGAGTTTCTTCATCTAGTTTATGGTGGATTTATGAGTTTTAGTTTTCTACACAGTTCTGATGTCTTTTTCAGTGATTCTGTTGGGTCATATGAACCTGCCTCAGTAATCTCTGCAGAACTGTGATTTTAGTTGTACTTTGATTTTTGAACATTTTAGAATATTTTACCGCCACACTCAACAGCAGCATTAAAAATGAAAGATGCTATCGCATGCCAGTGAAAGATGCCAGTTTATACCAGTTTACTACTTTGATTTTTAGCACAAGGGATGAGGGGGGAAAAAAGCAGAGGAAACAAGCCAGGTAACTAACCTACACCGTTAGAACGATTTTCTGTATGAACTCGCCGAAAAAAAAAAACAGTCAGAAAGCTCTTTCAGCAGACAGCAAGTCTATACCCCTGCAAAAAATGTTCTGTAGAATTTCTGTAGAGGAAAATCTTTAGAAATTTCAGGACCGAAGTTCTATAGAATAAGGTTCTACAGAATGCAGATATCAAACTCCTTCAAGCTGGGTTCACCAACAGAAGAACAAGAGTATAAGTGTCATGAATAAACTCCCCTTTCCATTACATCCACTGTTTTATCAGTGTTGTCTAAAAAAATTACGACAGCACCATACATCCGAGAGACGGATTTAACAGTTAACAGTTACAGTCCATGGTTATAACGAACCATCTTTCCTACCGCTAACCCAGCTTCCACAACCGAACAACTGTCGGCACCAGCTTTACTGCATATTGGCCAATCAACCTCTCAAAATGAGCCCCACGATCCACTGCAGGCATGTTGCTGTCAGCCAGCCAGTTGCTACGCCGTTAGCCCAGCCGACAGCCAAGCCGATAAAATTGGCCAGCAATCCCACTACCAAACCAAATTACCGACTAACAACACGCCAGAACACGCGCTTATACTACAGCAAACAAATTATAAGAGAAGACACTCAAAAAAAGAAGTACGAATAAGATAGAAACCATTCACTCTGAGACTATCTCGACACCACACTTGCTTGTAGAATGCGCTGGAACAGTGAGGAAAAGACTTTGATTACAGTGACTATTTTGCCACCTTGATCAGCTGAAGTGATCTTTGCTAAGTAGCTTATATGAAGTATTGTCCTACAGGAGTTGTGAAGTGTGTTTTGTCAATATCTGAACTAGAAGTTGAAAACTACTTCTGTGGAACCATTTTGTACATGGAGATATTTCTATAGAATTTAGGTAGGAAATATTCTATTGGGTTACCAGTTCTGTAGACCCGTCTACAGAATTAATAGTGGACGCAGCTCTTTGGAATTTCTATAGAAATCCCTTTAGCCTTCTATAGAATTCTCAAGGGTTTCCAGTTCTGTAGACCAGTCTAAAGAATTGATTGTGGATAAGACAAAGGTCTGTAGAATTTCTACAGAATTTTCTTTAGCCTTTCTATAGAGCCTGAAGTTCTCAAGAAATTACAAAGAGGTTCTATAGAGTTCTGTAAGTGTGGCTCTTTGTTCGCTTTCAAAATGCCCACTTTAGCTGTTGAATCCGAGCATATAGATGAGGCGTGATTCCACTATGTTCCTTTTGTCGGGTTTTACTGCAGATTTCACATGCATACAAACAAAATTATACTTGGCTTAACTAAAGTTGGATAAATCACATTGTCATAACAAAAAATATCACGGTCAAAAAACTAGTTTGCTCTCTCCAAGTTCAACAACTTCTGCTGCCTAGATGTAAAGCTTAGAGTCCCTAGTAACCTTGCAGCCAATCAGAGGAGAGCAACTGCTCTATGTATTAATGGTGCAAAACACATCAATCTCAAATGCGGCATAATAACTAACATCGATAAACATACTGCTTATTATTTCATATCTAAATATAACAGAGAAAATAACCTAAATTCCCTATGTGCTGAAATGGCTCTTACATAACCTGCCCCTAACTGACTAAGCCAACAGCATATCAATTACCAATTATAAACTAAGAGCTATTTCTGGCTATACTGACTTAAGCTAATATTTTTTTCTTTACAGGATTCCAACAGGTGAAAGTTGTCATCTTTATGACAGGTAAGTCTATCTTAGGTAAGTCCTTCTTGACCTTTACACTGCCTCCTCCAACAGGCATAACTTTGTAATCGGTCTCTCCAGAGTGGTCGTCTTCGTCTGAACAGTGGCGCTGTGGACTGTTCCCTTTGAGTCTGGCATAACCTTGACTATTCTTTCTATCCTCCAAGAGCTTCGTGGGGTGGAAGAGTCTATGATAAGAACCACGTCTCCAGACTTAAAGTTCCTCCTTGATGTGCTCCACTTCTGACGTTCTTGTAAGAGTGGCAGATATTCTTGTGTCCAACGGCGCCAAAAGAGGTCCGCCATGTAGGGGAGAGCCGCCTTGATTGTAACGCGTAACAATTGTGATGTGCATGTTTTCTCTTGATTGGTCAATGCGGTTGTGATGTCATCACGTCAGCATGTGACGAGTACCGTAATACACGTGCCCGGAAAGTTGCAAGTGTTTTCATCCATGTTTTCATCCATGCTTTCCACAAAGTAAGTAAAAATTCACTCCCACAGTATTTTTTGACTTCAGATTTTTTCCTTAATGTTACAGAGCTAAAATCCACTTGGGTGTCTGTATGTATATATTCGTTACTAGTTTGCACCATTTTAACACATTATGATTGTTTAGTCCGTTCTGTAAACAACGCCAAATGAACAGTGCGCCGAGCGGCGCAGTTGTAACATGTTACATTTGAGACAACGGCGGACATTTGCAAGCACAGCTCGAATAATTTTGCTCTTTGTTTGCTTTTTTTGGTTGTTTTACAGAATGTCCCCACAAAAATGCACATTTTAAAAAATGCACTAGATGCTGAACGGCACATATTATAATGTTCTTTGCACTGAGATGTAGGCTTAGTCCTACCTTGAAATTTAATAAGCTAACCTATTTGGTTCTGTCTGTAGGTAAATGTTATTGTAGCCTATTTTGGATTTTTGCAATAAAACTTTAAAATACAAATAGACTGTTTTTCTATAGCACAGAGTGTAAAAAAATAAGTGATTTGGGGTTTTGCTACATAATTGACCCTGCAGGGGCACCAGTGTAGGTATGAATGGGACTTTTACAAAACTCGTGTGTCATATTTGCCAATATTCTGTGTTCAGTCAGCTGTCATTCAATCATATTCTAAATCAAATTAGGGTTGTATAACATTTTTACAACTCCATCAGTCAAAGTGGCTAACTTTGTAGGCACAATCAATGCATTTTCCTATCAAGGAACTCACACAAACGCTCCAACTGGTACATCTGGTAAATTTTAATAATATACAATATTTTTGATAGGACATTCTTATCACATTATTGGTGTTAAAGAAACGTTAAACAGTTGCATGAATGAAATGTAATTGATTTGACCTGAAAACGATGAGTTTAATGTGACAATTGTAACACTGCTAAAGAATAACTCCTGCGGTTACAATTAGGACTCAAACGCGCTTCAGTTGTAACATCAGACAGAGCCTGCTTTCAGTTATATTACTAAAGACCTGTTTTATCAATTGAAAAACTATAAGTGTTTTAACCCTTTTAAGTCTAATGTGTCGTCGCCGACACAGATATGCGTGTAATTTTGAAAGTACCGTAATTACTGTAAGTTTTGCGCAATAAAAAAAAAAATCCAACTGTTCCTGAAAACTGAGAAGCTGTGCTTCAGCCCACATACAGGTTACTATGGTAAACACGGCAGCATGATTCTTTGCTGGGATTTTTGCATTAGGCCTTAAAGGGTTAAGATGGCAGACGTGTTGGTGCTTTGCCTGAAAATATTACATATGTAGGTAAAACGATCTCTTAGTAATAGAGTGAAAAGTGAAAAGCATTACAATTGTGGCGGCTCTCCCCAACTGAATTTGCCTCCAATGGCGGCGAGTGTAGAGGTAATCCTTTGAGAAGACTGCGGGGGGAATATTTGGCTGAGTTCTCAGGAGCAGCAGGTGGTTTGGGGTTAATGCTTCGAGATCGTTGGGGTCATTTGAGGTTGTTGTTATGGGTCTGTCATTGATTATACTTTCCACCTCGCATAAGAGAGTGTGAAAGCCTTCTTCATCCAGCACTTGCTGTTGTAGTAGGGAACTGAGAATCTTCCTGACCGTTCGTATTTGTCGTTCCCAAACCCCTCCATGGTGGGACGCAGCTGGAGTATTGAAAATCCTCCTGACCCCTCTCTTCATCATGGCTTCTTCAATGTGTGAGTTATCCAGCTCTTTCAGAGCTTCCCGCAACTCTCTCTCGGCTCCAATGAAGTTAGTTCCATTGTCGGAACGAAGAACGGACACCTGGCCTCTTCTACTCATAAAGCGACGTAATGCGTTCTCACGAGCTCGTGTCAAGCGAGTCCGCGACTTCCAGGTGGACTGCCCTACTGGTTAAAGCACTCCGTATCTTTTCACTCTGCCACGCCTCAAAGGGTCCGAAGTAGTCCACACCAGTATTAAGGTGGCTTGTCTGGCAGCAACCGATCTTCTGGTAAATTAGACATTTTCTGCTCACCAGCTTTGGCATTTAGTCTTGTACACACACTGCACTCAGAGATGATTCTTCGTACTGCTGAGCAGGCCTTTGGTATCCAAAACTTCTGTCTCAGTCTCGCGAGAATATGATTTCGTCCTGAGTGTCCTGTTTGTTCATGTATGTGACGGAGAATAAGCGTGGCAATCCAATTTTCTCTATGTAAAATGGCTGGATGCTTGGCTTCCTGGGGCATGGCAGAACTGCTTAGCCCCCCTCAACTCTTAAGACTCCATCTTGTAGGTAGGGATCTAACTTAAGGAGATGACTGCTTTTCCTCACATGACCTTTACCTTGCTTTAAGGCCTTGATCTCCTCCGCATAGTTCTGTTTCTGACAGAGACTAATCAACTCTGATTCTGCTTTGGATAGCTCCTCAACGGTGAGTGCTCCTTTCCCACAGCCTTTCTTGTATTTGAGCATCATTGCTGCACCAGGGACTACACCTTGGATGGATCACTTTCACTCTGACTGATGGTCTGTTCAAGTTTCTTTCTCATTTGACTCAAATTCATCAGAATCTCTTTCAAGCGCATGAGCCAGGCTGTTGCCTTTTTGAGTTTGTACCAACTTGAAAAGTGCTTTGTGAATTGACTCACTGCATCTGTGTCTTCAGTCTGTATGAGAGACACTGTGGCTGACCTCTTGACCTCATCATCACCTTCTGTTGACTGGCTGGACTGGTCTGGGCGCTCTGGCCAGTCTGACTCCGGCCTCAACAAAAATGATGGACCTTGAATCCAGCTTTCGCTATTTAGGAGGCTCTCTGCTCTCATGCCCCTTGAGGCCTGATCTGCGGGGTTGTCAGCAGTGTTTACATACTTCCACTGGGAAGGTTCTGTGGCTTCTCTGATCAATGAAACTCGATTAGCAACAAATGTTTTATATCTAGCTGTGTCATTGTCGATGTACTTAAAGGTCATAGCTACCACTTTTTCATCAAAATGATAAATTTTTCAAAAATAATACATCCACAGAACGTGTAGAGGGGTGCCGAATAAAAGTATTAATTTTACTGAAAAAAAAATTGTAGTATAGAAATAATTGTTTTATAAAATTTTACGGGTCCAAAATATATAAATATTTACATCTGGTTACGTTAGCAACGTTGACATGAAATGATCTCTGCGCCAACAGCATTAGTTTGTTGATGTCACGTTAGGCGGAGCTCAGGGGTTGCCTGACGTTAAAAGACATTTAAAAAGACGTTATATGATGGCATTCGTAAGTCAGCTGTTTAGTTAGCGATCTAAACATGTTTTACAAGGAGGTTGTTCCAGTGAGTAATGGCATTATATAGGCACACAGAAAGGATTTATGATTTAATAATTAATATACTACGAAAGACTCCTCGCTTGACATCTCTCTTGTTCTCCGTCCACCTCCGGTATTTGGCGTACCTGGCAACCAGTACAATTGAAGGTTGGAGCGAGAGCGGGCAAGTGTGAATGCGACACCTACTGGCTGGGAGGAATTAAACTTGTAGCTATGACCTTTAAGTACAATGACACTGTCTGTCCAAAAGATTGACTCTTGAAGGAGTAGTTGCAGCTCCTGTTTTAACATCCTGTCTGTTTTCACAGATATGACAGCCGCTGTCAGCTCCATTCTCGGGACAGTGATCTGCTTGAGCGGCGCCACTGTAGACTTCCCCATCAGGAATGCGGTGTGCCTTTGGTCTCTTTCGTTTGTCAGTAGAAGGTAGGACATAGTGCTATATCAGTCATTGCTGGCATCTGAAAAGTGGTGTAGCTGTGCTGATCTGATAACTCCAAATCCTGCAGGCTTGAGGCATCTGCTGACACTGAAGGATGAAGGGAGTTGCAGGTCTGCCAACCACTTTTTCCATATCTGAGATTCTTTCTCCTCAATGACGTTGTCCATCCCCTTTTCTTCTTGCATAGGTCTCTTAGGAGGAGCTTAACTGGTAGGATGAATGGTGCCAAGAGCCCCAAAGGGTCATAGGCAGATCTGACGACCGACAAGATTCCTCTCCTCGTACATGGTCTTTCTTGCACCTCTATCTTCAATCTGAAGGTGTCAGAGTCTGTGCACCATTGAATACCTAACGCTCTCTCCATGGGAAGCTGATCCTTGTCGAGATCAAGATCTTTGACCTGAGTTGCTCGGTCCTGCTCTGGGATCGACGACAGTAAGGCTCTGCTGTTGCTCATCCACTTGTTCAAACGAAAGCCTCCACTGAGACATAACGTCTTCAGGTCTTTGGCGAGAGCAACAGCGTTTTCATCCGATGTCACTGACTTCAAACGGTCATCTACGTAAAAGTTGTTTAAGACTGTTTCAACTGCTTCAGGTGTGGTTCTCTCCTGACCGTCTTTGGCTGTTCTCCTCAACACATATGAAGCACAGCTAGGGGAGGATTTGGCTCCAAACAGGTGTACACGCATCCTGTACTCCACTGGATCTGACTTCACCACAAGAAGCACAACAGATCTGTATCCTCATCCGGCACTTTGACTTAGTAGAACATAAGTTCGATGTCCGCCATCATGCCTACCGTTTCTTTCCTGAACCTTAGTAGGACACCGAGCAGAGTATTTGTGAGGTCTCGGCCCTGCAGTAACTGGTCGTTCAGAGATACACCTTGATAAGAAGCAGTACAGTCAAAAACAACTCTTAACTTCTTCTTCTTGGGATGGCGTACGCCATGATATGGGATTGTTGCGATGTCCTGGGACAGGAAAATGCTCCAACACAGGCAAAAATCCACAAAAAGCTTCACAGGTCTTGAAAAGAGTGACAGGTCTGGTCAAATGTATCCTTCCACAATTTCTCCTTGCAATTTCTCCCACTACTCTTCCACTCTCTCAATTTTTCTCCTTATATACTCTTGTCCAACCCCCTCTGAGGCATGCCCAGGATATGCCCAACCTAGCTCCAGACTGGGCTTAACAAAAAAAATTGTCAATACTGCCATCTAGTGGCTTTTTTTTTTTTTTCCCATTACAGGATGAACCACACCTTACCATCACTGATCCAAATTCTCTTCAGGGACTCTCTCGGCGTAGCCCCTCTCTAGCAGGTCTGCCATAAATCTGTTGTATTCACTGTGGAAGTCAGGATTCTTGTGGAGCTTTCTCTTGAGACTGATGAGGCGCTGTTCAACTGACTTGTTGTTTGGCATCTTTGACTCTTTGTCTTTCAAGGGCAGCCCAATGCAGTAGTGACTATCTATCAGCTGGGTTGACTCTTTGACTGAACACACGAACTGAAGATCTTCATGTGACATCTCAGTTTTGTCGTCATATCTTCGTTCCGGGAAGTCAGCATTGTACTACTGAATTAACAGCTCTTTGATGTTCGAGACTGAGATGCGGTTTACTGAGTGAGTTTGTGGTTCACCATTAGCTGACTTAGTGCCTCTTCTTATTGGTCCATTAATGACCCATTCTAGGGCTGTCTTCACAGCGTATGGTCCTTCGCCTCTGCTATTTATTACCCTCCAGGGTTCAATGTTTTTGTAATCATTGGTACCAATAAGCAGGCTGACCTCTGCTTTGATGCGCGGGATCCGTACTTCTTGTAGATAATGCCACCTGCTGACATCACTCTGCTGAGGTATGTTTTCCTTTTTTAATGGTATGCTCTTTTGAGTAAACACCTGAGGTAGCTCAATGTAGTTTTCTTCTTCTAGCCCACCCACCTCCAGATCACACAGGACATGGCTGCTCACTTTGTTGGTCTGGCCCATAGTGGTGAGTCAGAGCTCTGTTTTCCTACCTCGAACATTGAGCTGGCGCATGAGGTCTTCCGTGCAGAACGTCGCCGTGCCTCCTTAGTCCATGAAAGCATAAGTCTCGATTACCTTGTCACTTCGATTGGTTTTTATTTTCACTGGTACGATGGCGAGGACACATTTTTTATTACCTGCTCCAGTAGCTCCACGTTTCATGTTCTGTAGCCACAAAGGCGCTTGCAGCTTCATCCATACCATCAGTACTGGCATCTTCAGTACTGTCAGGTGTAACTGTAACTTCCTTGGCTACATGAAGAACACTGGGGTGCTTTTTATGAACACTCTTGGCATTGCATTCTCCTTTTGCAATCCTTACTCGGGTGACCTTGAGTGAGGCAGCTAAAGCAAAGGCCCTTTGATTTCAGGAAGTTAATTCTGTCTTTAGAGCTTTGTTCCTTTATCTTATAACAGGAATTCAGGGTATGGTTCTTCTTCTGGCAGAATAAGCAGGGGCGTTGAAAGGCATCAGCTTGTTTGACTGACTTGGATTTTTTCTCAGACTTCACACCTTGGATGCCGTCTTCTCCAACCGGAGAGACACTTGTTGCAAAGCTGCTACTTTTAGGCTTACTTCCCTTAGCTTCTTTGGGCTTCTCTTTTCGTTCTGAGCTGATCTCCAAGATGTCTCCAAAGAGTGGATCATTTGCGACCTTTACCTGCCTGTTGATGAAGTCAACCAAGTTCGAAAACCTGGCTCTTCAACCTGTCCGCTCTTGGATCTCAAAGGCTTGATTTCGCTATCGCTCTTTCAGCTTGTAGGGGAGTTTTGAGATGACGGTTTCCATATTGATTGGGTTGTTCATCTCATCCATGAACTCCACATCTTCCATAGTGTTTCGACACCCTATCAGAAACAGTGCATATACATTTAAAGCATTCCTGTCCTCTGCCTTAATCTGTGGCCATTCCAGCGCCTTTTTCATGTAGGCTGTGGTGATCCTCAGCTCGTCACCATAGTGCTGCTGAAGTAGCCTCCTGGCTTCCTTGCAGCCTTTCTCAGGTTGCATGTGTTCACAACTACAAACAAGGTCACGTGGTTCTCCACTTGTATACTGCTCTAGATAGTACAACATATCTTGCTGGCTATCAGTCTTATTTTCTATGACCTGCTCGAATGCTCTCACAAATGAACGGTAGGTAAGAGGATACCCTTTGAATACAGGTATGTCCTTTTGAGGGAGCTGAGACATATTCTGCTGCTTAACTAGCATTTTTGTGATTTCGTTTTGGCACTCCATCACTTCATAAAGACCTTCAGAAGCTGCTGACTGCTGTGAATGAGCTGAAGAACGTATTGCACCGGCTGCTGCATGTGGAGCGGCTGCTGCAGGTGGAGCGTGGCTTGATTGGCGTCTTGGAGGCAGTGTATTTCCTTTGCTGAGGTTCACATGACTCTTCAATGCAAGAGGATGAAGCGGATTTTATTGTCCGTGGTTTTTATGACTCCTTAATGCCACTTGTGCCCTTAGAACCTGCCACACATGACATTTTTGATTCATAGTAATCATTTATGCCATCATGCCATCTTTGTAAACCTTTAGCTTGGTATCTGAGGCTGCAATCCGGGTTTCTTGCTCCTTCAGTACCTTTAAATGTGCCTCTTCAAGCTCTATTTCCTGCCTTTTCTTCATAGATGCAGCATGTGCTAACAGCGCTTCTCGCTCTGCCTCTAACCTCAAACGAGCAGAGCTTGTAGTGGACACCTGTGATGCCTCGGTTCTAGTACTTTGGTCTATTTCTCTTTCTTCTTCGTCCAGAAGAGGTAGTATTTCTTCATTAATGCTATTAAATTCTTTTAAGAGCAATCCAAAACCACACAACTCTTCCTCTTCTATGTATTTAGCATGCATTGCATTTTCGCTAAGCCTTTCAATCTCATTCCTTTTACGAGTAAGATGCGCTAGTTTACCTTTTTTCAGGCTCTTAAAGGGGACCTCGGATGCTATATTTCCAATGTTATATTTTGATCTTGGACTCCCCTAGAGTACTCCTGATCGTTCAAAGCCCAAACAGGGTCCTTATTTAGCTCATACTGCCATCCTCAAAAAACCCCATTTGTAGTCCATAGTAGTCTCTGCCTGAAACGCCTCATTGGGATGGCTCTTCTGCTATGGCCCCCACTCCCCGTGTACCCACTTTCTTCTGACTGGCCAGCTCTGTGGAGGGCGGAGTTGGGCGGGACGAGGCAGCTGAACGCAGTTTCCGGGTCTCAGAGTGAAACGTGAGACGTGTCTGCCATCTGAGCCAAGGAATCAGCGGGGAAATTCTGCAATCAAATGCAGTACATGTGTATAGATCTAATGAAATTAACTTGTTCTCATAAACTAACGGCGAAAGTGGAGGACGCAGTCGAAAGTCTGGCAGCTCAAGCACGAATTTGCTATCGGCTACAGTTTGCTACGGCAACAGTTGGTGAGTACCGCGTTTTTCTACTCCTAGCTAGGATGCAGGGAAGCTAGAATCCACCCCATATAGACACATTTGTAGAACGGGTTGACATGCCCAAGTGTAGATCGAGACCGTAGAAACCGGTGGGTCTGAGTTTAGATGGAAACATGGACAGTGAGGGCAGCTAAAAGTGGACCAACAGCTTATGGACTGCTTCGGTGTGAATTAGGACCTGCTGGTTCATGTGCATAGCTGTGGTGTGTTGTTAGCGTGGAGTAACAAACAGCTTCCGCTGGTATATGATGGAGGGGCGAAAAGCTCCAAGCTAAACGGCCTTTTCGAAATTGCCTGTGGTAATGGTTTACTTATTGCTTCGAATGACCAGCTTTTCCTCGCGGAAAATGGGTGCATTATGTATAGCGTCTGCGAGAGCTAGACAGAGCTCCGGTTATGTCATGTACATAATACAGGTTTCACAGACCGTAAGTTCCGTCTGCGTGAACCGTTGCTTATGTGGAGCTAGCGAATCGATCACTTTTACAGGAAAGAATTTAATATTCAATCGATGGGAATGCAGAGAAATTGTTTGTTATACCGGACACATTATAGGCTATGCGCTTCCCTATAGCTTTCACCGGTAGTATCAGAGAGCTTGCCCAGACATTGGAGATGTATCAGGCTGACCCCAGTCATGGATAAGTAAAGCGATCGTTTCATAAGCACCCAAAAACGCACCCCAAGCTCTGCAAAATCTACGCCTGGTCTAACTGCAGCCCAACTCGCAGACACATACAGCACCTCTCCGGTTAGCTTCAACTGTAGTGGCTACAGTCGAGCAATGTTGTGATGAAACTGCCACATTAATGCTTAATCAAGTAACACAAGCATACCGATCATAATTGCTGCATATAAGTTAACCAGGAGCATTTTTAATTAGCAGAGAACGCGAACTAACATGCAGTAGCTGATAAGCGGTCATGACTTTGAATGTAATCTGTCGCGCGAAAAGATTCGTTTTCGGCGTCCGTGAAAGCTGCTTAACGCGTCCATAACGCCTGTATTCGCGTCTTTGCATTGACTTTGAATGTAGCTAATCTGTCGCCACGAAAAAATTCGCCAAGGTCCGGTGTGAAAGCGGCTTGACGTGCCCAAAACGTGTTTTCGCGTCTTTGCATTGACTTTGTCTAGGCTAATCTGTCCTGCAAAAAAATTTGTTTCGCGGTCTGATGAAAGCAGCTTTATGGATAGTACGCGACAGCTAGAGAGAGCTCGGTTATGTTATGAACATAATACAGGTTTTGCAGACTGTAAGTTCCGTTAAGCGGACAAGTTGCTTATGTGGAGCTAGTTTAATTGATCACTTCTACAAGAAAGAATGACTTATTTAATCTCTGCCTTTTTCGGCTTTTTATTAGCCACAACAATTTCTAAAGGGGGATGAAATTATGTCAAGGTAGTGCAGAGAAATCATTTGTAAACCGGTAGAGCTTCTGCGTTTCGCATTGCTTTCATGGTGGCACCAGAGAGCTTGCTCAGACATTTGTGAAGTATCCGGCTGATCCCGGTCATGGATAAGTGAAGCGATCACTAACTGTAGTGGCTACAATCGGGCAAGGTTATGATGAAACTGCCACATTGATGCTTACTGAAGTAACACAAGCATACCAATCAGAATTACAGCATATAAGTTAACCAGGAGCATTTTTAATTAGCAGAGCACGCAAACTAACATGCAGTAACGTTAGCTGGTAACCGAGCGGTCATAACCACAGAGACAAACCCTTGCAATACAGGTTTTACAGACAGCAAGTTCTGTTACTGTGAACAGTTGTACCAAGCATCCAAATTACAAACAAGTATTAAAAGTTAGCTTCGAATGAGGTTTATGTTCACACACCTTCTGTAGAATTTCCCTGATATCACTCTTGCATATTTAGGACGCCAACATTAGCAACAGTAACTTGGCTACATTAGCCACTCTGCTACAGCCACAATCAACTGGCTATCACGTAAGGTCGGCTTATGCAGTAAAAGCAACGTACAGCTTCTGTGTCTGTGAGTCAAGGACAGTCGCGACCGATACAGGCTTTATCTTCAGATATTTTAGAAAGCCTGCACTTGAGGCCAGTTGTTAGTGCTAACTATAAACTGCGGTCCTGCTAGCCACCCGTAACACGCTAGCTTCACTTACATTATTTGCTGTTATATCATTACTTACAGCGTGTGGCTCCGAAGCGCTTGATCGACGCAGCTGCTTCAGGTTTGAGAAGCAGCTGAAACGCTTTATCCTGTGTCGTAATTATCCTTTATTGACAAAACTGTCTTTGGTGAAATGCTGAGCACAATCAGCTAACGTTCCTTTGCCGTGGCTGTTTGCTGCCAGCAAACAAAAAAAGCTACCCACTGATTTCTGGTGGCATCATCTTTTCAAAGAGAAATATTTGTTTTTCTTTTGCGTCCAAAAGTAAACGGACAAGTAGCTTTGGGAGAGATACTAACAAAATGCACCTCAAATCATCTGTGGTTCTTCTTATGTATTTCCAAAAGTGTCGACGCTTACTAAGGCATAGTATGATTTGCCGTTGCTAGTGCCTGCTAGAATAGTTTCTGGTGCGGGCAGGTCTAGCGCAGTGGTTGGCTCTGGCTAGTTCTGTACTAATTGGACGGCACAACCTGGACGTCAGGTTTTGCCCAGATCTCATGAAGATCTCGGGAGGAGCTGTTCAGAGAGGAAATCACGCCACGTAAATCACGTTCTTGGATTACGGCAAAACCCCTGTATCTTATGTTTAGAAACTTTTTCAGAGGTTGAGCATGGACAACCGACATTATAACATTACTAATATTTATTAAAAGAAGGATCAGCATCCGAGGCCCCCTTTAACCTACCATCTGGCTCTGAGCGAGGCGGAGAAGATCGCAGCAGTGGTGACCCACCTCATAGGAAGAGCGCTTGACTGGGCGACAGCTGTCTGGGAGGAGTCACGCTTAACAACGATGCCAATTTTCTCCAGCAGTTTCGCATGGTCTTTGACCACCCCAAGAAGAAGACTGGGGACCAGCTGCTGGAGCTGAGCCAAGGCAGTAACACCGCTGTGGATTATGCCCTCAAGTTCCACACCTTGGCAGCAGCCAGCTGCTAGAACGAGCCTGCACTCCAGGCCATCTTCAGGAGGGGGCTAAGTCCAAAGCTAAGGGCGGAGATGGCCTGCAGGGACCTAGAGATGTCACTGCCAATCGTACATCAGTGCAGCCATCAGCCTGGACCAGCTCCTTCAGGAGAGGCAGCACGCTCAGCCCAGACGCCCCACCCAGCTGCATTCTGCGGGACTGGAGCCAATGGCGTCTTAGGTTGACGATTAGTTCTTTTGTTTTTGATATGTTGAGTAAGAGATTATGGTCTGTGCACTAGGTCACTGCTTGGTTGATCTGTGCACGGTATGCAGTTTCTTGGTTGTTGGTGATGAGTCCTATGATAGTTGAGTCGTCCGCGTACTTGTACAGGATGACAGAGCTATGGTGGGATGTGAGCTGGTTTGTGTAGAGGGAGAATAGCCAGGGTGCGAGAACACAGCCTTGGGGTGCGCCTGTGCTGAGGAACAGAGGGGAGGATGTGTTATTGTTGATCTTCACCTTCTGTTGCCTGCCCCAGAGTAAGCTGTGAATCCAGTGACAGATGCATGGGTCAATGTTCATGTCCAGTAATTTATTGAGCAGTTTGGCCGGGTTTATTGTGTTGAATGCAGACCTAAAATCCATGAACAGGATGCGGGCATATGTGTTTGCGGACTCCAGGTGCTTCAGTATGGGGTGAATTGCTTGTTGACGGTGTCCTCAACGGACCTGTTGGCTCTGTATGCAAGTTGGCATGGGTCCATGAGGGGGGGTGGTGACAGTTTTCAGATGCCTGAGTATGATGCGCTCAAATGATTTCATGACTGCCGATGTCAAGGCAATGGGTCTGTAGTCATTGAGACAGGAGATGGTCTTGGTCTTGGGGAACCGGGATGATGATGGATTCTTTTGAAGCACTTGGGTACTGAGCTTTGACAGAGGGAGGTGTTGAAGATGTTGGTGAAAACCCTGGCCAGTTCTGCAGCACAGTGGTGGAGAACGGAGGGGCTGATGTTATCTGGACCAGCGGCTTTTATTCCTCTGAAGTCCCCTGAAGGTTCTCCTCACCTCTTCCTCAGAGATGGTATAAGGGGTCGGGGAGATGGTGATGGAGCTGGTGCCTGCTGAAACCTCCCATAGAAAGTGTTGAGTGTGTCAGGAAGCTGATTGTTGCTGTCAGGTATGGGAGTGGGTTTTTTTGTAGTTTGTCATAATTTGGAATTTTTTCCTGATGAAAGCGTGTGTCATTAGTAGTGATTTGTTCTTCTAGTTTAGTGGCATAGTTGGATTCGCTCTTCTTATCGTGAGATCTCGGTTTGTTTTTGGCAGCCATATATTGTTATTTGTTGCCTGACAGGTGTGCCGAAGTTTTTTCTCCTTTCTTAATTTTTTAATGTCCTTGTTAAACCACAGTTTATTATTGTTGTAGTGTTTGACTTTTTAAGTGGTATGCACAGGTCCGCTGCAGAAATTGGCGTGATGATGTCACTGCTTCAGTGACATCGTGGAGGTCACCTGCAGCATGGAAAACATCCCAGTCTGTGCACGCGAAACGACCCTGAAGTTTATCGATGGCTTCAGGGGACCAGCACCGAACAAGTTTTGTTAGTTTAAAAGTTAGTTTAAAAAAAAAGTTAGTTTTTATGGAGACAAATGAAATTTTGTGCACGCGCTACTGTTCATGACCTTGATTGGTTTTGAAAATGGGATTCCTTGGTGGTGAAGGATACTGGATGATGGGGTCGCCTCGTTCAATAATGTCTTATGTTACAGCTGCAGACTGTTCCTCCTTTAATCCTTTTCAGGAGTAAGAGGCATGCGTTTAGTTTCTTCGAGGCTGCTATTGCATATTATCTGTTTTGCTTAATACTTAATTTATGAATTTGGTGCCGTTTTCACCCTCTTGCCCCTTGTAATCCATCATGATGATTGGCATGCTGTCTGTCTGTAGGAGGTGGAGCTTCTGATTGCGAAGAAGATCCACCCCCAGATCATCATCTCTGGATGGAGGAAGGCTACGCTGGCTGCCGAGGCCCTAAAAAGAAGCAGCAGTGGATCATGGGTAGGTGGAAACTGAGCTAAGCCTCCTCATCCACCAATCACAAACGACCTCTTTCCCCAAATGCCAACCCCAACCACCCTCATTAATTATCCACTTATCGCTCCATTCGCCAATCTCCCACCCCTCGTCGCAACTGTTCTGTCCTGAAGGAGGCCAATATTCCATCGCCGCCAGCGTGAAGTATTGTGAAGTTTGTGCAATTTAATGATCAACACTTTTGTGATAACAAATTACAACTTTAAGATATGTTTTAAGTGTAAAAATATTTTAAAAATTATCATTTAAAAATATATTTTTATACTTTTTTAAATGTTTTTAAAAGTTGTAGTTTGTCACAAGGTTTCATTATTAAATGTATTACTAACATCTCTTTTTCTGCAATTTAATCATTGCTGGCACCGCTGTTTCTCGCAGAATAATGAATAAATTTATGTCATGATTGAGATGAAATGCGAGATCAGTGCTGCTGGTGCGTGGGCACAGGGCCCAGGTTCCCACAGGCGAGTTTCAGCTGCAGCGCTGACGTCCCTGTGGGCCATCTCTCCCCTCCAGGAACGACACGGGCGAAGTTTCAGGAGGACCTGCTGAACATCGCCGCACCACGCTGTCCTCCAAGCTGCTCACCCACCACAAGGACCACTTTTCCCGCCTCGCTGTGGAGGCCGTGTTGCTCAAGGGCTCCGGGAACCTGGAGGCCATCCACGCATCAAGAAACTGGGCGGAGCCTCACAGACTCCTACCTGGACGAGGGTACGAGCCCCCAACCGTCCTCCACCTCGCCCCTGCTAAAAGCTACCCCCTCCCTTTCTTTAACCCGCATTTTAACGTAACGGTAATTCTTTTCCCATTACCCAACTCATGACATACTTTACTAAAAAAAATTCACTGGCTGAGAGTGCAGGAAAAGTGGCTCCACATTGCATCATGCTGTTATTATTTGGCCAAACTGAATACCAAGTGTAACATTGATTAAATCGGTATGGCTTAGCGCTATTGCAAGCCAGCTGCCACTTCCATAACTAAGTTCATGTTATTTTGGCCAGCTAGCAAGCGTCAAGCAAGAGTATGCTTTCATAACCAATATGTAACATTAGTTTGTTAGCTAGCGAGCTTACGTTAATTCGCTGCTCAGTTAACTGAATTTACAAAAAGTTGCCAGTTCAGCTACAAATGTCTGTGATTAAGTGACTGGTTTTGTTCACAGAGTGATGGAATTGGCTTAAACATACAATGGGCCCCTAACCGGGGTTACATTTTGTTTTCTGTTAAATTACACAATTCAGTTATGTGATAAACAGATTGTTACTCTCTTGGTCATGTCATGTGAAAGTTATGAATGAGCTGAGTAAATTCTGCATTTGTTAACAAACGCAAAAATTTACCGTTTCATAACTTTCTTATGACACGCCCACTCATGTAAGATCCTCTATTTATGCTGTCCTAGTGTATCACGTTAATTACATTGTTGCTTTGCATAATGTTCCATGATGCTGTCACATTGCACCTTTACAATTATCGCCGCTTTATGTTGTGTGCAATTGCATTGCCTTCAGCAGTCACTCTTGCTCTTATCCAGATTAAATTACAATTAATGATTAAGTTACAATTAATGGCCCTTTTTTAAACCTGCCAAAGTTTTTTTTTTTTTTTCGCGCTGTACTGCAACACCTCTGTGAGGAGGCTGTACTTTTACCAGGAGTGTGGATGGAGTGAAAGTTGAGCTCTTTCTTTAAAAGCGGAGAGCACATTTTGGCGAGCCATTTCTCTGAAAATGATGAGTGTAAATCGCATTGAGATTTAATTGACCGCCTTTTCACGTGTCTCAGGCTTTCTGCTGGATAAGAAAAATCGGTGTTAACCAGCCCAAAAGACTGGGAGAACGCCAACATCCTCATCGCCAAACACTGGCATGGACACCGATAAGATCAAGGTGGGCTTCCTACGCTTTTGGTGCCCCTGTACGTGTTGGTTACTGGACGATGACACAAGGGCATTCTTTTGATGGGCTGTCTGTTCAACTTCAGGAGCAGTAAACCTTATCTGTGATGGTACCAATTTAGGTCGGTTCTCGTCTGATGCTCCATTTTCGAGCTGTCCTTCACTAGTGAAAGGGTTGGGTTGTTAGTGGAATGTCCACTGTCTAGACCTCACCTGCTTGGAGTCACCAGTAGTGAATGTGACGTCTTCATGCGCAGAATGTTCAGTTTCAAACTCTAATCACGTTTGCCTGCAAGGCAACCCAGGTTATGCACGTGTTAAATTGCTGAAGTGGATTGGCACTGTATCTGTGCTTGTGTAGGCGATAACCCCTTCCCCGTTTATGTTCCCCTAAATAAGTCAGCCATTGATGAACAGTCTTAGTCCTGGATTTGTGGCAGTGCAGTGCTGCTGTGCCCCCGCTGCATTATGGGATTGTCAGCCTGGTCTCCGTCTCTCTCTCCCGTGTGCAGATCTTGCTCGGCGTGTGCGCGTGGACTCCACGGGCGAAGGTGGCGGAGATCGAGTTGGCGGAGAAGGAGAAGATGAAGGAGAAGGTCGGCGATTCTGAAGCACGGAATCAACTGCTTCATCAACAGGTAAACCCGCACCTGGGGGGGCGTGGCAGGTAAACCCGCATCTGGGGGCGTGCGGCAGGTGAACCCGCACCTGGGGGCGGCAGGTGAACCCGCACCTGGGGGCGTGGCAGGTAAACTCCTGAGACTTTAACCCTGTTAGCCTCCCCGACTGTTTACCCTGGGAGACTGCTTGGTCAGTCCTTTGGTTCTAGCGGTCTGTGTAGCTGTCAGTGAAAAAATACATCTTGCTCGTGTGTGTGTGCGTATGTGTGTGTGTGTGTGTGTGTGTTTTTCAGGGAACCTTATTCGCACACAAAAAAGAGCAAGCAGTCTTCGTTTGCTTGCTGCCCTGTGGTTATGCAACACTGTGTCTGTCTTTGTTTCAGTGTGTGTGTGTGTTTCTGTGTATGTGTGTGAGTGCATGTGTTGACCTGCGTCTGTGTGCTGTGATCTAAGGCTTTAAGCGCCCTCTCTTTCGCCCCACAGACAGCTGATCTATAACTATCAGGAGCAGTTGTTTGCAGCTGTGTGGGGTGATGGGCCATTGAGCATGCAGACTTTGTCGGAGTCGAGCACCTGGCTCTGGTCACAGGTGCGCCATCCTGCAACTCCTGGTCTTATTCAGAGCTCGGGCGTGAATGCATCTGACGGTGTGGAGTCAAAATTGTCATCCTGCAATGTGGAAATACCCAACATGCAATGCAAGATGTCAGAATGAAAGCATTAACATTCAGTACATGAAGTGGAATTATAATCGGCTCTGAGCTTATTTTGCATAATGCATGGGGACATAGGAAGTTTTACTGGGTAGCGTTACTCTGGATGTCAATTCTGACTTTCACCTGGGGTTTATTTGCAGAGTTGAGGCTTCTTGGCATAAACCGATGCAAATATTAATTGTTCGTTTGCACAAAAGTAGCCTGAAATCCCATCCGTATCCAGCTTTGGTCGCTCCCAGCGGTCACTTGCTGATACGTCTGGCCTCAGTCGGTAGGCTAGCGTTTGACTTTCAAATATTCGCACAAAATCCATCGCGAGATCTGTGATTGGCTCACAGTCATAAAGGTCCTTTTTTCCGGGGAGGTAACTAACATCATCACCAAAGACAATAGGAAGGAAGACTCCTCACCAAGGAGCAATTTTTGGTATTAGTCCGTGGGTTCCGCCCCTTTAGACTTGTAGGGGTCCTGAATGAATTGATCCAATGGGGAGAAGTGAACGTGAGCACAGATTATCACCGATTATTTTGCCCCATTGTCACAGAATTAAATACTGGACTTAGATTTCACAGGCCACATATTTTCCAAACATTCTGGCGCTGCAATGGCATTTTTAAGACCAACAGATCAGGAGAAAATGAACTTTGTTAGAGACCTGTGTCTCTCTCAGCAGCGCTCACGTAACATCTGGCAATACAGAAATACAGTATAGACTGCAGCAAACTACGAATTAAACTTTCAAACTAAAATAATGCTTGTGTTTATATGTTCAGTGATACTGTTATTGCCCCGATGTTTAATCATTTTAAAGGGAAAGGGAATATATTTGATCGCTATGATCTTGTACTGGATTGATATCGATATTAAACAAAAGCGGTGCAAAAGCGGAAAAGGAGCAAAAAAATTAAATATGAGGCGTATCTTTGCTTTGGTCATCCACGTTAAAAATGCCGAAACATTGTGCAGCAATAGGTTGCAATAATAGGAACAAGCTATCCCTCTTCTCTTTGCGAAGAAAGTACACAGGCAAAGAATAAATTAACAACTAATAGTATTTCATACCAGCTTCATAGGCTTAACCTAGCTGATGCAATCATGCCCTTCAAGCTAAAGCTAATTCCAATTACAGTGAAATGCGTTCGTAATTTGAGTATTATTTAATTTAGCCTTTATTATGCGGGGAATCCCACTGAAATAAACAAAATGCAGATATGGCGAACATTATCCTGTTCAAAACCTAACAACCACTCCAAGTAAAGCATAAAGCAAGCCACAATCTAATTTTAAGCTCATGTGAAATAACATTCACGAATGTTGTAGCTGGTCAGCCAACTCATATATTCGTAATGCTGAGTACAGCTGTTAGCTGTGTTGTAAAATGCCTGATGTAGCAAAGTAAAAGGAAATATACATGCAGCATGCAGATATGATAGATACTTGTATATCCAAAAATTTAATTGCTCACCTGCTTAACTACCACTTCTGACAACAAGATCGACGGGTAACCCGTGAGCATTCATTCTGCAAATGGCGCCAAGACAATTGGTGGTTCTCACCAAAAGGTCACCTAATCAGCCAAAAGCAGAAAACAATATTTATATATCCAGTTCATTAGTGACATGAGGGTTAAACGCTGGCCTACCGACTGGGGTCAGACTGTATGTCGGCAAGGACCGTTGGGAGCGATTAAAGTTGGATACTGGATGGATTTCAGGCTATTGCACAAGCTCAGATTAAAAATCTACAAACCGAAATGAATCTAATGTGCGTGAAGTCTCGTTGGCTGTAATGCTATAATGCGCATTAATGCATGTCTGGTGTGAACTTTTCCTCTTAATTCAGTTCAGTGCAAGTGCAGTTTATTTGTTCAAAACTGTTTTGAGGAGGACGCTCATTGTTTATTATGGGGATAACGGATGGGCTAACTTCAAGTGAAGCACCACAAATGGGCAAATGTTGAAATGAACTCACCCAGTAGGGATAAAACCAGTAAACAGTATTGCAAAAATAATTCCAACTGGACAAAATTTCTGAAATGACCTTGTGATATTGGGGAGCACACCCTCCACTGGCCAACGCAATGTGAATGTAATTGTTCTTAGTAGTAGTGTGATAAACAGTCTGCTATATAACTTTTTTTTCACGTGGATTAGAGGGGGTGCTGTTGGCTAATGTCGTTCACTGTTGCCAGGGGGAGAGATCACCTCGACCTTGACCACTGAGCTGGTGAAGCTGGGCCACTGTAAGCTGATCGAGGAGGTGATGATTGAGAGGACACACTCACACACACTTCTCAGAGTGGAGATGGGTGAGTCGTCTCCGCTGTGTCCTGATGACCGTCCGTGAGTCACTGAGCGAATGGGCTCCCACCTCCACAGGACTCCTAAAGCAGTGAGATCCCTGTCTGCTCGTGCTCAGTGTGTACCCAGACTCTCCAGCCGCTCTGTGGAGCACTGTAGCCTGAAGCGGATAATCCTGACTAAAAGCTGCTTTTCGCCGGGCCGGGAAACAAATTTTAATACGACAGATTACATTCATAGTTTATGCGAATTTGCATCGTATTGTTTGTATTAATCTTTCGCCGACAAAAATTTTCTTTCGCAAACCTTTTCATTGTTCGTGAAAGCGGCTTTACTCATCATGTGTAGAAGGCAGGAATGGAGATTCCCACATGCTGTAAGGTGGGAGCGTTTAGGTTTCTCGCTAATCTGCTTTTGAATGGTCTTCTCTGCGTGTCTCTATCGAGGGCAGTCAGTCTTTCATATCTTTCGCAGCTGTAATGCAGAGGGGAGAGAGGAATATTTTCATCTGTTGTTCAGTCATGTTTTCGCCGTGGATGTTCCCATGTGATGTGTGTAGGGTAATTTACTAATGGCTTTCTGCGGGACGGAGTCAGCACTCACTTGCATTGATTTCTTCTGAGGTCTTGCCCCTGCTAAAGCTCCTCATTGGCTCTATTAAAGCTGATTATTTTTTTCTCTCTCTCAGCTGCTTTAAATTGGCGTAGTATGAATGATTCCAGTCTTTGGTTGTTGAATGTCCACTATTGGCCAATCGACAGGGTTTTGGGCAGTGACTGATGAGAGTACTACAGGCGTGCAGTTTGTGAAAGCTAGAAGGCATTCAGTAGCAGAAGATGACTGGTAATGCTACATGACTGGCGATAACTTAAAATGACTGGTAACGCGAGATGGGAGATAGTAGAACAAGATGACTGGTAATGCTAAAAAGGACGGTTGGTAGCTTAAGATAACTGTTAATATGAGATGACAAGCAGGAGCTCAAAATGACTGGGAATGCTGCCTGACTGGTGGTAGCTGAAGATGATTAGTAACGTGAGATAAATGGACAGCATAGCACGAGAGATTGTGACTGGTAGCGCCACATGACAGGTGGTACCGTGGGTGATCAGTAAAGTGACATAATAGGCTGTAGCACAAGATGACTGGTGACACTGCATGACAGGTGTAGCCTGAGGTGACTGTCAGCGTGACGGCCTGGGTCTGTCCGCCGCTCTCTCCAGGCGAGGCCTGCACCATCGTCCTGCGTGGGCGCCACACAGCAGATCCTGGATGAAGCGATCCGCCTCCCTGCACGATGCCGTTCTCGCTGACACCCATCAAAGAGGCCCTTGACTGCTTCTCTGGCCCGGAGGTGAGAGCGCAGCCCGACATCTGAAACCAATGCATCTATCGCCAAACCTTGGCCTTATTATAACATTACATCACACTTGGCAATGATTAAGCTAAGCAGCGGTCAACCCCATTTCTCTACACCCCAGGGGAGATCTCTGGTTAGGGGTCTGGCTTATGGGCCCTTACATTTATATAAGCTGCAGTGGTGGCAATTATATAGGCACTGGGACTGAACCAACAACCTCCTGACAACAACCTCCCCAGTCAAGCACCCTTAGCCACTTGGCTCATGCCCTCAACCCCATTCTGAAGGGCAGGGTTGGGTTCAGTACTTTTTTCAACAATTTGTTGTAATTGTAATTACAATTACTTTCTGGACAGAATGTTCAATTAAAATTACTTTTTGATAAATTAATTAAAATTAAATTACAGTTACTGTAATTGAAAAAAATGTAATTAATGAACCCAACCCGCAGAAGGGTCATCCATATCTAGAAACAATAACTATTTCTGTAACTAAATAAAAAATTTGTAAACTTAAGTGGATAATGCTGTCCTCTCCAGAACGTTAGCAACATCAAAATTATACATTTGGATCTCTTTTTTTTTTTTTTTTTTTTTTTTTTTTTGTTATAGGAAAGCTGACACAGCCACTGAAAAAATCAATGTGGTCAGTCAATAGGCGCCAATTTCAGAATGTTTCGCCGGGTGATGTGAACCGCGAGCCGTTGTCTATTGGTCTAGTTCTCAGTGTGGGCGGCCTTACACCTGTGACCTTTGACCTGTGACCATCAGGGCCTTTTTGGTGACCCTCATTCATTCACTCATCCGCCTTTTTTTTTTTTTTTTTTTTCCTTTTTCGCTCTTCCTCTTTGCTTTTTTACACGTAAGAGGTGTAGTGAAAATGGCCAGAATGTGTTCAAGGTTGTGTTTCAGCTGAGCGCTACACTGCTTGGCTCAACTAATTTGTATCTCTCGACTGACGATAGTCAGGAGATACTATGGTTTAATTCCGGGGCCACCGGGCCGCCGCGAGATTTTTCTGTTCCGGCTCTGGAGGCTGCATAATTATTAGAGGAATTTTTCTAATTTTGCACAGATGTTTATTTGACAGTGCTCAAGACCGATTTTCAGCAGTGATTTGGACATCAGTATGGCTGCGGCGTCCATTTTGTCCAAAATTTGGGCATCAAGGGACATAACGACATTTCGGTCCTGTGGCGACCGAAGTTATCTAGTTGTCTTTGTACTTACCAAAGTCCTCGATCAGTCAAGCAGATTAAAAAGGAAAAGTTCACCCAAAATGAAAATTCACTCATCTGCTCACCCAAAGGCTTATCAAGGGTCCAAGAATTTTTTAGTCCTCAAAAACTTTAGGAGTTACAAAAGAAAAAACCGTTGAAGACAAATCCAAATCAATTGAAGTCAACAGAGACCACTTTTTTTCGTAAAGAAAACATTAAAACCACAAAATGCCTCCGCCTGCTCATGTGGCGTAATCCAAGTGTTCGTGAACAAATTCACGGACCCTTGATTAGCCTTTGGGGTGAGTAGATGATGAGCAAATTTTCATTTTTGGGTGAACTTTTCATTTAATGGGGTGGGGCTATGGTCCAGTTAACTAGTTTATTTAATAGGGTGAAGTGTTGTGACGAATAAAACCGAGCGCGATGCACACATGCCATTTGTCTCGTAATGTTTTCGCTTCGGCCGAGTGAAAACCCTCATGTTGCCCTGATCATATCTCTCCCCCCCTCCTGTAATCCCAGTTGCTCTGAGATGCTGATGGCTGCTGGGTAGTGACCGAACTGGCCAACAGGGCCTTGGGAAAGGAAGCCATTGCCACCATGGCCATGGAGTTAGCCAAAGCACTTGCTATGGTGAGGATGTCTCCGTTTACTGTGGGTCAGCCTCTGTGGGGGGAAATGTACTGAGCTGCAGTTGCCTCTCAGGAGAGCTCTGGAGATTGTCTGCATGGTGGACTGCAATATTCAGTCTAATGTTCCTCATGTAGCATTATGGATTAGACTCAACTAAAAAAAATCTTGGTGTTTGGATAACCCATCCCTTACGCCTGACCCAGTAGTTTTAGGCCACTAACTGGTGGGACGGGGCGACTGTTGAGCTGAAAATTGAGTAGATGCAGCTTATTCCTTGAAACTATTGATTGGTTTGGATCTTTCAGTCACTTACTTGGATAAACATTAAATGGTCCAAAACAGTGACCATTATCAAGTGTAGTCAGATTTCTAAGGTAACGAAATCTGCATCTGAGTATGTTGTGCTTGTTTGTCTGAGCCCCCTGCACAAAAATCACTATTTTTGCCAAATTAGTCAATCTTCAACTCTCTGGAGCCGGAGTTGGGTAGAATCCAGTGTTTGGGCTGGGTTACATTAGAAGCCTGCACCCATATCTGCCCTTTTCTAGATGAGATAAGTCTGAGCAGTAGGGGGTGCACCACCGTTTTCAACCTTAAAAATCCAGAAACTCCCACTGATTTAGAGACACTGCATCACCGACGCTCTCCTTTATTTCAGCTGCCGCACCATCATCGCGAACAATGCCGGTACGACAAGCGCCCGACCTGGTGGCCCAGCTGAGGGCTGCACACATGGAGAACAAGAGCATCATTTGGCCTGGTGAGTGCAGGGATTTATTTACGTGCCTGTCTCAGTGTAAGTGAATGGGGGTGTCATTCACCTTAGTTAGCGAGCTCCCCCATGTAAGTGAATGTTTTATAGCCTGAGTTGGCATAGCTCCTGGTGTAAAGACATGAGGGTTTTACACTAGCTGGAGTTGGCATAGCTGTGAGTGTCGGAATGAGGGGTTTATTAGCCTGCATTGGTGTAGCTTTAATGTAAATGAAAGAGGGTTTTATTAGCCCAAGTTGGCGTATTTCAATGTCAGCAAATGAGGGTTTTATTAGCCAGAGTGGGCATAGCTCCCTGTGCAAATGAATGAATGTTTTATAAGTCTGTTAGGCGAAGCCCTGCAGAAATTGCCCCAGCTCAAGTTGGGCATTGCTACTGGTATAAGTGAATGAGGGTGTTGCTAGCCTGAGTTAGCATCACTCTCAGTGTGTAAATGTATGAGGATTTATTAGCCAAAGTCAGCCATGTGAATGAATCATATTTTATAAGCCTGAGTTAGCATAGCTCTGATGTAATTGCAATGGGGGATTTATGAGCCCGAGTTAACATTACTCTCAATGTAAATGAATGAGGGTTAATTAGCTGGAGTTAGCATAGCTCCTAGTGTTAATGAGCGAATAGGGTTTTATTAGCTGGAGTTTGTATAGCTCCTTGTGTAAAATGAATGAATGTTTTATAAGCCCAAGTTGGCAAAGCTCCTGCTGTAATTGAATCAAAGCATTTCCTCGCTCAAGATTGGCATAACTACTAGTATAAGTCAATGAGGGTTATTAGCCTGAGTTAGCATTGCGCCAGCGTAAGTAAATGAGGATTTAATTGGCCAAAAGTCAGTATTGCTCCCCATGTGAACAGAGCAATATATTTTATAAGCCAGTGCATGGCTCCTGCTGCTAATTGAAATTAGGGATTTATGAGCCTGGTTAAGCAGCTGGGGTCCAAGTGAATGAGGGTTTATTAGCCAGAGTGAGCATAGCTCCCAGTGTAAGTGAATGAGGGTTTTATCAGCCTGAGTTAGCATAGTTCTAATTATGGAAGTGAATGAGGGTTTTATTAGCCAGAGTTAGCACATAGTTCCTGGTGGAAGTGAATGAGGGTTTTATAGGGGCCAGAGCTAGCATAGCTCCCAGTGTAAGTGGCTGTGGGTTTTGTTTGCACTCTCCCCTGCAGACATGAGCCAGGTGTGATTGGTGACATGGCAGCACTGGCGTGAGCAGAGCTTCCAGGTGAAGCGACAGGTGCTGCTGGCTGCTGAGGCGGCGAGATGATCCTGCGTGCCGACAACATCATCAAAGCCTTGCACCCAGGCTGAGACCTGTCACTCAGCCCAGCTGCTCCTTCCTGCCCCTCCCCTTTAGAGACTGGGCCCCCAAATCCTTGGGAAATGCTTACAACATTCTCATTTTTTAAGGGATGGGGGAAAATTTCCGGTTCTGTGAGTGCATTTACTGCAAAAAAATTTTTTTATTATTAACTGTGGATAATAAATTGAAAATTTCCTTGTTCCCCCCCCCTCCCAGCCCCAAAGGGTCTTTATCTGTCTTTAGGCCCCACCCCAGTATTTTTTTTTAATTCCTTTACTGGGCCCCGCTAACCCCACCTACTGTTCTGTGTACTTTAGTCTGCAGGTTTTTTTCTCCTAGACCCGGGGGGTTCTCCCGGCATTTCCCCGGCAGCCATTTTGGCCAGAATGCTCACCACACATTCACAGATGCAGCCCAAAAAAACATTTTTCCAAGGGAAATCAGATGAAGAGATTGGGAGGTGTCTGATCCTTCCCCCTTTTTTTCCCTTTTTCCCAGGAAAAGGGGGTTCCCGACCCAACCCCGGGGTTTGGGGGTGGAGGGGACAAAAAAAAAGGGGGGGGCGGATGGGGGTTTTGGGGGTTTTTTATCACCTTTTTAGGACACAGCAAAGTCAGCTTTTCCGTCACCAGTCCTTATTCAACACTGGGCAAAATTTCTCTACACTGCCCTTTAAATAAAAATTTGATAATAATCATTTTCATTATAAGGACTCAAGTGGGGGGTTTTTTTAAAATTTTAAAAGATTTATTCCCCCAAAAAAAAAAACATTTATAATTCCATGAACAGGCTAAGGAACTTTATTTTATTTTTCATCACAAATTTCCCCCCCTGATGTTTTGGGGGTGGCTGAAGAGGATTAGCATCAGACCATGAAAAAAATTTTGGCCCTGTGATTAAATCAATTCAGTAATGAGAAAAATTCCCTTTAATTTCCCCCTTTTTTAATGGTCTGGGGAAAAAGGGGCTGCTGACTTTGTGACCCTTTAAATTTTTTGGGGAAAAAAAAATTTTGGGGGTTTTTTTGCCCCGGGGGTTAGGCACCTGAAAAATTTAATTTAGTTTCTTTAAATTTAATTTCCCAACATGTAAATTTTGGGGGAAAAAAAAAAAAAGCACTTGGGGCTTAAAAAAAAAAAAAGTTGGGGAATATACAAAAACAAATTTTTTTTTATTTTTAAAAAATTTTGGGTTTTAAAAAATTTTTTTCATGGGGAAAAAAAAACCCCAGTCCCCCTGTAAAAGTTTCCCCCCACTTTTTTTATCTGCCCCCAAAGGGAAACAACTCCATTTCCAAATCTGATGCAAGGGGTTTATTTAAAATAACCAGAGGAAATAAAAAACCCCGGCTAGTTTAAAAATCGTAGCGCCCCTTGAAAAATTTTTTCCAAAAGACCGACCCCCTTTTTTTTGGGGGTTTCCCCTTTTCCCCCCGTTTTTCAACCTTTTGGGGGCCCCCTTTAAAACCATGCCGCTTTAAAAAAACCCCCGACCCCCAAAAAGACAAATGGGGATTATTTCCCCCCAAAAAACCCGCAATTTTGGGGGGAAATTTTAAATTTCATCACGACTGAACTAAAGCTTCTCCCCCCTTTTACCCTTTTCCCACAATTCACCCTTGAAAAAATGGGCCCGGGGGGTTTTTCCCCCCCATTTCTGGTTTTGGGGGGGAAAACCTTTTTTTTGGGGTTTCACAGACCTAGGGGAAAAATGTGGGGGGATGTTTTTCCTTTTGGGGTTAACCCCCTATTAAGCTTTTTGTTGATTTGTTTGGGGAAATTTTTAATTACCAAATGGTTGGGTTTTTTTGCAGATCTTATACTTGCAAGGGGGTTTGGGTGGTAAAAATACAGTAGTGGGAAAAAAAAAGAAAAAGTTTTTAAAAAAAAAAAAATTTTACTTATTTAATTTTTCAAAATTTTTTGCAATTTTTTTTTGTTATAATTTTTTTTCCTCTTTTTTTTTATTGAAATTTTTGGCCTACTTTTAATTGTTTTTCCGGGGAAGGGGTTTTTGGGGGGGGGAAAAAAAGCGCCCATTGAGTTGGGGAGTCCGTTTTTTTGGGTTTAACGGAGCTGTACAGTACTGTATCGGTGAAAACGAATTTTAAAAATTTATTTTTTTGCCACCAAAGGGGTTTTTTTTCCCCTCCAAAACCGGAGCACGAAACCCAAATCGAAAACGGGTTTTTAAAAAAAATAAATTGGGGGTTTTAACATTTTTCGTTCTTTTTTCCCCAAAAGAAGATGGGGGGTTTTTTATTTTATTGAACTGGCTTTTTCCCCCCAAAAAAAAACGGGGGGGGGGGTTTTTTTTCAAACCCCCGAATCTCACCCCCCGATGCTATCACCTTTCGATGGGTAATGGGGCCCTTCTTCTTTAAGATTTTTTCCCCCCCTTTTTTTGGGCCCCAAATTTTTTGCCCGCTTTTTTTTTTCGTTTAAAATAAAACGGGGGAAACGTGAACCCCAAACCCGGAGATCCCCCCCCCCACCAAACCACCCCTGGAGATCCTCCCCCCAAGGGCCCCGGGCCCCCTTTTTCCATCAAATTGAAAAAGGGGGGGCGGGGGCGGGCTTTATTCCCTTTTTTTGGGCCCCCCCCTGGAAAGGGGGAAAAAAACCCCCTTTTAATCTTTTTAAATTAAAAAGGGGGCCCGACATTTACTTTTCCCGATTGGGATATTGTCTTTTTTTTGAAATTTTTTCATCACCCTTTACAAGTCGCCCAAAGGCCCCTTTTTTTTTAAAAAAGTAAACCATTTTAGGCCTCCCAAAAGGGGGCCTTTTTTGCACCTGTCTTCCAGGGAAAAAATTGGGGACCGGGAATTTCCCTTTCCCTGGGTTTCCATCATTTTGGGGACCTTCCGGGTTTTTTGGGCCCCCAAAAAACTGGTTTTTTTAAAAAAAACCTTTGGGTGTCTCCCCTTTGGGCACTCTGGAAAAAAGTTTTTTAAATTTTACTGAAAAAATTTAAATATTCAATAAAAAGATCGACAGCATTCGTAAGTGATATCAAAGGAAGACAATAGTGCAAGTTTATGAACCAAGTTGAAAAAAAAGGTCTTTATTCAGGAGCTAAATCCAGAACACGGAAAAAGTTCGGTTTATTGAAGTCAATATCTGGTGTGGTCCACCATTTTCCCTCAAACAAGTAATGAACGTTTACGATGGATGCAATCAAACGACAACGGGGGCTGGGGAATCCTTTTCCCACCCCCATGGAGGGTTGAACCAAATCCCCGACCGGTTTTGGGGGACTGGATGACGCCTGATAAGGGATTTCAGTTGGTCCCACACATGCTCTTTTGGGTGACAGGTACAGGGGGGCGCTGGCCAAGGCGTAAATCAACATTTTGACCTGAAGGGCCCTAGTGAAAACGGGCAAAGGGCCCAAACCCCTTTCCTGTTTAAGAGTTGTGACGCCATTATGTGCTGCTAGGGAGGCAAAAAGAACTGGATGTAGTTGGGGCGCCCAAAAGCGCTATGCCTTTTCAGGGTACCATTTAAGACAAAAGGGGGTTCTTTGGGAGATAGCCCCCAGACCCATAACAACCGGCCCAGTTTTTGCCCCCAAGCCCCAAATGCATCGGGCGCAACCCCTTTTTGCCACGCCTGCAACCCCACACGTTTACGCCTGTTTGGGCGGGGCCAAGCAACCGACTGGGGCCCGAAAAAAACAGGACTCTATTCCAGTCAGGCCGACGCCATCTTAGATGTTTTTGTGCCCAATTTTAGAAGGGGAAAACGGACCTGGGGAACAGGGGCCCCTTAAAGGGCACACGAAAGCATGCAGGCTCCCTTTTGTCGAGAACGGTGGGGGAACCGTCGCAGAACTAACCCTATTCTGATGAACACCCCTTTTTCTCCCCGAAGGTCTCAATGGCAGATCGAATCTGTCACGCGTGCAAAAACCGGGTGTACCGATCTTGTGCTTCTGTTGTTACACGTGGTCGCCCTGAGCATCGCCGACAGCAACACTGCCTGCCGGCTATCTCTGAGCTGGAGGCGACTAATGGTGGACACATGGCAATCCAAACGACGGCTACATCACGGAAATTCAGCCCTGCATTCAACATGCCAATAGCACGCTTCTTTGTTGTGTCGAAAGTCGTGGCATCGCGTCAGCGGAATCATTTGTTTTTCCAAGTTGCCTTTATATAGGCTAATAGGGGACACAACATATTCAATCAAGCGTCACCAGATTTCACATGACATCTCCATGTCTTAAACAGAAAGTGAGTAGGACTCGCCTATGCAGGCATCAGTGATTGCAAAACAGAACAAAATGAGCTTTTAATGTTTACCTTGATATATTCGTATTCTTATTAGAATTATTTTCATTTTTCTTCTGCGCATAAATTTCAAAATGTTGCATTTCTTTTGGAGTTGAGTATATTTTACCACCTCACTGAACAGCAGTATTAAAAATGAAAGATGTGT
The DNA here is from genome assembly GCA_029692085.1 of Gymnothorax javanicus. Taxonomy (NCBI): domain Eukaryota; kingdom Metazoa; phylum Chordata; class Actinopteri; order Anguilliformes; family Muraenidae; genus Gymnothorax; species Gymnothorax javanicus. The sequence continues at coordinate 9,377,256 of CM056201.1, forward strand.
TCTATACCAGGTTACTACTTTGATTTTTAGCACAAGGGATGAGGGGAAAAAGCAAAGGAAAGAAACCAGGTAACTAACCTACACCGTTAGAACAATTTTCTGCATGAACTCGAGAAAAAGGCCAGAAAGGTCTTTCGGCAGACAGCAAGTCTACACTGCTTTAATCTCGAACCCAAACTTAAGCAGGAACAAGTCGCTTAATTGAGCATTTACTCACAATACTTTGCTTCTGAAAAGACAAGCTTTGGATTGAATAAACGAGAAACCGCCTCATAGTTCTATTGTGTATTTTGCTGCACAAGAAAAAATTCTGCCAAGTTTATAACTGGGGCTCTTTTTTGTGTCCTGTGATACACAGCAGTCTAAACATTAGAGCAGGTAGCACTGCCGCTAAAATGTTCAATAACAACATGAAGTGCAAAACTGCAGATTTCAAAATGTCTAAAGCCTGAGTTTGGTGGAGATCATGTACTGCTGGGACCTTCCCCTCTCAGGGGTCACCGCCTGCAGGATCATTCGGAGAAATGCGCTTTGGGAAAGGTTCATGTTTGTGATACTGGGGCTACAGCAGGACATAACATTAGCTCATCCGCCCATCCATCCATCCATTATCTATCCATTTCGTCCTCATGGGGAGCTGGGGCCATCCCAGCTGACTATGGGGAAAGGCAGGACACACCCTGGACATCTCACCAATCCATCAGAGGGTACACACACCATTCACACACTATTCACTCACACAAACACACACACACCCATTCACACACACACAGCACGACACACCTTTCACACACCATTCACTCCACACTCATACCTGAGATCAGTGCAGAGTTCCACTCAGCCTGGCATGCATGTCTCTGGACTGGGGGAGGAAACTAGGACCAGAGGAAACCCACATGAACACAGAACATGCAAACTCTCACAGAAAGGCTCCAGACGGGATTCAAACTCACCAGCTGCTTGTGGAGGCGTATACTTCTGTTGGGTGTTATTACGAGGACACAATAAAAAAATCAACTCTGAATGTGATTGTTGGATCAGAGAATACCAGGCAGTTTGGACTCATTAAAAACCACTGAAGAAGCTCAGCTGTTTGTTTGGGATTTACTGCATGTTACTGTATGTCCCCTTTTGCAATAAGCACAGAGAAATAATAAATACACCTGAAAAATAATTATTTTAATCCTCTGAATTTTTTGTTTTGCTTTTTCGCTTAAAATTATCAAATGTAATTTCAGAAAAGTGAGGCCACCACTTCACAGACAAATTTAATCGGCATTTTAGTAAGCATTGCGCAATCAGAGACACTAATTACTGGCCACTGGCAATTATTTAAAAATGGGCAATAGTAACAATGTCATGAAATAAACATCTGTTATTCAGTAAAACAGAGTCTCCTGTGTCTGTCTGGCTTTTTCTCTGCAGATGTTATTGGGCCAACCTCTTTTCATTAGTTTTCCTTCACTAATCTGCCATATCTCAAATTATCAGTAAAGAGCTCCCGGATACCAATGGAATCAAGTAAAGAAGAGCTCAGCATCCTCTCTCAGATCCTGTACACTGCATCATAAGCACAGATCCCAGGGTAACCTAATGCATTTTTTTTTCAATAGCACCCTTGTTTTTAAAATAAAGTTTTCTTCATGATTTGGAAAAAAAACCCCCAAAAGATATCCTGTTTGTACATTATCAAAATTATGTTTTTTCCCCAAACCCCTCAAAAAACAAAGGTGAGAATAAAATTAATAATACTATAATTATCTAAATGTATATTATTGCTCAGTGGGGCTGTATGTTCCGAGCTCTACATCCCCAGCAGGTCCTTCCCAAATCTGCTCATTCACACTGAGGCCCAAATTCTCTGTTCTCTCTGAGAAAATACAAGTTTTTCCTCTATGGAAATTTTTCAAATACAATTTAAAAAGATTCAATCTAATTTGGGAACAAATGAGACAGGTTACAAGCAATGAACTACAACATTTCAGGTTTTTTTCACACACCCTTCACTGGAGTCCCTGTTATAAACCCTTTCCCTGGGCTTTCAGGGGTCCTTCATTACCGCACCTTTCAGGAGGGAGAGAAAGTGGGGAACCTCCCCAGTAAATGTGTCTTAAAAAGTGAAATGGTGACATGTCAGGAAAAAAGGAACCCCCCCTGTCATAGTCCAGCTGCCCCCCATGCTTGGGGGGGTTTCCCTCTCAGTTTGAGGTCAGTAACTCCTGATGCCCCAAACCCCATCCTCCCTCAGTTTTAAGCCCCAGAATCCTTCCTTTGGGCTGCATCTATTTTTCCCCCTTCCCTCTTGCGGGACTCCCCATCACTCCTACCTCCCTTAGGTTTATTCCCAACCTTCACCCCCCAGTGTTTTTCCCCTGAGGTCCCCTCAGACCCCACCGAAAACAGGGTTAAAAACCTCTCTGGGGTTTCAGGATATTTCTGCTTTATTCTGTGTGTTTCGGTCAGATCTCAAAGAGAGAAAAACCCCGGCACTATTGGGGTCCAGGCCCAGGAGCTGAAAATAAAGGGGAGATTTTTAAAAGGGCTGGAGGGGAAGATATTTCAAATACTTTTTTTAGATTTGGTCCCAAAACGTGGAAATAATAAATAAATGCTGATCTATGTGGTAAAAGTGATTTGAAATTAAAAAACCTTTATGTATCATTGAAGTAAAAAATCAAAACCAAAAAATTTATGTATTCTTAACACAGTCAAAGACCCATGATGACATTGGGTTTTGAAAAAGAACATTAACGTGCTTGATAGTGTTCTGATGTTAAACTGAGAGCAGTGCAGTGCAGTACACTGAATCATCCTGTTCTAAAACAAACTGAGTCTCTTACTGTTGGTGTTTTTAAAACCATTTCAATAATTACAGCTTATTTTTTCAGTCTCATGCTTTCATTAAAGTTTTAAAAAAAGATGATGGACATCCCCCAATACTCACTGTCTGCACCATCTCCCGCATCTTCTCCCAGACTCTGAACTTCAGGTTACCCAGGTGTTTTACACTATCAGACCCCGAGAGCAGCTCTGGGTCCCGAGTGAGCACTGGGCTCTGTAATGACAAGCAGGAGTCAGTCAGGCCGGAACTGAAGAGACTTAAAAAACAAGATGAAATGAGCTGAGAGCACATACCTTTCCCTGATGCTCTTGTAGCTCAAAAACACACACAAATAAGCATTACGTATATGTACACGACTCGTACAGACATTATGAGAGCAGGGGGCGCAGAAATGGAAATCTTAGGGGAAAACATCTCCGAAAATGAATGGTCATTCTTCCATTCATTTTTCCTTCTGATCTGGGTCTGATCTGAATGATTCACTGAGGAAAAAGTTTATTTTTTGTGCCCAAACAGGGGTTTATATAAAACAAATTTGAAACAAGTTTTATTTGAGTACAATCATGAGCAATGAGTTTTGCCATCAGCAGAAGCCATTGCTGTGATATAAATCAACTGACAAGTTGTAAAAGCGATCCACTGTGAAGAGCTTTTTCTTTGTTGAAGTCTTGATCGCTCGCAGCAGCCATCGTGGTAATCAAATAGTGCTTTAACTCGAAAACAAAGCTCTCTCTCAAAAATCTGGCAAATTTAAATCCAAGAGATCATGGCATTTAACCCATGGAGCCATATTCTAGGACTTGATCTTTACCGGCGTAGCAGCTATCCTGGTAACAGACAGAATGACATCCAAACGAACTACCGTATACCTCACTTGCGCATGCGCACCGAGGCATAATAAACTGCATTAAATTTCATATCAACATTGCTAAAATTACAAAATGTATTATTTTATATATTTGCCTTGATTAGGATATTTCCTGAGTGGAACAAACAACACTCCATTTTGAATAACATCGGCGAAAATGTGAACAATATTGTGCGTGAATCTTTCCTAATATAGGAGAACTGACTACATCTGCTGGTCTTGAGTATTTAGTGATTTAATTGTATTGTTAATCCAAGAAAATGAAGCAAAATAATCAGTTTATTGGGATGATTTCTGTCTCCTCAGCATGAGCCACGAGGATCATTAGTCTGTATTGACCTTAATGGCAGTTAAATGTATATGGTATGAAGTAACATTATTACTACAGATCAACAACATGATCAAAGGCAGATCTGTAGGTTAAAATGAAGTTTTCCCTAGGTAAATTATGTATATTGTTTACAGTGGCGTGTGGTGGAAAGAGAACAAGGAGGGCGATTAACATGTCTTTAAACTGCTTATTAGTCTTGATCTGTTTTCACTCAATTTCCCTGGTAAAATACACTTGAACTCTCCCCTCTCAGGTGTAGCTAATTGTCTTCGTTAGGACGAGAAATCAAACGCACCAATTGAACGCAAAAAAAAAAAGAGCGCATTTCAATCTTTTTCAATTGAACAATCATTACGCACAGGTTTGACGACTTACTTAGGATGTGACAAAATTTAACGCGGACAATCCACAGTGGATTTTTCGTGAAGAGTTGCCTATTAAGGCATGTGAATTAACCATTTTATAGAACTTATTATTCATTCGCCTGAACATTTCATTATAAGGAAAACTAACATGTTGACCCAGAACAATGATTGAAATCGGGTCACTAATCTCATCCGTTTCAAGGGATGTTTTCCGCCCCACCAGTTTTCCGTCCACCACCCGCCACTCATAGTTTATTTAAAGTTTATTTAACCAGGAAAGACTCATTGAGATGGAAAATCTCCTTCACTAGAGTGTCTGGCCAAGCCAGGCGGCAGCATAGTATGTTTCAGACATACAACATATAACAGTCAAAGAGGATCTGATTTCAGGTGACAGCAGGAGTGTATGAGAGGATCTACAGCTGATGTTCCTTCCTCCAGCGCCTTCAGCCTGTTTTCTAAAACACTAAGAGAGACCAGCTCTTTCAGAACCCAGTTCTTTCTGCAGCAAACTCCAGTCCTCAGCAGCAGCCCCCCTAAAAGCCCTTTTCCTTTTCTCAAGATGGACGTCAGGGACAGATGGTCAGAGTAAGTCCTGCTACTGGGTCTCAGAGTGGATTTAGTAACTTCCAGTGTTTCTCAAATGGATAAACTTACATTCGTATGAAGAGAGGAAGTTAATAAAGGCGTTAAAAATAAGGACATGCCAATGATTCAGTCTGTAAGTTGACAGAGCAGAACAAACAGCCCTCATAAGGAACAATGGCGAGTGAGTGAATCTGTGATGAGCCTCAGTGCTCCATGGAGAACAGAGTGCAGTGCTTGAGGGTGTTGAGAAGATGTTTGTAGGTATATAACATCACCAGAGTCAATTACAGGCAAAAAAAAAAAAAAAAAAAAGTAGCAGCAACAAGCCTCCTTTTTTGCATCAAAAGAAAAGCCTGACACATTTCTGAAATAAAACCCAGACTCAGCTTCAGCTTGTTGATCAGTTGTTGAAAGTGATGCTTGAAGGAGAAAGAATCATCACTTCAAAATGCGAAGTACTGGTCCGAAGATCCCAAATCAATTACATTGTACTGAAACGTGACGATCAATGGAAGGTTCAGTAGCTTTGTCTTTGTATTAGGAAACATTCTACTACTGTTTTGTCAGCATTCAAAATAAGCTTTAAATTTTAAAGGGGTGTTGTACAGTATTAAAAGTCTTTTGTAACAAAGATCTTGATACTGTCAGTCGTAAAGATCATGTCACTCTGTCCTGATGCTGAAAATCCCCTCTGATCCTCTGCATCACAGTAACAAACTGAGCATCTCAGTATTACTGCAGTAATCAGTATAAACTCACAACACTGTCAGTAAATGAAGCTCCTACCTTTATAAAGGAGGTATCTTCAGTCTCCATGCTCTTCTCTATAGCTGTGATTTTGTCTGTAAGGATGGAGACGTCTCTTGTGATGTGTTCTATCTTCTCCTCCATTATTTGACTCTTCATCCTCTCTTCCTCCTTCAGCACAGCGAGTCTGGCCTCCTCTTCCTCTCGCAGGAACTGATGAAGCTTCTCAAACTCGCCCTTTATCTGCCTCTCTGTGCTCTGGGCTTGGCTCTGTGATTTAAAAACAGCACTTTAAACCAGATAAGAGTAACTTATTTATTTATTGTTTTTTATAAATGGCAGCCAGTGTGTTTGTTATTAACGTCGCCCACATTTTGGTGCCGCTGGAAATAATTCCTAATCGCTTTACTCACCCTGATGTGTTCTGCTGTTTTCTTACACTCTTCTTCAACCTCAGTCAACCTCTTCAGTTTTTCTTTAATCACATTAAGTTCAGGCTTTAGTTCCTCCTGCAATGATATGAACCAATCATCACGTATCATCATAAATCACACAGCATCACCCCTTTATGCAATACCAGCAAAGTTCTGTGTTACTCTGTAAGTGCTGGATCATGGGAAATGTAGTCTGGAAAATACAGCAGCTAAAGACAGGTTAAATATAAAGTGGATTCTGTGAGTATTTGGGCAGTGACAGAGGTTTGGTTCCTGGCTCTGTGCTCCAGTACATACTGTAGTGTGCAGTGATGATTAGATTTAACAACATGAAGATAAATCAGAAACCCAGTACTATTCAAGCATTTATTTTACGTAATATTGAATCATATAGATGAAAATAAGTAAACAGATAGCAATAAATAGTATAAACAAAAATAATAATGTCTCTTTGGGAGAAAAAGTAAATATCCAGTGTGGCCACCCTTTGCTTTGATTACAGCATTTAATCTTTCAGGCATAGTTTTCATATATTTTTATTTCCTCAATCACTAAACCATTCCATATAGTTTGAAGTTCATTCCACGAGAGATTCTTTCGATGTTACAACAGATTTGCTCAATTGGATTAAAGTCTGGACTTCAAGCTGATCAAGTCATAACTTTTATATCACCAGAAGTTTCTCTCTGACTGAGATAATTCTTGCAGAACTTAGAAGTGTCTTTAGGGTCATTATCTTGCAGAATATTATCCTCAACCCATGAGTCTCTCTCCTTGTCTCTCACAAGGATGCTGCGATACTTCTTTTGATCCATGACTCTGTTGATTTTTATGAGAACACAGGCTCCTTTTGAGCAGACTGAACTCCAAACCATAATATTACCACCTCCATGTTTTACTGAAGCCGTTAAACAGTTATTTTTGAAATGTTCTCTAAGTCTACGGCGCACATTAAATCTGTGTTTGGGTGAGAAAATTTTGAATTTTGATTCATAGGTCCAAAGGACTTGTTCCCAGTCCATTGGTGTCCAATCCTTGAATTTCCTGGAAAACACGTGTCTTTTTTTGATGTTTCCAGCTCTTGGCAGCAACACGACCAATCAGACCATTTTCACACAGGTGTCTGACAGTGGCGGCTGGTGAACTGGCGACAGGGGAGGCTCAAACCCATCCCTTAAAAATAATGATTGGTCATGACCTGTTTTCAGTCATTCATTTTAATTACCATTTTACCAACTCAACATTATCAGATGTGGTCAGTTTTCATTAATAATGCATATGAGTTTTAGTGGCATATTTACGTTCCCCTGCTGTAGTCAGCAATTATTCAATGACCACGTAGCCTATGTAAGAGATTCTCGCACGGAACTGAAGTCCTTGTGCATGGAGGTTTATCAGTTTCACCTGCGTTATGACTCCAGACTTCTCACGCTTTTCTTTACTCAGGGGTTAGAAGCAATGCATGTGTTTCATTATCGTTTAAATTGTCTAAATGAAAGATCATTTGAAACATCTTGATGCAATTACATTGCTTCCAATGAGCTTCCCCTATCGCCAGTTCACCAGCCGCCACTCCTCTGGAAATATTAGATTTTAATACTTTCATCTTGTTATACACAGATAACAAACATCAGAGGCACTTAATTTCCATCTTGCTCCTCTATTCCCACTAGTTTTGAGCGAACCAGCCTCTTTTAAATGCTTGAGGGTTTCTAACAGTGCCATGGCAGCATTTAACGTCTTCAGCATCATGTAAAGCCACAATGCAGCTACGAATAATCTCAGAGAGCTCCTTCAGTCATGCCATTGTGTTTAACACTGTGACACTGCTCACAGTTCATGTCACCTTATATAGTAGAACAACTACCATCAGAGGTAATTCTGCAGAATCCTGTTGCTTCAGACCAGTTTAAACAATTTTTTTTTAGCATCAACAATCATAGAATGAACCTTCAAACAAGCATTCAGGCTATGCAAGAGTCAAAAAAATTAAATTTCAATTGTTATAAAAAATTTTTTTTCAGTGCTTCTGTTTATTACCCATATTATTACCTCTATACACCTACGGAAATGATTTTTTTTTTCATTCTCATTGCCTACAATAGTATTTTTGAATAAATTTTTCACGAATAAATTATTGAGAAGTAATATAGGGTAGAGTGGGGTAAGGCGCCCCTGAGGGTAAGATGCCCTTTGCTAATAATTCAATTTCAGCTGTGCCCAGTAGGAGGCTCTTGACTTATATAAATGCACTGTCACCTGGAGGGAAATGCTCAGCAACAGATGAGTCAACAGAGCAAGTGACATATGAGTACTCAAAGTATTTGTGTTTTTACTGTCTTTCTTATAAAAATGACCGAATTAATCATTTTGCCACAAGTATTTGAATGCTTCAGGAGTCTGCAGGACATATCAGTGTAACTCTCAGATGCCTTCTCTATGGAAGAAAGGGGGTCCTGTGTGGTGATAATAGGAGAAATTGGGGTTAATGAGCCAAAACCACTATGGTAGTGCTGGGGGTAAGATGCCCTTTTTGGTTTGGAGTAAGATGCCCCTAGGGAAGGAAGGCATCTTACCCCATTTTGAGTCGTATTCATTCTGTTTTATGAGTTTTTTCTAAAACATTATGCTCTATTTATAGGAAATATATATCAGACATGATGATTTTTATAAAGAACTTGGGATTGGAAAGTTTATTGTATCCATGCATGTTAAAAGTAGGGCCATATGGAGTTACACAATAATGAATCATATATACATCAATAAGGGTCTAAAAAGAAATATATTGGGTGAAATGCATTATGGTCACTCTTAGTTTTAATGACTTTTCATGGATACTCATATACGATTCATACCGCTAGATGTTTATCTGATGTGGTGCCTCATATTTTTTAGTCGTCCACAAGATATAACCATCTATTCCTTGATGCATTTAATGCCAACAGTGCTTTGCCATCACTTGTGCCTTAGTGTTTAGTCAGTTAATAAAAAGTTAAGTTTAGGAGAATGTACCCCTTTCTTTCTCCATTTCTTTAGCAAGGAAATTTCTATAAACATGTTGATCTTTTGTATGATGTGTACCTGCCAATTAAGACAGCTACATTATGATAATTACTCATGTGAAATGCAGTAAAACCAGTATGTATTAGGCTTTACAAGTTATTCTAGATAACATAAAACAGATGCCCATGGGGGACATCTTACCCCATCCAGAAGGGCATCTTATTCCAGGGGTGGGGTAAGATGACCTTTTTTTTTTTAAAAAAAAAAAAAAAGTAATTACACATTTAAAAATATTTCTATAGTGACTATGTCATAAATCTTTCGAGATGTGGTAGCCAACTTTACATACTATCCATTCAAGCAAAAAAAAATTAATTCACGTTGTTCACCTTCAGTTAAGAAAATTCCTGTTAAGGGGGGCATCTTACCCCGCTCTACCCTATTAGGACCCCTTTCAGAGGAAAGAGGCAGTGTTTAATCATTATTGCACAATACTGTATGGTTGGAAAACAGTGAAAATGAAATTAATGTAGAGGCGTTCACCTCTAAATTGTGGGAATTTATCTCAACATTCTGTGAACCATGTAGGAATTACAGGTGATTTTATAGCATCACTGTCCACATACCTACAGACTGTAGGGCACTCATACCACATCATAACACTGCATGCCATAATGAATTACATTATAATTAAAACAGTCAAGATTTTCAGGGTATAGGATTGCTAAACATATATTTTACTTCCTTGTCTTGTATAATTAACAGCAGATTGCCATGGCCATTATAACATTTATATAATTATTTTTCTATTTCAATTTTTACTTTCAACAGTATCTGCCTTATAAATATTTGATTGAAATATATTGCATTATTTATTTGTCAAGTAACTAGCGAGTAACACAAAATAAAATGTAAGTAACAACCAAGTAGAAAAACAAACATTGTGTTTTATACAAACACATCCATTTGTAAAGAGTATAAACAGTAGAGTTGTCTCTCCATTGACTGGTTATTCACTCATTGTGCATTTATGTACTTCCTGGTCCATTGATATCATTACTACATGTTACACTGCCTTATTCCCTAAATGTATTTAAAACACCTCATACTAAAGCAGACCGTATCCGACCCAAATTTGTGACACAATGTCCTTTTATACAGATATGACACTGGCAGGAGAATATGAAATAGACTTTAACAGAATACCTTCAGATCCTGTGCGGCCTCTTCCACTGGACACACCGGGTGGTTTCTGTGTTTTTTTGAAGTCTGACAGACGACACAAAGAGGCTCTTTATCCTGTTCACAGAATAATAGAAGTTTCTCTCCGTGAAGACTGCAGATATCTTCACTCTTTTCTGCAGTTTCTCTCTCGGTCTTCTGCTGTAAGTAAGACTCCACAATGTTTCTTAAAGCCAGGTTTACAGGAGGCTCCTCCATAGAGGCATTTCTCCTGCAGATGGGACACTCTCGAGAGCTCTTCTCTTCCCAGTACTGCTTCAGACACACTTTACAGAAGCTGTGGCTGCATTTCAGGACTACAGGCTCTTTAAAAATATCAAAACACACAGAACAGCAGAGCTCGTCCTTGGGAATCGAAGCTTTAGCCGCCATTTCACAGACTCAGTGTCTCTATCTGATAGTTTAACTTTCACTTACACTGAATTTCTGTCAGAACACACCCTATGTGCTTCAAAACAAGAACCGACCTGCAGAATTGGCTTGCAGCTCTTGTTCTGTGATAAATTAAAACTATTGAATGAGGTGAGCTTTGTTAGTGCCCAAGTGAAAATCTAAAAGAAGATAGGTGTTCAAGAAGAGGAGCCGGGAACCATTAAGTACTCACTATTATAAAACATAAAGTCATTTTAAACCTTAGAGTGGTAAATGAGCTTCTGTTACTCAATGATGTAAGATATCAAAATAAAAGCTGCTGAAAAGCTATCATGTGGCGACTTGAGTGCTCTTTTCAACAACTCGCCACAGGATAGGTTTTCAACAGCGCAAGATAATAAAATTCATATTTTTAAAAAATTTCATTTCAGTGATCTAAGGTTCAATATAAGGCGGAAATCACATGTTTGCAGCTGTAGCGGTTGCTTGTGGAGTTAAAGGCTGTCACTCATGCCAGAATCAGCATCTGCATGTTTATTTTCTATAAAGGCAGGCAAAGGGAAGTGTTATGCTCACACAGGCAATGTAAATGAGGGTTTTATTAGCCAGAGTTAGCATAGCTCCCAGTATAAGTAAATGAGGGTTTTATGAGCCAGAGTTAGCATAGCTCCCAGTGTAAGTAGCTGTGGGTTTATTAGCCAGAGTTAGCATAGCTCCCTGTGTAAATGAATGAAGGTTTTATTAGCCAGAGTTAGCATAGCTCCCAGTGTAAGTAAATGAGGGTTTTATGAGCCAGAGTTAGCATAGCTCCCAGTGTAGGTGGCTGTGGGTTTATTAGCCAGAGTTAGCATAGCTCCCAGTGTAAGTGAATGAGGGTTTTATTAGCCAGAGTTAGCATAGCTCCCAATGTAAGTGAATGAGGGTTTTATTAGCCAGAGTTAGCATAGCTCCCAGTGTACGTAAATGAGGGTTTTATTAGCCAGAGTTAGCATAGCTCCCGGTGTAAATGGCTGTGGGTTTATTAGCCAGAGTTAGCATAGCTCCCAGTGTAAGTGAATGAGGGTTTTATTAGCCAGAGTTAGCATAGCTCCCGGTGTAAGTGGCTGTGGGTTTATTAGCCAGAGTTAACATAGCTCCCTGTGTAAATGAATGAGGGTTTTATTAGCCAGAGTTAGCATAGCTCCCGGTGTAAGTGAATGAGGGTTTTATTAGCCAGAGTTAGCATAGCTCCTAGTGTAAGTGGCTGTGGGTTTTGTTTACACTGTCCCTGCAGACATGAGCCAGGGTGTGATTGGTGACATGGCACCACTGGGCGTTACCGAGAGCTTCCAGGTGAAGCGACCGGTGCTGCTGAGTGCTGCCGAGGCGGCCGAGATGATCCTGCGTGTCGACAACATCATCAAAGCCGCACCCAGGTGAGACCTGTCACTCAACCCAGCTGCTCCTTCCTGCCCCGCCCCCTTTAAAAGAGACTTGAGCTCCAGCCAAGTCCATTTGCTGAAATGCTTCACAAACATTTTCATGTTTTAATGGGATGGGGAAATTCTCCTGGTTCTGTGAGTGCATTTACTGCTAAAATATGATTAATTTATTCAATTATTAACTGATGAATAACGGAAATTGAAGGATTTTCCTATTGCCTCCCCACCCAATCCTCAGCCTAAATGGGTCTGTGTTCTGTCTCTAAGGACAGACGTCCCGCCCAGTATTTCCCTGCATCTCCCTCCAGTGGCCACAGCTAAACCCACCTGCTGTTCTGTGTTACTTTAGTCTGCATGGCTTTTAGCTCTCATATGATTCAGGAGTGTTCCTCTGCTTGGGCGATTTACGGCAGCCATTTTGTGCCAGAATGCTCACCACACATTCACAGATGCAGCCAGAGAAAACATTTACAGCCAGTTAAATCAGATGAAGAGATAGCAGGTGTCTGATCCTTCCTTGTCCTTTATTCTTCTCCTAGGAAAGGAGTTCCAGACCAGCACCCTTGTTAGAGATGGAGGGACACAAAAAGAGAGGGGGGGGTGTGGACGGGACGGGGGGGGTTAGTCTTTATTTATCGCCTCTAAGGAAACAGCAAAGTCGGCTTTGGTCCTGTCACCAGTCCTTATTCAACACTGGGCAATTACTCTACACTGCACCATCAAATACAGTTTGATAATAATCATTGTTCATTATAAGGATTCAAGTGGCAATTTATTACATGTTGATTGATTTATACCCAAGTAATAAACATTTATAATTCAATGAAAAGGTTAATGAACTCATTTGCTTTTTCTCTCACCAATATTTTCCCACACTGATGTTGGTAATGGCTGAAGAGGATTAGCATCACCCCTGTCATGGGTGGTGCAAGTCAATTCAGTAATAAGAAAAAATTCTTGCAAGTTGTCCCTTGCAACATAATGAATGCCTGCCAATGGTTTTTGTATTGAAGTTCAGCTATAAGTTGATTACTCTATTCTAGTGTGTTTTGAAGGGTCCTGGGTGTGTTTTAGGCGTAAATGACCAATGTTCTAGAAGTAGTGTTGCTGACCTTGTTTACTGAATTAAATCTAATGGTCACAATCTTTGTGTGCTTGTTTAAGCCTGTTGTGGCCAGACATCTGCATACTTGAATTTGGTTTCTTAATGGACTTGCCCAAATGTGAACTGGCAAAGAAGTAAAAAGATTTGTGTTTGGGACTTGAAGTAAACAATGAGTCGTGAATATACAATACAATGATTTGATTGCAAACCACTGGACTAGAATGGGCTTATCTGATGTGGGGGAACAATATCCTTAGTCCGGGCCTGTGGACTAAGTGTTCTTTAACACTTATTGATCTGTTCTCAAGGAATGAAGTCAGTTTCCAGAGTCTGATACAATTGGGTTTAATGTAAGTAACTCAGAGTGAAATGCAATAACTCAGGCTATTCTGCACAAATCAAGTGGCATTCATTCCCGAACAATCACACGACACCGACCGACCACATATTGACAGGTTTTTCCTCTTATTTCCTTCTTTAAGCCCATTCTTTAAGCCGGGGTAGGACCAAAAACCTTAAACTTCCTCCCTGCTTGGACACTATTGATATCTTGCCTTAAAGGAGAGGGCCTCACCTCGGCAAAGTATATATCAGCTGAAATTATTTCTATTCTATTTCTTGGCGGCAGTACACATCAAGAGCTTTCCAAAAATATAGGTTTCATTAAGATTGAAGGATACCCACATCCTGAAACAAGGGGCTGAAAAAGGGTCACCCCCCACAGGGGGGTAAAATAAGGGTCAATATTACCAAAGAGCTATAAATGCTACAGGATATTAATTGGTGGCTATAGAAAGCTCCTGAACATTACTAATAGCTGATATAACCACAAATCCACATATGTCATCAGATGGGTGTGAAAATGTTACCCTTAAATGTGTATGTTTTGATACCAGTATGTAAAAGTAGCATTTTTGAGAGCCTGTAAAACCACAATAAAAGGGTAAAAACTACATTGATTTGCAATAAAGGGTAGTAGATTGCATAGAGAACAAGCCCTGAAAAAATAATGGGGTTGGCCAAATTACTTCCAGAGTTACAGCCTGTTAAAAATGGAAAAAATAAACACATTTCACCAACCGGGGTGCCACGCCCACTTTTTTGACTAGCGGGCAGTTTAAGTTAAAACTTGGTATCTCTTCATTCGGCACCCAAAGCAACATTCTATCAAAGTTTGAAGAAAATCCATGACTGTGCCCATGGGAGCTCTGGTTGATTTCATATGGAATGACCCGTTTCGTAAGCATTTGTCACAATCACAGGTGATTTGTCATTACTGGCCAATAAAAACTGTCATGAAACAAACATCTGTTAGTCAGTAAAAGAGCCTCCTGTGCTCCTGTCTGGCTTTGTTCTGCAGATGTGTTATTGAGCCAAACCTCTTTGTGTTAGTTTTCCTTGACTGACCTGCCATATCTGCAGATGAATAACAATGAAGAGCTCAGGATGCAAATGGAATCAAGTTAAGAAGAGCTCAGCATCCTCTCTCAGATCTTGTGCACTGCATCATAAGCAGTACTGTACATGAAATAAAGTTTTTTCTCTTATGACTTGGATAAAAACAGCCTAAAAGATACCGTCTGTTCCTACATTATCAAAAATGCATATTCATGTCACAAACTGTCAATAAAACAAAGTTGAAAATAAAATAAATCAATAATATAATTATCTAAATGTTCATTATGACGTCAGTTTGCAGCGACTTTCCCACAATTCAATTCAACAAACAGGCACATTAAATTCCTCAGCATTTCCAGTGAAATTTTCCCACAGACACCTTCACTGGAGTGTCGTGACTGTCACTGAAACTTTCACTGGGCGTAACTGCAGGGGTCTTTCATTACCATCATCTCTCAAACTGGGAGAGAAGAAAGGGAACACTCTCTCAGTAAACGTGTCTTTAAAAGTGTAAATGAGCGACATCTCACTGGAGTTGAAGAAGGACACTTCCCCCCTGTCATAGTCCAGCTGCACCCTGATGCTCTGGGGTTTCCTCTCCAGTATGAGGTCAGTAACTCCCGCTGCTCTGTAATCTTCACCATATCTCCGCCTTAAGACCCAGAATCCTTCCTTTGGGCTGCATGTTATCTTTCCCTTCCTGTTACTGGACTCTTTCATCACTCCTACAGCCCACTCAGGTTTATTCCCAACCTTCACCTCCCAGCTATGTTTCCCTGAGGTAAACCCCTCAGATCCCAGCACACACGCACAGGGGTTAAACCTCTCTGGGTTGTCAGGATATTTCTGCTTTATTCCTGTGTGTTTCACAGTGGTCAGATCATCAGAGAGAGAGAGAGAGTGGCACGTGCAGTATTGGGGTCCAGCATCACAGGAGCTGAAATATCAAGAAGAGAGATATTTAAAGGGCTGGAGGAAAAGAGTTATTTCAAATACTCTTTTTATGTTTGATCTCAAACACAGGAAATTATAAATATACATGCTAATGTACTGTGGTTACAGTGATTTGTACTTACAACCCTTTTTTATCATTGAAATTAATAAATCAGTTAAACCACAAAAATTCTCATGCAGCTATTGTATTCTTTACACAGTCAAAAACCATACGATGACATTGGTTATACATTTTATGTTAATTCTATGTTTGATTGTGTTCTGATATTAAACTGAGAGCAGTACGGTACAGATGACCAATGAGTCTTCCTATCAGCAAAATGAGTCTCTGCTAATCTTACGCACAATTTGAGTACAGTCAGGGCAGCTGGCAAGATTGCCAGGGCCTGGGACAATGCGACCCCAGAGACCCCACCCCTCCGCCACACCTTGCCCCACCAATAGAATGTCTAAAAAGATGGACGCAGCACCCTGGTCTAAAAAATGAAGTCCATCGGAAGTACGTAAAATGGCATTCTATTTATTGGCCAGCAGATGCAGCGTCGGTGGTTGCAGAAAAGAAGTTCAATGCTATAAAGTCTATGAGAAAATGACCCTACTTTCCCACCTGATTTTTCATTTAAATAATGATTTTTCACATTATTTTATGGTAGCTATAGCAAGTTTCAAGTCTCCTTCGATATATCATCATGTTCATTTTTGTAAATTATGGACCCATATAGACTAGAATAAAGGATAAACCCAGAATATGCTTTAGGGGCGTGGCTATCCTCTGGTCCTCGTCCGATATGGTCAGATCCAGAGCCAAGGTCCTCCCCGGATCTTCAATACACGCTCTCATCCAACAGAAATCACATCCGGTTTCAAAATGGCAACATGGCGCAATTTAAATAGCCAAAATCGAGGCTTCCTTTATGGCATGCTGAAACCAATGGGTGACGTCACGGTAGCTTCGTCCATCTTTTTATACAGTCTATGGCCCCACCCCAATTCACACAAGCACGCTATTCCCGAGATAAATGCACAAGACATTCTCTTACATGATACCAATTACTGGTAATAAACCACTTTTGTTTTTCTGTCAATCTTTCGAATGTAAATATGTACAGTAAAACAGGTGCTGGTTGTGTTGCATATGCCATTCCTAGATACTTATTCACACAATAGTATTGAGCAAAATAGGCATGTTATTGTGATTAACAAATGTAGCCCAGCATAATATCTCATACCATTCATTAAATTTTGGTGTTACAAGAAGCCATCAGAACCATGTCCCAATAATTCTGCCTTCTTTTGCTTTTGCTGGTGTTTACATCATGGTGAGGTTTTAACTCTAAATGCAAGCCATGCATTCAAACTTTCATGGTAGCGCTATCATTGATGAGGTCTTTAAAGTCCTGTTGCTGGGAAAGTAGTTGGAAGGCCACAATATGACATTGTATGGATGGCAATTATCTAATTAATTAATTACAAACAAAATATATCGTCCCATGAATAACAAAAGGTTGCAAGTGACATTCCTGATGAAACCTGTTCTTCTGCACCATGAAGTACTACAGCTGCTGGGGGCCGTCCAGGATGAGTTGGTTAGCGGGACCCGTGAACAATCCCGTCCCTGTGCACCGCCACCAGCGCCTCCCTCCGTCTCTCTTGCAGAACTGCAGGCTCGCTCAGTTGTTTCCCGGGGTGATTCGCCAGTGCACCTCCCTGAGTGCTATGATGGCAACCCCACTGCATGCAAAGGTTTCATCCTTCACTGCTTGCTATACTTTACCCACCATCTGGCTCTGAGCGAGGCTGAGAAGATCGCGGGAGTGGTGACCCACCTCACGGGAAGAGCGCTTGACTGGGCGACAGCTGTCTGGGAGAAATCACGCTTAACACCGATGCTGATTTCCTCCAGCAGTTTTGTCTGGTCTTTGACCACCCCAAGAAGAAGGCTGGGGACCAGCTGCTGGAGCTTAGCCAAGGCAGTAACACCACTGCGGACTATGCCCTCAAGTTCCACACCTTGGCAGCAGCCAGCAGCTGGAATGAGCCTGTACCCCTGGCCATCTTCAGGAAGTGGCTGAGTCCAGAGCTATGCACAGAGATGGCCTGCAGGGACCTAGAGATGTCCCTGCCATCCTACATCAGTGCGGCCATCTATCTGGACCAGCTCCTGCAGCAGAGACGGCGGGCCCAGCCCAGAGGCCCCACCCAGCTGCATACTGTGGAACCGGAGCCAATGGAGCTGGGGCACTTCCAACCACCAGAGCGTCGCCCCTGGAAGACCAGCCCCTGCACCCAAAGTCAAGAAGGAGGAACAGTTGCCTCCCAAGGTAAAGGTGTCACCTACAGCTATTACTGGTCACCAGTTTCTTTAGCCTGGAATGGTGTGATCCTCCACACAGAGGCCCTGATTGACGCCAGTGCTGTGGACAACTTCGTCTCCGACCGGCTGGTGTGACGACTCGGTGCCCTGGGGTACCAGCTCCAGACTCCCCTCACAGTGGTACCCATAGATGGGAAGCCTCTGAGCAAGAGCAGCGTGACCCACCAGACAGCACCGATCTCTCTTTCTGTCCAAGAGCACCATCTGGAGGAACTTCTGCTGCTGATCCTCAACTACTCAAGCCACACATTCATCCCCGGACTCCCATGGTTCATACTACACAATCCCACCATCTCCTGGCACACAAGACGTCTTTATTTCCGGTTACCCTTCTGCCGACAGCACTGCAGCGCCCTCACCATTGCCTCTACAACAGTTGACAGTCCTGACCAGGGAAACCAGCCTGAGATTCCTGAAGAATAATGTGACTTGCAAGCGGTGTGTAGTAAAACCAAAGCAATCCAGTCACCTCCGCATCATCTGTGGGATTGTGCAATTGAGTTCCTGTTTGGCACTTCACCCACCAGGAGCCATGTGTACCCCCTATCGGTAGCTGAAACTCAAGCCGTGGAACAGTATGTACAAGAAGCTCTACAGCAGGGCTTCATTCGCCCTTACACTTCACCAACGTCTGCAAGTTTCTTCTTCATTCAGAAAAATGATGGAGGTCTCTGCCTCTGCATAGACTACAGAGGCCTTAATGACGTCACGGTGAAACACCCACTCCCACGGTGGGTATATCCACACCCCCTGGTCCCCAAAGCTGTGGAGCAGCTGAGAGGTGCTACAATTTTCACAAAGCTCGACCTCTGCAGCACCTATAATTTGATCCGTATCAGGGAAGGAGACCAGTGGCAGACAGCCTTTAGCACCACCTCCGGGCGCTCGAGAACTGAATCATGCTGTACGGCCTCGTTAACCCACCCTCCGTGTTCCAGTCCTTCATTAGCGGCGGATCCAGAGATCACCAGACAGGGGGGCGGGATTTTTTAAGTCATGAGTCTTTGCACCTATGACATCATCTTTTTTTTCATAATCTCCGTCTCCAGTCACTTGGGGAGCTCAGACTCTGACCATATCTGACCAGGGGGCTGTTTCTATAAACACGACAGACCGTCCGACCCAGCGACGGACTACCCCCGACTGGACCGGACGGTCCGTCTTTTTCTTAGTGTTTCAATTAACGGTCCGTCGTCCTCCGACCCAGTCGGACTGTCCGACTTTCTAGGAATACTCGAGAGTTGTCCGAAAACCCGGTCGGACAAAAAAATATAACGCCAAAATATGGCGTTATTGTTTGATGTTGTCTGGACGCGCAGACAGCCCAAAATATTTCGAGAATGGAAAGACAGTATAACCAATGCCCCCGAAACCAATATAGCCTACACCCAGAAACGGGGCTCTGTTAAACCCGTGAATGAATTTTTCTAACAACTACACATAATTTATTAACAACGCGAGAAGATTTCACTTTTAAATCATTGGTACCGTTATCCTCAAGGGCGACAAAAAGTTGTGTTTTTATGCATGCTATGTGAACACTAATGGGACATTGCCTATAAGGAGCGGTCTCAGCATGGTTCTCAGTGGTTCAACATCGTATTCGTGGTGCTTAGTGTGACCGAGAGTGGAGCTCTGCTTATCGCCGGTCTGCTTAATTCTGTAAAATGAGCGATCGTGACGATATGAATGTTTTAATGTATTTTGTGTGATGAATAGCTTTGTTGCCAATCATAGTTTTAGCACAGAGTGCACAGTGAGCAAAGACTGCTTTTAATTAGCTAGACTGTATTCAGTAAATAGCCTACTGAAAATGAACGTTACGTGACATCCTACAGCAATGTGCGCAGTTAATTTATGTCTGAATAGTAGTTAATGATCTATGTAATCAGAATTGTTTATTTTTTATTTTTTCATTTGACGTTAACTTATTTTGAATATTTGAATGCCAAATAGCGAAGCAGTGCATCGCTGAGCTGTAAATTTTCATGCAGCTTCGAACGAACAGTGATGAACCATCCGTCCGTGCCGGACCATGGTCGGACATCCTACTTTTGTTTAATTGAAACACCTGACGGGCATGGTCTGTCGAAGGTCCGACTTTTCAGTCGACAGATGGTCTGACTCGGTTGGGCAAGTAAAGTTCATTAAAACAGCCCCCAGGACCAGAGTTTAGCCACACCCCCAAAGCATATCTGGCTTTATCCTTTATTCTAATCTATTTGGGACCATAATTTACAAAAATGAACATCATGATATATCGAAGGAGACTTGAAACTTGTGATAGATAGCACAAAATAATATGGAAAATCATAATTCAAATTGATTGATTGATTGATTGATTCTTTAAATGACCACACAGCCAGGCTGGTGGAATTTGTTTTCAGTGCAGCTCCTTGGTACAGGTCCCAACATTACATTAACATATAACATAGATATACATGCAGACAGACACATTACATAATAATAAGGGCCATGCTTAATCCTCAGCGTTCAGAGTTCAGAATATTTACTGCAATAGGTATGAAACTGTTTTTGAAGCAGGTTGTTTTGGCGGCAATTGTCCTGTAGCGCCTCCCAGAGGGCAGTAGCTGGAAGGCATAGTGTGCAGGGTGAGTGGAATCAGAGATGATCTTGCGGGCTCTACATAGTGTCCGTTTGCGATGGAGTAATTCAAGGGATGGTAGGGGTGAGCCAATGATTTTGGATGCTCTGTTAATGATGCGCTGTAGTTTCTTCCGGGAGAGAGTGTCAAGACTGCCAAACCAGACTGTAATGGATGAGGAGATGATGCTTTTGATGATGGCTGTGTAGAAGCATAGCAGGAGATGAGGCCTTACTCTGAACTTCTTGAGCTGTCTGAGATGGAAAAGTCTTTGCTGGGCTTCTTTATAGATGAGGTCTGTGTTTATTTTCCATTTGAGGTTGTTGCTGATGTGGGTTCCAAGGAATTTGAATGTGTCAGTGATAGAGATGGATTCACCTTTAATGAACACAGGGGTTTTGGAGGATGGCTGGCGTCTTAGGCCGACGATGAGTTCTTTTGTTTTTGATATGTTGAGTGTGAGATCATGGTCTGTGCACCAGGTCACTGCTTGGTTGATCTGTGCTCGGTATTCAGTTTCTTGGTTGTTGGTGATGAGTCCTATGATAGTTGAGTCGTCCGCGTACTTGTACAGGTTGACAGAGCTATGGTGGGATGTGAGCTGGTTTGTGTAGAGGGAGAATAGCCAGGGTGCGAGAACGCAGCCTTGGGGTGCGCCTGTGCTGAGGAACAGAGGGGAGGATGTGTTATTGTTGATCTTCACCTTCTGTTGCCTGTTCCAGAGAAAGCTGTGAATCCAGTGACAGATGCATGGGTCAATGTTCATGTCCAGTAATTTATTGAGCAGTTTGGCCGGGTTTATTGTGTTGAATGCGGACCTAAAATCCATGAACAGGATGTGGGAATATATGTTTGCAGACTCCAGGTGCTTCAGTATGGGGTGAATTGCTAAGTTGACAGTGTCCTCAACTGACCTGATGGCTCTGTATGCAAGTTGGCATGGGTCCATGAGGGGGGTGGTGACAGTTTTCAGATGCTTGAGTATGATGCGCTCAAATGATTTCATGACTGCCGATGTCAAGGCAGGGGGTCTGTAGTCATTGAGACAGGAAATGGTCTTGGTCTTGGGAACCAGGATGATGATGGATTCTTTGAAGCACTTGGGTACTGAGCTTTGACAGAGGGAGGTGTTGAAGATGGTGGTGAAAACCCTGGCCAGTTCTGCAGCGCAGTGGTGGAGAACGGAGGGGCTGATGTTATCTGGGCCGGCGGCTTTATTCCTCTGAAGTCCCCTGAAGGTTCTCCTCACCTCCTCCTCGTAGATGGTATAAGGGGTCGGGGTGAGATGGTGATGGAGCTGGTGCCTGCTCAAACCTCCCATAGAAAGTGTTGAGTGTGTCAGGAAGCTGATTGTTGCTGTCAGGTATGGGAGTGGGTTTCTTTTTGTAGTTTGTCATAATTTGGAATTTTTTCCCGATGAAACTTGTGTCATTAGTAGTGATTTGTTCTTCTAGTTTAGTGGCATAGTTGGATTCGGCTCTTCTTATTGCAGATCTCGGTTTGTTTTTGGCAGCCATATATTGTTATTTGTTGCCTGACAGATGTGCCGAGTTTTTCTCCTTTCTTAATTTTTTAATGTCCTTGTTAAACCACGGTTTATTATTGTTGTAGTGTTTGACTTTTTTAAGTGGTATGCACAGGTCCGAGCAGAAATTGGCGTACGATGTCACTGCTTCAGTGACGTCGTGGAGGTCACCTGCAGCATGGAAAACATCCCAGTCTGTGCACGCGAAACGACCCTGAAGTTTATCGATGGCTTCAGGGGACCAGCACCGAATAAGTTTTGTTAGTTTAAAAGTAAGTTTAAAAAAAGTTAGTTTTTATGGAGACAAATGAAATTTTGTGCCTGGCGCTACTGTTCATGACCTTGATTGGTTTTGAAAATGGGATTCCTTGGTGGTGAAGGATACTGGATGATGGGGTCGTCTCGTTCAATAATGTCTCATGTTACAGCTGCAGACTGTTCCTCCTTTAATCCTTTTCAGGAGTAATAGGCATGCGTTTAGTTTCGAGGCTGCTATTGCATATTATCTGTTTTGCTTAATACTTAATTTATGAATTTGGTGGCGGTTTCGCTCTCTTGCCCCTTGTAATCTATCATGATGATTGGCATGCTGTCTGTCTGTAGGAGGCGGAGCTTCTGATTGCGAAGAAGATCCACCCCAGATCATCATCTCTGGATGGAGGAAGGCCACGCTGGCTGCCCTTGAGGCCCTTAAAGAAGCAGCAGTGGATCATGGGTAGGTGGAAACTGAGCTAACCCTCCTCATCCACCAATCACAAACGACCTCTTTCCCCAAACGCTGACCCCAACCACCCTCATTAATTATCCACTTATCGCTCCATTCGCCAATCTCTCCCACCCTCGTCCATGACTGTTCTGTCCTGAAGGAGGCCAATATTCCATCACCGCCAGTGCGAAGTATTGTGAAGTTTGTGCAATTTAATGATCAACACTTGTGATAATAAATTACAACTTTTAAGATATGTTTTAAGTGTAAAAATATTTTAAAAATTATCATTTAAAAAATATATTTTTATACTTTTTAAATGTTTTTTAAAAGTTGTAGTTTGTCTAAGGTTTCATTATTAAATGTATTACCAACATCTCTTTTTCTGCAATTTCTGGCACCGCTGCTCTCGGCAGAATAATGAATAAATTTATGTCATGATTGAGATAAAATGCCAGATCAGTGCTGCTGGTGCGTGGGCACAGGGCCCAGGGTCCCACAGGTGAGTTTCAGCTGCAGCGCTGGCGCCCCTGTGGGCCATCTCTCCCTCAGGAGCGACACGGCGAAGTTTCAGGAGGACCTGCTGAACATTGCCCGCACCACGCTGTCCTCAAGCTGCTCACCCACCACAAGGACCACTTTTCCCGCCTCGCTGTGGAGGCCGTGCCGGCTCAAGGGCTCCGGGAACCTGGAGGCCATCCCGTCATCAAGAAACTGGGCGGGAGCCTCACAGACTCCTACCTGGGCGAGGGCGATCCCCCAACCTTCCTCCCACCTCGCGCCCTGCTAAAGCTACCCCCTCCCTTTCTTTAACCGCATTTTTAGCATGCGGTAATACTTTTCCCATTACCCAACTCATGACATACTTTTGATATTACCCTGGGGTAATATCACTTTTACGTAAAATTCATCGGCTGAGAGCGCGGGAAGAAGTCATTCCGCATTACGTCATGCTGTTATTATTTGGCCAAACTGAATACCAAGTGTAACATTGATTAAATCGGTATGGCTTAGCGCTATTGCAAGCCAGCTGCCACTTCCATAACTAAGTTCATGTTATTTGGCCAGCTAGCAAGCGTTCGCGCAGTATGCTTTCATAACCAATATGTAACATTAGTTTGTTAGCTAGCGAGCTAACGTTAATTCGCTGCTCAGTTAACTGAATTTACGAAAAGTTGCCAGTTCAGCTAGAAATGTCTGTGATTAAGTGACTGGTTTTGTTCGCAGAGTGATGGAATTGGCTTAAACATACAATGGGCCCTAACCGAAGTTACATTTGTTTTCTGTTAAATTACACAATTCAGTTATGTGATAAACAGATTGTTGCTCTCTTGGTCATGTCATGTGAAAGTTATGAAATGAGCTGAGTAAATTCTGCATTTGTTAACAAACGCAAAATTTACCGTTTCATAACTTTCATATGACACCCCCACTTGTGTAAGATCCTCTATCTATGCTCTGTCCAAGTGTGTCACGTTAATTACATTGTTGCTTTGCATAATGTTCCATGATGCTGTCACATTGCACCTTTACAATTATCGTCGCTTTATGTTGTGTGCAATTGCATTGCCTTCAGCAGTCACTCTTGCTCTTATCCAGATTAAATTACTATTAATGGCCCTTTTTTAAACCTGCCAAATTTTTTTTTTTTTTTTTTTTTTTTTTCGCGCTGTACTGAAGCACCTCTGTGAGGAGGCTGTACTTTTACCAGGAGTGTGGATGGAGTGAAAGTTGAGCTCTTTCTTTAAAAGCGGAGAGCACATTCTGGCCGAGCCATTTCTCTGAAAATGATGAGTGTAAATCGCATTGACATTTAACTAACCGCCATTTCCCGTGTCTCAGGCTTTCTGCTGGATAAGAAAATCGGTGTTAACCAGCCCTAAAGACTGGAGAACGCCAACATCCTCATCGCCAACACTGGCATGGACACCGATAAGATCAAGGTGGGCTTCCTTAAGCGTTTTTGGTGCCTATGTGTGTGGGGCTACTGGGCGATGACAGAAGGCCATTCTTTTGTTGGGCTGTCTGTTCAACTTCAGGAGCAATGAACCTTATCTATGATGGTACCAATTTAGGTCGGTTCTCGTCTGATGCTCCATTTTTGAGCTGTCCTTCACTAGTGGAAGGGTTGGGTTGTTAGTGGAATGTCCACTGTCTAGACCTCACCTGCTTGGAGTCACCAGTAGTGAATGTGGCGTCTTCATCGCCAGAATGTTCAGTTTCAAACTCTAATCACGTTTGCCTGCAAGGCAACCCAGGACTATCTGCGTGTTAAATTGCTGAAGTGGATTGGCACTGTATCTGTGCTTCTGTGGCGATAACCCCTTCCCGTTTATGTTCCCCTAAATAAGTCAGCCATTGATGAACAGTCGTAGTTCTGGATAACTGTAAACCCGCACCTGGGGGGGGTGGCGTGGCAGGTAAACCCGCACCTGGGGCGTGACAGGTAAACCCGCACCTGGGGGGGGGCGTGGCAGGTAAACCCGCATCTGGGGGGGGAGGCGTGGCAGGTGAACCCGCACCTGGGGGGGGGCGTGGCAGGTAAACTCCTTAGACTTTAACCCTGTTAGCCTCCCCCGACTGTTTACCCTGGGGAGACTGCTTGGGTCAGTCCTTTGGTTCTGCGGTCTGTGTAGCTGTCAGTAGAAAAATACATCTTGCTCGTGTGTGTGCGTGCGTGTGTGTGTGTGTGTGTTTGTGTGTGTGGGTGTTTTTCAGGGGAACCTTATTCGGCACACAAAAAGAGCAAGCAGTCTTTGTTGCTTGCTGCCCTGGGGTTATGCAACACTGTGTCTGTCTTTGTTTCAGTGTGTGTGTGTTTCTGTGTATGTGTGTGAGTGTGTGTCTGTGCACGGGTGTGAGTGCATGTGTTGACCTGCGTTTGTGTGCTGTGATCTAAGGCTTTAGCGCCCTCTCTTTCCCGCCCCACAGACAGCTGATCTATAACTATCCGGAGCAGCTGTTTGCAGCCGCGGGGGTGATGGCCATCGAGCATGCAGACTTTCGGAGTGGTCGGCGCCTGGCTCTGGTCACAGGTACTCCATCCTGCAACTCCTGGCCTTATTCAGAGCTCGGAGCGTAATGCATCTGACCTGTGTGGAGTCAAAATTGTCATCCTGCAATGTGGAAATACCCAACATGCAATGCAAGACGTCAGAATGAGAGCATTAACATTCAGTACATGAAGTGGAATTATAATCGGCTCTGAGCTTATTTTGCATAATGCATGGGGATATAGGAAGTTTTACTGGGTAACGTTACTCTGGATGTCAATTCTGACTTTCACCTGGGGTTTATTTGCAGAGTTGAGGCTTCTTGGCATAAACCGTGCGCAAATATTAATTGTTCGTTTACAAGTAGCCTGAAATCCATCCGTATCCAGCTTTGGTGGCTCCCAGCGGTCTTTGCGATCGTCTGGCCTCAGTCCGTAGGCTAGCGTTTGACTTTCAAATATTCGCACAAAATCCATGCGAGATCTGTGATTGGCTCACAGTCGCAAGGTCCCTTTTCCGGGGGAGGTATACTAACATCATCACCAAAGACAATAGAGGAAGGAAGACTCCTCACCGAGGAGTAATTTTTGGTATCAGTCACGTGGGTGCCCGCCCCTTTAGACTTGCAGGGGGTCCTGGAATGAATTGATTCAATGGGGAGAAGTGAACGTGAGCACAGATTATCAACGATTATTTTTGCCCCATTGTCACAGAATTAAATACTGGACTTAGATTTCACAGGCCACATATTTTCCAAACATTCTGGCGCTGCAATGGCATTTTTAAGACCAACAGATCAGGAGAAAATGAATTTTGTTGAGACCTGTGTCTCTCTCCAGCAGCGTTCACGTAACATCTGGCAATACAGAAATACAGTATAGACTGCGGCAAACATTTAATTAAACTTTCAAACTAAAATAATGCTTGTGTTTATATGTTCAGTGATACTGTTATTGCCATCGATGTTTAATCATTTTTGAAGGACAGGAATATATTTGATTGCTATGATCTTGTACTGGATTGATATCCGATATTAAACAAAAGCGGGGTAAAAGCGGAAAAGGTATAAAAAATTAAATATGAGGCGTATCTTGCATTGGCCATCCACGTTAAAAATGCGAAACATTGTGCAGCAATAGGTTGCAATAATAGGAACAAGCTATCCCTCTTCTCTTTGCCGAAGAAAGTACACAGGCAAAAGAATAAATTAACAACTGTAAGTATTTCATACCAGCTTCATAGGCTTAACCTAGCTGATGCAATCATGCCCTTCAAGCGATAGCTAATTCCAATTACAGTGAAATACGTTACGTAATTTGAGTATTATTTAATTTAACCTTTATTATACCGGGAATCCCACTGAAATAAACAAAATGCAGATATGGCGAACATTATCCTGTTCAAAACCTAACAACCACTCCAAGAGTAAACGCAAAGCAAGCCACGATCTAATTTTTTAAGCTCATGTGAAATAACATTCCACGAATGCTGTAGCTGGTCAGCCGACTCATATTAAATAATGCTGAATACAGCTGTTAGCTGTGTTGTAAAATGCCTGATGTAGCAAAGTAAAAGGAAATATACATGCAGCATGCAGATATGATAGATACTTGTATATCCAAAAATTTAATTGCTCACCTGCTTCACTACCACTTCTGACAACAAGATGCGACGGGTAACCGGTCAGCATTCATTCTGCAAATGGCGCCCGCTGGTGGTGGTTCTCACCAAAAGGTCACTTAATCAAAAGCGGAAAACAATATTTATATATCCAGTTCATTAGTGACATGAGGGCTAAACGCTGGCCTACCGACTGGGGGTCAGACTGTATCCGCAAGTGACCGTTGGGAGCGATTAAAAGTTGGATACGGATGGATTTCAGGCTATTGCACAAGCTCAGATTAAAATCTACAAACCCGAAATGAATCTAATGTGTGAAAAGCTTCGTTGGCTGTAATGCTGCATAATGCGCATTAATGCATGTATACGGTGTGAACTTTTCCTCTTAATTCAGTTCAGTGCAAGTGCAGTTTATTCGTTCTAAACTGTTTTGAGGGGGCGCTCATTGTTTATTATGGGATAACCGATGGGCCAACACTTATAAGCACCACAAATGGCGAATGTTGAAATGAACTCACCCAGTAGCGATAAAAACCAGTAAACAGTATTGCAAAAAATAATTCCCAACTGTACAAAATTTCTGAAATAACGTTGTGATATTGGGGGGCGCACCCTCTACTGGCCAGCAATGTGGAATGTAATTGTTCTTAGTAGTTGTGCGATAAGCAGTCTGCTATAGCTTTTTTCACGTGGATTAGAGAGGGTGCTGTTGGCTAATGCACGTTCACTGTTCGCCAGAGAGAGATCACCTCGACCTTCGACCACCCCGAGCTGGTGAAGCTGGGCGCTGTAAGCTGATCGAGGTGATGATCGGAGGACACACTCATACACTTCTCAGGAGTGGAGATGGGTGAGTCGTCTCCGCTGTGTCCTGATGACCGTCCGTGAGTCACTTTCCGAATGGGCTCGCTCCCTCCACAGGACCCTGAACGCGAGTGAGATCCTCTGTCTGCTCGTGCTCAGTGTGTACCCAGACTCTCCGCTCTGTGGAGCACTGTGGCCTGGAACGGATAATCCTGACTAAAGCTGCTTTCGCACCGGACTCGAAACAATTTTTAAGCACAGCAGATTACATTCATAGTCGATGCAAAGACGCGAATACACGCGTTTCGCAGTATTCGCGTCTTTGTGTCGACTTTGAATGTAATCTGTCGCGCGAAAAATTCGTTTTGCAACCTGTGTGAAAGCGGCTTTACTCATCAGTGTGTAGAAGGCAGCAATGGAGATTCACACATGTTGTAAGGTGGAGCATTTAGGTTTCTCGCTAATCTGCTTTTGAATGGTCTTCTCTGCGTGTCTATCGAGGGCAGTCAGTCTTTCATATCTTTCGCAGCTGTAATGCAGAGGGAGAGAGAGGGAATATTTTCATCTGTTGTTCAGTAGTGTTTTCATCGTGGATATTCCCATGTGATGTGATGTTGGGTAATTTACTAATGGCTTTCTGTGGGACGGGGAGTCAGCACTTACTTCCATTGATTTCTTCTCGAGGTCTTGCCCCCTGCTAAAGCTCCTCATTGGCTCTATTAAAGCTGATTATTTTTTTTCTCTCTCTCTCTTATCTGCTTTAAATTGGTGTAGTATGAATGATTCCGGCCTTCAGTTGTTGAATGTCCACTATTGGCCAGATACGACAGGGTTTTGGGCAGTGACTGATGAGAGTACTACAGGCGCGTGCAGTTTGTGAAAGCTAGAAGACGGTCAGAAGCAGAAGATGACTGGTAATGCTACATGACTGGCGATGGCTTAAAATGACTGGTAACGCGACATGGCGGATAGTAGAACAAGATGACTGGTAATGCTAAAGGACGGTTGGTAGCTTAAGATAACTGTTAATATGAGATGACAAGCAGGAGCTCAAAATGACTGGGAATGCTGCCTAACTGGTGGTAGCTGAAGAAGATTAGTAACATGAGATAATGGACAGCATAGCACGAGAGATTGTGACTGGTAACACCACATGACAGGTGGTACCGTAAGATGATCAGTAAAGTGACATAATAGGCTGTAGCACAAGATGACTGGTGACACTGCATGACAGGTGGTAGCCTGAGGTGACTGTCAGCGGCTGACGGCCTGGGTCTGTCCACTCTCTCCGCCAGGGAGGCCTGCACCATCGTCTCTGAGGCGCCACACAGCAGATCCTGGATGAAGCGGAGGCGCTCCCTGCCTGATGCCCTCTGCGTTCTCGCACAGACCGTCAAAGAGACCCGCACCGTCTACGGCGGAGGTGAGAGCGCAGCCCGACATCTGAAACCAACGCATCTATCGCCAAACCTTGGCCTTATAATTACATTACATCACACACTTGGCGATGCTTAAACTAAGCAGCGGTCAACCCCATTCCCTACGCCCCCCCAGGGAGATGTCTGGTTAGGGGTCTGGCTTAAGGGCCCTTACATTTATATAAGCTGCAGTGGTGTAATTATAGGTACACTGGGCACTGAACCAACAACTTCCTGAGACAACAACCTCCCCAGTCAAGCACCTTAGCCACTCGGCTCCATGCCCTCAACCACATTCTGAAGGGCAGGGTTGGGTTCAATTACTTTTTTCAATTGTAATTACAATTACTTTCTGGACAGAATGTTCAATTAAAATTACTTTTTGATAAATTCAATTAAAATTACATTAGAATTACTGTAATTGAAAAAAGTAATTGAACCCAACCCGGCAGAAGGGTCATCCATATCTAGAACAATAACTATTTCTGTAACTAAATAAAATTTGTAAACTTAAGTGGATACTGCTGTCCTCTCCAAAACGTTAGCAGCATCAAAATTATATATTTGGATCTCTTTCAGATTTTTAAAAATTTTTTTTTTTGTAATAGGAAAACTGACAGCCACTGAAAAATCAATGTGGTCAATTCGAATAGGCGCCAATTTCAGAATGTTTAAACAAATTGATGTGAACACGAGCCGTTGTCTATAGGTCTAGTTCTCGGTGTGGACGGCCTTTAAACCTGTGACCTTTTGACCTGTGACCTTTTAACCTGTGACCATCAGGGGGCCTTTTTGGTGACCCTCATTCATTCACTCATCCTCCTCCTTTTTTTTTTTTCCTTTCGTCGGCTCTTCCTCTTTGCTTTTTGCACCCTAAGAGGTGTAGTGAAAAATGGCCTGAATGTGTTCAATGTTGGATTTCAGCTGAACGCTACAATACTTGGCTCAACTAATATTTGTATCTCCCGGCGGCGATAGTCGGGAGATACTATGGTTTAGATTCGGGGCCACCGCCGCAGAGATTTTCTGTTCCGGGCTCTGGAGGCGACAATTATTCGAGGAATTTTTTCTAATTTGCACAGATGTTTATTTGACAGTGCTCAAGACCGATTTTCGGCAGTTTGGACATCAATATGGCTGGCTGTGCCATTTTTGTCGAAATTTGGGGATCGGGAGATGCGACTCGGTCCCTGTGGCGACCAAGTTATCTAGTTGTCTTTGTACTTTACCAAAGTCTCGATCAGTCAAGAAACAAAAATAAAAAAGGGCCCCTTCTAAAATGGTGCAATAGTTTTTAAGGGGGGAAGGTAAAAGTAAATGTTGGGAAACCCTTTTAAATTTTTTTCTTTTTCAAAATTTCGAGGGAACAAATCCCAAACCCCTTTTTAATCTAGGAAATGATAAAAAATTTTATTTTTTGGATAACTTTAAGGTAGGGAGCATTAATGGGAAATTTTAAAGGGGGTGGTGTGGCCCGGGAGGGTTGCACACCGCGCTTAATGTTTTTCCCCCGGGGTTATCTAACTTTTTTTCCCCCCCTTCCCCTTAACCCCTGCCGAGAGTTGGGGGGGACCAACTGGCCAAAAGGGGCCAAAAGGGAAACCATGGCCAGGTGGTTGCCAGCACTTCTTGGTAAATATTAGTGGGAAAACCTCTTGGAAGGGGTCTATTAGTTATTCAGGGAGCTCTGGAGTTAATTTGCGTCCACCATCAACGCTAATGTTTTCCCATTCGATGGATTGTCAATAAAAAAAAAAATTTTTGGGTTTTACAACCTCCCCAACCCGGCCCTTTTTTTTTGAGATAACTGGGACAGGGGGACTGTTTTAAAAATTTGGGTCCCTTATTTTGAAACAAGATTGGTTTTTTTTTGCCACTTTTAAAAATTTAAAAGGTCCAAAAAAAGACCTTATCAAGTGTGGGAATTTCCTATTAAAGAATTATTGGGTATTTTGTTTTGCTCCCTGAAAAAATCCTTTTTTCCAATTGCATTCTTCAATTTGGAGTCGATTAGGTAGAACCGTGTTTTTGGGTTTTTACGACAAGCCTTCCCCAATTGGGTTTTTAGAGAGAAAATCCCAAAGGGGGTCAAATTTTAATTAATATAAAACCCCCATTTAGAGAATATACCGGGCTCTCCTTTATTTATGCCCATCGCATGAAAATGGGGAAAGGGCCCCGTGGCCCGCTGAATGAATGGAAACAAAACTTTCCTGGTAGGCAGGGTTTATTTTTTTGCTTAAGAAGTGAATGAGGTTATTACCTTTTCATGCTCCCCATGTAAAAAAAGTTTTTTTTAACCTGGTTGGGCTCCCCTTTAATTGATTTGGGGGGTTGCAGCCAGTTTTCTAATGGTTGGGGTGAGGGGGCTTAGTTGCATCTCCCGTTGATGGGTTTTATTTTCCAGGGCATGTTTTCCTTAAAATGAGTTTTACTGGTTTTGGGTTTTATGCCCGTTTAAAAGTTTTAAAATTTATTAGCCGGTTGCATGCCCCTAATTAGGAAAAGAGGGTTTATGCAGTTGCAAGCTCCCCTTTTAAATGAATGAATGTTTTAAAACCCAATTAACATATTGCTTGCTTTTGAAAAAAAGGGGTTTTAGCCGAGTTAGCATGCCTCCGGTTTTTAAGGGAATAAAGAGGGTTTTTAAATTTTTGCTGGGGTTTTGGAAATTAAAAAAATTTTGGTGGGTTTTTGCCCGTGAAGAGGGTTTTTTTAGCCGAGTGGCATACTCCCAATTAGGAATAGGGTTTTATTAGCGGGGTTTTTATAGCCCCGTGTAAATGAATGAAGTTTTTGCCCCAAGGGGCCTTTTTGAAAGTTTTTAAGCCCCGTTGAAACTCGTTAAGTAATGAGGGTTTTTTAGCCGAGTTAGCAGCCCCGGGGAAGAGGGTTTATTAAAAATAGGCCATGTGGAAAAAATTATTTTTTGCCAGTTGCATGGGTCCTGTGAATTTAATGGGGATTTATGAGGGGGGTTAAAACTCTTGAAAATGGGGGTTATTGGGGGGTACAAGCTCCCAGTGAAAAAAGGGTTTATTGCGGGGTTTTCCAAAAGTCCCGTGTTGGGGAAATTTTTTTTTAAAACCCAAGTTGGAAGCTCCCCCTGTGTTTTGAAAAGTTTTATCCGAGTTCAATCTAAAATTTTTAATAAAAGGGTTTTTTTCTTTAGTTGCATTCCCGGTTTAAAAAAAATTTATTGAAAATGGTAAGGAAAAAGAAAAATTTTTAAAAAGCCCTTGCATTCGGTTTAAAATTGGGGTTTTTTGGCCGAGTTCCCCCCAGTAAATTTTTTTTAAACCCCCTTTTGGCAAGCCCCCCGGTGAATTTTCCAGGGTTTTTTCGATTAGGGTGCCAGTGGGGAAAGAGGGTTTTGTGGAAAATTCCCCCCCAACCCCCCTGAAAATGTAGGGTTTTATTAAAAGTTGGGTCCCAGTGTTTAAATTTTTTTTTTTTTTTTAGGGAGAAACCCCCCAGGGTAGAAAAAATTTTATTAGAAATGAGGAAAAATTGGAATTTTTTAATGGGTTCCCTTACCCAAAAGGGGGTTTTTAAAACCTATGCCAGGCAAGTTTTTTGTTTTTAACATCCCAAAGGGGGGGCTTTTTTGTTTTTTTCCCTCAAATGAAGGGTTGGTGGGGATTGGGGCCGGCCAGAACTCCCCCTTTGAAGCACCCGAAAGGTTTCGGTTTCCCTTGAAAAGGGGGGGTTTTCCTTTTGGCCCTTTTTTTAAAAACTTTTAAAGCCCCAGGTAGGACCTGTCAAAGTTCTTTTTTTCCCCTTTTAAAAAAAGTAGGAAAATTTATTCCCCGGTTTTTTAAAGTAAAACATTTTTTCAAAAAAGGATTTTTTCTGTTAAAAAAATTTATTAAAAAAAAATTTTTTATTTTAAAAGGTTTAAAAATTTTGATTTTTACCATTTCCCCCATTGGCTGGGGGTCCCGAAATTCCCGCTTTGGCAATCAAAGTTTTTTGAATTTTTTTCATTACAGCTACCCTTTACCTGTTTTTTAACTTTGGGTTTCGGCTTTTTAAAACCCATATTTCAATGTTTTTAATTGAAACAAAGTAAACCATTTTTGTTCAAATAAAAAATTTAAATCACCAGAAAACATTTACAAAAAGTTTAAACCCCGATAAAAAGTGGGCCCGGGTTGTTTCCTTCCCCCCTTTTTGTTCCCTAGGGAACAAATTTTTCCGCACAAAGTTTTTAAAGATAAGGGGAAAAAAAAAAGGTTCAATTGGGGAAATTTGGGGCTTTTAACTGGGAAAGCAACAGTTTGTTTTTAAGCCTACCCTGGGGATTTTCAAAATGCCTCTCTTTTGAAAATTATCAAAAGTTTTTTAAAAAGGGGTTAAAAGGGCAGAAAAAGATTTTAAACCCCGTATAAACTTTTTAAAACCTGAAAAAATAAATTTTATTTTTCCACAAACCCCACCCGTGGGAAAATGGCGAGGGTTACCCACCATAAAATTTTGGGTTCATTTTTGGGGGCTTTAATTCGGGTAATGAGATTTATCTTGAAGTTTCCTGACCCAATTTAAATTTGTGTGGAAATTTTTAAGCCTTAATTTTTAATTTTTCCCCTTTTTTTGTGTTTGTTTTTTGGGCCGGCCCTTTTCGTTAATTTAGTTTCCCCTTAATTTTTTAAAAACATGGGGGAAAAAAAAGAAAAAAATTTATTAGGAGGGCTTTGGTACATATTTTGGGGAAAAAAAAATTTTTTTTGAAATTTTTACCCCATTTTTAATTAAAATTTTTTCAGGGGAAAAAAATTTTTTTTTCCGGGGGCCTGTGGATAATGTTTCCAAAAGGCGGGTCTGTTCTAAAGGTTTCCCTCCATTTTCCGGGCCGATAAATGGGTTTAGAATAAACTTTCGGTTTTAAAAAATACAACTTATTTTTAATTCAAAAAAAAGGGGGAAAAATCAAATTTAAAATCTTAAAAATCAGAACTCCAATTTTGGGGTTTTTTCCCCTTTTTAATTTTGGGGACCTTAGAAACTTTTACCCCCAAAAATAATTTCCGAAAATTTTAAAAAGGGCAAACTTAAAAACCAGAATTGGGAAAAATTGGAAAATTACATCACCATTTAACCGGGGTTGGGTTTTAAAAAATAAAAACCTGGGCTGATCGGGTCTCACCCGCCCAAAAATTGGGGAAACCCAACGGGGTTTTCTTTTGCTCTTTTTAAGTCAAACCTAATTTTTACAAACCAAAACTTGGACGGAAAATTTCTTGGGGCCCGGCCATTTTAGGCCTCCGAGGTCGCTTTGTGTACTGCACCTGTCTTCCAGAAAATTAGGACAGTGGAATCCTCAGGTGACCCTGAGTTTCCATCATTTTGGTGGACCCTCAGTTTTGGCCAGAATAAACTGGTTTTTAATGAGACCTCATTAGCTGTCTACATGTATGGTCACTCTGGAAAACTTGGCAGCTGGAATTTCTTCATCTGCAACCCCAATTCCAAAATAGTTGGGACAAAGTGTAGATTGTGAATAAAATCAAAATGCAATGACCTTCAGATCACATAAGCCAATATGTTATTTATAATAGAACATCGATAACATTTCAAATGTTGACACTGAGACATTTTACATTTTTATCCACAAATAAGCTTTTTTTCAAATTTTCTGGCTGCCACAGGTCTCAAAAAAGTTGGGACACAGGCAAAAAAGGGCTGAAAAAGCAATACAGAAGAGAATCAGCTGAAAGAACATTTAGCAAGCAATTACATTCACTGGCATCAGGTGTGTAACATGATTGGCTATAAAAGGGATGTCTTAGAGAGGCTGAGTCTCTCAGAAGTAAAGATGGCCAGAGGCTCTCCAACCTGTGAAGGCTTGTGCAAAGAAATTGTGGAATACTTTTAAAACAATGTTCCTCAATATAAATTGCATCGGCTTTGAAGGTCTCATCATCGACAGTGCATAACATCATCAAAAAATTCTGAAACTGGAAAAATCTCTGCGTAAGGGACAAGGTCAAAGGCTTTTACTGGATGCCCGTGATCTTCGGGCCCTCAGACGCCACTGCATCACTCACCGGCATGATTCTGTCATTGGCATTATTAAATAGGCCCAGGAATACTTCAAGAAACCACTGTCTGTAAACGCAGTCCGACATGCCATCCACAGATGCCACCTAAAACTCTATCTTGCAAAAAGGAAGCCATTGTTGAGCATGATCCAGAAGCGCTGCTGTGTTCTGTGGGCCAAGGCTCATTTAAAATGGACTGTAGCAAAGTGGCAAAGTGTCCTGTGGTCAGACGAGTCCAAATTTGACATTCTTATTTGGAATTCATGTTGTTCTGTCTTCCGGGCTAAAGAGGAGAAAGACCACCCCTCCTGTTATCGGCGTTCAGTTCAAAAGCCAGCATCTCTGATGGTATGGGGATGCATTAGTGCATATGGTGTAGGACACTTGCATGTTTTAAAAAGCACCATTAATGCTGAAAAGGTATATAAAGGTTTTAGAGCAACATATGCTCCCCTCCAGGCGACATCTATTCCAGGGAAGGCCTTGTGTATTTCAGCAGGACAAAGGAAACCATATACTGCAGTTATTACAACAGCATGGCCGTAGTAGAAGAGTCCGTGTGCTGAACTGGCCTGCCTGCAGTCCTGATCTTTCACCGATTGAGAACATTTGGGCGTAATTAAACAAAAGTCCATCAAAGGAGACCCAAAACTCTCCAGCAGCTGGAAGCCTATATTAAACAAGAGTGGGATCAAATTCCAATGGCTAAACTCAAGAAACTTGTCTCCCCCAATGCCCAGGCGCCTCCACTCTGTGTTAAAAAGAAAGAGGATGCTACACCATGGTAAAACAGGCCCTGTGCCACTTTATTGAGACCTGCAGCAGCTATCAAATTTGAAATGAGCTCATTTTGTGGATAAAATAGTAAAATTTTTCAGTTTCATCACTTTCTATTTTATCTCTGTTCTATTTTGAATAAAATACTGGCTGGTGTGATTTGAAAGTCATTGCGTTATGATTTTATTCACAATTTACACTTTGTCCCAACTATTTTGGAATTGGGGTTGTAGTTTATGGCAGATTTATGAGTTTTAGTTTTATTCACAGTTCTGATGTCTTTTTCAGTGATTCTGAGGGGTCATATGAACCTGCCTCAGTAATCTCTGCTGAGCTGTGATTTTAGTTATACTTTGATTTAAGTATATTTTACCACCACACTCAATAGCAGCATTAAAAATGAAGGATACTATCTCATGCCAGTGAAAGATGCTGTTCTATACCAGTTAACTACTTTGATTTTTAGCACAAGGGATGAGGGGGAAAAAAAGCAAAGGAAACAAACCAGGTGACTAACCTACACCGTTAGAACGATTTTCTATATGAACTCACTGAAAAAAGGCCAGAAAGGTCTCTCAGCAGACAGCAAGTCTACACTGCTTTAATCCCAGAATCTGAATTTAAGCAGGAACAAAACATTCAGTTTAGCTTTTACTCGGGATTTTTGCTTTGTGAAAAGACAAGCTTTGGATTGAATTAATGAGAAACAGCCGCACAGTTTTATTGTGTGTTTTGCTGCACAAGAAAAAATTCTGCCAAGTGTATAACTGGGGCTCCTTTGGTGTGTCCTGTGTGATACACAGCAGTCTAAACATTAGAGCAGGTAGCACTGCCGCTAAAATGTTCAATAACAATATGAAGTGCAAAAACTGCAGATTTCAAAATGTCTAAAGCTTGAGTTTGGTGGAGATCATGTACTGTTGGGACCTTCCCCTCTCAGGGGTCACCCGTCTGCAGGATCATTCAGAGAAATGTGTTTGGGAAAGGTTCATGTTTGTAACACTGTGGCGACAGCAGGACATAACATTAGCTCATCCATCCATCCATCCATCCATTATCTGTATCCATTTCTTCCTCATGAGGGTCACAGGGGAGCTGGAGCCGATCACAGCTGACTCTGGGGGAAAGGCAGGGACCCACCCTGGACACCTCACCAATCCATCACAGGGCGCACACACCATTGACAAACACAAACACACACACACACACACACACACACACACACACCACACAATTCACTCACTCACTCACACACACACACACACACACACACCATTCATGCACAATTCACTCACTCACTCACTCTCTCACACACACACACACACACACACACACACACACACACTCAGCCTGACATGCATGTCTCTGGACTGAGGGAGGAAACTGTAGGACCCAGAGGAAACCCACATGAACACAGAACATGCAAACTCACACAGAGAGGCTCCAGACTGGATTCAAACTCACCAGCTACTTGCTGTGAGGCGGCGTTACCTTCTGTTAGGTGTTATTACGAGGACACAATGAAAAATCGACTCTGAATATGATTCTGTCTGATCTGTGAAGATCAGGCAGTTTGACTTCATTAAAAACCGCTGAAGAAGCTCAGCTGTTTGCTTGGATTTACTGCATATTACTGCATGGGCCCTTTGCAATAAGCAGAGAGATTCAGGAATAATAAATACACCTGAAAATACAAAACCCAAAACCAGTGAAGTTGGCACGTTATGTAAATCGTAGATAAAAACAGAATACAATGATTTGCAAATCCTTTTCAACTTATATTCAATTGAATACACTGCAAAGACAAGATGTTTAATGTTCAAACTGAGAAACTTTATTTTTTTTTTTTTTTTGCAAATAATCATTAACTTAGAATTTAAAGGCAGCAACACATTGCAAAAAGTTGGCACAGGGGCCTTTTTACCACTGTGTTACATCACCTTTCCTTTTAACGACACTCAGTAAACGTTTGGGAACTGAGGAGACCAATTTTGAAGCTTTTCAGGTGGAACTCTTTCCCATTCTTGCTTGATGTACAGCTTAAGTTGTTCAACAGTCGGGGTCTCCGTTGGTCGTATTTTACGCTTATAATGCGCCGCACATTTTCAATGGGAGACAGGTCTGGACTACAGGCAGGCCAGTCTAGTACCCGCACTCTTTTACTCACGAGCCATGCTGTTGTAACACGTGCAGAATGTGGCTTTGGCATTGTCTTGCTGAAATGAGCAGGGCGTCCATGAAAAAGAGCGTTGCTTGGATGGCAGCGTATGTTGCTCCAAAACCTGTATGTACCTTTCAGCATTAATGGTGCCTTCACATATGTGTAAGTTGCCCATGCCTTGGGCACTAATACACCCCATACCATCACAGATGCTGGCTTTTGAACTTTGCGCCTATAACAGTCCGGATGGTTCTTTTTCCTCTTTGGTCCGGAGGACACGGCGTCCACAGTTTCCAAAAACAATTTGAAATGTGGACTCGTCAGACCACAGAACACTTTTCCACTTTGCATCAGTCCATCTTAGATGAGCTTGGGCCCAGCCGAAGCCGGGCGTTTCTGGGTGCTGTTGATAAATGGCTTTTCGCTTTGCATTGTAGAGTTTTAACTTGCACTTGCAGATGTAGCGACGAACTGTAGTTACTGACAGTGGTTTTCTGAAGTGTTCCTGAGCCCATGTGGTGATGTCCTTTACACACTGATGTCGGTTTTTGATGCAGTACGCCTGAGGGATCGAAGGTCCGCGGGCATTCAATGTTGGTTTTCGCCTTGTAAACCGTGCAGTGATTTCTCCAGATTCTCTGAACCTTTTGACGATATTACGGACCGTAGATGATGAAATCGAAATTTCTTGCAATAGCTCGTAGAGGAATGTTGTTTTAAACTGTTCGACAATCAGCTCACGCATTTGTTCACTAAGTGGTGACCTCGCCCCCATCCTTGTTTGTGAATGACTGAGCATTTCAGGGAAGCTGCTTTTATACCCAATCATGGCACCCACCTGTTTCCCATTTAGCCCGTTCACCTGTGGGATGTTCCCAAATAAGTGTTTGATGAGCATTCCTCAACTCTCTCAGTCTTTTTGCCACTTGTGCCAGCTTTTTGAAACATGTTTGCAGGCATCAAATTCCAAATGAGCTAATATTTGCAAAAAATTACAAAGTTTACCTGTTCTAACATTAAGTAACTTGTCTTTGCAGTGTATTCAATTGAATATAGGTTGAAAAGGATTTGCAAATCATTGTATTCTGTTTTTATTTCTGATTTACTGGCATACCAACTTCACTGGTTTTGGGTTTTGTAATTCTGCTTTTAATCCTCTGGAATCCTTGTTTTGCTCTTCGCTTAAAATTATCAAATGTAATTTTAGAAAAAGTGAGGCCACTACTTCGTCAAAAC
The DNA here is from genome assembly GCA_029692085.1 of Gymnothorax javanicus. Lineage (NCBI taxonomy): Eukaryota > Metazoa > Chordata > Actinopteri > Anguilliformes > Muraenidae > Gymnothorax > Gymnothorax javanicus. Next base: position 9,417,186 of record CM056201.1, read on the forward strand.
AAATTTAATCGGCATTTTAGTAACCATTTATCACAATCACAGACACTTATTACTGGCCACTGGCAATTATTTAAAAATGGGCAATAATAAATGTCATGAAATAAACATCTGTTATTCAGTAAAATAGAGTACTCCTGTGCTCCTGTCTGGCTTTGCTCTGCAGATGCGTTATTGAGCTGAACCTCTTTTCATTAGTTTTCCTTCACTGACCTGCCATATCTGCAGATTAATATCAGTAAAGAGCTCAGGATACCAATGGAATAAAGTAAAGAAGAGCACAGCATCCTCTCACAGATCTTGCACACTGCATCATCAGTACAGATAGCCAGAGGTAACCACACATGCATTTGTTTTTCATTAGCAGCGCTGTATTTGAAAAAAAGTTTTCTATAATGATTTGGAGAAAAACAGCCCAAAAGATACTGTCTGTTTGTACATTATCAAAAATTATGTTCATTTCCCAAACCCTTCATAAGACAAAGGTGAAAATAAAATTAATCAATACTATAATTATCTAAATGTACATTATTAGCTCAGTGTGCCTGTATGTTCCCTTTGTACCTCTACATCTCCAGCAGCTCCTTCCTAAATCTGCACTCATTCACACTGAGGCCCAACGGTCTCTGTTACTCTCTGAGAAATACTACAGTTTTCCTCCTCTGTGGAAATTTTTCAAATACAATCTGAAAGATACAATCGTGTAATTTGGGAACAAATGAGTACAGGTTACAAACAATGAACTACAACATTTCCGGTGTAATTTTCACACACGCCTTCACTGGAGTGACGTCACAGTTACTGAAGCTTCCACTGGGCATATCTGCAGGGGTTCATCATTACCATCACCTTTCAGATAGGGACAGAAGAACGGGAACACTCTCTCAGTAAATGTGTCTCTAAAAGTGTAAATGAGTGACATGTCACTGGAGTTGAAGAAGGACACTTCCCCCCTGTCATAGTCCAGCTGCACCCTGATGCTCTGGGGTTTCCTCTCCAGTATGAGGTCAGTAACTCCTGATGCATAGTAATCCTCACCCTTCCTCAGCTGTAAGACCCAGAATCCTGTCTTTGGGCTGCATGTTATAGTTCCCTTCCTGTTGCTGGACTCTTTCATCACTCCTACATCCCACGCAGGTTTATTCCCAACCTTCACCTCCCAGCTGTGTTTCCCTGAGGTAAACCCCTTAGATCCCAGCACACTCACACAAGAGTTAAACCTCTCTGGGTTGTCAGGATATTTCTGCTCTATTCCTGTGTGTTTCACAGTGGTCAGATCATCAGAGAGAGAGAGCCAGGGGGCTGCAGTATTGGGGTCCAGCGTCACAGGAGCTGAAATATCAAGAAGAGAGATATTTAAAGGGCTGGAGGAAGAGAGATGTTTCAAATACTCTTTTTAGATTTGGTCCCAAACGTAGGAAATAATAAATAAACATGCTGATCTACTGTGGTAATAGTGATTTGAAATTAAAACCTTTATGTATCATTGAAGTAAACAAATCATTTAAACCACAGAAATTCTCATGTATTCTTAATACAGTCAAAAACCACATGATGAGATTCTTTATGAATTGTACATTAATTCTGTGTTTGACTGCGTTCTGATATTAAGCAGAGCAGTGCAGTGCTGCCCACAGGATCGTCCTGTTCGAAAATAAAATGAGTCTCTGTACTGTTGGTGTTTAACACCATTTCAATAATTACAGCTTATTTCTTCAGTCTCATGCTTTCATTAAATGTTAGTAAAGATAAACATGACTGGAGCATCAGCCCCAGATACTCACTGTACTGCACCATCTCCAGCATCTTCTCCCAGACTCTGAACTTCAGGTTACCCAGGTGTTTGGCCACATCTATCAGAGCCCCTGAGAGCAGCTCTGGGTCCTGCAGTGAGCACTGGGCTCTGTAATGACAAGCAGGAGTCAGTCAGGCTCAGGAACTGAAGAGACTTAAACACACAAGATGAAATGAGCTGAGAGTCTGCTTACCTTTCCCTGATGCTCTTGTAGCTCTGAAAAACACACACAAATACAGCATTACTGTACATATGTACACTGACTCAGTACAGACCATTATGAGAGCAGAGGTGACTGCAGAACTGGAAATGCTTGAGGTAGAAAACATCTCCTTAAACTGACAGTCGGTCATGGCTGCTTCCATTCATTTTCCTGCATTAAACTGCACAAGTGTCTGATCGGAATGATTCACTGGCAGGTAAATATAGTTTATTTTTTTGTGCCATATCAGGGAGTTTTTATAATTAATTCAAATTTGAAACAAGTTTTATTTGAGTACAATCATGAGCAATGATAGACTGCATTAAATTTCATATCAACAATGCTAAAATTACAAAATGTGTTATTTTAGATATCTGCCTTGATTAGGGTATTCCCTGAGTGTGAAAAACAACACTCCATTTTGAATAACATCCGTTAAAATGTGAAAAATATTGTGAGTGAAGTTTTACCTGATTGAATCTTTACTAATAGAGGAGAGCTGACTACATCTGAGGGTTGAGTATTTAGTGATTTAATTGTATTGTTAATCCAGGAAAATGATGCAAAATAATCAGTTTATTGGGATGATTTCTGACTCCTCAGCATGAGCCGCGAGGATCATTAGTCTGTATTGACCTTAATGGCAGTTAAATGTATGAGGTATAAAATACCATTTCCACTACAGATCAACAAAATGACCAAAGGCAGATCTGTGGTTCAAATGAAGTTTTCCCTGGGTAAATTATGTATATTGTTTATTTAAAGTTTATTTAACCAGGAAAGACTCATTGAGATGGAAAATCTCCTTCACTAGAGTGTCTGGCCAAGCCAGGCAGCAGCACAGTAATGTTTTAGACGTACAACATATAACAGTCAGAGAGGATCTGATTTCAGGTGACAGCAGGAGTGTATGAGAGGATCTACAGCTGATGTTCCTTCCTCCAGCGCCTTCAGCCTGTTTTCTAAAACACTAAGAGTGAGCAGCTCCTTCAGAGCCTAATTCTCTCTGCAGCAAACTCCAGGCCTCAGCAGCACCTCCCCTAAAAGCCCTTTTCCTTTTTTCAAGATGGATGTCAGGGACAGATGGTCAGAGTAAGTCCTGCTACTGAGTCTCGGAGCGGAAACGGTAACTTCCAGCATTTCTCAGATGGATGAACTTACATACGTATGAAGAGAGGAAGTTAATAAAGGCGTTAAAAATAAGGACATGCCAGTGATTCAGTCTGTAAGTAGACAGAACAGAACAAACAGCCCTCATAGGGAACAATGGCGAGTGAGTGAATCTGTGATGAACCTCAGTGCTCCATGGAGAACAGAGTGCAGTGCTTGAGGGAGTTGAGAAGATGTATGTACATGTATAACATCACCAGAGTCAATTACAGGCAAAAAAAAAAAAAAAGGTAGCAGCAACAAGCCTGCTGTTTGCATCAAAAGAAAAGCAGGACACATTTCTGAAATAAAACCCAGACTCAGCTTCAGCTTGTTTATAAATTGCTGAATGTGATGCTTAAATGAGAATCATCATTCAAAATGCAAAGTACTGATATAAAGATCCTGACATAATCACATTGTGCTGAAACGTTACGATCTACGGAAGGTTCAGTAGCTTCGTCTTTGTATTTGGAAACATCCTAGTATTATTTTGTCAGCATTCAAAATCAGCTTTAAATTTTAAAGTAGTGTTGTACAGTATTAAAAGTCTGTTGTAACAAAGATCTTGATACTGTCAGTCGTAAAGATCATGACACACTGTCCTGATGCTGAAAATCACCTCTGATCCTCTGCATCAAAGTAACAAACTGAGCATCTCAGTATTACTGCAGTAATCAGTATAAACTCACAACACTGTCAGTAAATGAAGCTCCTACCTTCAAAAAGGAGGTATCTTCAGTCTCCATGCTCTTCTCAATAGCTGTGATTGTGTCTGTAAGGATGGAGACGTCTCTTGTGATGTGTTTTATCTTCTCCTCCATTATCTGACTCTTTATCCTCTCTTCCTCCTTCAGCACAGCGAGTCTGGCCTCCTCTTCCTCTCGAAGGAACTGATGAAGCTTCTCAAACTCGCCCTTTATCTGCCTCTCTGTGCTCTGGGCTTGGCTCTGTGATGTAAAAACAGCACTTTATCCAGATAAGAGTAACTTATTTATTTATTGTTATTTATAAATGGCAGCCAGTGTGTTTGTTATTAACGTCGCCCACATTTTTGTGCTGCTTGAAATAATTCCTAATGGCTTTACTCACCCTGATGTGTTCTGCTGTTTTCTTACACTCTTCTTCAGCCTCAGTGAACCTCTTCAGTTTTTCTTTCATAACATTAAGTTCAGGCTTTAGTTCCTCCTGCAATAATGTGAATCAATCATCACTGATTATCATAAATCACACAGCATCACCCCTTTCTGCAATACCAGCAAAGTTCTGTGTTACTCTGTAAGTGCTGGATCGTGGGAAATGTAGTCTGGAAAATAGACCAGCTAAAGACAGGTTAAATATAAAGTGGATTCTGTGAGTATTTGGGCAGCAACAGAGGTTTGGTTCCTGGCTCTGTGCTCCAGCACATACTGTAGTGTGCAGTGATGATTACATTTAACAACATGAAGATAAATCAGAAACCAAGTACCATTCAAGCATTTATTTCACGTAATATTTAATCATATAGATGAAAATAAGTAAACACATTGCAATATATAGTATAAACAAAAATAATAATGTCTCTTTGGGAGAAAAAGTAAATATCCAGTGTGGCCACCCTTTGCTTTGATTGCAGCATTTAATCTTTCAGGCATAGTTTTCATATATTTTTATTTCCTCAATCACTAAACCATTCCATATGGTTTGAAGTTCATTCCACGGGAGATTCTTTCGATGTTACAACAGATTTGCTCAATTGGATTAAAGTCTGGACTTCGAGCTTATCAAGTCATAACTTTTATATCACCAGAAGTTTCTTTCTGACTGAGATAATTCTTGCAGAACTCAGAAGTGTCTTTAGGGTCATTATCTTGTGGAATATTATCCTCAACCCATGAGTCTCTCTCCTTGTCTCTCACAAGGATGCTGCGATACTTCTTTTGATCCATGACTCTGTCGATTTTTATGAGAACACCAGCTCCTTTTGAACAGACTGAACCCCAAACCAAAATATTACCACCTCCATGTTTTACTGAAGCCATTAAACAGTTATTTTTGAAATGTTCTCCAAGTCTATGGCGCACATAAATTCTGTGTTTGGGTGAGAAAATTCTGAATTTTGATTCATAGGTCCAAAGGACTTGTTCCCAGCCGATTGGTGTCCAATCCTTGAATTTCTTGGAAAACTTGTGTATTTTTTTGATGTTTCCAGCTCTTGGCAGCAACACGACCAATCAGACCATTTTCACACAAGTGTCTGGAACAGTGGCGGCTGGTGAACGGGCGATAGGGGAAGCTCAAACCCATCCCTTAAAAATAATGATTGGTCATGACCTGTTTTCAATCATTCATTTAACCCTTAAATGCCCAACTATAGTAAAAGTTGAAAGAAATATCTATGTATTCTGTTAAAATGTCCTGGGGAGGGGCTAATAACAACCCAATAGCAATTTTTAATTTTTGGTGACCTTTGACCTCATTTTAGTTTTGTGACATATATGCCACTCTAAGTTTCTAGGATATAAAGAGAACTTTTGTCCATCATTGTTTTGGTAGTTGAGACATAGCTGAAGTATCAGGAATGGATTATTTTTCATTAGCTTACCTGTTTCTCTACTTTATCCAGTGATGAATGGACGCTGATCTATCGTGTGGATTCCACCATGGGGGCGGCCATATTGGAAAGGTTAGCTGGTGCAGCTAGTGTAGTGTCAGTTCCACTTTTATGCATCAGATGGCAGCACTGATGGTCTAAATATGTCACTATGGGCATTAGGTTGCAAAATTTATGCAGGGTCAGTGGTTCTGACAACCCCCAAAATCGTGTGACAAATTTGTCACGGGGGCATTTAAGGGTTAAATTACCATTTTACCAACTCTGAAAACTCTAGACATTATCAGATGTGGTCAGTTTTCATTAATAACGCATACGAGTTTTAGTGGCATATTTACGTTCCCCTGCTGTAGTCAGCAATTATTCAATGACCACGTAGCCTATGTAAGAGATTCTCCCGCAGAATTGAAGTCCTTGTGCATGGAGATTTATCAGTTTCACCTGCGTTATGACTCCAGACTTCTCACGCTTTTCTTTACTCAGGGGTTGGAGGCAATGCATGTGTTTCATTATCGTTTCAACTGTTTAAATGAAAGATCATTTGAAATATCTTCATGCAATTACATTGCTTCCAATGAGCTTCCCCTATCGCCAGTTCACCAGCCGCCACTCCTCTGGAAATATTAGATTTTGATACTTTCATCTTGTTATACGCAGATAACGAACATCAGAGGTACTTATTTTCCATTTTGCACCTCTATTGCCACTAGTTTTCAGCGAACCAGCCTCTTTTAAACACTTGAGGGTTTCTAACAGTGCCATGGCAGCATTTAACGTCTTCAGCATCATGTAAAGCCACAATGCGGCTACGAATAATCTCAGAGAGCTCCTTCCCTCGTGCCATGGTGTTTAACACTGTGACGCTGCTCACAGTTCATGTCACCTTACATACTGGAACAACTGACCATCAGAGGTAATTCTGCAGAATCATGTTGCTTCAGACCAGTTTTAGCAATTTTTTTTTTTTAGCATCAACAATCATGGAACGAACCTTCAAACATGCATTCAGGCTATGCAAGAGTCAAAAAAATAAAATTTCAATTGTTAAAATTTTTTTTTTCAGTGCTTCTGTTTATTACCCATATTTTTACCTCAGTACACCAATGGAAATGATTTTTTTTCATTCTCATTGCCTACAATAGTATTTTTGAATACATTTTTCACGAATAAATTATTGAGAAGTAATATAGGGTAGAGTGGGGTAAGACGCCCCTGAGGGTAAGATGCCCTTTGCTTATAATTAAATTTCAGCTGTGCCCAGTAGGTGGCTCTTAACTTAAATCGATGCACTGTCACCTGGAGGGAAATGCTCAGCAACAGATGAGTCAACAGAGCAAGTGACATGTGAGAACTCAAAGTGTTTGTGTTTTTACTGTCTTATAAAAAATGACCGAACGAATCATTTTGCCACAAGTATTTGAATGCTTCAGGAGTCTGCAGGACATGTCAGTGTAACTCTCTGATGCCTTTTCTATGCATGAAAGGGGGTCCTGTGTGGTGATAAAAGGAGAAATTGGGGTTAATGAGCCAAAACCAATATGGTAGTGCTGGGGGTAATATGCCCTTTTTGGTTTGGGGTAAGATGCTCCTAGTGAAGGAAGGCATCTTACCCCATTTTGAGTTGTATTCATTCTGTTTTATGAGTTTTTTCTAAAACATTATGTTCTATTTATAGGAAATATATATCAGACATGATAATTTTTATTAAGAACTTGGGAATGGAAAGTTAAGTGTATCCATACATGTTAAAAGTAGGGCCATATGGAGTTACACAATAATGAATCATATACGCATCAATGAGGGCCTTAAAAGAAATATATTGGGTGAAATGCATTATGGTCACTCTTAGTTTTAATGACTTTTCATGGATACTCATATACATTCTATAACGCTACATGTTTATCTAATGTGGTGCCTCATATTTTTTAGTCGTCTACAAGATATAACCATCTTTTCCTTAATGCATTTAATGCCAACAGTACTTTGCCATCTCTTGTGCCTTAGTGTCTAGTCAATTAATAAAAAGTTAAGTTTAGGAGAATGTACCCCTTTCTTCCCCCATTTCTTTAGCAAGGACATTTTTAAAAACATGTTGATCTTTTGTATGATGTGTACCTGCCAATTAAGACAGCTACATTTTGATAATTACTCATGTGAAATGCAGTAAGACCAGTATGTATTAGGCTTTACAAGTTATTCTAGATAACATAAAACAGATGCCCATGGGGGGCATCTTACCCCATCCAGAAGGGCATCTTACCCCAGGGGTGGGGTAAGATAACCTTTTTTTTTAAAAAAAAAGTAATTAAACATTTAAAAATATTTCTATAGTGACTATGTCATAAATCTTTTGAGATGTGGTAGCCAACTTTACATACTATCCATTCAAGCAAAAAAAAATTAATTCATGTTGTTTACCTTCAGTTATGAACATTCCTGCTTAAGGGGGGCATCTTACCCCCTCTACCCTATTAGGACCCCTTTCAGAGGAAAGAGGTGGTGTTTAATCATTACTGCACAATACTTTATGGTTGGAAAACAGTGAAAATGAGATTAATGTAGAGGCTTTCAGCTCTAAATTGTGGGAATTTATCTCAACATTCTGTGAACCATGTATGAATTACAGGTGTTTTCATAGCATTACTGTCCACATACTTACAGACTGTAGGGCCCTCATATCACATCATAGCACTACATGCCATAATGAATTACCTTATAATGAAAACAGTCAAGATTTTCAGGGCATATGATTGCTAAACACCTATTTTACTTGCTTGTGTTATATAACTCACTTCAGATTTCCATGGCCATTATAACATTTATATAATTATTTTTCTATTTCAATTTTTACTTTCAACGCTATCTGCCTTATAAATATTTGATTGAAATATATTGCATCATTTATTTGTCAAGTAACTAGCAAGTAACACAAAATAAAATGTAAGTAACAATTAAGTAGAAAAACAAACATTGTGTTTTATAGGAACACATGCATTTGTAGAGAGTATAAACAGTATAGTTCTTCTCTCCATTGACTGGTTATTCACTCATTGTGCATTTATGTACTTCCTGCTTCATTGATATCATAACTACATGCTACACTGCCTTATTCTCTAAATGTATTTAAAACACCTCATATCAAAGCAGACTGAGTCAGACCTAAATTTGCAACACAAAGACCTTTGAAACAGATATGTCGCTGGCAGGAGAATATGAAATAGACTTTAACAGAATACCTTCAGATCCTGCGCGGCCTCTTCCACTGGACACACCGGGTGGTTTCTGTGTTTTTTTGAAGTCTGACAGACGAAACAGAGAGGCTCTTTATCCTGTTCACAGAATAATAGCAGTTTCTCCCCATGAAGATTACAGAGATCTTCACTTTTTTCTGTAGTTTCTCTCTCGATCTTCTGCTGTAAGTAAGACTCCACAATGTTTTTTAAAGCCAGGTTTACAGGAGGATCATCCATTGAGGACTTTCTCCGGCAGATGGGACACTCTCGAGAGCTCTTCTCTTCCCAGTACTGCTTCAGACACACTTCACAGAAGCTGTGGCTGCATTTTAGAATAACAGCTTCTTTAAAAATATCACAACATACAGAGCAAGTGATCTCATCCTCAGGAATCAAAGCTTTAGCAGCCATTTCACAGACTCAGTCTCACAGTCTGATAGTTTCACTTTCAGTTACACTGAATTTCTGTCAGAACACACCCCATGTCCTTCAAAACAAGAACCGACCTACAGAATTGGCTTGCAGCTCTTGGTCTGTGATAAATTAAAACTATTGAATGAGGTGAGCTTTGTTAGTGCCCAAGTGAAAATCTAAAAGAAGATAGATGTTCAAGAAGAGGAGCCGGGAACCATTAAGTACTCATTATTATAAAACATAAAGTCATTTTAAACCTTAGAGTGCTAAATACAACTATTGTTACTCAATGATGTAAAATATCAAAATAAAAGCAGCTGAAAAGCTATCATGTGGTGACTTGGGAGCTCTTCTCAACAACTCGCCACAGGATAGGTTTTCCACAGCGCAAGGTAATAAAAATTATATTTATCAAAAATTTATTTCAGCGCTCTAAGGTTCAATATAAGGCGGAAATCACAAGTTTGCAGCTGTAGCGGTTGCTTGTGGAGTTAAAGGCAGTCGCTCATGCCAGAATCAGCATCTGCATGTTCATTTTCTATATAGGCGGCAAAGGGAAGTGTTATGCTCACACAGGCAGCAGCACGGTCTGTCTCTCTCTCTCTCTCTCTCTCTCTCTCTCTCTCTCTCTTTCTGTCCTCGAGCTGTCCCCCCCCTCTTCTTTTTTCTTCCCCCTCTCTCCTCTAGGCCTCCTTTTTTTCCCTTGGTGTTGTGGTTTGTGATGTAACGTAAGTTTTGTGCTTGAACAATGTCCTAATAAAGTGGGCTTTAAACCTCAATCTCAAATCTCTCTCTCTCGGTCTCTCACGGAGTGTATGCTGGGAGTTGGGGGTGCGTTTGGTGAGAGCGTGTGCTGAGAGTTTGGTGCGGCTTTTTTTTTTAAACTCTTGCACTTGCTAAATTCTTTTTCTATTTCATTTTCTATTTCTGCATGTTTCATTGACGCTAAATAATTTGCAACAAGGGTAAGTTGGAAAACTTTTTCTATTATTCCCGGGAGGCGAGATGGCGCTAAGGGAGACGCCGTCTCTGTCTATCCGGCATTGGATAAGGGTTGTTCCGTCAGAGACGCAAATAACGGTCGAGGATGTTCTCCTAGCAGCAGGAGAACAGATTGGCCACGAAAACTTGTTGCATGCTTCTCGCATGCATAAAGCTGTTGTAGTTTTTCTGAAGGAGGAGCGTTTTGTCGTTCAGTTAATTTCCAGTGGAATTTATATTAATGATGTTTTCACGCAAGTTTCCCCATTAGCTGTCCCGTCCGCGAATTTTTTTTCCCTGAACCTTTCAGGCAGTATGGTAGACTCTTGTCCAATCAGAGATCGGCGCGAACATGACGTCATGCATATTATTCAAATATCAGAAGTTGTATGGCGTTGTATTTGACAGTTGACCACCACAGGGCAAGAATAATCAAGTGGCAATTGAAGACACGGCTTCTCTCCCCATGCGATTTTAAAGCTACAAAATAATGGGCTACATTCAGTATAAAAAAAATTATTTAATTATAATTAGGTCTATGTACTGGCATTCATTTCAGAACCCTTCAGCTTAATGATGGTAATTTTGGTGACTAGTATGTGGTTTCGTCCGTTTATATTTTCCAATCGGACAGCTGTATTTTTTACAGCAAGTTGCGTGACCGTGCTGCAAAAACAGGTGTAAATACTTGTCGCCGAAATTACCTTAATTCGCTGAAGAGTTCTGAAATTCCGCTCTCGCTGGAAAAAAATACCGTTGCTGAGTGCCAGTGCATAGACCTATTTATAATTATCTCCGCCATGGAGATAATGCGATCGAGTCGGTTTATTTATTTATTTATTTATTTATTTGTCCGTCCTTCTGTCTGTCTGTGGACAGGATTTCTCGGAAACTACTGGACGGATCTTCATGAAATTTTCACCAGAGGCAGATCTTGGGCCAGGGACGACTCCATTAAAATTTTGTGATGATCCGGATCCGGATCTGGATTCTGGATCCGGATCTGTATTTACAATCTTAGTGGCATATCTTGGAAAATACTTGACGGATCTTCATGAAATTTTCACCAGAGATAGATCTTGGTCAAGGGACGACTCCATTAAAATTGTGTCATGATCCAGATCCGGATTTGGATTCTGGATCCAGATCTGTATTTACAATCTCAGTGACATTTCTCCGAAACTAATGAACAGATTTTGATCAAATCAAGGTGGAAAGTGATTGCGCAATCACACCCGAGGGTAATTGTCCAGTCAGGCCACTGATTGCGCTATCACACCTGGCGGCCATTGTCCAATCACGCGCCAGCGGCGTGATTATCCAATCACACCACTGATTGCGCAATCATACACCGCAGTGATTGTCCAATCACGGCCTGTGCAGTCACATCGATGCGATTGCGCAATCACACGATCATCACGTGACATCATGGTCACGTGATGATCATGTGGATCGCTTCTGTACTTTGATGACGGCTTTGGAGAATGGATGCTTCAAACATACAAAAAATCCCATTTAAACTTGTCACATGGGTGGTCCTGAAATCTTCCAAAGAGAAAGATCTTGCATTTGTATCAACATCATCCCTTGGCGGAGATCAGAAATCTTGGATTGCTCTTGTTAAATTATTTTTCTGTACTGAATGTAGCCCATTATTTTGTCGCTGTTAGATCGCATGAGGGAGAGAAGCCGTGTCTTCAACTGCCACTTGATTATTCTTGCCCTGCTATGGAGGACCAAAAATGACTTAAGTATAAATAAATAAATAAATAAATAAATGAATAAATAATTGCTGAAATTAATATATAAATAAATAAATGCAAAAATAAATGCTGAAATAAATGAATAAAATATTATATTTAAACATGACATAAATTAATGCTTTAAATTTATTTCTACATTTTTACATTTATTTATTTATTCATTCATTTATTTCTGTGTCCGTATGCTAATTAAGTGGGAGATCCTACCCTCAGTGTGAAGCTAGATTGGTCAATAAGGAGAGCCAGACAGAAGCAAACGAACCTTTGTGAATCTTCCCTGTAAAGTGAATTGAGTGTATAAATCTGCTTTCACACCGGACGTGAAGCGAAGTTTTAGCACGACAGATTACATTCAAAGTCAATGCAAAGACTTGAATACACGCGTGTCGCGTGTATTCGCCTCTTTTCATTGACTTTGAACGATCTGTCGTGCGAAAAAAATCGTTTCGCGTCCAGTGTGAAAGCCGCTTTAGTCGCACGATGTTTGCGATCTAGTTCGGGTATAATGGCTTCGACTGGCAAGACCGTTAGCAGAGCAGCTGCGGGATGTGGCTGACCAGCTCGAAAAACTAGCAGCTAAATGCAGGAATTGCACCGACCTCTGCTTGGAAGATAAATATAGCTAGAGTTAAACCGCGAGCATTTATGATATACTCTATGGAACTGTCACCTTGGTAGGCTAGCGAACTAGCTAGCTAAGCCAGCGAACTAACGTTAGCGAGTTAGCTAGCGAGCAGTTATATTTGGTATAACATACATGCTCGCGTTCAACTGTAGCTAAGTGAGATCGCGAAATAATAGATTATTTTTATTCATTTATTTTCTTTTGACTTCCGTGCACCAAACTGTTGGTTAGCTAGGCTAGCGAACTTGCTAGCTAAGCAAGCGAACTAACATTAGCTGGCTAGTCTCGCTCAGGACAGAAGTAAAAGCTGTTTTAGTTGGCGCTTCAGAACGACCAAGAGCACTTTCGTTATGTTGATATCTAAATGCAGCTTTTTTCTCTCTTGCATTTGCCCCTTCTGTGGTTTTGCGTGTTTTTGGTTTGCATCATTTCTGTTTTTTTGCAGTAGCGTATCTCCAATTGGAGATGTTTTTGGCGGTTGCAGCGTGTTTTCCCCTGTAGGCCACCGCCGTGCGATTCTTAACTGCGGCTGAAATGCTATATTTATCTTCCAATAACAGATCGGTGCAATTCCTGCATTTAGCTGCTAGTAACCCGTGTCAATTGCACAAGTTTCAGCCAACAGTTAGCTCACTGGTTTGGTAGCATCGACTTTCGTGTTCACGAGTCAGCAAGTTAGCACGCAAGGAAGAAGTAGTAGACCTGAGTCGATCACACTCCTCTAACCAATCCAGATTCTGACTGAAGCTAGGACCCCCCTCCGAATTAGCATATGGACACAGAAATAAATAAATAAATATATAAATGCAGAAATGTAGAAATACATTTAAATCATTTATTCATTTATGTCCCGTTTAAATAGAAATTTTCATTTCGTCATTTGAGCATTTATTTATTTATTTCCATATTAATTTCAGCATTTATTCATGCATATATAAATTTATTTATTTTAACATTTATTTCTGCATTTATTTATTTGTTAATTTCAAGAATTATTGATTCATTTATGTATTTATTCCTATATTTATTTATTTATTTATTTATTTATTTATACTTTAGTCATTTTTGGTCCTCCATACCCTGCGAGTGGACAGCTGTCAAATACAAAGCCATACAACTTCTGATATTTGAATAATATGCATGACATCATGTTCGCGCCGATCTCTGATTGGACAAGAGTCTACCATACTGCCTGAAAGGTTCAGGAAAAAAAAAATCGCGTCCCGTCCACACGGATCACAGTATCGGAGGTACTGCCTTTCATCCCTAATGAAGCGCGGGGGCGAGAGCTACGGCGTTTCGGGAAGTTCGCAAGTGGTTTTAAAACTGTCAGTTTGGGCTGCAAGGATCCTAAACCTAAACGTGTTCAGTCTCTTCGAAGGCAAGTATTTATGTTTCTTGATTCTCCTAATTACAGCCTAGAGGTATCATTTCGAGTGAAATTTGAAGATGGATTTTACATGGTATATGCTAATTCTGGGAGTATGAAATGCTTTGAGTGCGGTGACGTGGGACATAAACGATTGTTTTGCCCTCATTATCAGGAAAGGGTGCGAAGTGTAGATATAGATATTGATATGGACAGTGCCCAGCGTTCACATGCTGATCCTGGGGAGGGGCCTAGTATACAGACATCGCAGACACAGGTTTGTCAAGTGGAAAAGAGTGCTTCCCAAAGGGCAGAGTCTGAGAATGAAAATGAAATTGTGGCAAACATTCCCACTGGGAAGGGAGAGTCTGCAGAATCGATTCCCGTCGTGAATGCAGTTGTTTCGTCTGGCGGCAGCGGGGAGTCTTGCAGGAAAGGCATGAAGCGGCCTGCTTGCTCCTCTGTAATGACAGACGCGGATGCAGATTTACCGGAGAAAACTGCGTCAACTCAGAATAGCTTGAATAGTGAGGCTGAGGATGTAGAGTTTGAGTCGGACCTCTGACAGTGTGTCTGTAACGTCGGATACACAGTAGGATCTGTATACATTGGAGCAGGTTAATGATTTTTTGGACGAAACGTTTGGAAAATCTGTCAAAGTGCACTGTAAAAAGTCCTTCAATGGCAATGTTCAAATTACTTAATTTTAAAATGTATATTTAGTACAATAAATTGATTTTGTCTTTTTTTACTGACTGTTTAAGTTACAGAAAAGTAAAAAGTGCTCATATTTTAGTAAATTAAAATTTTCTATCATAAATTTGATTTTCTGGTACTCCACAATAAATTGATTTCACGAAACTTATTTTAAAAACGTACTCAATAAGTAAATTGTCAGGACCCGCCCACATGCAGTAATTGGAGAACACATTTCAGCATTGTAATTCTTCAGTAGACATGTTGAATCTGCAAGTCAGACCTTGTTTAATGTGAAATATGGAGTAGAAGAGTGAAGAAAATGGATTATTAGTATTTGGCAATGCAGGGCGGACTGGCCATCGGGTGTACCGGGAGTTTTCCCGGTGGGCCGCTGAGTCAGTGCGCCGGTCTGGCCGGCGAAAAGACCTAAATCGCAGATGCGTAGACGGCCCACTGGTGGCCGGTAAACCTCACCAATGTGAGCGATAGCGTAGCGGTGTCGCCTTGTTCAGCGTTACCGCCTTAACCCTTTAAGGCCTAATGCAAAAATCCCAGCAGAGAATCATGCTGCCATGTTTACCATAGTAACCTGTGTTTGGGATGAAGCACAGCTTCTCAGCTTTCAGGAACAGTTGGAATTTTTTTCTATTGCGCAAAACTTACAGTAATTACGGTACTTTAAAAATTACGCGCATATCTGTGTCGGCAACGACACGTTCTTAAAATGCGTACAGGCTGTCCTGGTTCAAATGGGTTAACACGAAGACTTTTTATTCCTGTATTAAAACGGCAAAGGATGATAACTACTACGCCCGCGGTCAGGGATTTCGATTTCATCTCTATAAACACACATCCTGCTGCAGTTTACGTAGTCTGATTAGCAACAGTTGCTAAAACTAATTGGTTGTATAACAGTCCACTTTATTATCGATTGCACTGTTTAAGTTGCTTCACAAAGTTATGACTCGTTTTCTTATGTGCATAAATTATGACTTAAAATGCCCCAGATAAACTCCAACTGTCTGGTCTTTTTTTTTTTTTTGCGCCTTACAAGCTTGTGCGCATGCTTGTTGGATATGTTTTCAAGCACAGCAACTACGAATTTAAGCAGCACATCATTAAGTTTGGATTACTAGATCTTCACCGAGGCGATGTTAATTGGTCAGCGATTTATGAAACTATGAACATTGATCGCTCTGAAAAATTTTTTTTTTTGCTTTGCTACGCCTCCACCGCAGACATTTTCCTATCCATTTTAAAGATATGCTCCTCCTTGCCGCTTGTCATCACTTCTCGAGCGCACCCAGTAAAAACAGCTGGAGGAGCGTTTTGCAATTAGTTTGATTGGCAACAGGTCAGTAACATGACTGTGTATAAATACAGCATTTGAGAAAGGCACTTTTTCTTAGAAGTAAAGATGGGCAGTAGTTTACTGATCTGCATCTAAAAATTTCTCAATGTGAATTGCGAAGACATTGATTATGCCACCATCTACAATGCATAGACGATTCAGAGAATCCGGGGAAATCTGTGCGCAAGGGACTAGGCCGAAGGTGAATATTGGATGCTCGATCTTCTGGCCCTGAGGCTGCGCCGCATTAAAAACAAGTATGATTCTGCGCTTGAATTCACTGCATGGGCTCAGGAACACATCCGCAAATCACTGCGTGATCAGCGTTTGCTGTGCAATCCATAAATGCAGGTTAAAGCTGTATCATGGATAGAAGCAATATGTGAACACAATCCAGAAATGGTGCCATCTGCTCAGGACCAAAGCTCATTTTAAAAATGGCTTTCCATTTTACCTCAGTCCATTTTAAACCATTTTAAATGTGCTTTGGCCCAGAGTAGATGGCAGCATTTCTGGATTTTTACATATGGCTCGACATGATACAGCCTTAACTAGCACTTGTGGATTGCACGGTAAACTGTTCACAGACAATGATTTCTGGAAGTGTTCCTGAACCCATGCAGTGAATTCCCATGCAGTATCATACCCATTTTTAATGTAGTGCCGTCTGAGGGCCCGAAGATCGCGAGCATCCAATATTCACCTTCGGCCTTGCCCCTTAAGCAAACACTTCTCCAGATTCTCTGAAGTTTTTGTATGCTGGATGGTGGGATATTCAAAGTCTTCACAATTCAAGATTGAGAAGCCTTTTTCTGAAATTCTCAATTTCTAGATTTAGATTGGTGAACCTCTGCCCATCTAAGAGACTGCCTCTCTAGAATGCTGTTTTTATACCCAGTCGTCTTACTGACCTGATGCCAATTAACCTAATCAGTTGCAAAATGCGCCTTTTCTTTTTACTAGCACCACTTTTCCAGCCTTTTGTTGCCCCTGTCCCAACTTTTCTTAAATATGTTGCTGGCATCCAATTCAGAATGAGCTAATATTTCCAATATTTTTCATTAAATGTCTGAATTTCAACATTATGCCGTCTATGTTCAGTTGTGAATAAAATGTAAGTTTATGAGATTTGCAAATCATTTCATTCCATTTTTATTTACATTTTACACAATGTTCCCACTTCATTGGAATTGGGGTTTGTAGTTTAATACAGTACTTCCCAAACCTCTGCCGGAGGACCACCTGTCCTACATATTTTAGATCTCTTCCTGCTCTAGCACAGGTGATAGGCATAGGTCTCTCAGGAGGAGCTTAACAGGTAGGATGAATGGTGCCAAGAACCCCAAAGGGTCATAGGCAGATCTGACGACCGACAAGATTCCTCTCCTCGTACATGGTCTTTCTTGCACCTCTATCTTCAATCTGAAGGTGTCAGAGTCTGTGCACCATTGAATACCTAACGCTCTCTCCATGGGAAGCTGACCCATGTCGAGATCAAGATCTTTGACCTGAGTTGCTCGGTCCTGCTCTGGGATCGACGACAGTAAGGCTCTGCTGTTGCTCGTCCACTTGTTCAAATGAAAGCCTCCACTGAGACATAACGTCTTCAGGTCTTGGGCGAGAGCAACAGCGTTTTCATCCGATGTCACTGACTTCAAACAGTCATCTACGTAAAAGTTGTTTAAGACTGTTTCAACTGCTTCAGGTGTGGTTCTCTCCTGACCGTCTTTGGCTGTTCTCCTCAACAGATATGAAGCACAGCTAGGGGAGGATTTGGCTCCAAACAGGTGTACACGCATCCTGTACTCCACTGGATCTGACTTCACCGCAAGAAGCGCAACAGATCTGTATCCTCATCCGGCACTTTGACTTAGTAGAACATAAGTTCGATGTCCGCCATCATGCCTACCGTTTCTTTCCTGAACCTTAGTAGGACACCGAGCAGAGTGTTTGTGAGGTCTTGGCCCTGCAGTAACTGGTCGTTCAGAGATACACCTTGATAAGAAGCAGTACAGTCGAAAACAACTCTTAACTTCTTCTTCTTGGGATGGCGTACGCCATGATATGGGATGAACCACACCTTACCATCACTGCGATCCAAATTCTCTTCAGGGACTCTCTCGGCGTAGCCCCTCTCTAGCAGGTCTGCCATAAATCTGTTGTATTCACTGTGGGAGTCAGGATTCTTGTGGAGCTTTCTCTTGAGACTAATGAGGCGCTGTTCAGCTACTGACTTGTTGTTTGGCATCTTTGACTCTTTGTCTTTCAAGGGCAGCCCAATGCAGTAGTGACCATCTATCAGCTGGGTTGACTCTTTGACTGAACACAGGAACTGAAGATCTTCATGTGACATCTCAGTTTTGTCATCATATCTTCGTTCCGGGAAGTCAGCATTGTACTGCTGAATTAACAGCTCTTTGATGTTCGAGACTGAGATGCGGTTTACTGAGTGAGTTAGTGGTTCACCATTAGCTGACTTAGTGCCTCTTCTTATTGGTCCATTAATGACCCATCTTAGGGCTGTCTTCACAGTGTATGGTCCTCCGCCTCTGCTATTTATTACCCTCCAGGGTTTGATGTTTTTTTAATCATTGGTACCAATAAGCAGGCTGACCTCTGCTTTGATGCACGGGATCCGTACCTCTTGAAGATAATGCCACCTGCTCACATCACTCTGCTGAGGTATGTTTTCCTTTTTTAATGGTATGCTCTTTTGAGTAAACACCTGAGGTAGCTCATTGTAGTTTTCTTCTTCTAGCCCACCCACCTCCAGATCACACAGGACATAGCTGCTCACTTTGTTGGTCTGGCCCATAGTGGTGAGTAAGAGCTCTGTTTTCCTACCTCGAACATTGAGCTGGCGCATGAGGTCTTCCGTGCAGAACGTCGCCGTGCTTCCTTAGTCCATGAAAGCATAAGTCTCGATTACCTTGTCACTTCGTTTGGTTTTTATTTTCACTGGTACGATGGCGAGGACACATTTTTTATTACCTGCTCCAGTAGCTCCACTTTTCATGTTCTGTAGCCACAAAGGCGCTTGCAGCTTCATCCATACCATCAGTACTGGCATCTTCATTACTTTCAGGTGTAACTGTAACTTCCTTGGCTACATGAAGAACACTGGGGTGCTTTGCGGAACACTCTTGGCATTGCATTCTCCTTTTGCAATCCTTACTCGGGTGACCTTGAGTGAGGCAGCTAAAGCAAAGGCCCTTTGATTTCAGGAAGTTAATTCTGTCTTTAGAGCTTTGTTCCTTTATCTTATAACAGGAATTCAGGGTATGGTTCTTCTTCTGGCAGAATAAGCAGGGGCGTTGAAAGGCATCGGCTTGTTTGACTGACTTGGATTTTTTTCTCAGACTTCACACCTTGGATGCCGTCTTCTCCAACCGGAGAGACACTTGTTGCAAAGCTGCTACTTTTAGGCTTACTTCCCTTAGCTCCTTCGGGCTTCTCTTTTCGTTCTGAGCTGATGTCCAAGATGTCTCCAAAGAGTGGATCATTTGCGACCTTTGCCTGCCTGTTGATGAAGTCAACCAAGTTCGAAAACCTGGCTCTTCAACCTGTCCGCTCTTGGATCTCAAAGGCTTGATTTCGCTTATCGCTCTTTTCAGCTTGTAGGGGGAGTTTTGAGATGACGGTTTCCATATTGATTGGGTTGTTCATCTCATCCATGAACTCCACATCTTCCATAGTGTTTCGACACCCTATCAGAAACAGTGCATATGCATTTAAAGCATTCCTGTCCTCTGCCTTAATCTGTGGCCATTCCAGCGCCTTTTTCATGTAGGCTGTGGTGATCCTCAGCTCGTCACCATAGTGCTGCTGAAGTAGCCTCCTGGCTTCCTTGTAGCCTTTCTCAGGTTGCATGTGTTCACAACTACAAACAAGGTCACGTGGTTCTCCACTTGTATACTGCTCTAGATAGTACAACATATCTTGCTGGCTATCAGTCTTATTTTCTATGACCTGCTCGAATGCTCTCACAAATGAACGGTAGGTAAGAGGATACCCTTTGAATACAGGTATGTCCTTTTGAGGGAGCTGAGACATATTCTGCTGCTTAACTAGCATTTTTGTGATTTCGTTTTGGCACTCCATCACTTCATAAAGACCTTCAGAAGCTGCTGACTGCTGTGAATGAGCTGAAGAACGTATTGCACCGGCTGCTGCATGTGGAGCGGCTGCTGCAGGTGGAGCGTGGCTTGATTGGCGTGCGGAGGCAGTGTATTTCCTTTGCTGAGGTTCACATGACTCTTCAATGCAAGAGGGTGGAGCGGATTTTATTGTCCGTGGTTTTTATGACTCCTTAATGCCACTTGTGCCCTTAGAACCTGCCACACATGACATTTTTGATTCATAGTAATCATTTATGCCATCATGCCATCTTTGTAAACCTTTAGCTTGGTATCTGAGGCTGCAATCCGGGTTTCTTGCTCCTTCAGTACCTTTAAATGTGCCTCTTCAAGCTCTATTTCCTGCCTTTTCTTCATAGATGCAGCATGTGCTAACAGCTTTTCTCGCTCTGCCTCTAACCTCAAACGAGCAGAGCTTGTAGTGGACACCTGTGATGCCTCGGTTCTAGTACTTTGGTCTATTTCTCTTTCTTCTTCGTCCAGAAGAGGTAGTATTTCTTCATTAATGCTATTAAATTCTTTTAAGAGCAATCCAAAACCACACAACTCTTCCTCTTCTATGTATTTAGCATGCATTGCATTTTCGCTAAGCCTTTTCAATCTCATTCCTTTTTACGAGTAAGATGCGCTTAGTTTACCTTTTTTCAGGCTCTTAAAGGGGACCTCGGATGCTATATTTCCAATGTTATATTTTGATCTTGGACTCCCCTAGAGTACTCCTGATCGTTCAAAGCCCAAACAGGGTCCTTATTTAGCTCATACTGCCATCCTCAAAAACCCCATTTGTAGTCCATAGTAGTCTCTGCCTGAAACGCCTCATTGGGGTGGCTCTTCTGCTATGGCCCCCACTCCCCCCCGTGTACCCACTTTCTTCTGACTGGCCAGCTCTGTGGAGGGCGGAGTTGGGCGGACGAGGCAGCTGAACGCAGTTTCCGGTCTCAGAGTGAAACGTGAGACGGTCTGCCATCTGAGCCAAGGAATCAGCGGGGAAATTCTGCAATCAAATGCAGTACATGTGTATAGATCTAATGAAATTAACTTGTTCTCATAAACGCAACGGCGAAAGTGGAGGACGCAGTGCGAAAGTCTGGCAGCTCAAGCACGAATTTGCTATCGGCTACAGTTTGCTACGGCAACAGTTGGTGAGTACCGCGGTTTTTCTACTCCTAGCTAGGATGCAGGGGAAGCTAGAATCCACCCCATATAGACACATTTGTAGAACGGGTTGACATGCCCAAGTGTAGATCGGAGACCGTAGAAATCCGGTGGGTCTGAGTTTAGATGGAAACATGGACAGTGAGGGGCGCTAAAAGTGGACCAACAGCTTATGGACTGCTTCGGTGTGAATTAGGACCTGCTGGTTCATGTGCATAGCTGTGGTGTGTTGTTAGCGTGGAGTAACAAACAGCTTCCGCGCTGGTATATGATGGAGGGGCGAAAGCTCCAAGCTAAACGGCCTTTTCGGAAATTGCCTGTGGTAATGGTTTACTTATTGCTTCGGAATGACCAGCTTTTCCTCGCGGAAAATGGGTGCATTATGTATAGCGTGCGAGAGCTAGACAGAGCTCCGGTTATGTCATGTACATAATACAGGTTTCACAGACCGTAAGTTCCGTCTGCGTGAACCGTTGCTTATGTGGAGCTAGCAAATCGATCACTTTTACAGGAAAGAATTTAATATTCAATCGATGGGAATGCAGAGAAATTGTTTGTTATACCGGACACATTATAAGCTATGCGCTTCCCTATAGCTTTCACCGGTAGTATCAGAGAGCTTGCCCAGACATTGGAGATGTATCAGGCTGACCCCAGTCATGGATAAGTAAGTTTATCGTTTCATAAGCACCCAAAAACGCACCCCAAGCTCTGCAAAATCTACGTCTGGTCTAACTGCAGCCCAACTCGGCAGACACATACAGCACCTCTCCGGTTAGCTTCAACTGTAGTGGCTACAGTCGAGCAATGTTGTGATGAAACTGCCACATTAATGCTTACCGAAGTAACACAAGCATACCGATCATAATTGCTGCATATAAGTTAACCAGGAGCATTTTTAATTAGCAGAGCACGCGAACTAACATGCAGTAGCTGATAAGCGGTCATGACTTTGAATGTAATCTGTCGCTACGAAAAGATTCGCTTTCAAGCGTCCGTGTGAAAGCTGCTTAACGCGTCCATAACGCCTGTATTCGCGTCTTTGCATTGACTTTGAATGTAGCTAATCTGTCGCGCGAAAAATTCGTTTCGCGTCCGGTGTGAAAGCGGCTTGACGTGCCCAAAACGTGTTTTCGCGTCTTTGCATTGACTTTGTCTAGGCTAATCTGTCCTGCAAAAAATTTGTTTCGTGTCTGATGTGAAAGCAGCTTTATGGATAGTACGCGACAGCTAGAGAGAGCTCGGTTATGTTATGAACATAATACAGGTTTTGCAGACTGTAAGTTCCGTTAGCGCGGACAAGTTGCTTATGTGGAGCTAGCGAATTGATCACTTCTACAAGAAAGAATGACTTATTTAATCTCTGCCTTTTTCGGCTTTTTATTAGCCACAACAATTTCTAAAGGGGGATGAAATTATGTCAAGGTAGTGCAGAGAAATCATTTGTAAACCGGTAGAGCTTCTGCGTTTCGCATTGCTTTCATGGTGGCACCAGAGAGCTTGCTCAGACATTTGTGAAGTATCCGGCTGATCCCGGTCATGGATAAGTGAAGCGATCACTAACTGTAGTGGCTACAATCGGGCAAGGTTATGATGAAACTGCCACATTGATGCTTACTGAAGTAACACAAGCATACCAATCAGAATTACAGCATATAAGTTAACCAGGAGCATTTTTAATTAGCAGAGCACGCAAACTAACATGCAGTAACGTTAGCTGGTAACCGAGCGGTCATAACCACAGAGACAAACCCTTGCAATACAGGTTTTACAGACAGCAAGTTCTGTTACTGTGAACAGTTGTACCAAGCATCCAAATTACAAACAAGTATTAAAAGTTAGCTTCGAATGAGGTTTATGTTCACACACCTTCTGTAGAATTTCCCCTGATATCACTCTTGCATATTTAGGACGCCAACATTAGCAACAGTAACTTGGCTACATTAGCCACTCTGCTACAGCCACAATCAACTGGCTATCACGTAAGGTCGGCTTATGCAGTAAAAAGCAACGACAGCTTCTGTGTCTGTGAGTCAAGGACAGTCGCGACCGATACAGGCTTTATCTTCAGATATTTTAGAAAGCCTGCACTTGAGGCCAGTTGTTAGTGCTAACTATCGCTTGCGGTCCTGCTAGCCACCCGTAACACGCTAGCTTCACTTACATTATTTGCTGTTATATCATTACTTACAGCGTGTGGCTCCGAGCGCTTGATCGACGCAGCTGCTTCAGGTTTGAGAAGCAGCTGAAACGCTTATCCTGTGTCGAATTATCCTTTATTGACAAAACTGTCTTTGGTGAAATGCTGAGCACAATCAGCTAACGTTCCTTTGGCCGTGGCTGTTTGCTGCCAGCAAACAAAAAAAGCTACCCACTGATTTCTGGTGGCATCATCTTTTCAAAGAGAAATATTTGTTTTTCTTTGCGTCCAAAAGTAAACGGACAAGTAGCTTTGGGAGAGATACTAACAAAATGCACCTCAAATCATCTGTGGTTCTTCCTATGTATTTCCAAAAGTGTCGACGCTACTAAGGCATAGTATGATTTGCCGTTGCTAGTGCCTGCTAGAATAGTTTCTGGTGCGGGCAGGTCTAGCGCAGTGGTTGGCTCTGGCTAGTTCTGTACTAATTGGACGGCACAAC
Source organism: Gymnothorax javanicus (assembly GCA_029692085.1). Classification (NCBI taxonomy): domain Eukaryota; kingdom Metazoa; phylum Chordata; class Actinopteri; order Anguilliformes; family Muraenidae; genus Gymnothorax; species Gymnothorax javanicus. The sequence continues at coordinate 9,441,290 of CM056201.1, forward strand.
CTGACGTCAGGTTTTGCCCAGATCTCATGAAGATCTCGGGAGGAGTTGTTCAGAGAGGAAATCACGCTCACGAAATCACGTTCTTGGATTACGGCAAAACCCCTGTATCTTATGTTTAGAAACTTTTCAGAGGTTGAGCATGGACAACCAACATTATAACATTACTAATATTTATTAAAAGAAGGATCAGCATCCGAGGCCCCCTTTAACCTACCATCTGGCTCTGAGCGAGGCGGAGAAGATCGCAGCAGTGGTGACCCACCTCATAGGAAGAGCGCTTGACTGGGCGACAGCTGTCTGGGAGGAGTCACGCTTAACAACGATGCCAATTTTCTCCAGCAGTTTCGCATGGTCTTTGACCACCCCAAGAAGAAGACTGGGGACCAGCTGCGGAGCTGAGCCAAGGCAGTAACACCGCTGTGGATTATGCCCTCAAGTTCCACACCTTGGCAGCAGCCAGCTGCTAGAACGAGCCTGCACTCCAGGCCATCTTCAGGAGGGGCTAAGTCCAAAGCTAAGGGCGGAGATGGCCTGCAGGGACCTAGAGATGTCACTGCCAATCGTGACATCAGTGCAGCCATCAGCCTGGACCAGCTCCTTCAGGAGAGGCAGCACGCTCAGCCCAGACGCCCCACCCAGCTGCATTCTGCGGGACTGGAGCCAATGGGCGTCTTAGGTTGACGATTAGTTCTTTTGTTTTTGATATGTTGAGTAAGAGATTATGGTCTGTGCACTAGGTCACTGCTTGGTTGATCTGTGCACGGTATGCAGTTTCTTGGTTGTTGGTGATGAGTCCTATGATAGTTGAGTCGTCGCGTGCTTGTACAGGATGACAGAGCTATGGTGGGATGTGAGCTGGTTTGTGTAGAGGAGAATAGCCAGGGTGCGAGAACACAGCCTTGGGGTGCGCCTGTGCTGAGGAACAGAGGGAGGATGTGTTATTGTTGATCTTCACCTTCTGTTGCCTGCCCCAGAGTAAGCTGTGAATCCAGTGACAGATGCATGGGTCAATGTTCATGTCCAGTAATTTATTGAGCAGTTTGGCCGGGTTTATTGTGTTGAATGCAGACCTAAAATCCATGAACAGGATGCGGGCATATGTGTTTGCGGACTCCAGGTGCTTCAGTATGGGGTGAATTGCTAAGTTGACGGTGTCCTCAACGGACCTGTTGGCTCTGTATGCAAGTTGGCATGGGTCCATGAGGGGGGTGGTGACAGTTTTCAGATGCCTGAGTATGATGCGCTCAAATGATTTCATGACTGCCGATGTCAAGGCAATGGGTCTGTAGTCATTGAGACAGGAGATGGTCTTGGTCTTGGGAACCGGGATGATGATGGATTCTTTGAAGCACTTGGGTACTGAGCTTTGACAGAGGGAGGTGTTGAAGATGTTGGTGAAAACCCTGGCCAGTTCTGCAGCACAGTGGTGGAGAACGGAGGGGCTGATGTTATCTGGACCAGCGGCTTTATTCCTCTGAAGTCCCCTGAAGGTTCTCCTCACCTCTTCCTCGTAGATGGTATAAGGGGTCGGGGGGAGATGGTGATGGAGCTGGTGCCTGCTGAAACCTCCCATAGAAAGTGTTGAGTGTGTCAGGAAGCTGATTGTTGCTGTCAGGTATGGGAGTGGGTTTCTTTTTGTAGTTTGTCATAATTTGGAATTTTTTCCTGATGAAACGTGTGTCATTAGTAGTGATTTGTTCTTCTAGTTTAGTGGCATAGTTGGATTCGGCTCTTCTTATCGCAGATCTCGGTTTGTTTTTGGCAGCCATATATTGTTATTTGTTGCCTGACAGGTGTGCCGAGTTTTTCTCCTTTCTTAATTTTTTAATGTCCTTGTTAAACCACAGTTTATTATTGTTGTAGTGTTTGACTTTTTTAAGTGGTATGCACAGGTCCGCGCAGAAATTGGCGTATGATGTCACTGCTTCAGTGACATCGTGGAGGTCACCTGCAGCATGGAAAACATCCCAGTCTGTGCACGCGAAACGACCCTGAAGTTTATCGATGGCTTCAGGGGACCAGCACCGAACAAGTTTTGTTAGTTTAAAAGTTAGTTTAAAAAAAAAGTTAGTTTTTATGGAGACAAATGAAATTTTGTGCACGCGCTACTGTTCATGACCTTGATTGGTTTTGAAAATGGGATTCCTTGGTGGTGAAGGATACTGGATGATGGGGTCGTCTCGTTCAATAATGTCTTATGTTACAGCTGCAGACTGTTCCTCCTTTAATCCTTTTCAGGAGTAAGAGGCATGCGTTTAGTTTCGAGGCTGCTATTGCATATTATCTGTTTTGCTTAATACTTAATTTATGAATTTGGTGCCGTTTTCACCCTCTTGCCCCTTGTAATCCATCATGATGATTGGCATGCTGTCTGTCTGTAGGAGGTGGAGCTTCTGATTGCGAAGAAGATCCACCCCCAGATCATCATCTCTGGATGGAGGAAGGCTACGCTGGCTGCCCGCGAGGCCCTTAAAGAAGCAGCAGTGGATCATGGGTAGGTGGAAACTGAGCTAAGCCTCCTCATCCACCAATCACAAACGACCTCTTTCCCCAAATGCCAACCCCAACCACCCTCATTAATTATCCACTTATCGCTCCATTCGCCAATCTCTCCCACCCTCGTCCGCAACTGTTCTGTCCTGAAGGAGGCCAATATTCCATCGCCGCCAGCGTGAAGTATTGTGAAGTTTGTGCAATTTAATGATCAACACTTGTGATAACAAATTACAACTTTTAAGATATGTTTTAAGTGTAAAAATATTTTAAAAATTATCATTTAAAAAATATATTTTTATACTTTTTAAATGTTTTTTAAAAGTTGTAGTTTGTCACAAGGTTTCATTATTAAATGTATTACCAACATCTCTTTTTCTGCAATTTAATCATTGCTGGCACCGCTGCTCTCGGCAGAATAATGAATAAATTTATGTCATGATTGAGATGAAATGCGAGATCAGTGCTGCTGGTGCGTGGGCACAGGGCCCAGGTTCCCACAGGCGAGTTTCAGCTGCAGCGCTGACGTCCCTGTGGGCCATCTCTCCCCTCAGGAACGACACGGCGAAGTTTCAGGAGGACCTGCTGAACATCGCTCGCACCACGCTGTCCTCCAAGCTGCTCACCCACCACAAGGACCACTTTTCCCGCCTCGCTGTGGAGGCCGTGCTTCGGCTCAAGGGCTCCGGGAACCTGGAGGCCATCCACGTCATCAAGAAACTGGGCGGGAGCCTCACAGACTCCTACCTGGACGAGGGTACGAGCCCCCAACCGTCCTCCACCTCGCCCTGCTAAAGCTACCCCCTCCCTTTCTTTAACCCGCATTTTAACGTAACGGTAATTCTTTTCCCATTACCCAACTCATGACATACTTTACGAAAAATTCACTGGCTGAGAGTGCAGGAAAAAGTGGCTCCACATTGCATCATGCTGTTATTATTTGGCCAAACTGAATACCAAGTGTAACATTGATTAAATCGGTATGGCTTAGCGCTATTGCAAGCCAGCTGCCACTTCCATAACTAAGTTCATGTTATTTGGCCAGCTAGCAAGCGTTCGCGCAGTATGCTTTCATAACCAATATGTAACATTAGTTTGTTAGCTAGCGAGCTTACGTTAATTCGCTGCTCAGTTAACTGAATTTACAAAAAGTTGCCAGTTCAGCTACAAATGTCTGTGATTAAGTGACTGGTTTTGTTCACAGAGTGATGGAATTGGCTTAAACATACAATGGGCCCTAACCGAAGTTACATTTGTTTTCTGTTAAATTACACAATTCAGTTATGTGATAAACAGATTGTTACTCTCTTGGTCATGTCATGTGAAAGTTATGAAATGAGCTGAGTAAATTCTGCATTTGTTAACAAACGCAAAATTTACCGTTTCATAACTTTCTTATGACACGCCCACTCATGTAAGATCCTCTATTTATGCTGTCCTAGTGTATCACGTTAATTACATTGTTGCTTTGCATAATGTTCCATGATGCTGTCACATTGCACCTTTACAATTATCGTCGCTTTATGTTGTGTGCAATTGCATTGCCTTCAGCAGTCACTCTTGCTCTTATCCAGATTAAATTACAATTAATGATTAAGTTACAATTAATGGCCCTTTTTTAAACCTGCCAAAGTTTTTTTTTTTTTTTTTTTTTCTTGCTGTACTGCAACACCTCTGTGAGGAGGCTGTACTTTTACCAGGAGTGTGGATGGAGTGAAAGTTGAGCTCTTTCTTTAAAAGCGGAGAGCACATTTTGGCCGAGCCATTTCTCTGAAAATGATGAGTGTAAATCGCATTGAGATTTAATTGACCGCCTTTTCACGTGTCTCAGGCTTTCTGCTGGATAAGAAAATCGGTGTTAACCAGCCCAAAAGACTGGAGAACGCCAACATCCTCATCGCCAACACTGGCATGGACACCGATAAGATCAAGGTGGGCTTCCTTAGCGTTTTGGTGCCCCTGTACGTGTTGGTTACTGGACGATGACACAAGGGCATTCTTTTGATGGGCTGTCTGTTCAACTTCAGGAGCAGTAAACCTTATCTGTGATGGTACCAATTTAGGTCGGTTCTCGTCTGATGCTCCATTTTCGAGCTGTCCTTCACTAGTGAAAGGGTTGGGTTGTTAGTGGAATGTCCACTGTCTAGACCTCACCTGCTTGGAGTCACCAGTAGTGAATGTGACGTCTTCATGCGCAGAATGTTCAGTTTCAAACTCTAATCACGTTTGCCTGCAAGGCAACCCAGGTTATGCACGTGTTAAATTGCTGAAGTGGATTGGCACTGTATCTGTGCTTGTGTAGGCGATAACCCCTTCCCCGTTTATGTTCCCCTAAATAAGTCAGCCATTGATGAACAGTCTTAGTCCTGGATTTGTGGCAGTGCAGTGCTGCTGTGCCCCCGCTGCATTATGGGATTGTCAGCCTGGTCTCCGTCTCTCTCTCTCCCCGTATTGCAGATCTTCGGCTCGCGTGTGCGCGTGGACTCCACGGCGAAGGTGGCGGAGATCGAGTTGGCGGAGAAGGAGAAGATGAAGGAGAAGGTCGAGCGCATTCTGAAGCACGGAATCAACTGCTTCATCAACAGGTAAACCCGCACCTGGGGGGGGCGTGGCAGGTAAACCCGCAAGATGGCAGGTGAACCCGCACCTGGGGGCGTGGCAGGTGAACCCGCACCTGGGGGGCGTGGCAGGTGAACCCGCACCTGGGGGGCGTGACAGGTAAACACCTGAGACTTTAACCCTGGGGCGTGGCCTAAACCCCTGAGACTGTTTACCCTGGGGAGACTGCTTGGGTCAGTCCTTTGGTTCTGCGGTCTGTGTAGCTGTCAGTAGAAAAATACATCTTGCTCGTGTGTGTGCGTGCGTGTGTGTGTGTGTGTGTGTTTTTCAGGGGAACCTTATTCGGCACACAAAAAGAGCAAGCAGTCTTCGTTGCTTGCTGCCCTGTGGTTATGCAACACTGTGTCTGTCTTTGTTTCAGTGTGTGTGTGTTTCTGTGTATGTGTGTGAGTGCATGTGTTGACCTGCGTCTGTGTGCTGTGATCTAAGGCTTTAGCGCCCTCTCTTTCCCGCCCCACAGACAGCTGATCTATAACTATCAGGAGCAGTTGTTTGCAGCCGCGGGGGTGATGGCCATTGAGCATGCAGACTTTGTCGGAGTCGAGCACCTGGCTCTGGTCACAGGTACGCCATCCTGCAACTCCTGGTCTTATTCAGAGCTCGGAGCGTAATGCATCTGACCGGTGTGGAGTCAAAATTGTCATCCTGCAATGTGGAAATACCCAACATGCAATGCAAGATGTCAGAATGAAAGCATTAACATTCAGTACATGAAGTGGAATTATAATCGGCTCTGAGCTTATTTTGCATAATGCATGGGGACATAGGAAGTTTTACTGGGTAACGTTACTCTGGATGTCAATTCTGACTTTCACCTGGGGTTTATTTGCAGAGTTGAGGCTTCTTGGCATAAACCGTGCGCAAATATTAATTGTTCGTTTGCACAAGTAGCCTGAAATCCATCCGTATCCAGCTTTGGTCGCTCCCAGCGGTCACTTGCTGATACGTCTGGCCTCAGTCGGTAGGCTAGCGTTTGACTTTCAAATATTCGCACAAAATCCATGCGAGATCTGTGATTGGCTCACAGTCGCAAGGTCCCTTTTCCGGGGGAGGTAACTAACATCATCACCAAAGACAATAGAGGAAGGAAGACTCCTCACCAAGGAGCAATTTTTGGTATTAGTCACGTGGGTTCCCGCCCCTTTAGACTTGCAGGGGGTCCTGAATGAATTGATCCAATGGGGAGAAGTGAACGTGAGCACAGATTATCACCGATTATTTTGCCCCATTGTCACAGAATTAAATACTGGACTTAGATTTCACAGGCCACATATTTTCCAAACATTCTGGCGCTGCAATGGCATTTTTAAGACCAACAGATCAGGAGAAAATGAACTTTGTTCGAGACCTGTGTCTCTCTCAGCAGCGCTCACGTAACATCTGGCAATACAGAAATACAGTATAGACTGCAGCAAACTACGAATTAAACTTTCAAACTAAAATAATGCTTGTGTTTATATGTTCAGTGATACTGTTATTGCCATCGATGTTTAATCATTTTTAAAGGGAAAGGGAATATATTTGATCGCTATGATCTTGTACTGGATTGATATCCGATATTAAACAAGCGGGGTAAAGCGGAAAAAGGAGCAAAAATTAAATATGAGGCGTATCTTGCTTTGGTCATCCACGTTAAAAATGCCGAAACATTGTGCAGCAATAGGTTGCAATAATAGGAACAAGCTATCCCTCTTCTCTTTGCCGAAGAAAGTACACAGGCAAAGAATAAATTGGCAACTGTCGTATTTCATACCAGCTTCATAGGCTTAACCTAGCTGATGCAATCATGCCCTTCAAGCTAAAGCTAATTCCAATTACAGTGAAATGCGTTACGTAATTTGAGTATTATTTAATTTAGCCTTTATTATACCGGGGAATCCCACTGAAATAAACAAAATGCAGATATGGCCGAACATTATCCTGTTCAAAACCTAACAACCACTCCAAGAGTAAACGCAAGCAAGCCACAATCTAATTTTTAAGCTCATGTGAAATAACATTCACGAATGTTGTAGCTGGTCAGCCAACTCATATTTGTAATGCTGAGTACAGCTGTTAGCTGTGTTGTAAAATGCCTGATGTAGCAAAGTAAAAGGAAATATACATGCAGCATGCAGATATGATAGATACTTGTATATCCAAAAATTTAATTGCTCACCTGCTTAACTACCACTTCTGACAACAAGATGCGACGGGTAACCCGGTGAGCATTCATTCTGCAAATGGCGCCGCACAATTGGTGGTTCTCACCAAAAGGTCACCCAATCAGCCAAAAGCAGAAAACAATATTTATATATCCAGTTCATTAGTGACATGAGGGCTAAACGCTGGCCTACCGACTGGGGTCAGACTGTATCGGCAAGTGACCGTTGGGAGCGATTAAAGTTGGATACGGATGGATTTCAGGCTATTGCACAAGCTCAGATTAAAAATCTACAAACCGAAATGAATCTAATGTGCGTGAAGCTCGTTGGCTGTAATGCTGCATAATGCGCATTAATGCATGTACGGTGTGAACTTTTCCTCTTAATTCAGTTCAGTGCAAGTGCAGTTTATTTGTTCAAAACTGTTTTGAGGAGGACGCTCATTGTTTATTATGGGATAACCGATGGGCCAACGCCCAACGCAAGCACCACAAATGGCAAATGTTGAAATGAACTCACCCAGTAGGGATAAAAACCAGTAAACAGTATTGCAAAAATAATTCCAACTGGACAAAATTTCTGAAATGACCTTGTGATATTGGGGGAGCACACCCTCCACTGGCCAGCAATGTGGAATGTAATTGTTCTTAGTAGTAGTGTGATAAACAGTCTGCTATAGCTTTTTTCACGTGGATTAGAGGGGGTGCTGTTGGCTAATGTACGTTCACTGTTCGCCAGGGGGAGAGATCACCTCGACCTTCGACCACCCCGAGCTGGTGAAGCTGGGCCACTGTAAGCTGATCGAGGAGGTGATGATTGGAGAGGACACACTCATACACTTCTCAGGAGTGGAGATGGGTGAGTCGTCTCCGCTGTGTCCTGATGACCGTCCGTGAGTCACTGAGCGAATGGGCTCCCACCCTCCACAGGACTCTAAACACGAGTGAGATCCCCTGTCTGCTCGTGCTCAGTGTGTACCCAGACTCTCCGCTCTGTGGAGCACTGTGGCCTGAAACGGATAATCCTGACTAAAGCTGCTTTTGCACCGGACGCGAAACAAATTTTTCGCACGACAGATTACATTCATAGTCGATGCAAAAACGCGAATACACGCGTATTGCGTGTATTTGCGTCTTTGCATCGACTTTGAATGTAATCTGTCGCGCAAAAAATTTGTTTCGCAACCTGTGTGAAAGCGGCTTTACTCATCAGTGTGTAGAAGGCAGGAATGGAGATTCCCACATGCTGTAAGGTGGAGCGTTTAGGTTTCTCGCTAATCTGCTTTTGAATGGTCTTCTCTGCGTGTCTATCGAGGGCAGTCAGTCTTTCATATCTTTCGCAGCTGTAATGCAGAGGGGGAGAGAGGGAATATTTTCATCTGTTGTTCAGTCATGTTTTCATCGTGGATGTTCCCATGTGATGTGTGTAGGGTAATTTACTAATGGCTTTCTGCGGGACGGGGAGTCAGCACTCACTTGCATTGATTTCTTCTCGAGGTCTTGCCCCCTGCTAAAGCTCCTCATTGGCTCTATTAAAGCTGATTATTTTTTCTCTCTCTCTCAGCTGCTTTAAATTGGCGTAGTATGAATGATTCCAGTCTTTGGTTGTTGAATGTCCACTATTGGCCAGATACGACAGGGTTTTGGGCAGTGACTGATGAGAGTACTACAGGCGTGTGCAGTTTGTGAAAGCTAGAAGACGGTCAGTAGCAGAAGATGACTGGTAATGCTACATGACTGGCGATGGCTTAAAATGACTGGTAACGCGAGATGGGAGATAGTAGAACAAGATGACTGGTAATGCTAAAGGACGGTTGGTAGCTTAAGATAACTGTTAATATGAGATGACAAGCAGGAGCTCAAAATGACTGGGAATGCTGCCTGACTGGTGGTAGCTGAAGATGATTAGTAACGTGAGATAATGGACAGCATAGCACGAGAGATTGTGACTGGTAACGCCACATGACAGGTGGTACCGTAAGGTGATCAGTAAAGTGACATAATAGGCTGTAGCACAAGATGACTGGTGACACTGCATGACAGGTGGTAGCCTGAGGTGACTGTCAGCGGCTGACGGCCTGGGTCTGTCCGCTCTCTCCGCAGGCGAGGCCTGCACCATCGTCCTGCGGGGCGCCACACAGCAGATCCTGGATGAAGCGGAGCGCTCCCTGCACGATGCCCTCTGCGTTCTCGCACAGACCGTCAAAGAGACCCGCACCGTCTACGGCGGAGGTGAGAGCGCAGCCCGACATCTGAAACCAATGCATCTATCGCCAAACCTTGGCCTTATTATAACATTACATCACACACTTGGCAATGATTAAGCTAAGCAGCGGTCAACCCCATTTCTCTACCGCCCCAGGGAGATGTCTGGTTAGGGGTCTGGCTTAAGGGCCCTTACATTTATATAAGCTGCAGTGGTGTAATTATAGGTGCACTGGGGACTGAACCAACAACCTCCTGAGACAACAACCTCCCCAGTCAAGCACCTTAGCCACTTGGCTCCATGCCCTCAACCCCATTCTGAAGGGCAGGGTTGGGTTCAATTACTTTTTTCAATTACAATTGCTTGTAATTGTAATTACAATTACTTTCTGGACAGAATGTTCAATTAAAATTACTTTTTGATAAATTCAATTAAAATTAAATTACAGTTACTGTAATTGAAAAATGTAATTGAACCCAACCCGGCAGAAGGGTCATCCATATCTAGAACAATAACTATTTCTGTAACTAAATAAAAATTTGTAAACTTAAGTGGATAATGCTGTCCTCTCCAGAACGTTAGCAACATCAAAATTATACATTTGGATCTCTTTCGGATTTTTTTTTTTTTTTTTTTTTTGTTATAGGAAAGCTGACAGCCACTGAAAAATCAATGTGGTCAATTCGAATAGGCGCCAATTTCAGAATGTTTCGCTCGGTGATGTGAACACGAGCCGTTGTCTATTGGTCTAGTTCTCAGTGTGGGCGGCCTTTACACCTGTGACCTTTTGACCTGTGACCATCAGGGGGCCTTTTTGGTGACCCTCATTCATTCACTCATCCGCCTCTTTTTTTTTTTTTTTTTCCTTTTTCGGCTCTTCCTCTTTGCTTTTTACACCGTAAGGGGTGTAGTGAAAAATGGCCAGAATGTGTTCAAGGTTGTGTTTCAGCTGAGCGCTACACTACTTGGCTCAACTAATATTTGTATCTCCCCGACGACGATAGTCAGGAGATACTATGGTTTAGTTCCGGGGCCACCGCCGCCGCAGAGATTTTCTGTTCTGGGCTCTGGAGGCGACAATTATTAGAGGAATTTTTTCTAATTTTGCACAGATGTTTATTTGACAGTGCTCAAGACCGATTTTCAGCAGTTTTGGACATCCAGTATGGCTGCCGGCGGCCATTTTGTCCAAAATTTGGGCATCAGGGACATACACGACTCGGTCCCTGTGGCGACCGAGTTATCTAGTTGTCTTTGTACTTACCAAAGTCTCGATCAGTCAAGCAGATTAAAGGAAAAGTTCACCCAAAAATGAAAATTCACTCATCTGCTCACCCCAAGGCTTATCGAAGGGTCCAAGAATTTCTTTAGTCCTCAAAACACTTTAGGAGTTACAAAGAAAAACATCGTTGAAGACAAATCCAAATCAATTGAAGTCAACAGAGACCACTTTTTCAAGCGTAAAAAACAACATTAAAAAAACCACAAAATGCCTCCATACTGCTCATGTGGCGTAATCCAAGTGTTCGTGAACAAAATTCACGGACCCTTCGATTAGCCTTGGGGTGAGTAGATGATGAGCAAATTTTCATTTTTGGGTGAACTTTTCCTTTAATGGTGGGGCTATGGTCAGTTAACTAGTTTATTTAATAGGGTGGTGTTGTGACGAGCCAAACCGAACGCATGCACACATGCCATTTGTCTCGTAATGTTTTCGTCTCGACCGAGTGAAAAACCCTCATGCTCGCCTGATCATATCTCTCCCCCCCTCCTCCTTAATCCCAGGCTGCTCTGAGATGCTGATGGCCAAGGCAGTGACCGAACTGGCCAACAGGACGCCGGGAAAGGAAGCCATGGCCATGGAGTCGTTCGCCAAAGCACTTGCTATGGTGAGGGGATGTCTCCGTTTACTGTGGGTCAGCCTCTGTGGGGGGGAAATGTACTGAGCTGCAGTTGCCTCTCAGGAGAGCTCTGGAGATTGTCTGCATGGTGGACTGCAATATTCAGTCTAATGTTCCTCATGTAACGTATGGATTAGACTCAACTAAAAAAAAAAATCTTGTGTTTCGGATAACCCATCCCTTACGCCCTGACCCAGTAGTTTTTAGGCCACTAACTGGTGGACAGGGGTGACTGTTGAGCTGAAAATTGAGTAGATGCAGCTTATTCCTTGAAACTATTGATTGGTTTGGATCTGTTTTCAGTCACTTACTTGGATAAACATTAAATGGTCCAAAAACAGTGACCATTATCAAGTGTAGTCAGATTTCCTCGTTAAGGTAACGAGAAATCTGCATCTGAGTATGTTGTGCTTGTTTGTCTGAGCCCTGCACAAAAATCACTATTTTTGCCAATTAGTCAATCTTCAACTCTCTGGAGTCGGAGTTGGGTAGAATCCAGTGTTTGGGCTGGGTTACATTAGAAGCCTGCACCCATATCTGCCCTTTTCAGATGAGATAAGTCTGAGCAGTAGGGTGCACCACCGTTTTCAACCTTAAAATCAGAAACTCCCGCACTGATTTAGAGACACTGCATCACCGACGCTCTCCTTTATTTCAGCTGCCGACCATCATCGCAGACAATGCCGGGTACGACAGCGCCGACCTGGTGGCCCAGCTGAGGGCTGCACACATGGAGAACAAGAGCACGTTTGGCCTGAGTGAGTGCAGGGATTTATTTACATTAGCATAGCTCTCAGTGTAAGTGAATGAGGGTGTCATTCACCTTAGTTAGCGTAGCTCCCCATGTAAGTGAATGTTTTATAAGCCTGAGTTGGCATAGCTCCTGGTGTAAGACATGAGGGTTTTACTAGCTGGAGTTGGCATAGCTGTGAGTGTACGTGAATGAGGGTTTTATTAGCCTGCATTAGTGTAGCTTTTAATGTAAATGAAAGAGGGTTTTATTAGCCCAAGTTGGCATTGCTCTCAATGTCAGCAAATGAGGGTTTTATTAGCCAGAGATTGCATAGCTCCCTGTGCAAATGAATGAATGTTTTATAAGCCCGAGTTGGCGAAGCCCCTGCAGAAATTGCCCCAGCTCAAGTTAGCATTGCTACTGGTATAAGTGAATGAGGGTGTTGCTAGCCTGAGTTAGCATCACTCTCAGTGTAAATGTATGAGGATTTTATTAGCCAAAGTCAGCCATGTGAATGAATCAATATATTTTATAAGCCTGAGTTAGCATAGCTCCTGATGTAATTGCAATGGGGATTTATGAGCCCGAGTTAACATTGCTCTCAATGTAAATGAATGAGGGGTTAATTAGCTGGAGTTAGCATAGCTCCTAGTGTTAGTGAATGAGGGTTTTATTAGCTGGAGTTTGTATAGCTCCTTGTGTAAATGAATGAATGTTTTATAAGCCCAAGTTGGCAAAGCTCCTGCTGTAATTGAATCAAGTATTTCCTCGCTCAAGTTGGCATAACTACTAGTATAAGTCAATGAGGGTTTTATTAGCCTGAGTTAGCATTGCACTTCGCGTAAGTAAATGAGGATTTAATTGGCCAAAGTCAGTATTGCTCCCCATGTGAACAGAGCAATATATTTTATAAGCCCGAGTGCATGGCTCCTGCTGTAATTGAATTAGGGATTTATGAGCCTGAGTTAGCTTAGCTACCGGTCCAAGTGAATGAGGGTTTTATTAGCCAGAGTGAGCATAGCTCCCAGTGTAAGTGAATGAGGGTTTTATCAGCCCGAGTTAGCATAGTTCCTGGTGGAAGTGAATGAGGGTTTTATTAGCCAGAGTTAGCATAGTTCCTGGTGGAAGTGAATGAGGGTTTATTAGCCAGAGTTAGCATAGCTCCCAGTGTAAGTGGCTGTGGGTTTTGTTTGCACTCTCCCTGCAGACATGAGCCAGGGTGTGATTGGTGACATGGCAGCACTGGGCGTGACCGAGAGCTTCCAGGTGAAGCGACAGGTGCTGCTGAGCGCTGCCGAGGCGGCCGAGATGATCCTGCGTGTCGACAACATCATCAAAGCCGCACCCAGGTGAGACCTGTCACTCAGCCCAGCTGCTCCTTCCTGCCCCTCCCCCTTTAGAAGAGACTGGAGCTCCAGCCAAGTCCGTCTGGTGAAATGCTTCACAAGCATTCTCATGTTTTAATGGGATGGGGAAATTCTCCTGGTTCTGTGAGTGCATTTACTGCTAAAAATATTAATTTATTCAGTTATTAACTGATGGATAATGGAAATTGAAGAATTTACCATTGTCTCCCTGCCCACTCCTCAGCCTAAATGGGTCTGTGATCTGTCTCTTAGGCCAGACGTCCCACCCAGTATTTTTTTAGAATCTCCTTTCACTGGCCACAGCTAACCCCACCTACTGTTCTGTGTTACTTTAGTCTGCATGGCTTTTAGCTCACATATGATTCAGGAGTGTTCCTCCGCTTGGGCGATGCACGGCAGCCATTTTGTGCCAGAATGCTCACCACACATTCACAGATGCAGCCAGAGAAAACATTTACAGCCAGTAAATCAGATGAAGAGATTGCAGGTGTCTGATCCTTCCTTGTCCTTTTCTCTTCTCCTAGGAAGCGAGTTCCAGACCAGCACCCGTGTTAGAGATGGAGGGACACAAAAAGAGAGGGGGGTGTGGACGGGATGGGGGGTTAGTCTTTATTTATCACCTCTGAGGACACAGCAAAGTCAGCTTCTGTCCTGTCACCAGTCCTTATTCAACACTGGGCAATTACTCTACACTGCACCATCAAATACAGTTTGATAATAATCATTGTTCATTATAAGGACTCAAGTGGCAATTTGTTACATGTTAATAGATTTATTCCCAAGTAATAAACATTTATAATTCCATGAACAGGCTAAGGAACTCATTTGCATTTTCTCATCACAACATTTCCCCCACTGATGTTGGTAATGGCTGAAGAGGATTAGCATCAGACCATGAAAATTCTCGTCATGTGAGGTGCAAGTCAATTCAGTAATGAGAAATAATTCTTGGAAGTTGTCCCTTGACCAATGGTCTGGAAGTGGTGCTGCTGACTTTGTGACCATTAGATTTAATTCGATAAACAATCTTTGTGTGCTTGTTTAAGCCTGTAGTGGCCAGGCACCTGCATGCTTCAATTTAGTTTCTTAATTGAATTTCCCGAACATGTGAACTGGCAAAGAAGAAAAAATATTTGCACTTGGGGCTTGAAGTAAACAATGAGTTGTGAATATACAACACAATGATTTGATTTTGAACATTTGGACTTAAATAGGTTTATCTCATGTGGGAGAAAAAATATCCTCAGTCCGAGTCTGTGGACTAAGTGTTCCTCTCACACTTGTCGATCTGTTCTCAAGGAATCAACTCCATTTCCAGAGTCTGATGCAAGTGGGTTTATTCTAAGTAACTCAGAGTGAAATAAAATAACCCAGGCTAGTCTGTGCAGATCAAGTAGCAGTCATTCTTGAACAATCATGCGACACAGACTGACCACTGATTGGCAGGTTTCCCCCTTCACACCCCGTTCCTACAGCTCTGCGGCCTTACGAAGACCATGCCGATCACCCCAATCATCCTCGATCTGAACAAGTTATCAAATCGGGGCATTATCTTCGTCAAAATCCAGCAATTTGGGAAATTAGATTACATCACGACTGAACTGCGATGCTTCTACGTCAAAATCGTTGCTGACTCGCTGCTACTACAATTACACCTAGACAAATGCCGACCAAGCGGTCGTTTCTGCTACGTTGCTGCTACGAAGTACAAGACCTTACTACGTTGTTACACAGACCTAGAAGACTGTAGGACGATGTTGCTACGCTGGTGCTGACCATATTACGCTTCTAGTAAGATTTGTGGCGATGTCTAATTGTAATTACTGTATGGATTAGATTTCTTTGCAGTATCTTATACTTGCAACTGATTTCATGATGTGTAATTTAAATACAGTGAGTGAAGAAAATGTAATACAGTCAGAAAAAGTAATTGTACTTATTTAATGAATGCGATTAGTTTGTGCACTGATTTAAGTTATAATTTATGTCCTCTTGCTTCGATTGAATATTAGTTCCTACTTATAATTGTTTTACTGGGGAAGAAGGAGCCTGATTGGGGGGGGGGAAGGAAGAAGCAGAAAAACCGATTGAGTTGAGCAGTCTGTTTTGTTGGATGTAACGTTAGCTGTACAGTACTGTATCGGTGAAGAACGAAGATTTAAGATTGATTTTTGTGCCACCAATTGTAGTGCTCATTCCCACAGCCCAGAGACCTGGAGCACGCAACCTAAATCGAGAAACGAGGGTTACATCTATATAAATTGGGTGTTCAAGCATTTCTTCAGTTCTTTCCCAACATTGAAGATGAACGGGCCTGATGCTGATTTGATTGAACTGGCTCTGCTCAACAAGAACGGTGCTGCGTTTTTATTACGACCTCAGAGATCTCACCACGATGCTATCACTCTGCTTGTATGATAATGGCGTTCCTACTACGTTCTCAATAAGACTTTGCCCCGCTTTTTGTTGGCCACGACCCGGCTACGCTTATTTTGTGCACGTTCAAAATAAGCGTGGGGAGAGCGTGCAGCTTCCCAACCTAGGAGATCCCAACCCGACCAAACCACGCTCATGGAGATCCTCCCACGATTGGCCACGCTCTCGGCCACTTTTCCATCGTAGTTGAAGCGGCGTCTGTGTGTGAGCGGACTCTTATTCCCTTCTTTAAGCCCCACCTGGAGCAGGGATGAAACCTTACGCCTTTCTAATCTCTAATTAGTGATCAGACATCATTACTTCCTGATTGGTATATTGTCTTGATTGAAATTTTACATCATCATTTACAAGTCTGCCGAAATTGGCTTTTTTGAAAAATGTGAAGCCATTTTAGGCCTCCGAGGTCACTTGTGTACTGCACCTGTCTTCCAGAAAATTAGGGGTCACCTGAGGATTCCGCTGTCCTCTGGGTTTCCATCATTTTGGGACATACTGTACGCTGGCTGGATCCTAAGTTTTGGCCAGAATAAACTGGTTTTTAATGAGACGTCATTAGCTGTCTCCCTGTATGGTCACTCTGGGAAACTTGTTTATATATTCTGACCTTGAGTAGCCAGCTGGAATTTCTTCATCTAGTTTATGGCAGATATATGAGTTTTAGTTTTCTACACAGTTCTGCGGTCTTTTTCAGTGATTCTTAAGGGTCATATGAACCCACCTCGGTAATCTCCGCTGAACTGTGATTTTAGTTATACTTTGATTTTTGAATATTTTAAAATATACTTAACTCCAAAAGAAACGCAACAGTCAAAAACGTTTTTTCAATTTGGACTGAAAATTAACTATTCAATAAATGATCGACAGCATTCGTAAGTGATATCAAAGGAAGACAATAGTGCAAGTTTAGTGAACCAAGTTGAAAAAAATGGTCTTTATTCAGGAGCTAAATCCAGAACACGCGAAATGTTCGTTTACACAGTCAATATCTGGTGTGTCCACCATTTTCCTCAAACAATAAAGTGCAACGTTGACGCATGGATGCAATCAAAGCGTGCGACACGGTGCTGGGGAATCCTCTCCCACTCCTCATGGACGGCTTGAACCAACTCCTGACGGTTTTGGGGCACTGGATGACGTCTGGATACGGCAGACTTCAGTTGGTCCCACACATGCTCTGTGGGTGACAGGTACAGGGAGTACGCTGGCCAAGGCGTAACATCAACATTTTGACCTAAGAAGTCCCTAGTGAGACGGGCAGAATGAGGACGAGCGTTGTCCTGCTGAAGAGTTGTGACGTCATTATGTGCTGCTAGGTGAGGCAACAGAACTGGATGTAGTATGACGTCAATATAGCGTTGCGCTGTCAGGGTACCATTTATGACAACAAGGGGAGTTCTACTGGTTGTGGAGATAGCCCCCCCAGACCATAACAATGGCCCAGCTGTTGCCCTCACGCACACATGCATCGGCGTAACCTTCGCCACGTCTGCACCACACACGTTGACGTCTGTTTGGGCGGTCCAAGCAAATCCGCGACTCGTCAGAAAACAGGACTCTATTCCAGTCAGCCAGACGCCATCTTAGATGCTGTTGTGCCCACCTTAGATGGTGAAGACGGACCTGGCGAACAGGGCCTCTAAAGGGCACACGAGCATGCAGGTTCTCTGCTCGAGAACGGTGGCGAACTGTCGCAGAACTAACCCTATTCTGATGAACACCTCTTGTCTCACGTGCTGTCTCAATGGCAGATCGAAATCTGTCACGCGTGTGCAACAACTGGATGTACCGATCTTGTGCTTCTGTTGTTACACGTGGTCGCCCTGAGCATCGCCGATTAGCAACACTGCCTGCCAGGCTATCTCTGAGCTGGAGGCGACTAATGGTGGACACATGGCAATCCAAACGACGTGCTACATCACGGAAATTCAGCCCTGCATTCAACATGCCAATAGCACGTTCTCTTTGTTGTGTCGAAAGTCGTGGCATCGTCGTTCAGCGGAATCATTTTCGTGTTTTTCCAAGTTGCCTTTATATAGGCTAATAGGGGGGACACAACATATTCAATCAAGCGTCACCAGATTTCACATGACGACTCTCCATGTCTTAAACAGAAAGTGAGTAGGACTCGTCGTTGCGTGCATCAGTGATTGCAAAACAGACACAAAATGAGCTTTTAATGTTTACCTTGATATATTCGTTATTCTTATTAGAATTATTTTCATTTTTCTTCGTGCACATAATAATTTCAAAATGTTGCATTTCTTTTGGAGTTGAGTATATTTTACCACCTCACTGAACAGCAGTATTAAAAATGAAAGATGCTGTTCTATACCAGGTTACTACTTTGATTTTTAGCACAAGGGATGAGGGGAAAAAGCAAAGGAAAGAAACCAGGTAACTAACCTACACCGTTAGAACAATTTTCTGCATGAACTCGCAGAAAAAAGGCCAGAAAGGTCTTTCGGCAGACAGCAAGTCTACACTGCTTTAATCCTCGAACCCAAACTTAAGCAGGAACAAGTCGCTTAATTGAGCATTTACTCACAATACTTTGCTTCTGAAAAGACAAGCTTTGGATTGAATAAACGAGAAACCGCCTCATAGTTCTATTGTGTATTTTGCTGCACAAGAAAAAATTCTGCCAAGTTTATAACTGGGGCTCCTTTTGTGTGTCCTGTGTGATACACAGCAGTCTAAACATTAGAGCAGGTAGCACTGCCGCTAAAATGTTCAATAACAACATGAAGTGCAAAAACTGCAGATTTCAAAATGTCTAAAGCCTGAGTTTGGTGGAGATCATGTACTGCTGGGACCTTCCCCTCTCAGGGGTCACCCGTCTGCAGGATCATTCGGAGAAATGCGTTTGGGAAAGGTTCATGTTTGTGATACTGGGGCTACAGCAGGACATAACATTAGCTCATCCGTCCATCCATCCATCCATTATCTATCCATTTCGTCCTCATGGGGGAGCTGGGGCCTATCCCAGCTGACTATGGGGAAAGGCAGGGACACACCCTGGACATCTCACCAATCCATCAGAGGGTACACACACCATTCACACACTATTCACTCACACAAACACACACACACCATTCACACACACACACGCACGCACACACCTTTCACACACCATTCACTCACACACTCATACCTGAGATCAGTGCAGAGTTCCCACTCAGCCTGGCATGCATGTCTCTGGACTGTGGGAGGAAACTGTAGGACCCAGAGGAAACCCACATGAACACAGAACATGCAAACTCTCACAGAAAGGCTCCAGACTGGATTCAAACTCACCAGCTGCTTGCTGTGAGGCGGCGTTACCTTCTGTTGGGTGTTATTACGAGGACACAATGAAAAATCAACTCTGAATGTGATTGTTGGATCAGAGAATACCAGGCAGTTTGGACTCATTAAAAACCACTGAAGAAGCTCAGCTGTTTGCTTGGATTTACTGCATGTTACTGTATGTGCCCTTTGCAATAAGCACAGAGAAATAATAAATACACCTGAAAATAATTATTTTAATCCTCTGGAATCCTTGTTTTGCTCTTCGCTTAAAATTATCAAATGTAATTTCAGAAAAAGTGAGGCCACCACTTCGTCAGACAAATTTAATCGGCATTTTAGTAAGCATTTGTCGCAATCAGAGACACTAATTACTGGCCACTGGCAATTATTTAAAAATGGGCAATAGTAACAAATGTCATGAAATAAACATCTGTTATTCAGTAAAACAGAGTCTCCTGTGCTCCTGTCTGGCTTTGCTCTGCAGATGTGTTATTGGGCCGAACCTCTTTTCATTAGTTTTCCTTCACTAATCTGCCATATCTGCAAATTAATATCAGTAAAGAGCTCAGGATACCAATGGAATCAAGTAAAGAAGAGCTCAGCATCCTCTCTCAGATCCTGTACACTGCATCATAAGCACAGATACCCAGAGGTAACCTGACATGCATTTGTTTTTCAATAGCAGCGCTGTATTTAAAATAAAGTTTTCTGTCATGATTTGGATAAAAACTGCCCAAAAGATATCGTCTGTTTGTACATTATCAAAATTATGTTCATTTCTCAAACCCTCAATAAAACAAAGGTGAGAATAAAATTAATCAATACTATAATTATCTAAATGTATATTATTCGCTCAGTGTGGCTGTATGTTACCTTTGTAGCTCTACATCTCCAGCAGGTCCTTCCCAAATCTGCTCTCATTCACACTGAGGCCCAACAGTCTCTGTTACTCTCTGAGAAATACTACAGTTTTCCTCCTCTATGGAAATTTTTCAAATACAATCTTAAAGATTCAATCGTGTAATTTGGGAACAAATGAGTACAGGTTACAAGCAATGAACTACAACATTTCAGGTGTAATTTTCACACACACCTTCACTGGAGTGGCGTCACTGTTACTGAAACCTTCACTGGGCATATCTGCAGGGGTCCTTCATTACCGTCACCTTTCAGGCAGGGAGAGAAGTATGGGAACACTCTCTCAGTAAATGTGTCTTTAAAAGTGTAAATGAGTGACATGTCACTGGAGTTAAAGAAGGACACTTCTCCCCTGTCATAGTCCAGCTGCACCCTGATGCTCTGGGGTTTCCTCTCCAGTTTGAGGTCAGTAACTCCTGATGCTCTGAAACCCTCATCCTCCCTCAGCTTTAAGACCCAGAATCCTTCCTTTGGGCTGCATGCTATCTTTCCCTTCCTCTTGCTGGACTCTCTCATCACTCCTACACTCCACTTAGGTTTATTCCCAACCTTCACCTCCCAGCTGTGTTTCCCTGAGGTAAACCCCTCAGATCCCAGCACGTTTACACAGGGGTTAAACCTCTCTGGGTTGTCAGGATATTTCTGCTTTATTCCTGTGTGTTTCACAGCGGTCAGATCATCAGAGAGAGAGAGATCAGCACGTGCACTATTGGGGTCCAGCGTCACAGGAGCTGAAATATCAAGAGGAGAGATATTTAAAGGGCTGGAGGGAGAGAGATATTTCAAATACTCTTTTTAGATTTGGTCCCAAACGTAGGAAATAATAAATACACATGCTGATCTACTGTGGTAATAGTGATTTGAAATTAAAACCTTTATGTATCATTGAAGTAAACAAATCATTTAAACCACAGAAATTCTCATGTATTCTTAACACAGTCAAAGACCGCATGATGACATTGGTTATGAAATGAACATTAATTCTGTGCTTGATAGTGTTCTGATGTTAAACTGAGAGCAGTGCAGTGCAGTACACTGAATCATCCTGTTCTAAAAGCAAACTGAGTCTCTGTACTGTTGGTGTTTAACACCATTTCAATAATTACAGCTTATTTCTTCAGTCTCATGCTTTCATTAAATGTTTGTAAAGATAAAGATGACTGGAGCATCAGCCCCAGATACTCACTGTACTGCACCATCTCCAGCATCTTCTCCCAGACTCTGAACTTCAGGTTACCCAGGTGTTTGGCCACATCTATCAGAGCCCCTGAGAGCAGCTCTGGGTCCTGCAGTGAGCACTGGGCTCTGTAATGACAAGCAGGAGTCAGTCAGGCTCAGGAACTGAAGAGACTTAAACACACAAGATGAAATGAGCTGAGAGTCTACATACCTTTCCCTGATGCTCTTGTAGCTCTGAAAAACACACACAAATACAGCATTACTGTGCATATGTACACTGACTCAGTACAGACCATTATGAGAGCAGTGGTGACTGCAGAACTGGAAATGCTTGAGGTAGAAAACATCTCCTGAAACTGACAGTCGGTCATGGCTGCTTCCATTCATTTTCCTTCTGATCTGGATCTGATCTGAATGATTCACTGGCAGGTAAATATAGTTTATTTCTTTGTGCCATATCAGGGAGTTTATATAATTAATTCAAATTTGAAACAAGTTTTATTTGAGTACAATCATGAGCAATGATAAACTGCATTAAATTTCATATCAACAATGCTAAAATTACAAAATGTGTTATTTTAGAAATTTGCCTTGATTAGGGTATTCCCTGAGTGTGAAAAACAACACTCCATTTTGAATAACATCAGTTAAAATGTGAACAATATTGTGTGTGAAGTTTTACATGATTGAATCTTTACTAATTGAGGAGAGCTGACTACATCTGAGGTTTGAGTATTTTGTGTTTTAATTGTATTGTTAATCCAGGAAAATGAAGCAAAATAATCAGTTTATTGGGATGATTTCTGTCTCCTCAGCATGAGCCACGAGGATCATTAGTCTGTATTGTCCTTAATGGCAGTTAAATGTATATGGTATAAAGTAACATTATTACTACAGATCAACAAAATGATCAAAGGCAGATCTGTAGGTTAAAATGAGGTTTTCTCCAGGTCAATTATTTATATAGTTTATATAAAGTTTATTTGACCAGGAAAGCCTCACTGAGATGAAAATCTCCTTCATTAGAGTGTCTGGCCAGGCCAGGCAGCAGCACAGTAATGTTTCAGACGTACAACATATAACAGTCAGAGAGGATCTGATTTCAGGTGACAGCAGGAGTGTATGAGAGGATCTACAGCTGATGTTCCTTCCTCCAGCACCTTCAGCCTGTTTTCTAAAACACTACGGGTGACCAGCTCCTCCAGAACCCAGTTCTTTCTGCAGCAAACTCCAGTCCTCAGCAGCAGCTCCCCTAAAAGCCCTTTTCCTTTTTTCAAGATGGACGTCAGGGACAGATGGTCGGAGTAAGTCCTGCTACTGAGTCTCGGAGCGGAAACGGTAAGTTCCAGCGTTTCTCAGATGGATAAACTTACATACGTATGAAGAGAGGAAGTTAAGAATGGCCTTAAAAATAAGGACGTGCCAGTGATTCAGTCTGTAAGTAGACAGAGCAGAACAAACAGCCCTCATAGGGAACGATGGCGAGTGAGTGAATCTGTGATGAACCTCAGTGCTCCATGGAGAACAGAGTGCAGAGCGTGAGGGTGTTGAGAAGATGTATGTAGGTATATAACATCACCAGAGTCAATTACAGGCAAAAAATAAAGTAGCAGTAACAAGCCTCGGTTTTACATCAAAAGAAAAGCAGGACACATTTCTGAAATAAAACCCAGACTCAGCTTCAGCTTGTTTATAAATTGCTGAATGTGATGCTTAAAGGAGTATCATCATTCAAAATGCGAAGTACTGGTATGAAGATCCCGACTCAATCACATTGTGCTGAAACGTTACGATCGACGGAAGGTTCAGTAGCTTTGTCTTTGTTTTTGGAAACATCCTAGTACTGTTTTGTCAGCATTCAAAATCAGCTTTAAATACAATATTAAAAGCCTGTTGTAACAAAGACCTTGATACTGTCAGTCATAAAGATCAGGTCACACTGTCCTGATGCTGAAAATCACCTCTGATCCTCTGCATCACAGTAACAAACTGAGCATCTCAGTATTACTGCAGTAATCAGTATAAACTCACAACACTGTCAGTAAATGAAGCTCCTACCTTTATAAAGGAGGTATCTTCAGTCTCCATGCTCTTCTCTATAGCTGTGATTTTGTCTGTAAGGATGGAGACGTCTCTTGTGATGTGTTTTATCTTCTCCTCCATTATCTGACTCTTCATCCTCTCTTCCTCCTTCAGCACAGCGAGTCTGGCCTCCTCTTCCTCTCGCAGGAACTGATGAAGCTTCTCAAACTCGGCCTTTATCTGCCTCTCTGTGCTCTGGGCTTGGCTCTGTGATTTAAAAACAGCACTTTAAACCAGAAAAGAGTAACTTATTTATTTATTTATTGTTATTTATAAATGGCAGCCAGAGTGTTTGTTATTCACGTCGCTCACATTTTTTTGCTGCTTGAAATAATTCCTAATGGCTTTACTCACCCTGATGTGTTCTGCTGTTTTCTTACACTTTTCTTCAGCCTCAGTGAACCTCTTCAGTTTTTCTTTAATAACATTAAGTTCAGGCTTTAGTTCCTCCTGCAATATTGTGAACCAATTATCACTGATTATCATAAATCATACAGCATCACCCCTTTCTGCAATACCAACAAGTTCTGTGTTACTCTGTTAGTGCTGGATCATGGGAAATGTAGTCTGGAAAATACACCAGCTAAAGGCAGGTTAAATATAAAGTGCATTCTGTGAGTATTTGGGCAGTGACAGAGGTTTTGGCTCCTGGCTCTGTGCTCCAGTACATACTGTAGTGTGCAGTGATGATTACATTTAACAACATGAAGATAAATCAGAAATCAAGTACTATTCAAGCATTTATTTCACGTAATATTGAATCATATAGATGAAAATAAGTAAACACATTGCAATATATAGTATAAACAAAAATAATGTCTCTTTGAGAGAAAAAGTAAATATCCAGTTGGCCACCCTTTGCTTTGATAACAGCATTTAATCATTCAGGCATAGTGTTCATATGTTTTTTACTTCCTCAGTCACTAAGCCATTCCATGTGGTTTGAAGTTCATTCCATAGGGGATCCTTTCGATGTTACAACAGATTTGCTCAATTGGATTAAAGTCTGGACTTCGAGCCGGTCAAGTCATATCTTTTATATCACCAGAAGTTTCTCTCCAACTGAGATAATTCTTGCAGAACTTAGAAGTGTCTTTAGGGTCATTATCTTGCAGAATATTATCCTCAACCCATACGTCTCTCTCCTTGTCTCTCGCAAGGATGCTGCGATACTTCATTTGATCCATGACTCTGTCGATTTTTATGAGAACACTGGCTCCTTTTGAGCAGACTGAACCCCAAACCATAATATTACCACCTCCATGTTTTACTGAAGCCGTTAAACAGTTATTTTTGAAATGTTCTCCAAGTCTACGGCGCACATAAATTCTGTGTTTGGGTGAGAAAATTTTGAAGTTTGATTCATTGGTCTAAAGGACTTGTTCCCAGTCTACTGGTGTCCAATCCTTGAATTTCTTGGAAAACTCGTGTCTCTTTTGATGTTGCCAGCTCTTGGCAGCAACACGACCAATCAGACCATTTTCACACAAGTGTCTGACAGTGGCGGCTGGTGAACGGGTGATAGGGGAAGCTCAAACCCATCCCTTAAAAATAATGATTGGTCATGACCTGTTTTCAGTCATTCATTTAACCCTTAAATGCCCAACTATAGTAAAAGTTGAAAGAAATATCTATGTATTCTGTTAAAATGTCCTGGGGAGGGGCTAATAACAACCCAATAGCAATTTTTAATTTTTGGTGACCTTTGACCTCATTTTAGTTTTGTGACATATTTGCCACTCTAAGTTTCTAGGATATAAAGAGAACTTTTGTCCATCATTGTTTTGGTAGTTGAGACATAGCATCAAGTATCAGGCATGGATTATTTTTCATTAGCTTACCTGTTTGTCTACTTTATCCAGTGATGAATGGGCGCTGATCTATCGTGTGGATTCCACCATGGGGGCGGCCATATTGGAAAGGTTAGCTGGTGCAGCCAGTGTAGTGTCAGTTCCACTTTTATGCATCAGATGGCAGCACTGATGGTCTAAATATGTCACTATGGGCATTAGGTTGCAAAATTTATGTGGGGTCAGTGGTTTTGACAACCCCCAAAATCGTGAGACAAATTTGTCACGGAGGCATTTAAGGGTTAAATTACCATTTTACCAACTCTGAAAACTCTAGACATTATCAGATGTGGTCAGTTTTCATTAATAACGTATACGGGTTTTAGTGGCATATTTACGTTCCCCTGCTGTAGTCAGCAATTATTCAATGACCATGTAGCCTATGTAAGAGATTCTCGCACGGAACTGAAGTCCTTGTGCATGGAGATTTATCAGTTTCACCTGCGTTATGACTCCGGACTTCTCACGCTTTTCTTTACTCAGGGGTTGGAAGCAATGCATGTGTTTCATTAT
The DNA here is from genome assembly GCA_029692085.1 of Gymnothorax javanicus. Classification (NCBI taxonomy): domain Eukaryota; kingdom Metazoa; phylum Chordata; class Actinopteri; order Anguilliformes; family Muraenidae; genus Gymnothorax; species Gymnothorax javanicus. Next base: position 9,467,018 of record CM056201.1, read on the forward strand.
CGTTTAAACTGTTTAAATGAAAGATCATTTGAAATATCTTCATGCAATTACATTGCTTCCAATGAGCTTCCCCTATCGCCAGTTCACCAGCCGCCACTCCTCTGGAAATATTAGATTGCGATACTTTCATCTTGTTATACGCAGATAACGAACATCAGAGGTACTTAATTTCCATTTTGCACCTCTATTGCCTCTAGTTTTCAGCGAACCAGCCTCTTTTAAATGCTTGAGGGTTTCTAACAGTGCCATGGCAGCATTTAACATCTTCAGCATCATGTAAAGCCACAATGCAGCAACAAATAATCTCAGAGAGCTCCTTCAGTCGTGCCATCGTGTTTAACACTGTGACACTGCTCACAGTTCATGTCACCTTATATATTGGAACAACTGACTATCAGAGGTAATTCTGCAGAATCATGTTGCTTCAGACCAGTTTAAACAATTTTTTTTGTTTTAGCATCAACAATCGTGGAATGAACCTTCAAACGTGCATTCAGGCTATGCAAGAGTCAAAAAAATAAAATTTTAATTGTTATAAAAATTTTTTTTTTCAGTGCTTCTGTTTATTACCCATATTTTTACCTCAGTACACCTATGGAAATGATTTTTTTAAATTCTCATTGCCTACAATAGTATTTTTGAATACATTTTTCATGAATAAATTATTGAGAAGTAATCTAGGGTAGAGTGGGGTAAGACGCCCCTGAGGGCAAGATGCCCTTTGCTTATAATTCAATTTCAGCTATGCCCAGTCGGTGGCTCTTGACTTATATAGATACACTTCCACCTGGAGGGAAATGCTCAGCAACAGATGAGTCAACAGAGCAAGTGACATATGAGTAATCAAAGTGTTTGTGTTTTGACTGTCTTTCTTATAAAAATGACCGAATGAATCATTTTGCCACAAGTATTTGAATGCTTCAGGAGTCTAAAGGACACATCAGTGTAACTCTCTGATGCCTTCTCTATGTGTAAAAGGGGTCCTGTGTGGTGATAATAGGAGAAATTGGGGTTAATGAGCCAAAACCAATATGGTAGTGCTGGGGGTAAGATGCCCTATTTGGATTGGGGTAAGATGCCCCTAGGGAAGGAAGGCCTCTTACCCCATTTTGAGTTGTATTCATTCTGTTTTATGAGTTTTTTCTCAAACATTATGTTCTATTTATAGGAAATATATATCAGACATGATGATTTTTATAAAGAACTTGGGAATGGAAAGTTAAGTGTATCCATACATGTTAAAAGTAGGGCCATATGGAGTTACACAATAATGAATCATATTTGCATCAATAAGGGCCTAAAAAGAAATATATTGGGTGAAATGCATTATGGTCACTCTTAGTTTTAATGACTTTTCATGGATACTCATGTACGTTTCATACCGCTAGATGTTTATCTAATGTGGTGCCTCATATTTTTTAGTCGTCCACAAGATATAACCATCTTTTCCTTGATGCATTTAATGCCAACAGCACTTTGCCATCTCTTGTGCCTTAGTGTCTAGCCAGTTAATAAAAAGTTAAGTTTAGGAGAATGTACTCCTTTCTTTCTCCATTTCTTTAGCAAGGAAATTTCTAAAAACATGTTGATCTTTTGTATGATGTGTACCTGCCAATTAGGACAGCTACATTATGATAATTACTCATGTGAAATGCAGTAAAACCAGTATGTATTAGGCTTTACAAGTTATTCTAGATAACATAAACAGATGCCCATGGGGGGCATCTTACCCCATCCAGAAGGGCATCTTACCCCAGGGGTGGGGTAAGATAACTCTTTTTTTTTTTTCTAAAAAAAAAAAAAGTAATTAAACATTTTAAAATATTTCTATAGTGACTATGTCATAAATATTTTGAGATGTGGTAGCCAACTTTACATACTATCCATTCAAGCAAAAAAAAAAAATTGATTCATGTATACCTTCAGTTATGAACATTCCTGCTTAAGGGGGGCATCTTACCCCCTCTACCCTATTAGGACCCCTTTACAGAGGAAAGAGGTGGTGTTTAATCATTACTGCACAATACTGTATGGTTGGAAAACAGTGAAAATGAGATTAATGTAGAGGCTTTCAGCTCTAAATTGTGGGAATTTATCTCAACACTCTGTGAACCATGTATGAATAACAGGTGTTTTTATAGCATCACTGTCCACATACTTACAGACTGTAGGGCACTCATACCACATCATAACACTGCATGCCATAATGAATTACCTTATAATGAAAACAGTCAAGATTTTCAGGGCATATGATTGCTAAACACCTATTTTACTTGCTTGTGTTATATAACTAACTTCAGATTTCCATGGCCATTATAACATTTATATTATTATTTTTCTATTTCAATTTTTACTTTCAACACTATCTGCCTTATAAATATTTGATTGAAATATATTGCATTATTTATTTGTCAAGTAACTAGCAAGTAACACAAAATAAAATGTAAGTAACAACTAAGTAGAAAAACAAACATTGTGTTTGAAACAAACACATCCATTTGTAAAGAGTATAAACAGTATAGTTCTTCCCTCCATTGACTGGTTATTCACTCGTTTATTTATGTACTTCCTGGTCCATTGATATCATTACTACATGTTACACTGCCTTATTCCCTGAATGTATTTAAAACACCTCATACTAAAGCAGACCGTATCCGACCCAAATTTGTGACACAAAGTCCTTTTAAACAGATATGACACTGGCAGGAGAATATGAAATAGACTTTAACAGAATACCTTCAGATCCTGTGCGGCCTCTTCCACCGGACACACCGGGTGGTTTCTGTGTTTTTTTGAAGTCTGACAGACGAAACAAAGAGGCTCTTTATCCTGTTCACAGAATAATAGAAGTTTCTCCCCATGAAGACTACAGAGAGCCTCACTCTTTTCTGCAGTTTCTCTCTCGGTCTTCTGCTGTAAGTAAGACTCCACAATGTTTCTTAAAGCCAGGTTTACGGGAGGATGATCCAAAGAGGACTTTCTCCTGCAGATGGGACACTCTTGAGAGCTCTTCTCTTCCCAGTACTGCTTCAGACACACTTTACAGAAGCTGTGGCTGCATTTCAGGACTACAGGCTCTTTAAAAATATCAAAACACACAGAACAGCAGAGCTCGTCCTCGAGAATCAAACCTTTAGCAGCCATTTCACTGACTCAGTCTCTCTATCTGATAGTTTCACTTTCACTTACACTGAATTTCTGTCAGAACACACCCTATGTGCTTCAAAACAAGAACCGACCTGCAGAACTGGCTTGCAGCTCTTGGTCTGTGATAAATTAAAACTACTGAATGAGGTGAGCTTTGTTAGTGCCCAAGTGAAAATCTAAAAGAAGATAGATGTTCAAGAAGAGGAGCTGGGAACCATTAAGTACTCATTATCATAAAACATAAAGTCATTTTAAACCTTAGAGTGCTAAATGAACTATTGTTACTCAATGATGAAAATATCAAAATAAAAGCTGCTGAAAAGCTATCATGTGGTGACTTGGGAGCTCTTCTCAGCAACTCGCCACAGGATAGGTTTTCCACAGCGCAAGGAAATAAAAATTATATTTTCCAAAAATTTATTTCAGCGCTCTAAGGTTCAATATAAGGCAGAAATCACAAGTTTGCAGCTGTAGCGGTTGCTTGTGGAGTTAAAGGCAGTCGCTCCTGCCCGAATCAGCATCTGCATGTTTATTTTCTATATAGGGGCAAAGGGAAATGTTATGCTCACACAGGCAGCTGCACAGTCTCCCTCTCTCTCTTTCTGTCCTCGAGCTTATTTCTCCCCCCCCTCTCTTTTTTTCTTCCCCCTCTCTCCTCTGGGTCTCCTTTTTTTCCCTTGGTGTTGTGGTTTGTGATGTAACCTAAGTTTTGTGCTTGAACAATGTCCTAATAATGTGAGCTTTAAATCTCTCTCTCTCTCTCTCTCTCTCTCTCTCTCTCTCTCTCTCTCTCTGGGGGTGCGGAGTGTATTCTGGGAGTTGGGGGTGCGTTTGGTGAGAGCGTGTGCTGAGAGTTTGGTGCGGATTTTTTTTTTAAACTCTTGCACTTGCTAAATTCTTTTTCTATTTCATTTTCTATTTCTGCATGTTTCATTGACGCTAAATAATTTTCGACAAGGGTAAGTTGGAAAACTTTTTCTATTTTTCCCGGGAGGCGGGATGGCGCTAAGGGAGACGCCGTCTCTGTCTATCCGGCATGGGATAAGGGTTGTTCCGTCAGAGGCGCAAATAACGGTCGAGGATGTTCTCCTAGCAGCAGGAGAACAGATTGGCCACGAAAACTTGTTGCATGCTTCTCGCATGCATAAGGCTGTTGTAGTTTTTCTGAAGGAGGAGCGTTTTGTCGTTCAGTTAATTTCCAGTGGAATTTATATTAATGATGTTTTCACGCAAGTTTCCCCATTAGCTGTCCCGTCCACACGGATCACAGTATCGGGGTACTGCCTTTCATCCCTAATGAAGCGATGGAGCGAGAGCTACGGCGTTTCGGGAAGTTCGCAAGTGGTTTTAAAACTGTCAGTTTGGGCTGCAAGGATCCTAAACTTAAACATGTTCAGTCTCTTCGAGGACAAGTTTTTATGTTTCTTGATTCTACCACTCAAAGCTTAGAAGTGTCATTTCGTGTGAAATTTGAAGATGGATTTTACATGGTATATGCTTGTGCTGGGAGTATGAAATGCCTTGAGTGCGGTGACGTGGGACATAAACGATTGTTTTGCCCTCATTATCAGGAAAGGGTGCGAAGTGTAGACATAGATATTGATACGGACAGTGCCCAGCGTTCACATGCTGATCCTGGGGAGGGGACTAGTATACAGACATCGCAGACACAGGTTTGTCAAGTGGAAAAGAGTGCTTCCCAAAGGGCAGAGACTGAGAATGAAAATGAAATTGTGGCAAACATTCTCACTGGCGAGGGAGAGTCTGCAGAATCGATTCCCGTTATGAATGCAGTTGTTTCGTCCGGCTGTAGCGGGGAGTCTTGCAGGAAAGGCATGAAGCGGCCTGCTCGCTCCTCTGTAATGACAGACGCGGATGCAGATTTACCGGAGAAAACTGCGTCAACTCAGAATAGCGTGAATAGTGAGGCTGAGGATGTAGAGAATGAGTCGGACTCTGACAGTGTCTGTAAAGTCGGATACACAGTCGGATCTGTATACATTGGGGCAGGTTAATGATTTTTTTGGACGAAACGTTTGGAAAATCTGTCAAAGTGAAAGAATATTTTCCTGACACGGAAAAGTTTATGAAGTCTTGCATAGCTTTACAGAAAAAGGTGGGGCTGGACTTGCTCGACGAAAAAAAGAGATTTCGATTAAAAAAACATGTTACCGCTTTAAGAAAGGCTACAGTGAGTCGGAAAGGGAAGGGAAACGAGCGTTAAATCTGAGCCAATAAAACACAATGATCATGCATTGCACGGGTGTCTGTCTTTCTTTCTGTCTGATTTTACTGTTTGCTGGTTTTCTCTTTAATTTTCTCATGAGGGGGCTTAGAGTAGGCTCTTTGAACATGAACGGAGGGAGGGATGGTAATAAAAGAGCTTTACTAGCAGAGGTGGCTCGTCAGAAAGAGATAGATGTTTTCTTCCTCCAGGAAACTCATAGTGATGAAAATAATGAATTAGATTGGGGATTATTTTGGAGGGGCACTCATTACCTCAGTCATGGTAATAATTTTAGTGGAGGTGTAGCTGTTCTTTATTCTCCAAATTTAAATGTAAATATTATATCCACTGAGGAATTAATAAAGGGCAGAGCTCTAATAGTTCAGGCGGAGGTTGGAGGAACTGTTCTATGCTTTGTGAACATTTATGCTCCTAATATTGGATCTGATAGGCTAGCCTTATTCAGAGCACTAAAGGAAGAGTTAGGAAAGTATGGTCAGGAGTATATCATCATGGGTGGTGACTGGAACTGTACTACTGATTTTACATTGGATAGAGTGAATGAAGAGCTGCACCTGCAGTCATCTCATAGTCTGGCAAAGCTGGTTACCAATTTAAATCTGGTAGATGCCTGGAGAGTAAAACGCCCTAATACCAGGCAGTACACTTGGGTTAGGGTAGTGGACAGTCATGTCAGTGCAGCCAGATTGGATCGGCTGTACATTTCAAACAATCTTAGAAGTAGTCTTACAGGGAGTTACATTAATCCAGGGGCTTCCTCAGCTGTGTCCTGAAGAGAAAGCTGCCTTGGATAGAGACCTGAGTATGAAGGCGCTGACTGCAGCTGTGGAGCAGTTGGCCTCTGGTAAAGCACCAGGGATCGATGGGCTGCCCATAGAGTTTTACAAGAAATTCTGGGGCTGCCTTGGAACAGACTTTCGTGAAGTTACAATGGACTGCATTCACAGGGGCTCACTACCGGCATCATGCAGGAGGGCAGTGCTCTCACTCCTACTGAATAAGGGAAACTTGGCCCTTCTGAAGAACTGGAGACCGGTGGCACTTTTGTGCACCGATTACAAGGTGATTTCCAGAGCACTTTCAAACAGGCTGAAAGAGTACTTAGGTTCTGTGATACAAGCTGACCAAACCTATTGTATATTAGACAGAACAATAATGGACAACTTGTTTTTAATCAGAGACATTTTATATATTTGCTAGCACTATACCAAGGACATTGGAATCTTGTCAATCGATCAAGAAAAGGCTTTTGATAGAGTGGACCATGGTTTTTTATTTTCTGTTCTCAGAGCCTTTGGCTTTGGTGAAAATTTTATAGCATGGGTTGGTTTATTGTATTATGAAGCAACTTGTCTGGTTAAGGTGGGTGGTGGGTTAAGTCAACCTATTCGCATTGGAAGGGGTATTAGACAGGGCTGCCCCATCTCTGGGCAGTTGTACAGTATCGCCATTGAGCTCCTTCTCAGTAAATTAAGGAACAGCCTCAATGGGTTCTTCCTCACAGGGTTGTCCCATGGTCCGGTTATTGTATCAGCTTATGCTGATGATGTGACTGTTTTTATTAAGGATCAGAGGGATGTACAGGCAATGGTCAACTGCCTTAGTCTGTATGAGAGGGCCTCATCAGCCAAGGTTAACTGGGGGAAATGTGAGGCCCTTCAGATAGGGCAATGGTCAGGGGAGATGATCCCCAGTCTGCCTGGTGGTTTGCAATGGGGGAGGTGTGGTCTGAAGACCCTGGGAGTGTATCTCGGGGTTAATGGATTCCAGGAGAGGAATTGGGAGGGTGTGGTGGAGACGGTGCGTGCTAAGTTGTCTAAATGGAAATGGCTGCTACCCCAGCTGTCACATAGGGGAAGAGTTCTAGTAGCTAATAACTTGGTCGCCTCGACGTTCTGGCACCGGCTAATTGTTTTAACCCCACCAGGGGGCTTGGTTGAGGAGGTACAAAGACTGTTGGTGGACTTCTTTTGGTCAGGACAGCACTGGATACGGGCTGCGGCTCTGTATCTTCCAGTAGAAGAAGGAGGACAAGGATTAATAGACATTCTTTCCCAGATAAAGGCCTTCAGGCTAAAAACGGCACAGAGGCTCCTCTACGACTGCAAAGCAAGGTGGCTGGACACAGCTAATGTGTTACTTCAGAAAGCTGGTGGGTTTGGTCACAGCAAACAGCTGTTTTTGCTAAACTTGGACGAGGTGGACATCACGGGGCTCACGCCCTTCTATACATCAATCATTCGGGCCTGGCGAGTTCTTCAAGCCTCCAGGGATCCTGATGAGACACCAGGGATGTGGATCTTCGAGGAGCCACTGTTTTTCAACGATTTTCTTAAGACCGAAGTCTTGTCCTCAGTGAGCCTAAGATCGGCCCTGCGTGAAGCTGGCTGTGTCAGACTGGGACACCTTATGAAGGCCACGCGATCCTCTGTCGAAGTCCTGGGACAAATGGCTCACATCAGATCTTCCAGACTGCTGTCCAGGATTGTCAGAGAGGTCTGTGCCTCTTTGTCTGGGCCTCACCGAGCGATTGCTGAAAACTGTGCTCTATCTGACCAATGGGATGATGAATGTGAGTACAGCGTCCCATCTCTGACAGTCTCTCCTGCTGTTGGGGAATGGCAGGAGGGAGAAAACCAGCTTCTATCATTTAGAACCCTGCAGTTGCAGGGTTTCAATGAGATGGGAAAGAAGGCAGCATATGTCACCTGTGTAAAGGTGTCACACATGCGCTCTTTGGCTGGGCTGGGAGCGTCGAGGTGGGCTGGGGTTTTTGGTTCAGATACTTCCCCAAAAGGCTGCTGGCGGTCTCTGTACAAGACCCCAGTCGACAAACGGACGGGTGACCTCCAGTGGAGGATTGTACATGGGGCTATAGCTAAAAACAGACACGTGGCACGCCTGGATCCTAGTACTGGGGAAGGATGTCCTTTTTGCTCTCAAACTGAAACATTTATTTCTTGATTGCTCAAGATTACAGGGTTTACAACATTTGTTGGAATTTTGGTTTACTGGTTTGGGGGAGGGTTTTTCACAAGATTTATTTATCTATGGTCCAAGGTATTCCGCTACAAAAAAGCAAGTACATGTACTGCTCAATTTCATGTCAGGAACAGCAAAATTAGCAATCTGGTTAATGCGTAAAAGCAAGATACAGGGATCGGGATGTATTGACCCTGTGCAAAAGGTAAAAGGTATTATAGCTGCCCGTCTTAAAGTTGAGCATGCTTATTATAACCTTGTTAATAATCTGGACGCTTTTAATCATCTTTGGGCTGTGGGTGGAGTTTTGTGTGATGTGTTGGAAGATGGGAGCCTGTCTTTGTCATTTTAAGATTGGTTTTTTGTGATTTTGTTGACTGCTGACTGAGAACCACTGAAAGTGGTTTAATAAAGGTTTTTTTTCAATCTCTCTCTCTCTCTCTCTCTCTCTCTCTTTCGGTGGATTTTTTCTGGTCAGGCCACCATTGGCTCCGAGCGCCTGTCCTGTACCTTCCTGTACATGAGAGAGGGTAGGGGTTGGTAGACCTGGAGAGCAGGCTGGCAGCATTCAGGTTACAAGCAGCTCAGAAGCTCCTATACGAGCAGGAGTCGTGCTGGGCGGAGCAGGCATGCGCACTGCTGAGAAGAGCAGGCGGCATGGGGCTGGATCGGCAGCTGTTCTTGATGAGAGTGGAAAGCGTGAACACTACCGGGCTCACTGACTTCTATGGGGCGGTGTGGAAGGCCTGGAAGCTGCTGAGGGCCTCCCGAGAGCAGGGCCTGGAGCAGGGGCCGTGGCTCTGGGAAGAGCCCATCATGCACAATGCCTCGATCGCTTTAAAGCCATTGGAATCGATTACCCTGCAGCAAAGGCTGGTGGCTGCCGGTATATGCAAGCTGGCTCACCTGCGCCAACCAGGGGTGAAGTGGAGGGCAGGTATAGGGTATTAACTTAAACTTGGATTGTGCCTCCTCCCTCAAATTCCTAGGTGCTGAGTTCACCAGTAAGGTGTGATCACCACGGAGTGTCGACAAGAACACTGACAGGATGCCATCCAAACTTGAAACTTTATTTGTAAAGCAGCCCAGACTCCATAGAACAAGAGGAAAGCTGGTGTGGTACAGTGTGGTCCTAAAGGAGAAGGAATTCACATAAAATTAACCACAAAATATTGAACAAATACAATTAGCCAGGTGCAGTAATGCTATGAAGTTACATATAAATACTAGCAAGCTGGCATTACAGGCAAAGTGAGTAGCTATTAGATTGCAGTACAAGGAAACGGCCACTAGATGAAGCCATACTGCAAGGGATATCAGGGCAGCCATCTTGGTAAGGTCAACAATCTTATAAAACAGAGTCGCCATCTTGAGGGACTTACATCAGCCAAACAGTTGTACAATAACTAGTATAGAAGCCAAATACACCTGCTTCCGAGTTATTTATCAGTACACTCCAAATATGGTTCAACAGGCAGTCTTAACATGAACAATCCCCCAAACTGAGCATCTAGCTGGCACAAACTGGCCCAAACTACAGACAACACACAGTAAATACAAGCTACACCAAACACACAAACAAATGCAAGCAGGACTTTGACATGCTATTTACAGGTTAATGGAATAAGCTTGCATCTTCATATAACAATGTCCAAGCACTTACTTTTGGCAACCATGCACACCTTGAACTCAGCTATCCCCTTTTCCCCACAGTCTGTCCTTTCAGTCCAAGAGTTCAGTCACTAACTGAGGAAGAGTAACAATGACCCTAAGTTAGATGTGCGGGGTGCCTAGTGCTGATTGGAGGTAGGTTGCTGGGTTCCGTTGCTAGGCAGTGAACCTCCCAATCACCTAGCTGGAGTGCTTCAGGGGCCGGCACAGAGGGTTAGCTAGGGTTCGTCACCTGAGCCAAGGGGGAGCAGGCCTTCCGGAAGTTGCAAAACCAGTTCCGGCTGGCTGCCACAGCAAGAGACAAACTGAGGGCTGTAAACTCCCCACCCCCAATCCTTCTGGCCTTTCATACAAGGGGGGTGCGGACTGATCTCAGCACAGATGCTAGCAGAGCGTATTGGGATGCACTCTATTAGGGTACTAGAGGGTTTGCTGGGGGAGATACAGCGGGCTCTGCCTGAGCCAGAGGGGACAGAGACACCACAGGTACCGGAGGGGGAGCAGGTCCAGTTCCCACAGGTACAGGAGGGAGAGCAGGCCCAGTTCCCAGTGCTCAGGGTAACAGCAGCAGTACAGGAGGGGCCGGAGGTGGAGGGGGGGCTTCTGTCTCTCTCCATACCAGTGCTGGGGAGTTTTCAGGAGGTGAAGGGGAAGGACCTGTATGTGGTTTGTGTTAAGGTCAGACATATGTGAGCCCTACAGTCTAGGAGGGAACATCAGTGGCAGGATGAGCTGGCTGAGCAAACCATGGCAGGGTACAGGTGGAGGGTGCTGTATAAAGCTCCTCTCCCGAAGAGGTCAGAGGGTCTGCAGTGGCGGATGCTGCATGGAGCTTTGGCCACAAATGTGTGGCTGGCCCGTGTGGACCAAAGGGTAGGAGACGGCTGTCCCTTTCATACTGACCGGGAAACAATGATGCACCTTTTTGTCTCTTGTGAAAGGCTGAGGGGTTTATTTCTCTTGTTAGAAACAGTGTGTGCTCGGCTGGGGGTCAGGTTTTCGGTGGGGAATTTTGTTTGCGGGCCAAAGTATAATGTGCAGCATCGGTACCGCATTGTACTGCAAAATTTTTTGTTTGGTCAAGCCAAGCTGGCAATTTGGGTAACACGCAGGAACATGCTGCGGGGTGAGGGCTCAACAAATGTAGCTGAGGGGTTTAAGGGGTATGTCTCTGCGCGCCTTAGGATCGAGTTTGAGTTTTATAAAATGATGCACAATGTGGAACTGTTCACTCAGATGTGGTGTATTGGTGGAGCAATTTGTATGATAGAGGATGATGAGATTTTAACTCTTTTAGGTTGACGGAGCTGTTTTGGGTCGCTTTCTTATTTTTAGTTATTTTTACTAGTTTTTTGTGCACTTTTGTTGTTTTCCTTTTTGGTGGTTGGCAGGGGAGGGCTGTGAATAGGGGTGGGGTTTTAGATTGAGTGGAGTGTTAATGTTTCAATAAAGAAACATAAAAAGTCAAAAAAAGTCTCTCTCTCTCTCTCTCTCTTATTTCTATCTGCCAAACTGACATTTAGGATTAGGGACAGGGTCAAATTTAGGGTTGGGCTAAGCTACCGGTGTAAGTGAATGAGGGTTTTATTTGCCTGAGTAAGCATTATACTCAGTGTGAGTAAAGAAGGATTTTATTTGCCAGAATTAGCATTGCTCCCAATGTAAATGAATGAGGATTTTATTAGCCAGAGTTAGCGTAGATGCTAGTGTTAATAAGTGAGGGTTTTATTCGCCAGAGTTAGCATAGCTCCCAGTGTAAGTGAATGAGTGTTTTATTAGCCAGAGTTAGCATAGCTCCCAGTGTAAGTGGATGAGGGTTTATTAGCCAGAGTTAGCATAGCTCCCAGTGTAAGTGAATGAGGGTTTTATTAGCCCGAGTTAGCATAGCTCCCAGTGTAAGTGAATGAGGGTTTTATTAGCCAGAGTTGGCACAGCTCCCAGTGTAAGTGGCTGTGGGTTTTGTTTGCACTTTCCCTGCAGACATTAGCCAGGGTGCGATTGGTGACATGGCAGCGCTGGGCGTTACCGAGAGCTTCCAGGTGAAACGGCAAGTGCTGCTGAGCGCTGCCGAGGCAGTCGAGATGATCCTGCGTGTCGACAACATCATCAAAGCCGCGCCCAGGTGAGACCTGTCACTCAACCCGGCTGCTCCTTCCTGCCCCTCCCCCTTTAGAAGAGGCTGGAGCTCCATCCAAGTCCATCTGGTGAAATGCTTCACAAACATTTTCATGTTTTAACTCCTTCAACCCCACAGCCCTCTACAGAGGGCTGACCAACATATTCCCTTCAACCCCAAATTCCTGTAGGGAAAATTCAAACAATCTGACTAATTGATTGGAACATATCAGGTTACATTTAATGGGATTCCAGAGATAACAGTAAGATACAATGTCCAGATAATGACCAGCCCTCTACAGAGGGCTGTGGGGTTGAAGGGTATAGTGATGCTAGAATATCTGGGGTTGAAAGAGTTAATTGGATGGGGAAATTCTCCTGGTTCTGTAGGTGCATTTACTGCTAAAAATATGATTAATTTATTCAATTATTAACTGATGAATAACGGAAATTAAAGGATTTACTATTGCCTCCCCACCCAAACCTCAGCCCAGATGGGTCTGTGTTCTGTCTCTCAGGATGGACGTCCCGCCCAGTATTTCCCTGCATCTCCCTCCAGTGGCCACAGCTAAAACCCACCTACTGTTCAGTGTAACTTTAGTCTGCATGGCTTTTAGCTCACATATGATTCAAGAGTGGTCCTCCGCTTGGGCGATATACGGCAGCCATTTTGTGCCAGAATGCTCACCACACATTCACAGATGCAGCCAGAGAAAACATTTACAGCCAGTTAAATCAGATGAAGAGATGGCAGGTGTCTGATCCTTCCTTGTTCTTTATTCTTCTCCTAGGAAACGAGTTGCAGACCAGCACCCGTGTTAGAGATGGAGGGACACAAAAAGAGAGGGGGGTGTGGACGGGACGGGGGGTTAGTCTTTATTTATCGCCTCTGAGGAAACAGCAAAGTCAGCTTCTGTCCTGTCACTAGTCCTTTTTCAACACTGGGCAATTACTCTACACTGCACGATCAAATAAAGTTTGATAATAATCATTGTTCATTATAAGGACTCAAGTGGCCATTTGTTACATGTTAATAGATTTATTCCCAAGTAATAAACATGTATAATTCAATGAAAAGGTTAATTAACTCATTTGCTTTTTCCCTTACCCATATTTCCCCACACTGATGTTGATAATGGCTGAAGAGAATTTGCATTAGTCCATGAAAATCCTCATCAATTCAGTAAAGAGAAATAATTCTTGAAAGTTGTCCCTTGCAACATAATGAATGCCTGCCAATGGTTTTTGTATTGAAGTTCAGCTATAAGTTGATTATTGAACTCTATTCTAGTGTGTTTTGAAGGGTCCTGGGTGTGTTTTAGGCGTAAATGACCAATGTTCTAGAAGTGGTGTTACTGACCTTGTTTACTGAATTAAATCTAATGGTCACAATCTCTGTGTGCTTGTTTAAGCCTGTTGTGGCCAGACACCTGCATACTTGAATTTGGTTTCATAATTGAATTACCCGAACGTGAACTGGCAAAGAAGTAAAAGGATTGGCGTTTGGGGCTTGAGGTAAACTATGAGTCACTAATATGCAACACAATGATTTGATTTTGACCATTTGGACTTAAATAGGTTTATCTCATGTAGGAGAAAACTATCCTCAGTCCGGCCTGTGGACTAAGTGTTCCTCTCATACTTGTCGATCTGTTCTCAAGGAATGAACTGTTTCCACTCCAGAGTCTGATGCAAGTGGGTTTATTGTAAGTAACTCCAAGTGAGATACAATAACCCAGGCTGGTCTGCACAAACCAAGTAGCAGTCATTCTTCAACAATCACACGACACAGACTGACCACTGATTGGCCGGTTTCCCCCTTTATTCCCTTCTTTAAGCCCCAGCTGGAGCAGGGATGAAACTGACACCTTCTATCTAATCAGGCATCATTACTTCCTGATTGGTATATTGTCTTGATTGAAATTTAACATCATTATTTACAAGTCTGCCAGAATTGGCTTTTTAAAAAAGTGTGAAGCCATTTTAGGCCTCCAGGGTTGTTTGTGTTCTGCTCCTGTCTTCCCAAAAATTAGGGGTCACCTGAGGATTCAGCTGTCCTCTGGGTTTCCATCGTTTTGGGACATAAGTTGGTTGGACCCTCAGTTTTGTCCAGAATAAACTGGTTTTTAAAGAGACCTCATTAGCTGTCTCCCTGTATGGTCACTCTGGGAAACTTGTTCACACAATCTGACCTTGAGCAGCCAGCTGGACTTTCTTCATCTAGTTTATGGTGGATTTATGAGTTTTAGTTTTATTCACAGTTCTGATGTCTTTTTCAGTGATTCTGTGGGGTCATATGAACCTGCCTCAGTAATCTCCGCTGAACTGTGATTTTAGTGAAACTTTGATTTTAGAATATTTTAAAATATTTTACCACCACACTCAACAGCAGCATTAAAAATGAAAGATGTCATTCTATACCAGTTTACTACTTTGATTTTTAGCACAAGGGATGAGGGGAAAAAGCAAAGGAAACAAACCAGGTAACTAACCTACACCATTAGAACAATTTTCTATATGAACTTGCCGAAAAAAACAGTCAGAAGGTCTTTCAGCAGACAGCAAGTCTCCACTGCTTTAATCCCAGAACCTAAACTTAAGCAGGAACAAGTCGCTCAGTTGAGCATTTAATCGGGATACTTGGCTTCTGAAAAGACAAGCTTTGGATTGAATAAACGAGAAACCGCCTCATAGTTCTACTGTGTATTTTGCTGCAGAGGAAAAAATTCTACCAAGTGTGTAACTGGGGCTCCTTTTGTGTGTCCTGTGTGAAACACAGCAGTCTAAACATTAGAGCAGGCAGCACTGCAGCTAAAATGTTCAGTAACAACATGAAGAGTAAAAACTGCAGATTTCAAAATGTCTAAAGCTTGAGTTTGGTGGAGATCATGTACTGCTGGGACCTTCACCTCTCAGGGGTCACCCGTCTGCAGGATCATTCAGAGAAATGCGTTTGGGAAAGGTTCATGTTTGTGACACTGGGGCTACAGCAGGACACAACATTAGCTCATCCATCCATCTACAACCCCAATTGCGAAATAGTTGGTACAAAGTGTAAATTGTGAATAAAATCAAAATGCAATGACTTTCAGATCACATGAGCCAATGTTACTCACAATAGAACATAGATAACATTTCAAATGTTGAAACTGAGACATTTTACATGTTTATCCACAAAATGAGCTCATTTCAAATTTTCTGGCTGCAACAGGTCTCAAAAAAGTTGGGACACAGGCAAAAAAAGGGCTGAAAAAGACAATCAGCTGAAAGAACATTTAGCAAGTAATTAAGTGAACTGGCATTAGGTGTGTAACATGATTGGAGGCTGAGTCTCTCAGAACTAAAGATGGCCAGAGGCCCTCCAACCTGTGGAGGCTTGCGTAAAAAAATTGTTGAATACTTTAAAAACAATGTGCCTCAACGTCACGGATGCCCGTGATCTTCAGGCCCTCAGACGCAACTGCATCACTCAGCGGCATGATTCTGTCATTGACATTACTAAATGGGCCAAGGAATACTTCAACAAACCACTGTCTGTAAACACAGTCTGCCGTGCCATCCACAGATGCCACCTAAAACTCTATCATGCAAAAAGGAAGCCATTGTTGAGCATGACCCAGAAGCGCCGCTGTGTTCTGTGGGCCAAGGCTCATTTAAAATGGACTGTAGCAAAGTGGCAAAGTGTCCTGTGGTCAGACAAGTCCAAATTTGACATTCTTGTTGGAATTCATGGGCGTCATGTCCTCCGGGCTAAAGAGGAGAAAGACCACCCCTCCTGTTATCAGCGTTCAGTTCAAAAGCCAGCATCTCTGATGGTATGGGGATGCATTAATGCATATGGTGTGGGACACTTGCATGTTTTAAAAAGCACCATGAATGCTGAAAGGTATATAAAGGTTTTAGAGCAACATATACTCCGCTCCAGACGACATCTATTCCAGGGAAGGCCTTGTGTATTTCAGCAGGACAATGCAAAACCACACACTGCAGCTATTACAACAGCATGGCTTCATAGTAGAAGAGTCCGTGTGCTGAACTGGCCTGCCTGCAGTCCCGATCTTTTACCGATTGAGAACATTTGGCGCATAATTAAACAAAAAGTCCATCAAAGGATACCCAAAACTCTCCAGCAGCTGGAAGCCTGTATTAAACAAGAGTGGGATCAAATTCCAATGGCTAAACTCAAGAAACTTGTATCCTCAATGCCCAGACGTCTCCATTCTGTGTTAAAAAGAAGAGGGGATGCTACACCATGGTAAACAGGCCCCTGTCCCAACTTTTTTGAGACCTGTAGCAGCCACAAAATTTTAAATGAGCTCATTTTGTGGATAAAACTGTAAAGTTTCTCAGTTTCAACATTTGCTATGTTATCTCTGTTCTATTGTGAATAAAATAGTGGCTGGTGTGATTTGAAAGTCATTGCGTTTTGATTTTATTCACAATTTACACTTTGTCCCAACTATTTCGGAATTGGGGTTGTTTTTTATGGCAGATTTATGAGTTTTAGTTTTATTCACAGTTCTGCTCTTTTTCAGTGATTCTGTAGGGTCATATGAACCTGCCTCAGTAATCTCTGCTGAACTGTGATTTTAGTTATACTTTGATTTAAGAATATTTTACCACCACACTCAATAGCAGCATTAAAAATGAAAGATACTATCACATGCCAGTGAAAGATGTCATTCTATGCCAGTTAACTACTTTGATTTTTAGCACAAGGGATGGAGGGGAAAAAAGCAAAGGAAACAAACCAGGTAACTAACCTCCACCGTTAGAACGAATTTCTGCATGAACTCGCCTGAAAAAAGGTCAGAAAGATCTTTCAGCAGACAAGTCTACACTGCTTTAATCCCAGAATCTGAACTTAAGCAGGAACAAAACATTCAGTTTAGCTTTTACTCGGGATTTTTGCTTTGTGAAAAGACAAGTTTAGGATTGAATTAATGAGAAACAGCCGCACAGTTTTATTGTGTGTTTTGCTGCACAAGAAAAAAATCTGCTAAGTGTATAACTGGGGCTCCTTTTGTGTGTCCTGTGTGAAACACAGCAGTCTAAACATTAGAGCAGGTAGCACTGCAGCTAAAATGTTCAGTAACAACATGAAGTGCAAAAACTGCAGATTTCAAAATGTCTAAAGCTTGAGTTTGGTGGAGATCATGTACTGCTGGGACCTTCCACTCTCAGGGGTCACCCGTCTGCAGGATCATTCAGAGAAATGCGTTTGGGAAAGGTTCATGTTTGTGACACTGGGGCTACAGCAGGACATAACATTAGCTCATCCATCCATCCATCCATCCATTATCTGTATCCATTTCTTCCTCATGAGGGTCACGGGGGAGCTGGAGCCGATCACAGCTGACTCTGGGGGGAAAGGCAGGGACCCACCCTGGACACTTCACCAATCCATCACAGGGCGCACACACCATTGACAAACACAAAACACACACACACACACACACACACACACACAATTCACTCACTCACTCACTCAGTCACACACACACACACACACACACACACCATTCATACACAGTCACACACACACACACACACACACACACACACACTCAGCCTGACATGCATGTCTCTGGACTGAGGGAGGAAACTGTAGGACCCAGAGGAAACCCAGATGAACACAGAACATGCAAACTCACACAGAGAGGCTCCAGACTGGATTCAAACCCACCAGCTGCTTGCTGTGAGGCGGCGTTACCTTCTGTTAGGTGTTATTACGAGGACACAATGAAAAATCGACTCTGAATATGATTCTGTCTGATCTGTGAAGATCAGGCAGTTTGGACTCATTAAAAACCGCTGAAGAAGCTCAGCTGTTTGCTTGGATTTACTGCATATTACTGCATGGGCCCTTTGCAATAAGCAGAGAGATTCAGGAATAATAAATACACCTGATAATAATTCTGCTTTTAATCCTCTGTAATCCTTGTTTTGCTCTTCGCTTAAAATTATCAAATGTAATTTTAGAAAAAGTGAGGCCACAACTTTGTCAAGACAAATTTAATCGGCATTTTAGTAACCATTTATCACAATCACAGACACTTATTACTGGCCACTGGCAATTATTTAAAAATGGGCAATAATAAATGTCATGAAATAAACATCTGTTATTCAGTAAAATAGAGTACTCCTGTGCTCCTGTCTGGCTTTGCTCTGCAGATGCGTTATTGAGCTGAACCTCTTTTCATTAGTTTTCCTTGACTGACCTGCCATATCTGCAGATTAATATCAGTAAAGAGCTCAGGATACCAATGGAATCAAGTTAAGAAGAGTAAAGAGAGTAAAGTAAAGAGTGTTTGTGCCTGCGTGTGTGTGAGAGTGTGCATGTTTGTGCCTGTGTGTGCATGTTTGTGTGTGTGTGTTTGTCTGCATGCATGCGCATGTGTCTGCTCCTACATCACAGTGGGGCACTATTACCAGGCTTATACTACAACCCCAATTCCGAAATAGTTGGGACAAAGTGTAAATTGTGAATAAAATCATAGCGCAATGACTTTCAAATCACACCAGCCAGTAATTTATTCACAATAGAACAGAGATAACATAGCAAATATTGAAACTGAGAAATTTTACAATTTTATCCACAAAATGAGCTCATTTCAAATTTGATGGCTGCTACAGGTCTCAAAAAGTTGGGACAGGGGCCTGTTTACTATGGTGTAGCATCCCCTCTTCTTTTTTAACACAGAGTGGAGGTGTCTGGGCATTGAGGAGACAAGTTTCTTGAGTTTAGCCATTGGAATTTGATCCCACTCTTGTTTAATACTGGCTTCCAGCTGCTGGAGAGGTTTGGGTCTCCTTTGACGGACTTTTTGTTTAATTATGCACCAAATGTTCACAATTGAAAGATCAGGACTGCAGGCAGGCCAGTTCAGCACAAGGCCTCTTCTACTGGGAAGCCATGCTATTGTAATAGCTGCAGTGTGTGGTTTTGCATTGTTCTGCTGAAATACACAGGGCTTTCCCTGGAATAGATGTCATCTGGAGGGGAGTATATGTTGCTCTAAAACCTTTACATACCTTTCAGCATTCATAGTGCTTTTTAAAACATGCAAGTGTCCCACACCATATGCACTAATGCATCCCCATAGTATCAGAGATGCTGACTTTTGAACTGAGCGCTGATAACAGGAGGGGAGGTCTTTCTCCTTTTTAGCCCGGAGGACACAACGTCCATAATTTCCAACAAGAATGTCAAATTTGGACTTGTCTGACCACAGAACACTTTGCCACTTTGCTACAGTCCATTTAAAATGAGCCTTGGCCCACAGAACACGGCGGCGCTTCTGGATCATGCTCAACAATGGCTTCCTTTTTGCATGATAGAGTTTTAGGTGGCATCTGTGGATGGCACGGCGGACTGTGTTTACTGACAGTGGTTTCTTTACGTATTCCTGGGTCCATTTACTAATGTCAAAGACAATATCATGCCGGTGAGTGATGCAGTGGCGTATGAGGGCCCGAAGATCACGGGCATCCAGTAAAGGTCTTCGGCCTTGTCCCTTACGCAAAGAGATTTTTCCAGTTTCTCTGAATCTTTTGATGTTATGCACTGTCGATGATGAGAACTTCAAAGCCTTTGCAATTTGATGTTGAGGAACATTGTTTTTAAAGTATTCCACAATTTATTTTACGCAAGCCTTAACGGGTTGGAGAGCCTCTGGCCATCTTTACTTCTGAGAGACTCAGCCTCTCTAAGACATCCCTTTTATAGCCAATCATGTTACACACCTGATGCCAGTTGACTTAATTACTTGCTAAATGTTCTTTCAGCTGATTCTCTTATATATGAATTGCTTTTTCAGCCCTTTTTTTTGCTTGTGTCCCAACTTTTTTGAGACCTGCTGCAGCCAGAAAATTTGAAATAAGCTCATTTTGTGGGTAAAAATGTAATATGTCTGTTTCAACATTTGAAATGTTATCTATGTTTTATTGTAAATAACATATTGGCTAATGTGATCTGAAAGTCATTGCATTTTGATTTTATTCACAATTTACACTTCGTCCCAAATATTTCAGAATTGGGGTTGTAAATGAATGAGGGTTTTATTGGCCCGAGTTAGCGTAGCTGCTAGTGTAAGATTGTGAGGGTTTTAGTAGCCAAAGTCATCATAGCTCCCCATGTAAATGATTGAATGTTTTATAAGCTCGAGTTGGCATATCTTCTGCTGTTATTAGGGATTTACTTGCCAGAGTTAGCATAGCTCCTGGTGGAAGTGAATGAGGGTTTATTAGCCAGAGGTAGCATAGCTCCCAGTGTAAGTGAATGAGGGTTTTATTAGCCAGAGTTAGCATAGCTCCCAGCATAAGTGAATGAGGGTTTTATTAGCCAGAGTTAGCATAGCTCCCAGTGTAAGTGAATGAGGGTTTATTAGCCAGAGTTAGCATAGCTCCCAGTGTAAGTGAATGAGGGTTTATTAGCCAGAGTTAGCATAGCTCCCAGTGTAAGTGGCTGTGGGTGTTGTTTACACTTTCCCTGCAGACATGAGCCAGGGTGTGATTGGTGACATGGCAGCGCTGGGCGTTACCGAGAGCTTCCAGATGAAGTGACAGGTGCTGCTGAGCGCTGCCGAGGCGGCCGAGATGATCCTGCGTGTCGACAACATCATCAAAGCCCCGCCCAGGTGAGACCTGTCACTCAACCCGGCTGCTCCCTCCTGCCCCTCCCCCTTTAGAAGAGACTGGAGCTCCAGCCAAGTCCATTTGGTGAAATGCCTCACAAACATTTTCATGTTTAAATTGGATGGGGAAATTCTCCTGGTTCTGTGAGTGCATTTACTGCTAAAAATATTATTAATTTATGGAATTATTAACTGATGAATAATAGAAATTAAAGGATTTACCATTGCCTCCCCACCCACTCCTCAGCCCAGATGGGTCTGTGATCTGTCTCTCAGGACGGACGTCCCGCCCAGTATTTCCCTGCATCTCCCTCCAGTGGCCACAGCTAAACCCCCCTACTGTTCTGTGTAACTTTAGTCTGCACGGCTTTTAGCTCACATATGATGTAGGTCTGTTCTTCTGCTTGGGCGATGCACGGCAGCCATTTTGTGCCAGAATGCTCACCACACATTCACAGATGCAGCCAGAGAACATTTACAGCCAGTAAAATCAGATGAAGAGATATCAGGTGTCTGATCCTGCCTTGTCCTTTTCTCATCTCCTAGGAAACGAGTTCCAGACCAGCACCCATGTTAGAGATGGAGGGATACAAAAAGAGAGGGGGGGGTTAGTCTTTATTTATTCCCTCTGAGGACACAGCAAAGTCAGCTTCTGTCCTGTCACCAGTCCTTATGCAACACTGGGCTATTACTCTGGACTGCACAATCAAATAAAGTTTGATAATAATCATTGTTCATTATAAGGACTCAAGTGGCCATTTGTTACATGTTGATAGATTTATACCCAATTAATTAACATTTATAATTCAATGAACAGGCCAATGAACTCCTTTGCGTTTTCTCACAGCAATATTTCCCCCCACTGATGTTGGTAATGGCTGAGGAGGATAACCATCAGACCATGAAAATCCTCATCAATTCAGTAAAGAGAAATAATTCTTGAAAGTTGTCCCTTGCTACATAATGAATGCCTGCCAATGGTTTTTGTATTGAAGTTCAGCTATAAGTTGATTATTGGACTTTAATCCAGTGTGTTTTGAAGGGTCCTGGGTGTGTTTTCGGCGTAAATAACCGATGTTCTAGAAGTGGTGTTGCTGACCTTGTTTACTGAATTAAATCTAATGGTCACAATCTCTGTGTGCTTGTTTAAGCCTGTTGTGGCCAGACTCCTGCATACTTGAATTTGGTTTCGCCATTGAATTTCCCGATCATGTGAACTGGCAAAGAAGTAAAAGGATTGGCGTTTGGGGCTTGAAGTAAACAATGAGTCACTAATTTACAACACAATGATTTGATTTTGAACATTTGGACTTAAATAAGCTAGTCACATGTGGGAGAAAAAAATATCCTCAGTCCGGCCTGTGGACTAAGTGTTCCTCTCATACTTGTCCATCTATTCTCAAGGAATCAACTCCATTTCTAGAGTCTGATGCAAGTGGGTTTATTGTAAGTAAGTCAGAGTGAAATACAATAAACCGGGCTGGTCTGCACAAACCAACTAGCAGTCAGTCTTCAATAATAACACGACAGACTGACCACTGATTGACAGGTTTCCCCCTTTTATTCCCTTCTTTAAGCCCCACCTGGAACAGGGATGAAACTTTACACCTTCTATCTAATCAAACATCATTACTTCCTGATTGGTATATTGTCTTGATTGAACTTTTATATCATTATTTACAAGTTTGCCAGAACTGCCTTTTTTAAAAAAGTGAAGCAATTTTATACCTCCAGGGTTGTTTGTGTACTGCACCTGTCTTGCCAAAAATTAGGGGTCACCTGAGGATTCAGCTGTCCTCTGGGTTTCCATCATTTTGGGACATAAGTTGGTTGGACCCTCAGTTTTGTCCAGAAGAACCCGGTACTTTTTAAAGAGACCTCATTAGCTGTCTCCCTGTACGGTCACTCTGGGAAACTTGTTCACACAATCTGACCTTGAGCAGCCAGCTGGAGTTTCTTCATCAAGTTCATGGTGGATTTGAGTTTTAGTTTTATTCACAGTTCTGCTGTCTTTTTCAGTGATTCTAAAGGGTCAAATGAACCCACCTCAGTAATCTCTGCTGAACTGTGATTTTAGTTATACTTTGATTTTTGAGTATTTTATAACATTTTACCACCACACTCAACAGCAGCATTAAAAATGAACGATACTATCACATGCCAGTGAAAGATGCCAGTCTATGCCAGTTTACTACTTTGATTTTTAGCACAAGGGATGGAGGGAAAAAAGCAAAGGAAACAAACCAGGTAACTAACCTCCACCGTTAGAACGATTTTCTGTATGAACTCGCCGAAAAAAGGCCAGAAAGATCTTTCAGCAGACAGCAAGTCTACACTGCTTTAATCCCAGAACCTGAACTTAAGCAGGAACAAAACACTCAATTTAGCTTTTACTCGGGATTCTTGGCCTCTGAAAAGATGAGGTTTGGATTGAATTAATGAGAAACAGCCACAAAGTTCTATTGTGTATTTTGCTGCATAAGAAAAAAATTCTAGCAAGTGTATAACTGGGGCTCCTTTTGTGTGTCCTGTGTGAAACACAGCAGTCTAAACATTAGAGCAGGTAGCACTGCAGCTAAAATGTTCAGTAACAACATGAAGAGCAAAAACTGCAGATTTCAAAATGTCTAAAGCTTGAGTTTGGTGGAGATCCTGTACTGCTGGGACCTTCCACTCTCAGGGGTCACCCCTCTGCAGGATCATTCAGAGAAATGCGTTTGGGAAAGGTTCATGTTTGTAACACTGAGGCTACAGCAGGACATAACATTAGCTCATCTATCCATCCATCCATCCATCCATTATCTGTATCCATTTCTTCCTCATGAGGGTCACGGGGGAGCTGGAGCCGATCACAGCTGACTCTGGGCGAAAGGCAGGGACACACCCTGTACACCTCACCAATCCATCACAGGGCGCACACACCATTCACAAACACAAACACACAAACACACAAACACACACACACACACACACACCACACTTCACTCACACACACACACACACACACACACACACACACACACAATTCACTCACTCACTCACACACACACACACTCAGCCTGACATGCATGTCTCTGGACTGTGGGAGGAAACTGTAGGACCCAGAGGAAACCCACATGAACACAGAACATGCAAACTCACACAGAAAGGCTCCAGACTGGATTCAAACTCACCAGCTGCTTGCTGTGAGGCGGCGTTACCTTCTGTTAGGTGTTATTACGAGGACACAATGAAAAATCGACTCTGAATATGATTCTGTCTGATCTGTGAAGATCAGGCAGTTTTTTTACTCATTAAAAACCACTGAAGAAGCTCAGCTGTTTGCTTGGATTTACTTCATGTTACTATAAGTGTCCTTTGCAATAAACACAGAGGAATAATAAATACACCTGAAAATAATTCTACTTTTAATCCACTGGAATCCTTGTTTTGCTTAGTTTTAATTTATCTAATATAATTTCAGAAAAAGTGAGGCCACTGCCTCGTCAAGAGAAATGGGCATTTTAGAACCATTTATCACAAGCACAGACACTTATTACTGGCCACTGGCAATTATTTAAAAATGGGCAATAATAACAAATGTCATGAAATAAACATCTGTTAGTCAGTAAAACAAAGTCTCCTGTGCTCCTCTCTGGCTTTGCTCTGCAGATGTGTTATTGAGCTGAACCTCTTTTCATTAGTTTTCCTTCATTAACCTGCCATATCTGCGGGGACTTCCGGTGGGCTTAGACCAAGATGGCGGTATAGATTGATTGCTCCACACAACCTTGCAGAATTTAATATAAATCCCCGAGTTATATTTCCTAGTTCAACAGCAACCATGTCAAAAGCCGTGTCGAACAAGGAGAGCGATATTTTTAAACGTGCAAGAAGTTCGCAAAAGCAGAAAAACGAGCCAACAACCGAGGACGAGGAGCAAGCTAGCATAGCCCAAACTGGCAAAGCCGCCGTGCTAACAGAGCTAAAGACACTTCGTGCGGAGTTCAGTGGATTTGGTTCCAAACTGGACGGAATAGACGGACGGCTGTGCAGGATGGCCAACTCCGTTGAGGCTCTAGAAAATAACATGAATGAGGTGAAGCGGGACGTAGCATCCAATATTGCACGGATGGAGGAAGCCGAAACGCGCATCATGTCAGCAGAAGACAAGTTGGAGACCGCCACGGCGGAACTGAGTAAAGCTTCAGGACGGATCACGTATCTTGAATCCAAAGTTGAAGACTTGGAGAATCGCAGCCGGAGGAAGAATCTACGAATGTTTGGACTCAGAGAGGGCGAAGAGGGAAACCGACAACTGTTGGACTATGTGCAGGAGATGTTGCCGTGCTGGCTGGGTACGGATAAATCCATCACGCTGGAAAGGGCTCACCGTACACTGGGCCCGGCAAAACCGAACCAAGACAGAGCCGTCCTCATACGCTTTCTGAAATTCCAGGACCGGGAATTTGCATTCCGCTACTCCAAAGTACGTGACATCAGACACAATGGAAACAAACTCTCCTTCGCCCAGGACTTCTCCGCTGAGACAATGAGGCAGAGACGTGAGTTCAATGCGGTCAAGAAGCTGTTTATTGATGCTGGCTCCTTCCGAGGGTTTCAACAAAATCCATGCAGTAGTGTTGTTACCTCCGACCCTCCTGCTTCGAAGCTTGTGTCAAAGTATGAACCAGCGCAAGGCGAAGCAAATGTATCGGTGCTTGGTTCGTTTGCTGCTGATCACGTGATCAGTGACGTCCGAAGCTTCGTTCCAGCTCACATTCACGTGACCGCTTCGATTTGATTCAAAGGTGCGCGAAACAGGGCGCGCGCTTGTGGGTTTGAAGTAGTCGAAAGCGGTGTTGCGAGTCAGGAGAGTTCATAGCGAGTTAGCAGTAGCAAAGAGCAAACTACAATGGAACCTGTGGCAAAGAGAGGTCGCTCTGAGATGTGGGAGCACTTTAATTTGATTTCCCCTAACAAGGTTGGCAATAGACAGGCTATATTTTTTATTGCGTAAATATGGATGTTTTGGGAGGTAGGGTAGGCTTTGGCAAAGCGGGTCCCCACATCAAAAAACTGAGTCTTAATTGTGTTGTTATGATCAAATATGTTGTCAATGCTATCATGGACCTAATCTTGATAAACCTTGATAGTCAAAATTTCTGTCCATGTCATAGATGAAGTTGCTTTCTAGGCTAGCCACCCATGGAATATGGAGTTCTTTGGCTATGTCTAATAACCAAATGTTCGCCCAGCGTATGGTTCTCTGCATTGTACTTTAGAATAAACTAGTGTCATCAAAATAGTCTACATATTAAAGCTGTGTGCCATGCGTAATTGTCGCGAATGTGCGCGTTGGATAGATCATCATGGCGACTTACTATCTTAGCCTATTGGTTATTAAAGTTGTTGTGTGGTTGGCAAACTATAGGCCTACATGTGTATTTATTTATTTGTGAGAAATGTCCTTTTGTAAATTCTGTTTTCAGGTCCAATGTTTGGTTTGCCATCAGCAATTGGCCTATAATAATAACACCTCATCCATGCTGAGGCACTTTCGTGCTAAGCATGAGGCTGGTCAAGCTGCAGCAAGCATCCATGGTGGGTACCATTCCTCTAATTCAGTAGCTCCCTTCTACATGTAATCTTGATGTTAATATATGTTCATACATTAATTTCATGCCAGCATTTACTCATTAAAAAGTACTTGCAGAGGTACTATATTATGCATCCATGGCCTGTTGTTGTATTGTAGGTGATAGAAAGGCCAAGATTGATGAGGCACTGGTGAACATGATTGTCCAGGATTCACAGCCTTTCAAGGTATAAGGATATTTATTTGCCACATGCAGAGAGATATTTGTGTAAAACACATAGTAAAATATCTTTTACTGTTTAGGTTGTGGATGATCAAGGCTTTAGGGCCTTGGTGTCTCTTTTGGACCCCACCTATGTCCTTCCATCAAGGCGGACCTTGAAATCCATGGTGGAGGCAAGGTATCATGAGGAGAAGCAGAAGGCCAAAGAGAAGGTCCAGTAGGCTACTGCTGTAGCCTTAACCTTGGAAATGTGGACATCCATCCACACGGAGTCCTACCTTGCCTTCAGTTGCCATTTTGTGGATGAGGAGGACAAGTTGGCTACTGTTTTGCTGGCAGTTGCCAAGTTTGGGGAGCGCCACACTGCCTCCAATATTGCCAGTGTGAAAGGTTCTATAATGGAAATCGAAGGTAATGTGCCTTACTACTGATGGTGCCTCTAATATGGGTCTCTGTAGTAGTATGATGGAGTTGCGGCACAGCCACTGCATTGCACATGCCTTGAATTTAGTAGTGAAGAAGGCATTAAAACTAACACAAGGTCTGGAGGAGGTGTGCACTAAGGCAAGGGATATTGCCACTCACTTCCGGACCAGCACTGTAGCTAGAGAGCGGCTTCTCTGCCTTCAAAAGCAAATGGGTGCTCCATCAAGTAAACTTATTCAAGAGGTGGACACAAGATGGAACAGCACCTTAGACATGCTGCAAAGGCTGTATGAGCACAGAGAACCAGTGGGTGCAGCCTTGGCCTCTATCCAAACAGATGTGGCACCATTGACGTCCAACCAATACACCAGCATAGGTCAGTGCATTTTACTTTTGGCTCCACTCAAAGAAGCAACAATGGAGCTTTCTGCAGAAAAACTAGTTTCTGGGTCCAAAATACAAACCAATGGTGAAGATGCTGCAGCACACAATTGCAACTAAACAAAGGCAGCTGACTGATGAAATGGCCAGGGATTTGGCTCAACATTTGTTCAGCTTGATGTGTTAGAAGCTGGGAAACTATGAAGTTGCAGGACAGCACGCTCTGGCCACTCTCCTGGATCCTCGTTTCAAAACAATGGGGTTTTGCAACACCACACACCAACAGAATGCAATCAAAAAACTTACCGCAGAATGTGCTATTGTTATAAGGCATAGAACACCTGATCCTGCACCCTCACCTGATCCCACACCATCAACTCCTGATGTTGCTCCTTCAACTTCTGATTCCTCAGGTATGGACCTTGGGTCAATATTGGTATTGTTTATATGTATAATATACATCTTAATGCATTCCTATACCATTTCAGGCCTGTGGGAGCTTTTGGATGCACAAGTTTTTGAGAAGAGGAAGGTGAAAAGTGCTTCAGCCAATGCCTCTATAGAGACCAGCAGATATCTTGCAGAGCCCAACATACCACGGAGTGAAGACCCACTTCAGTATTGGGTTGACCACAAACATGTTTATCCCCATCTTTTTGTGTTGGCACGGAATCTTTTGTGCATTCCAGCCTTATCTGTGCCATGTGAACGTGTTTTTTCCAAGGCTGGGGAAATAGTGTCCAAAAAAAGAAACAGACTAAACCCCAATACTGTGGAGAAAATAATTTTTCTAAATAAAAATCAGTTGTAATTTCATGCCCCATCCCACCCAATACATGTTCACAAGCACCTCCATTTTCTTGCCATTCTATGATAAACCTGTCCACAAGCACCATCACTGCCCCACTGACCTCTCCTCTGTAAAACACTTCCCACATTCAAGATTCAAGAAACAGTTAACATAAGTCACTATGACTGCCATAAACTGCACAGGCATTAGGAAGCACTTGCTGGTATTTTCAATTATATTGCTTACATATCACTCCCTATCTCTGCTATTTATTCTTCTGCTAGTGTGATCATAAACATACATGCACAAAAATGCAGAAAGAGAGAGACAGAAGTGTTTGTTCCACTTCTTCCCAATGTACAGAGAATTGAAATACGCAAATATGGACACAATTCAAACAGGAAAAACAACAGTTTTATTCATATAGGAATCCGCGTATTTATTAGATAATTTATTGTTTCAAGTTTTCATAACCATGATCAACCCACAGAGACTGGGCCAAAATATACCGGTAGGCCATTTCAAACATACTGCACTACAAATTTTCAACAGCAGAGGTCATCATAGAGTTTTAGAGGCATTGAATGAATGAACCTTTTTCCGATACAATTGGCTGGAAAGCTTCACTGGTTCAGAAAGCTTCACTTTGCCATCACTACCATGCAGGATAAGAGTACTCCATAACGGCAAGATTCATCTCTTCTCGTCGCCGGGGGATGCGGAGAAATTCCATCGCGGACTTTGAAGAGACGGCATGGGTTCGTTTACAAACGGAGAATCAGCTGATGCCTTTTGACGAGGTACTGTGCTAAATAATGTTGAAGAAGTCTGTAGTCTCATATTCATGAACAGGCTGCCTTACTCTATACAGTGGACATAAAGACATACATTACATAAGGAGCCTGGGAAACCTTTTGTTTATTTGATTATGATTATCCGACCTGACTAACTTGATGTCATTCAACTATTTTTCATTTAAAGATATGGTGCACGAGGGTACTTCAGTTTAATTTAACCCAGTTATTTCCAAGACTTAACTCTAAATTTTAAGACGCTAATATAGATGAATAACGTGGGTTTGTTTACACATCGGGTTAATCGGCTGATGCCTTTTGACTGGTCATTACCGTAAATATTGGAGAAAAAGACTAGAAAAGCTTGGACTGAATTATCTAAAAATGTTACCTTATATATTGTGCAAAAGGCCCAGAAGTTTCGAGTTCACTGTTACTTGTCTGAGGCCTATCTTTCAACAAATAGGTGACAACTTATTATAATGTTTTGGGTACTGTGCTCGTAAGGAAAGCACATTTTGATTTAATTCTCTGTCATTTAAACACCATTATTTTATTTTATTTATTTATTTATTTTAAGGAAAAGGAAAAGTCTTAGTTAATTTCTTTTAACTGCAGAACTAAGTAAGAACCTTTTCTTTTTTGTTTCTATTATTATCATCATTACTAAGTTACTCTGCCTTTTTTTTTTTTTTTTTGTTGGACATGTTTAGTTGCAATAACCATTCAGTTAGGGGTTATGTTATGTGGTTTTTTTGACTGCATGGTTTGTGGACATCATTTGTGGTTTGCCTGGAGTGGGTTTACCGGTGAAGCTGCTCCTCAGTTATGTGGATCAGTGTTAAGTCCTACAAGTGTTACTGGTTTTGGAGGGAGATGGAGGAGGGTTGGGGGAGGGGGATTAGAAGGGTTCAAGGGTTCGCTTGTTGTGAGAGGATGTTGTTCAAGTCTCCTCAGGTATGTGTATATGTATGTTTTTTTTTTTTTTTTGTTTTTGCAGCAGCAGCAGCAGTCTGTACTTTTTTTTTCGTTGTATAGATAAGTATGTATCATAACTGTAACTCCTCTAACATAAAAATAACAAGCTGGAATGTCAGGGGGCTTCGGAAAATTACGAAATTAAAACAAGCTATGAGTAGGATTAGACATCTCAAATCTAAAATCATATTTTTGCAGGAAACCCACCTTACAATTGCAGACGTAAAGCGTGTACAGAGCAGATGGCCTGGCAAAGTAATATATGCATGTTATAATAATTATGCAAGGGGAGTGCTTATCCTTGTTCACCGGACAATACCATTGCAGATTGTTAAAACTATCCGAGACCCAAGGGGATAATGCAAATACATTATCGTCCAATGTAATATCCTGTCAATGACATGGAACCTAGTTAGTATTTATGGTCCAAATGAGGATAACCCAAGTTTCTTTAGGAATCTCTTCCTTGACTTGTCTACCATGAACGGATTTTCTATATTATGAGGGGATTTCAATTGTGCTTTAAATCCAACAAAAGATCGTTCAACGGGTTGTGACACGGGTAAAGGACAAACTAGAGAACTACTGAAACAGTTTATAGAGGATCTTAATCTAGTTGATGTCTGGAGAGAGCGGAATCCTGATAAAAAATCATTACTCCTGTTATTCAAGTACACATAAATCACATTCCCGCATAGATTATTTCATTATTTCCAGGGAACTTTTACCCAAGGTTAGCGAATGCTGGTATAATGGTATAGTGATAAGTGACCATGCTGCTGTATCACTCAAAATACAAATTGACAAAATTGTCCATAGCCCACCTATTTGGAGATTCCAGGCGAGATGGCTGCAAGACGAAGCTTTTGTTGACACTATTGGCTCTAAAATCAACAGCTTCTTTACACTAAATACTGATGAAACTAGTGCTTGTATCAGATGGGAAGCCTTTAAGGCATTTGTCAGGGGAGAGATCATTAGTTACACCAGCTATAAAACCAAAGCACTATAAAATGGAAATGATAAATTTGGAAAATCAAATCAAAATATTGGAAAATGACCTGTATGTAAAAGATGATAATTTAAAAAACAAAAGGAATTGCTTATATTAAGAGCTAAATATAATAAAATGTCCACAGATGAAAGTGCCAAAAGTTTATTGTGGTTGAAGCAAACCTACCATGATCAAGGAGAGAAGGCTGGAAAACTCTTAGCCTGGAGAATCAAAAAACAACAAACTGACCGAGCGATAAATAGTATTAGGACACCGCAAGGGAATTTAACGACAGACCTGCTAGAAATAAATGCATGCTTCAAAGATTTTTATGAATCCCTATATAGATCAGAATGCAACCAAGACTCAGATGCGCAGGAAACGTTTCTTGATCAGCTTCAATTTCAGTCATTATCTGACGACATTAAAAATGAATTGGATAGGAATATAACAGCTGAGGAGTTGTCAGAGGCAATCCAAAATATGAATAGTGGTAAGGCACCTGGGCCAGATGGGTTGCCCATAGAATTTTATAAAACCTTTAAAACTAACTTAGTAGAGCCACTTCTAAATATGTTTAAAGAATGCTTCCAGGAAGGAACTCTTCCACCCACTATGAGACTAGCTCTGATAACCCTCATCCAAAAACCAGGCAAACCATCCACAGAGTGCTCGTGGTTTAGGCCAATCAGTCTGATGTGTAGTGACACAAAAATACTTTGTAAAATGCTAGCAAGAAGATTAGATCCACACCTCCCTAAACTCATACATAATGATCAGAATGGGTTTGTACGAAATCGTCAAGGTTTCCATAACATCAGAAGACTCCTTAATATATTACATGAAAAAGCTGGCAGTAAAGACACAGCAGTACTGTCATTTGATGCTCAGCAGGCATTTGACAGAATAGAATGGCACTACCTTTTTAAATTGCTACCACGATTCGGATTAGGAAAGGATTCCTTAGATGGATTCATGTTCTCTATACAAACCCAGTAGCGGAGATTCTGACCAATACCGTTGTCTCAAAACCGTTCAACTTACAGCGCTCAACCCGACAAGGCTGTCCATTATCACCAATGCTATTTACTTCAGCTATTGAACCTCTCGCTATGGCTGTCAGAGCCCATGTTGGCCTCACGGGCATCCAGATAGGTGAGCAAAAACATAGGATATCTTTGTATGCCGATGACGTCATCCTTTTTCTGACTAGGGTTAAGGACAGTATTCCAAATCTAATCGCATTAATTCAACAATTTGGAGAGTTCTCTGGATACAAAATAAATTTCTCTAAATCATCACTGTTATTTTTAGATAAAAATGAACGTCTGACACCAACTGTAAAGACACCGTTTACGAATGCAAAAAATGGTTTTACTTATTTAGGGGTTCAAATTACACCTGAAATCAAAACTATTGTATCTTCAAATTATGACTCATTAACAGAAAAAATAACATTAAAACATTAAAACATTAAACTGCTTGACAGTAATGCCTATTTCGTTGATCGGCCGTATTAATATAATCAAAATGGATATACTGCCAAAATTCCTGTACCTTTTTCAATCAATCCCACTCCCGCTTCCTAAATGTTTTTTTGATAAAATTAACAACATTCTTGCTAAATTCATTTGGAACAATAAAAAAGCTCGGCTGCGATTGAAGTTGCTTTACATGCCGTATGAGAGAGGTGGCCTTCGTCTTCCAAATCTGCAGTGGTATTACTGGTCTGCTCAATTACACTCTGCCTCATTTTATTTAAGCACAGACATTCTTCCAGCTTGGGTAAATATTGAGCAAACAACTGCCTCAGAACTACCCCTCAAGCTATATCTACATTCAGCAGATTTTAAAACATTGAAAAAAAAAAAAAACAAAGAATCCTTTTCTTAAAAATGTCATTGACATTTGGTATCGTGTACACCAGCATATTGGAGACATCCCTGCTTTATCTCGTTTTTCCCTATATAGGGGAAACAATGATTTTACACCAGGTAGAGGGGATGGTGGTTTCAAGCTTTGGGCAGCCAAAGGTGTGCAATGTGTAGGGAACCTATACAGAAATGGCAAACTACTCACCTTTGAGCAAATATGTAAGGAGTATAGTATACCAAAAAACCATTTTTTCAAATATTTACAATTGAAACATTTTATATCATCAATAAATACAGATCCAATGTCTGAGCCACCTTTGACGAATCTTGAAAATCTAACCATTACAAATCTGGCTAAAAGGGGTCTAGTATCTTTGTTTTATGGGACTTTGGTATCTTGTGAAAAGGAATCATCCAAAGACAGATTAGAAGCATGGAAAGTCGATATTGGAGAGAATATACCTGAAGAAGACTGGGAATTGGCATGCTTAAAGGCACAGCAAAATACAATTAATACAAGATTGAAATTTCTCCAATATAAATGGCTAATGCGAATTTATCTCACCCCAGTAAAGCTGAATAAAATCTATCCTAATATTCCAGATATTTGTTGTAAGTGTTCAGAGGAAAAAGGAACACTCTTCCACTGTATTTGGGAGTGCTCAAAGGTGCAGCTATTTTGGCAAGGTGTGATAGGGGCCATTTCCCAGATGGTGGGTAAGAATATTCCCCTGAAAGCGAAGCTTTGTATCCTGGGTATATACCCTGAAAATTTGGTCGTCAGTTCTAAACAATTAGTGTTGATTGATTTTGGGCTTCTTCAAGCTAGAAGACTGATCGCTCTTTTCTGGAAAAATACACAGTTGCCCTCTGTAAACTTGTGGTTGAAGGAGATTGCAACATACCTTGCACTGGAAAGGCTTACATATATTGTTAGAGGAAAAAGAAAACAGTTTATTAAAGCGTGGAAACCTTTTTTGGAATTTTTGGAGGATGAGAATGTTGAACTAACTTGAAGATCATCACTGCTGCTGCTCTTTCAGTTATCTGTTTGTTTTTATTTGTTGATTGTTTTATTTGTACAATTATGTGATTTATTTTTGATCTTTTGATTGTTTTGTTGTATAGTACGTTTATACATTATTTGCTATTGCTGTGGTCATTGTTATTTGGATGTTTTCTATATGTGAAAAACTTAATAAAGTGTTGTTTAAAAAAAAAAAAAAAAAACCTGCCATATCTGCAGATTAATATCAGTAAAGAGCTCAGGATACCAATGGAATAAAGTAAAGAAGAGCTCAGCATCCTCTCTCAGATCTTGTACACTGCATCATAAGTACAGATAGCCAGAGGTAACCACACATGCATTTGTTTTTCATTAGTGGCGCTGTATTTGAAATCAAGTTTTCTGTCACGATTTGGATAAAAATAGCCCAAAAGACACCATCTGTTTGTACATGATCAAAAATGCATATTAATTTCCCAATTCCTTAACTAAACAAACTGAAAATAAAATGAATCAATAATATAATTACAGTCACTCTAAAAATTATTTGTAGACTCAGAAAAAAAGGATAATTAGGAAAATGATGGTCTTGGAACCCAAAGAATCATTAATTGTATACACCAGTCACTTCCGTCAATATTTCGTAAGAAAATTGAAATACACAAATTATCCCTTTAGTTCTGGTACATTCTTAGGTTATATCTCCGATCCAAGGTTATTTGTGCACTGGAAGCACTAAGAATTTGTGGTAATTTTCAGTACTTTGTTGGCCTGCCTTTTGCTGCGATCACTGCTTGTAGTTTTCTTGGCAAACTGTCAACAAGTTGGGTGCAAATATCCTGCTCTATTCCATTTCACACTCGCTGGAATAGAGCCTTGAGCTGTTCCTTGTTCAGTGGTGTGACGTCCTTACGCTGTCGCTCAGTTCCATCCCAAAGGAGTTCAATAACTCAGCTAACCAAATTCAAGGATTCATGAAGAAAAAAACGCATCGATCGTCAAGACTGGCCACCTCAAAGCCCGGACCTGAACCTGATTGAACACCTTTGAGATGAAATGGAGCGACAGCATGAGGACGCTACACCATCGAACAAGAAACAGCTCAAGGCTATGCTCCAGTGAGTGTGGAATGGAATAGAACAGGATATTTGCACCAAACTTGCTGACAGTTTGCCAAGGAGATAACCAGCAGTAACTGTGACAAAAAGGCGGGCAAAAAAGTGTTGAATATTGCCATGAACTCTCAGTGCTGACTGTGTTCAAATAATTCTTAAATTGGTGAAATAACCTGATGATGTACCAGAACTAAAGGGTTAATTTGTGTGTTTCAATTTTGTTATCAAATAATGCAGGATGTGATTGCCGCATATAATTAATTATTTTTTTTGTGTGTGTTTCAAGTCTATCATTTTATTAATTCTTTATCTAAGTGTACCAAGAATTTTTGGGGTGACTGTATCTAAATGGTCATTATGACCTCAGTGTGCCTGTAAGTTCCCTTTGTACCTCTACATCTCCAGCAGGTCCTTCCCAAATCTGCACTCATTCACACTGAGGCCCAACGGTCTCTGTTACTCTCTGAGAAATACTACAGTTTTCCTTCTTTATGAACATTTTTAAAATACAATCTGAAAGATGAAGTAATGTAATTTGGGAACAAATAAGTTCTTTTTACAAGCAATGTACTATACAAATGAATTTTAAACAATGAGCAGGAATGCAATTTTATGTAGGTGTAAGGTACTGATCTTAGTGATAAGTTTCTTTAAGATTTTTTGCATTTTTCATTCTTTGTTTTCAAAACCCCTGTGTTTCTCTGTTCTATTTAGTATCCTGCTTTAACATCAACCACCTACTGTAATAACTCCCTGTCTCCAGCACGTCTCCCACCATCCAACTCAACACACAGGCAGGTCAAAGAAAATCCCTGACAACACTTCCAGTGTACAAACACACACCTTCACTGGAGTGATGTCACTGTTACTGAAACTTCCACTGGGCATATCTGCAGGGGTTTATCATTACTGTCACCTTTCAGACAGGGAGAGAAGAACGGGAACACTTTCTCAGTAAATGTGTCTCTAAGAGTGTAAATGAGGGACATGTCACTGGAGTTGAAGAAGGACACTTCTCCCCTGTCATAGTCCAGCTGCACCCTGATGCTCTGGGGTTTCCTCTCCAGTTTAAAGTTAGCAACTCCTGCTGCACTGTAATCCTCACCCTTCCTCAGCGCTAAGACCCAGAATCCTCCCTCTGGGCTATATGATGTTATCTCTCCCTTCCTGTTGCTGGACTCTTTCATCACTCCTACATCCCAAGCAGTTTTATTCCCAACCTTCACCTCCCAGCTGTGTTTCCCTGAGGTAAACCCCTCAGATCCCAGCACACACCCGCAGGGGTTAAACCTCTCTGGGTTGTCAGGATATTTCTGCATTATTCCTGTGTGTCTCACAGCGGTCAGATCATCAGAGAGGGAGAGAGAGGCACGTGCAGTATTGGGGTCCAGCGTCACAGGAGCTGAAATATCAAGAGGAGAGATATTTAAAGGGCTGGAGGGAGAGAGATATTTCTAATACTCTTTTTAAATTTGGTCCCAAACGCAGGACATAATAAATATACATGCTAATGTACTGTGGTTATAGTGATTTGAAATTAAAACCTCTATCATTGAAATAATTAAATCAGTTAAACCACAGAAATTCTCATGCATTCTTAACACAGTTTAAAACCAAACAATGAAATTGATTACAAATTGTACATTAATTCTGTGTTTAATTGTGTTCTTATATTAAATTGAGAGCAGGGCAGTGCTGCCCACAGGATCGTCCTGTTATAAAAGCAAACTGAGTCTCTGCACTGTTTATCTTTTGCACCATTTCAATAATTACCTCCGCCAACAAAGTTGGGGCGGAGGTTATGTTTTCACCCCTGTTTGTCTGTCTGTCTGTTTGTGAACAACATAACTCAAAAAGTAATGCACGGATTTGTCTAAAATTGTGGGTGCATTGCTATTACATCAAGGATGGACCATCTTGATTTTCACCGCGATCGGTGAAACAATATGGCATCTTGAAATCGTATGACACGCGATAACTCAACTTTGCGCCCACTCATGAAGATTTGGATTGTGCTGCCTTGGCGGAGGTTTGCACTCTCTGAGTGCCTCTAGTTACAGCTTATTTCTTAAGTTTCATGCTTTCATTAAATGTTAGT
The DNA here is from genome assembly GCA_029692085.1 of Gymnothorax javanicus. Taxonomy (NCBI): domain Eukaryota; kingdom Metazoa; phylum Chordata; class Actinopteri; order Anguilliformes; family Muraenidae; genus Gymnothorax; species Gymnothorax javanicus. The sequence continues at coordinate 9,504,074 of CM056201.1, forward strand.
AAAGATAAACATGACTGGAGCATCAGCCCCAGATACTCACTGTACTGCACCATATCCAGCATCTTCTCCCAGACTCTGAACTTCAGGTTACCCAAGTGTTTGGCCACATCTATCAGAGCCCCTGAGAGCAGCTCTGGGTCCTGCAGTGAGCACTGGGCTCTGTAATGACAAGCAGGAGTCAGTCAGGCTCAGGAACTGAAGAGGCTTAAACACACAAGATGAAATGAGCTGAGAGTCTACATACCTTTCCCTGATGCTCTTGTAGCTCTGAAAAACACACACAAATACATCATTACTGTACATATGTACACTGACTCAATACAGACCATTATGAGAGCAGTGGTGGCCAGTGGCGCAGGAAGTGGGGGGCTGCCGGGGCTGCAGCCCCTCCTCCCTTTGCAGCCCCTCCTGATGTCGGCTGCAGGCTCATCTTGGATGTCACAGTAATTTTAACAGTAAAAATTTAAACTGAAAAACACATCAATTGGCTTAAAACCGTTTTGTACAGTCTATCTCAAAAACCTGTGTTTAAAAAATCTGGGTTGAAATATTTTTAAATTATTCATTACTTATTGAGGAAACGCTTTCTCAAAGAAGCGGAAGGCGCGGACACAAACGCATTTGCAAGCAAAAACGGCGAACAGCAAACAGAGAGGGACATCTGATTTTTTTCCTCCAAACAATATTTCAGAGAAAACTAAAGTAAGTGATACAAACACTTCCATTACTCGTGGAGAGTGATGAAAGAACAGTACAAATGATGGAGGCAACACTACTATCATCGCAATAGCTATCACCCAGGACTAGCTAGCTTGTCGCTCCGGTAGAAAGCATCAGCAGCGGCTCACTCACTTTAGCGCTGCCGTGCACTCGGGATCCTTTCAAGGGAACATCGTATTTCCTGGAAGCAAATTCGGCACGGTGTGATTTGACAGAGCGTTTCAATGAGGTTTGTTTGAAAATGGGGATGATTGCATTGTGTTAAAGAAATCGACCTCATTCTTTGTTTTATCTGCACAACCTCAGTGACAATTCGTTTGCTAAAGGGGGATTTAGCAACTGGGAAAAGGCAAAAGAAAGAACTTGGTCAGCATGAGTTGTCAGACCTGCACTCTGATTCATTACCTGTGTTAGAGATGCTTTAAGTAACTCCAGTCAGTGCTATGTATTGGGAGTTTGCAGCTTGGAATCAACATTCTGCAAGGACAGTGTTGTAACATTTATTCAGATCGACTAAATTCCTGGGCCATGAAGGAATACCGCTCAGAGGGCACCATCATCGCGACACGTACCGCAGCAGCTTGAGTGACAGAATGCACTTTTTCGAAAAGTAGAGAATGGCTTTAACTTACCTGCTGTAAAAAGATGTAAAAAAGAAATTGCCAGTTTGGGAGAATTTTAAGAATGCTGATTATGATCCCAAAGGGAGCGATTATTTTCGCCTTTTATGGGATTAGTCTGCTGCCTGGATGTTGGCGAAACTGACAAGCTACATTCATTATGGATAGTTGATTGAATGAAAATTATGTCATTTAATGCGATTAATCACTTTATTCAAATGGAGGATTTTGTCCGAGGATTATTTGTTTATTTTTGGGGCTGACGACCTCCTGTAGCTTATAAAACGGTGCATAATAGCTAGGCTTACAAAGTGAAGTCCTTCTGCGCCAATGTTTTATAGAGCGCGACAGGAAGATGTTTCCGTTCTAAATGTAAAAAATACTGAAACGGGAGATGGAATTCAGAGAAAGGGAAATAAGTCCGTATCCAACCTCAACTTTTATAGGGTACTTGTCATCCCTATAATTACGTGCGCGTTTTCAATGTAGCCTGTCGGTGGTTTCTTGGTCATTTCCTCATTAATAATTTCTTAATCATTATACGATTATGTATTGGTCTTGTTTTTTCAAATATATATTGTTTGATTGTGAATCAGGTGATATCAAACTGGGAGGGGTTGTGAGCCATCCTGTGTGAGACAGGCAAATCCTGGCAGTATTACCAGGAGTTGGGGTTGAAGAGGTTGAAACAAACAAGGCAACAAAAGCATGATAGCTTTTTAAATGACACATGCGTACAAAACAAAGGAACTTATTGGGATAAAACGTAGAAAAAAATTCAGGCCCCAGGACAACAAAACGATTATAAATTATCATTTTTTGTAATCGGTTATGATTTATATGGCGAGGATTCTTTTATTCCAGTAGCCTACTCGTTTGCACCCTTAGTTGCTATGACCGCTGTTGCAAAGACCAACATTGTCATTACGCCCTCATGCAGCGCTATAAAAAAAAAAAAAATAAATAAATAAAAATTTTTTTTTTTTAAATGACGTCACTCTTCTACTTTCGGTTCTTCCCGCGCGCCTGGTGGTGACTGCAGAAATGGAAATGCTTGAAAACTCCATTTTGAGTCACATCAGTTAAAATGTGAGCAGTTTTGGGTGTGAAGTTTACCTGATTGATTCTTTCCTAATTGAGGAGAGCTGACTACATCTGAGGGTTGAGTATTTTGTGATTTAATTGTACTGTTAATCCAGGGAAATGAAGCAAAATAATCAGTTTATTGGGATGATTTCTGCCTCCTCAGCATAAGCCACGAGGATCATTAGTCTGTATTGACCTTAATGGCAGTTAAATGTATGTGGTATGAAGTACCATTATTACTACAGATCAACAAAATTATCAAAGGCAGATCTGTAGTTAAAATGAAGTTTTCTCTATGTCAATTATTTATTTAGTTTTTTTAAAAGCTTATTTGACCAGGAAAGCCTCATTGAAATGAGATAACCCTGATTTTTGGGGGGCCATATCTTGGAAACCCCTTGGAGTAGGACCCTAAAATTTTGCATGTGTTCATTACGAATATAGAGGTACTCCCAAAATAAATTTGAGCCAATTCTGAGTCGGTGACCATGGAAGATTCTTGTACTTTGGTTGAGTTCATATGGAATGACCCACCCACACACACACACACACACACACACACACACACAGGTCATGCCATATGAAGTCAACCAGAGGTCCCCAGGTCACCAACTCAGATTTGGCTCAAATTTATTTTGGGAGTACCTCTATATTCATAATGAACACATGCAAAATTTTAGGCTCCTGCTCCAAGGGGTCTCTGAGATATGGTCCCCCAAAAATCAGGGGCCATGCCCCAAGCAAATCATGAACGTTAATTTATAGAGATTTTGGAGGCCAATATCTTTGGAACCAATCATGGGTATGGGCTGAAAATTGCTACCCAGGGGACTTTGGGTGCAGGCTTTCAGAATCTTTTGTCTAAATGTATCTATCTTTTTTCATTTTCATGACATTGGCCTCTCAAATATGAAAATTTTTATGGGTGGAAATCAAAAATTCAGTTTTCAAGGATCCCCCATGAGGGCAGGATCCCTTAAAGAGGCCGAATTGTGCTGGGTTCCTTCTATTTGAGGACAGCTCTGTCTGTACAAGGAAGATTGACTGCATCCAAGGCATAATAGTGGAGTTAGGAGACCCTGAAAAAGATCCTAGCTGAAAAAGTCACTTTTTGGCCAATTTCGGATTGGAAAGTTCACCATGTGGAGTTACCTACGGTAATGAAACTTGTTCTACAAGAATGTATATATCTTGGCTTTATTTGATCAAAATTACAACTTGTTTTCTCATCTCTTTCACTATTTAGTCATGCTATGAAATATAGGGTTTTTTGTGGTTTTTTTTTTTTTTTGCAAACCCCCCCCATTGTGGCTTTTGTTTTGAAAGAATGCTATAAAGTGAAGCTAATATAAGTTGTATGCTACTGTTTTAGTACCATCCATCTTAAGATTCACTTTATTGGTCAAGTGAGATGCTTAGTATATGGCCATGTGCCCACAACTGACCTATCCTGATCACAAATGCGAGAAAGCTAGACTCCAAGAGCTGTCAACCAAGATTACCGATCACAACAAAAGAGTTTATTCGATGGCAACTTCTTTTGAATTAGGGCAGTTTCTGTCCTGGTTTCAATTTGAACTTCATAGCCATTTGTTCTTCAATAGTTTTCAGGCATTCTGAAAATAAAGTGCATCACAGTGAGAGAAGTAAACTTCCTTACAGTAAATTAATAACATCCATTCTCTGTTATGCAAAAAGGAATGCAAGATGATGCCACCATGAACTTACCTGTGATGTGCTTCTTACGATGGTTAAATGTATCGGCACAGGACCGCTATAGACTCTCAAAGCGTGACAAATACACTTTTTCATGATGGAAACAGATTCGGTCATCTTCATTGAATATGACATTGCACCAAGTCAAAAGTTGTCTGTCGGCTGGTTTAAGGTCACCAAATGAAATCGTCATGTCTTTCTGCAGTATGTATGTTTGTCGCATTCCTCATCCAAGGAAATCCCAATTTTGCACCTGTCAGAAGCCATGCTGAAGCTTCGATGAATTCATTAAGTAGCTACCCTATTGTTTTAACCAGAGGTGATGCAATACCCATTGAAGATGATGCAATACACAGGCGATCTGATGCAATACGCATAGAAGATGATGCAATACCTAGAAGATCCTAGGGAGGGAATGCAACATCATGTCAGGTGCCAGCTTATCTTAGGAAATGATGTAACTTTTTTATGAGTAGGCTCTGTCTATTTAAAACTTCTAGTTGCAGAACAAAGGGGATAATAATGGGCGTTCTTACCCCAAAACACCTATATTTGATAACATGATTAAATAGTGAAGGATATGAGAAATCAAGTTGTAATTTTCAACAAATAAAGCCAAGATATATACAGTTATGTGGAACAAGTTTCATTACCATAGGTAACTGCCCAAATGGTGAATTTGCCAATCCAAAATTGGTACAAAAGTGACTTTTTCAGCTAGGACCCTTTTCAGCGTCTCCTATCTATACTATTATGCCTTGGATGCAGTCAATCCTCCTTGTACAGACAGAACTGTCCTCAAATAGAAGGAAAACAGCACAATTTAGCCTCTGTAAGGGATCCTGGCCTCATAGGGGGCCCTTGAAAACTGAATTTTTGATTTCCACCAATAAGCATTTTCATATTTGAGAGGCAAATATCTTGAAAATGAAAGAAGATAGATACATTTTGATAAGAGATTCTGAAAGCATGCACCCAAATTACCCTGGAAAGTAATTTTCAGCCCATACCTGTGATTTGTTCCAAAGATATTGGCCTCCAAAATCCCTATAAATTAACGTTCACGATTCGCTTGGGCATGGCCCCCAATTTTTGGGGGCCATATCTTGGAACCCCTTGGAGTAGGACCCCAAAAATTTTGCATGTTTTCATTACGAATATAAAGTACACCCAAAATAAATTTGAGCCAAATCTGAGTCAGTGACCATGGAAGATTCTTGTACTTTGGTTGAGTTCATATGGAATGACCCACACACACACACACACACACACACACAAACACACACATAAACACACACACATTCATCTACAAATCAATTAATGTTTTTTTCCTCTCTTCTTACCATTATTATTACTACTATTATTATTATTATTATTATTATCTCTTGTTTAGTTCTCTTCTTTTTATTTTTTTCTCTCTTCTTTTTTACTTTATTTATTTATTCACTTTAAAGTATTGCCTTAAGAGGGGAGGGAGAAAGGGAAGAAAAAAATGTTATGATTGTCATTCCATTATTAGCATAATTTATTTCGTCCTCTTCCCACACCTTTGATATATTATTGCATGGGTATTTGATGTACATGAATTATTCATATTAAAATTAACTGTTGAATATCTCACCACATACGTATACTTCCTTTATATTGGTCCCAAATATATATGCACACACTTTCTCACACTCTCTCTCTCACACACACACACACACACACACACACACACACACACAGACCTCTCTTTTCCTTTCTTTCCCTCATTGCCCAGGTTTTTTGATACCCTAATCTTACATCCTCTTTGTATCTAGAATTTGTGCTTAATTGTGTATTTATTCTGTTCACCTACCTTGAAATTGTATGTTTATGTATTTATTTTTATTCATTTACTGTGCAATTGGTTGCTTATGTTTGTTTTCTGCTCTTTATTTGTAATTGCTTTTTGAGCACAATTTAAAAAAAAAAAAAACACTAAGAGTGACCTGCTCCTCCAGAGCCTAATTATCTCTGCCAAGGAGGTCATGTTTTAACCCCTGTTTGATTGTTTATTTGATAATCAGTCTGCTAACGGGGTAGCTCAAGAAGTTATGAATGGTTTGGCATGAAATTTGGTGGAATGGTTGTCCAAGGAAGATTTGATTAAATTTCGGAAGTGATCCGGAACATATTTTGGATACGAAAGAATTAAAATATATCTGTCTAACGCGGGTCTGTGTGATATTTCTGACCGAGTAACTCAAGAAGTCATGAATGGTTTGTCATAAAATTTGGCAGGATGATACAGAGTAGTCCTAGAAAAAGTTGATTTAATTTCTGAAGTGATCCGGAACATATTCTGTGACCAACAGACAGGTATATGGGTTGGTGGAGGTAGGCGCTGTACTGAGGGCCCCCAGTTCTTTCTGCAGCAAACTCCAGTCCTCAGCAGCAGCTCCCCTAAAAGCCCTTTTCCTTTTTTCAGGATGGACATGAGGGACAGATGGTCAGAGTAAGTCCTGCTACTCAGTTTCGGAGCAGAAACAGTAACTTCCAGCATTTCTCAGAGGGATAAACTAACATTCGTATGAAGAGAGGAAGTTAATAAAAGCGTTAAAAATAAGGACATGCCAGTGATTCAGTCTGTAAGGAGACAGTGCAGAACAAACAGCCCTCATGGGGAACAATGGCGAGTGAGTGAATCTGTGGTGAACCTCAGTGCTCCATGGAGAACAGAGTGCAGAGCATGAGGGTGTTGAGAAGATGTGTGTACATGTATAACATCACCAGAGTCAATTACAGGCAAAAAAAAACAGCATCAGCAACAAGCCTCATTTTTGCATCAGAAGAACAGCCCGACAAATTTCTGAAATAAAATCCAGACTCAGCCTCAGCTTGTTTATAAGTTGCAGAATGTGATGCTTAAAGGAGAAAGAATCATCCCTTCAAAATGCGAAGTACTGCTATGAAGATCCCGACTCAATTACATTGTGCTGAAATGTTACAATCGAGGGAAGGTTCAGTCGTTTTGTCTTTGTATTTGGAAACATCAGAGTACTGTTTTGTCAGCATTCAAAATCATCTTTAAATACAGTATTAAAAGCCTGTTGTAACAAAGACATTGATGCTGTCAGTCATAAAGATCATGTCACACTGTCCTGATGCTGAAAATCACCTCTGATCCTCTGCATCATAGTAACAAACTGAGCATCTCAGTATTACTGCAGTAATCAGTATAAACTCACAACACTGTCAGTAAATGAAGCTCCTACCTTTATAAAGGAGGTATCTTCGGTCTCCATGCTCTTCTCTATAGCTGTGATTTTGTCTGTAAGGATGGAGACATCTCTTGTCATGTGTTCTATCTTCTCCTCCATTATCTGACTCTTCATCCTCTCTTCCTTCTTCAGCACAGCGAGTCTGGCCTCCTCTTCCTCTCGCAGGAACTGATGAAGCTTCTCAAACTTGCCCTTTATCCGCCTTTCTATGTGCTGGGCTTGTCTCTGTGATTTAAAAACAGCACTTTAAACCAGATAAGAGTAACTTATTTATTTATTGTTATTTATAAATGGCAGCCAGTGTTTGTTTTTCACGTCGCTCACATTTTTTTGCTGCTTGAAATAATTCCTAATGGCTTTACTCACCCTGATGTGTTCTGCTGTTTTCTTACACTCTTCTTCAGCCTCAGTGAACCTCTTCAGTTTTTCTTTAATAACATTAAGTTCAGGCTTTAGTTCCTCCTGCAATGATATGAACCAATCATCACTTATTATCATAAATCACACAGCATCACCCCTTTCTGCAATACCAGGGAAGGTCTCTGTTACTTTGTAAGTGTTGGATCATGGGAAATGTAGTCTGGAAAATACACCAGCTAAAGACAGGTTAAATAGAAAGTGCATTCTGTGAGTATTTGGGCAGTGACAGAGGTTTGGTTCCTGGCTCTGTGCTCCAGTACATACTGTAGTGTGCAGTGATGATTTCATTCAACAACATGAAGATAAATCAGAAACCAAGTACTATTCAAGCATTTATTTCATGTAATACCTGATCATATGTTGATGAAAACAAGTTAACAGAAAGCAATATATAGTAAAAACAAAAATAATACTGTCTGTTTGAAAGAAAAAGTCACTAACCAGTGTGACCACCCTTTGCTTTGATTACAGCATTTAATCTTTCAGGCATAGTGTTCACATATTTTTATTTCCTCTCTAACTAAACCATTCCATATGGTTTGAAGTTCATGCCACAGGAGATTCTTTGCAACAGATTTATTCAATCACATTGCAGTCTGGGCTTTGAGCAGGCTAAGTTATAACTTTTTTTTGCCACCAGATGTTTCTTTCCAACTGAGATAATTCTTGCAAAACTCAGATGTGAGTTCAGGATTTTTATCTTGTTGAAAGTAAAATCCTGAACCAAACCATCTCTCTCAAAATTGCAATGTGTGCCTCACAAGCATATAAATATAAATTCTGCATTTGAGTGAGAAAATTTTGAATTTTGATTTAGCGGTCAAAAGGACTTGTTCCCAGTCGATTGGTGTCCAATCTTTGAATTTCAAGTCTTTTTTTGACATTGCCAGCTCTTGGCAGCAACACGACCAATCAGACCATTTTCACATGAGTGTCTGACAGTGGCGGCTGGTGAACGGGCGATAGGGGAGGCTCAAACCCATCCCTTAAAAATAATGATTTAACGACCTGTTTTCAATCATTCATTTAAATTACCATTACAGAAACTCCGAAAGTTCTCAACATTATCAGGTGTGGTCAGTTTTCATTAATAATGCATATCTGTCAACTCTATCACATTTGTCATGAGTTTAAGTGGCATATTTACATTCCCCTGCTGTAGTCAGCAATTATTCAATAAAGACGTAGCCTATGTAAGAGATTCTCGCACAGAACTGAAGTCCTTGTGCATGGAGATTTATCAGTTTCACCTGCGTTATGACTCCGGACTTCTCACGCTTTTCTTTACTCAGGGGTTGGAAGAAATGCATGTGTTTCATGATTGTTTGAATTGTTTAAATGAAATAAGATCGTTGGAGGCAATGGCATTGCATAAAGATGTTTCAAATGATCTTAAATAAACAGTTTGAAATAAAATTTCAGCTTTTATAAATACATTATGTTTTCAGTGCTTCTGTTTATTACCCATATTTTTACCTCAATACAACGACGGGAAAGATTTTTTTTTTCCATTCTCATTGCCTACAATAATATTTTTCAATACATTTTCACCAAAAAATTATAAAGAAGTAATATATTAGGACCCCTTTTAGAGGAAAGAAGTGGTGTTTAATCATCACTGCACACTACAGTACGATTGGAAAACAGTGAAAACGAGATTTAAGTCGAGGCTCTACTTATGCTCTAAATTGTGGGAATTTATCTCAACATTCTCTGCAGGAATTACAGCCATTTTTATAGCATCTCTGTCCACATACTTACAGACTGTAGGGCACTCATACCACATCATAACACTACATGCCATAATGAATTACCTTATAATGAAAACAGTCAAGATTTTCAGGGTATAGGATTGCTAAAGCCCCTGTCACACTGTGGCGACTTAGCAGGGCGAATCCCCGCGAACTAGAAAAAGTGAAAAAATCTATGTATTGGGCTCGTGGTGGATTCTCCCTCATTCGCCGGCATTCTTGGCCAGTGTCAGAGGGACTACGACTGTTTTGAAATGTTCAAAACATTCGCGGTCCAAGCGCGATTTATTTTTCATCGTACTGCATTCCTTCTGCATTCTTGGAGCCAGTCGTGGCGATTCGCATATATTCTTGAACATTCGTAGGGGGTCGTAGTGAGGTGCGGGAGCAAGAATGACCACGACCAATCACGACAATTTGACGGTTGGATTTTGAATTTGGCACATGTAGTAGGTGTACCTACGAAGAGGGAAGAATAGGCACGTATGTTTTTCGCCTGCCCTACGTATTCACTACATATGCACCACGAATGCGCCGAGAACCTAGTACGCATTGACGCGAATGCAGTAAGAATCGAGACGAATGGAGGCGATTGACCGTGAACCCAATGCGCATACGCCACGAACCACCGCGAATTAGTACGATTGAGCACGACTCCACTACGAATGAGTGCGAGCCGTGGGAAGACCCCCCGCGAATGGTGGCGAGTGTATAAATAGTGGCATTCATATTGTGAGACTTCAGTTGCCGTTGAGCGATGTGTGGCTTGTCTTGAAGTCATGAAAATGCAGCTGCTTTATATACCCTGGATCTCTCCAGAAATTGACCCCTGTGACGTCATGATCCCATAAAAAAAAGTTGTACATTTCGGCACGTCCACATTTCCTACATTCGTACTTAATCCTACTGCGCTCGTACTGCATTCTCGGTCAATCGTACTGCGTTCGTACTCAAGTGTAGTGAGTTCGTGCTGCGATCGTATACATTCGTGGCGATTCTTCATGATTCCTACTCCAGTCTTCTAGCTTCGTACAAAGTTTGTACGTGATTCGTATGACATGCGTAATGATTCTTCTTCATTCTCACTGCAATCTTACTCCCGTCGCCGACATACCTACGCCAATCTTACAAAATACCTACAGCATGCGTACCACAATCTTAGGGCATTGGTGTATAGGTCCAGACAGGGCCCCAGACAGGCGAATGATGACGACAAAAATAATCCCCCAGTTCGCGGGGATTCGCCACAATAGTCGCCACAGTGTGACAGGGGCTTTAACACCTATTTTACTTCCTTGTCTTGTATAATTAACAGCAGATTGCCATGGCCATTATAACATTTATATAATTATCTTTCGATTTCAATTTTTGCTTTCAACAGTATTTGCCATATACATATTTTATTGAAATATATTGCATTATTCATTTGTTATACAAAAGTAACTAGCGAGTAACACAAAATAAAATGAAAGTAACAACTAAGTAGAAAAACAAACGTTGTGTTTTATGCAAACACATTTGTAAAGAGTATAAACAGTATAGTTCTTCACTCCATTGACTGGTTATTCACTCATTGTGCATTTATGTACTTCCTGGTTCATTGATATCATTACTACATGTTACACTGCCTTATTCCCTAAATGTATTTAGAGCACCTCAGGCCAGTGCAGACTGATTCAGACCTAAATTTGTGACACAAAGACCTTTTATACAGATATGATGCTGGCAGGAGAATATGAAATAGTTTTTGACAAAATACCTTCAGATCCTGTGCGGCCTCTTCCACTGGGCACACTGGGTGGCTTCTGTGTTTTTTTGAAGTCAGACAGATGAGACAGAGAGGCTCTTTATCCTGTTCACAGAAAAACAAGTTTCTCCCCATGAAGATTACAGAGATCGTCCCTCTTTTCTGCAGTTTCTCTCTCAGTCTTCTGCTGTAAGCAAGACTCCACAATGATTTTTAAAGCCATGTTTATAGGAGGATCCATAGAGGCCTTTCTCCTGCAGATGGGACACTCTCGAGAGCTCTTCTCTTCCCAGTACTGCTTCAGACACTCTCTGCAGAAGCTGTGGCTGCATTTCAGGACTACAGGCTCTTTAAAAATATCACAACACACAGAACAGCAGAGCTCGTCCTCGGGAATCAACGCTTTCATAGCCATTTCACCGACTCAGTGTTTCAGTCTAATAGTTTCACTTTCAGCTGAACTAAATTCCTGACAGAACATGCCCTGTGTCAGGGCTATTCAACCGTGTCCAGGAAGGGCCAGTGTGGGTGCGGCTTTCATCCCAACCAAGCAGTTAAACACCTGTTACCACTAATCAACCCTAAGAGTCTTTGCTAATGAGCTTGATTAGTAGTATCAGGTGTGTAAGTGCTTGGTTGCAATGAAAGCCTGCTCCCACACTGGCCCTTGCAGGATAATGTTGAATAGCCCTGCCCTATGTGCTTCAAAACAAGAACTGACCCGCAGAATTGGCTTGCAGCTTTTGGTTCGTAATAAATTAAAACTATAGAAGGAGGTGTGTTTTGTTAGTGCCCAAGTGAAAATCTAAAAGAAGGTAGATGTTCAAGAAGAGGAGCCGGGAACCATTAAGTACTCATTATAATAAAACATGAAGTCATTTTAACCCTTAGAGTGCTAAATGCAACTAATGTTACTCAATGATGTAGAATATCAAAATCAAAGCTGCTGAAAAGCTATCATGTGGTGACTTGGGAGCTCTTTTAAACAAGTCATCACATGACAGATTTTAACCAGCGCAAGATAATTACATTTATAATTTAAAAAAATGTATTTGAGGGCTATTAGGGTTAATATAAGCCAGCAATCACGTTTGCAGCTGTAGCGGACTGAAGATGGTTGCTTGCAGCATTGAAGGCAGTCACTCATACCAGAATCAGCATCTGCATGTTTATTTTCTATGAAGGGAGGCAAAGGTTAGTGTGACACGCACACAGGCAGCGGGACTCTCTCTCTCTCTCTCTCTCTCTCTCTCTAATGTTTTATATATCTATGTACTGAACATCCAAGCACCGTCACGATCAATAAGCTTCTGTAAGTACACAAGACAAAGCAACACAGCAAAAATGGCGTTGATTGATGAAGGCGTTTTCAAGTTATCGTGCGGGATACAAATTTTTACAGTACAGACATATGGACGGACAGACAGACAGACATCATACATGATGACAATACCCCTCTGCCCCTTAGTCAGGGCTGAGGGTTAAAACATGATCCAAAGTAATAGTAAGAGTGATGGACATACAATACGCTTACAAGTGCTCAAAGGGATATTTATTATGCATTGATGAGTTGTATACCATTGGAAAGAGAATTCAATTTCCTTTAAAATTGTAAGTAATTTGTAAGAATATAAGAGGGATAACTTGTGTAAAGACCTCGAGAAGACTGGTAGCCCATTAAAGTCAGGAAGGCTCTCCTTTGCATGCGTTTGCCAGTTTATTTTTATTCAATCTTCTTTCACTCCTCTAACACATATTCTTATAATTCTAGCTGTGATCATGTGGGGCTGTCAATTCAGTCATCAGCTGATCACATCCATCCAATACCACTGCGACACACTCACGATATTGGCCTGTCCTCTCAGTGCTGTCTTTTTAAATATGACTCTCTCTGCTGCTAACACACTCAGGCTGCCATCATGCTCACCCTCCACCTCCCCATCACCGCCCAGCCTCTGCAGGTTCATCTGCTCCATCTTAATCAGCCACCACCACCACTGTCTGGACTCCATGGGGGGATTTATCCAGCTGCACCTCAGGCCAGAGGCTCCTCAACGGCAAAATCTCCCTTTCGAGCCCAAGTGCCAAAGATTGTAAGGCTATCAGAACAGCCATTAATCTGTTCATTCAGTCATCTGTAATAAATAATCACCATTACACAATTCATTGGTCTGTCCTGATTGAAATAAAGGACATAAATCCCACATAAATTCCTCAAGGGGGTAACTATGGAAACCGGTGCAGAACTTCCGCCAAGCTACCAAGCAGGAAAGTCCACGCAGCCTACAATCCTGTGATCCAGACACATGGTACTTTAAAGAAACATGTTGACCATTAGTGCCCCCTGGAGGTAATAAATGGTTATTTTTTAAGCCCCTGGCTTAGGGACTAAAATGAAAGGATACCCTGCTCTGTCAATGTGGCGTTTACATTGTCATCATTAAAGGGTTGCTAATGCTCACTGCTTACCTTCAGAGTGGAGGAGTGTGCAGTTTTACCTCAGTGGGACCAGTTTGATTACTGGTTTTTATCCCCCACTCTGAGAAGCGGATGGTGATATAAGAAAGAGTTTTGTTCTTCCTCGTGTTCGTCTGTCCGTCCGTCCATCCGTCCATCCATCACAATTCTTTTCTGGACCAGAACTTGGAAACCATGAAATATTACTCAACAAAATGTACTACATAGATATATCGTAGTGTGGATGTGGCTTTTTATTCATTTAGCTGTTGTACAGGGGTGTGTATCCCAAAATCACAGATGCTAACATACGTAGTTGGACCCATTGACTGTGAATTGACGAACTATGTATAATAAGCTGCTGACTTAGTAAGCAGCTACACTTTTGGGAAATGCACCCCAGTCCATCTGTCTGTCCCTTCACCACATTTTGTTTTCAGGCCAGATATCAGCCATCCTGCGGGAGGATCTGAGTATTTCATGCTGGTTTGTCTGAGGCTGAGCCCTGCGCAAAAATTACTCGAGACAATATGCCAATCTTTAACTCTCTCGAGACCTAGTTGGGTAGAATTCGGTGTTTGGGTTGGGTTACATTAGAAGCCTGCACCCATATCGGCCCTTTTCAGATGAGACAAATCTGAGCTGCTAGGTGCACAACCATTTTTAAATCTGATCTCAGAAACTCCCACACTGATTATTAATGAACACTGCATCACCAACACTCTCCTTTTTTTCAGCTGCCGACCATCATCGCAGACAATGCTGGGAACGACAGCGCCGACCTGGTGGCTCAGCTGAGGGCTGCACACATGGAGAGCAAGAGCACGTTTGGTCTGAGTGAGTGCAGAGATTTATTTGTTCGTGTTAGCATAGTTCTCAGTGTAACTCATTGGTACCAAGTTTGAAATGCTGGTCCATAACCACATCCACCAGTTAGCATAGCTCCTGCTGTAAGAGAATTAGGGATTTATTAGCCCGAGTTAGCATACCTCTCAATGTAAATGAATGAGGGTTTTATTGGCTTGAGTTAGCATAGCTGCCAGTATAAGTGAATGAGGGTTTTATTAGCCAGAGTTAGCATAGCTCCCAGTGTAAGTGAATGAGGGTTTTATTAGCCAGAGTTAGCATAGCTCCCAGTGTAAGTGAATGAGGGTTTTATTAGCCAGAGTTAGCATAGCTCCCAGTGTAAGTGAATGAGGGTTTTATTAGCCAAAGTTAGCATAGCTCCCAGTGTAAGTGAATGAGGGTTTATTAGCCAGAGTTAGCGAAGCTCCCAGTGTGAGTGAATGAGGGTTTTATTAGCCAGAGTTAGCGTAGCTCCCAGTCTAAGTGGCTGTGGGTTTTGTTTGCACTCTCCCTGCAGACATGAGCCAGGGTGTGATTGGTGACATGGCAGCACTAGGCGTTACCGAGAGCTTCCAGGTGAAGCGACAGGTGCTGCTCAGTGCTGCCGAGGCGGCCGAGATGATCCTGTGCGTCAACAACATCATCAAAGCCGTGCCCAGGTGAGACCTGTCACTCAACCCAGCTGCTCCTTCCAGCCCCTCCCCCTTTAGAAGAGACTGGAGCTCCAGCCAAGTCCATTTGGTGAAATGGTGGATGGACGGGGTAGTCTTTATTTATAGCCTCTGACACAGCAAAGTCGGCTTCTGTCCTGTCACCAGTCCTTATTCAACACTGGGCAATTACTCTACACTGCACTATCAAATAAAGTTTGATAATAAAGAAGAAACAACCTAAGCTGACTGATCCAGGCATTCCCCTCCCCAGCTACTTTCTCCAACTCCACCTGGGGGATCCCAAGCCGTTCCCAGGCCAGCCGGGAGATACAATCCCTCCAGCATGTCCTGGGTCTGCCTCGGGGCTCTTCGCAGTTGGTCATGCCTGGAAAACCTCTAAAGGGAGGCGTCCAGGAGGCATCCAGATTAGATGCCTGAACCACCTCAACTGACTCCTCTCACCACAAAGGAGCAGCGGTTCTACTTTGAGTCTCTCCCGGATGTTCGAGCTCATGACCCCATCCCTGAGGATCAGCCCAGCCACCCTGCAGAGGAAGCTCATTTTGGCGGAGTTTGTGTGCCCTTGGGATCTTGGGAGCTGTGTTGCCTGGAGCATTTGCTCCTGGTGGAGTTTCCCATGGCAAATTGGTCCCAGGTGAGGTGCCAGACAAAATGTGATTCATAAGTCTCCTATGACACGACCCTCCAAGAATGAGAAAACCTTGGTTGGAATAGGGACACCTTGGCCCCCTACTGGAGTCCGACCTGGGAGGGGAGCTCATAGTTCCCTGCCTGGTGGCTGAGTTTTTCCTGGGACCTGGCCGGGCCTAGCCCGAAAAGGCCACGGGGAGCCATCTCTTCTTGGACTCACCATCTGCAAGGAGAAGACTAGGGGTCGGGTGATTTGTGGCCTGGGTGGCACCCGGGGATGGAGGCCCTGTTGTTCTGGAACCCGGTTATGGAAATTGGCTCTTGGGACACAGAAACAAAGCGACAGAGATTTTCTTCAAAAGGGATTCAGGATTAACCAGAGGCACCCCTGGAGTGCAAACCTTCACCAAAGCAGCACAGTCCAAATCTTGGTGAGTGGGAGCAAAGTTCAGTTATCGTGTATCATGGAATTTCAAGATGGCTGCCATGGAGCCATATTGTTTGACTGATCGCGGTAAAAAATCATTAGGCTCCATTCCTGATGTAATAGCGACCCACCCACAAAATTTCAGAGACATCCATTCATTACTTTTTAAGTTATCTTGTTCACAAACAAACAGACAAACAAACGGCACCGATCACATAACCTCCTGCCAACTTCATTTGGTGGAGGTAATAAATACTCCTGAAAATAACTCTGCTTTTAATCCACTGGAATCCTTGTTTTGCTCTTTCTTTTAAATTATCTAATATAATTTCAGAAAAAGTGAGGCTACCACTTCGTCAAGACAAATTTAATTGGCTTGCATTTTAGTAAGCATTTGTCACAATCACAGCACTTTGTCATTACTGGCCAATAACAATTGTAATGAAATAAACATCTGTTATTCAGTAAAACAAAGTCTCCTGTGCTCCTCTCTGGCTTTGCTCTGCAGATGTGTTATTGAGCTGAACCTCTTTGCATTAGTTTTCCTTCATTAACCTGCCATATCTGCAAATTAATATCAGTAAAGAGCTCAGGATACCAATGGAATTAAGTTAAGAAGAGCTCAGCATCCTCTCTCAGATCTTGTGCACTGCATCGTTAGTACAGATAGCCACAGGTAACCACACATGCATTTGTTTTTCATAAGCAGTACTGTATATGAAATAAAGTTTTCTCTTATGATTTTGATAAAAACGGCCCAAAAGATACTGTTTGTATATGATCAAAAATGCATGTTCATTTCCCAAACTCTCAATAAAATAAAGTTGAAAATAAAATGAATCAATAATATAATTATCTAAATGTTCATTATTACCTCAGTGTGCCTTTATGTTCCCTTTGTACCTCTATATCTCCAGCAGGTCCTTCCCAAATCTGCACCATAGACTGCATAAAAAGATGGATGAAGCAACTGTGACGTCACCCATTGGTTTCAGCATACTATTTAGGAAGCCTAGATTTTGGCAATTTGAACAGCACCATTTTGTCATTTTGCAACCGGATGTGATTCCTTTTGGATGAGAGCGTGAATTGAAGATCCAGGGAGAAGCGAGGGGTGGATCTACGGGTGGATCTGACCGTATCAGACGAGGACCAGAGGATAGCCACGCCCCTAAAGCATATTCTGGCTTTATCCTTTATTCTAGTCTATTTGGGACCATAATTCACAAAAATGAACATCATGATATATTTAATGGAGACTTGAAACTTGCGATAGATCCCATAAAATGATGTGGAAAATCATTATTGAAATAATAAATCAGGTGGGAAAGTAGGGCCATTTTCTCATAGACTTCTATAGCATTGAACTTCTTTCTGCAACCACCGATGTTGCCATCTGCTGGCCATTAAATAGAATGCAAATTTTAGAGATTTCCGCATTTGCCTAATTTTTCAGACCCGGACGCTGCGTCTATGATCTGCACTTATTCACTCTGAGGCCCAATGGTCTCTGTTACTCTCTGAGAAATACTACAGATTTGTTCCTTTATGAAAATTAAAAAACTACAATTCAATTCAATTCATGAGGCTTTATTGGTATCATGACTGCATGCAACACAATGTTGCCAAAGCACGTTAACACAAGCAATGCAATAGTAGAACATATGGATAAACTATATACAATAAATATACAAAAGAGCATGTGAAACATGAGGGGCTATTGGAAGTGGGTAAAATTAGATGTAAAAAAAGTAGAAAAAACTCCCGCACACTGTCCCTTCCGGATGCAATTATTTATTCACAACGTTTCGGTCAACAGACCTTCGTCAAAACTAAAAGAATGAGCTCCTTCCAAGAAATAAATGCGCTTACTCAAAATCGCGCTATCACTTTTGAATTTACCGAGGAAGACGCACAACGGATACTTGTCACCAACACAGATATGGAGAGTATGTTATCCTCTGATGACGAAAAGATCAAGCTTGAAAGACTTCACTTTAAAGAAATATGCCTACGAATGCACAGCGTCACCCTTAATGAGTACTGGAGAAACAAGAAGATTCCGAGAGGTCTACGAATCCAAAAAGCTCCAACCATCGGGAAGTCGGACGAGACCTTCACCAAACGCTGGGGAGAGATCCTCAACAAATGCTCCCTTGACCTTATGTTACTGATCATTGACAAGGCAACCACTGAGGCACGAGAGGTACAAGCGGAAATCGAAGCTCTGGAAAATACCCTAAAACAAAAAATCGGGCCGGACTTCGCCAAGATTGAACAGGCTATAAAAGACTCTGTTTCCAAATTCAAGGAGGAGTTACAAGCTGTCAAGCTGAAAAAGTATAAACGAGACAGAGGACAACTCAAGGAAGGAGGTCTGCAACTGGGAGATTAAAGGAGGACTATCGTGGCTGGGAAAGTTGGGTGTTATTATTTCAATATATCATGAAAAAAGCTCCGACGACTTTGTTTTCTTTATTTTGCGATTTCTTTAATTTTTGTGAGCGATTTTACAAATGCGAGACGTCTGTTTTCTTAGAACTTCGGTTTTAATTATTTAATTGGAGAAAGAGCTCCGGACAAGAAATGTCGGCGAGGAGTTTGCTTATTATTGGTCGCTGTTTTATATTAAACTATGTCATGGGATAGTTCACTTTTTTTGAAGTGGGGTTGTATGAGCTATAAATTGCCACTATGTACATTTGATGCAGTAGAAAGCCCCTTGCTCTCCCCCAGTCAGGTGCACAGTGCTGGGTGGAGATTTACGCGATACACTATGTGAACGGTCCCAAAGTAGCAGTGTATTTTCGCGGCCTAAAAGAGGTCCTACCAGAATACACCACTTTAATTGTACGCTATATTACAAAAATGTACAGCGCTTCACCTGCTCGGAAAAAAACACAGTCGCTCTTGAACTAATGTGGAGGGAATTCTAGCCCGGGGCCCCAGGGACAGATCTTCCCCTTGTCTTGTAGGTCCACTGCCAAAGAACGGACGCAATCCTCAGAGTCTGATATAATTGGGTTTATTGTATTCCAGTTCCAGGTAAAATACAGAAAACCCCAGGCTGGTCTGCGCAAACCACGAAGCATTCAGATCCATCAATCGCCCAACACCGACTGCCCTTCGGCTGTCCGAACCCTCATTTTTATTTACTTTTTTTCACGTTTCTTTAGGTGGGATTAAACGTGACTCTTTCCACCTTCCCTAATATTACTAATTCTGATTGGTAAATTGTCCCATGGCGACCCTCCTCCCTTAGCAACAGGTTTGCCATTATATCATAATGTACCTTCATTTTAGCCACCAGGGACGCTCGAAGACCACACCCAAGTATCCCAAACCTTGGGTTCTCCTAAAGTTTAGTAAGTTATCTGAGGACATGGATGGTTCCAGAACACTCAGGTGCGCATGCTCAGGTACTGGGACCGGCTAATCGATATGGTCATTCCGGAAGGTTAGCTCATTAGGCCGGCCTTGAAGGCCTGGACAGAGTTTGGCTTATCTGGGTTTCTTGGCAGTCCATAAGTTTCTCTTCTCCACATACTCTTCTTTTACAGCAGTTTTTCTTTTAAGGGGTTTTCTTGTTGAACTGAGATTATGGCTTTGCTTTGAATTTTGAACATTTTAGGATATTTTCCCACCACACTAACCAACTGACGTATTCCATCGGAGTGAACTGCGCGCTGTAGCGATCAGCTGTTTGGGTCAGACTCTGAGCGGTTTGTGGCAGAGACAGCATTTCAGTGGCATAGAATTACATCTCAAATTAAAAAAAAAAAAAAAAAATCCCTATTATAACCAGCACAGCAGATACAGTATGTGGCTGCGTAGACCCTATGTGATATCAATTTGTGCTGCAATGTAACATTAGACTTCTTCACAGGTGTTTCATCCTATTACCTGATGCATGGGTACAGCAGTGCTCTTCAGCGTGCACTGTAAAGATTTCCCTGAATGTAGCCTCACGAAATCCTCTTTGGAAAAATGAATAAGCGCCCGCGGACCTACGCAACTTCCGCTTTAGTTCCCCCTGGCGACACAGTCACGTGCCTGGATACGTTGAAAACAAACCAGATAAATGCCCTGTCACAGTATAATCAGCAGTCAGTTTGACAGCATTTTCCAGCGAGTTTACGCATTATACAGAGATGCCAAGTCTCACGCCTTAGGCGTAAGTCTCTCCTCTTAGTGGCATTCACGTTCCTGTGCCATAGTCAGCAATTATTCAATCAATGCGCACTGAAGAAATTCACTCGCGGAATTTAAGTCATTGTGCATCAAGTTAATCAGTTTCAAGTGCATTACGGTGGATTTCCCCACTAATGACACGGAAATCGATTATGACTCTGGAATTCTCACGCTTGTCTTTACTGAGGGATTGACAGCAATGGAATTGCATAAAACGTTTCAAATGGTCTTATTTCATTAAAACAATTTAAACGATCATGAAACACATGCATTGTATCCAGTCCCTGAGTAAAGAGAAGCAAGGGAAATCCGAAGTCATAATCGCTTTCCATCTTACTTGTGATGAGGTGCACCTTTACGCAAGTAAAACGGAAACTTCAATGCACAAGGATTTTAATTTCATGTGAGAATCTCATTAAGCATTCAATGAATAATTGCGGACTACAGTGAATAAGCCTAAAAAATGCGTGAGACCTACGCCGAATGCGTGAGACTTGGCATCTCTGATTATACAGCCTTCCAAATGTCATACGATTATATAGATAGTCTTCCCAGCGACGCGAGGACAAGGTATGGGGTGAAATTAGCCGTTGTTGGCTTGGAAGACTGCCCTTACAGGCTGCCAGCAGATGCATGGACCGCTGACCCTACACAGTGGCCAGATTTCCAGTTTGGGAATCTGTATATGTATTTGACCAGCACACCAGGTGTGTACAATATTATCAACTCATTTCTCTTGTTTTCCTGAATACATTTCAGCATTTTGGAGCAACGAAATAGCGTAAAAACGGCGTTGAACAGTGCAGTGCAGCATAGCAATTCACCTGCCAAAGTGGTTTGTTTTCAACGGCAGGCTAGTTGCCAGGGCCTCCAGTGCCCGTATGTAGCGTCACTTCCGGTAATCTCGCCCTCTCCTATACTGCAAACACAGAGCTCTTTTAGGGATACGGGTGGCGTATCGATATCCATGTTGAGCGCAACTAGCCACAGCTGCCGAAGTCCATATCCCGCAAAGGAATGCGGTGGAAGCTGTAAGTGAACCAGGATACAGCTTTGCTTTCATGTCCAGGAAAGCAAGACACACGGACCATTTTCGAAATGTTTGCACAAGTTTAATGACCGTCCGACTTCGCAACTGCAGTGACTGTGACCCAAACAGCTGATCGCTACAGCGCCCAGTTTTCCCCGACGGAATACCTCAGTTGGTTAGTTCAAGGGCAACTGTGTTTTTTCCGAGCAGCTGAAACACTATAAATTGTTGTAATGTAGCGTACAATTAAAGTAGTGTATTATTTTCAGGTAGGCCCTCTTTTAGGCCGCGAAAATATGCTGTTACTTTGGGCCGTTCACAACAGTGAATCGCGTAAATCTCCATCCAGCACTGTGCACTGGTGCGGCTAACTGGGGGAGGGCAGGGAGCTTTCTACTGCATCTAATGTACGTAGAGACAATTTGTAGCTCGTTCAACTCCACTTCAAAAAAAGTGAACTAACCCTTAAAGCTTTTTCCTCTATGCATGTAAATAGAGGAGAAAATGCTTAACTTGATATAACTACCATATATCTTACACTTCGGTTTTATTTTTTTGATTGGTGAAGGTGCTCCAGACAAGAAATGTCCGAGAGGAATTTGGTGATTATTGGTCGCCGTTTTGGAGCATTAAGCCACGTCAAGCTTTTTCAATTAAGTGTTTTAGAAAGTCCCTCTTGTGGACGTGGATTGGGACGTTACCATCAAAAATAAAGTGTAACCACTCCACCCTTTTTTCTTCTGAAGCTGTGAATTTGTGCAAGCACTGATGCTGATTTTGGCAGCCCACCATAGAACAGCCACTGCTTTTGCCTTTCGTTGCCATGACTCGACCTGTCGCTTGTGGGGAAATTGGCTTCCGGTCCTTTCTATTTTTCCTAGGACGCTGCAGTAGACCCCGCCCACGATAAGAAAAAAATGCACAGGGGCGTTGCCATGCCCCACTTTCTACGTAGAAGAAAGGACAAAATCTGACTGGCTAGCTCCAGCACAGTAGTAAAGGAAAGGCCAGCTTACTCCAGATTGACCTGGTTGTCATATTGCACACTTTATGTGTCAGTAGGCACACCAGAGAGTTGTTATATATAAGAAAAAGCACTGAAAAGTTCATTTTTCATAATATGTCCCCTTTAATAGGCTATCGCAAGTATGTATTCGGTTAAAATTTGCTTGAGCTTACAAAAGGTCCCCACTGATGGACCAGCTGTTAATAACCTACTGTTTGATGCATATTGATTCGTTGTTTTATGGTGACAAATAAAATTTGTCTTCGAATACAGCAAGGAAGACTCTCAAATTTTCCCATTTAAAACCTTGTCTTGACGTTCAGAATCACCTGCCAGTAAACCTGCAACCAGCGAGTACTGCGGTTCTGAAGCTAGTGAGCTATTCTATGCCCTGCAGAGTCTGTAAGATATGTAACGTTATTTAAGGCTATTCGCCCCGCGGCGGTTCAGCGCGAAAGATCAAAGAGTGGGGCGAATTATAAAATGAAATTTCTTATTGGCCCAACTACGGGGAAAATAGCAGAAGTGCTCCTCTTATCCGTCCCATCGCGATGCGAATAGCAGAATTAATTCTCTTGTCGGCCCCATTGCGGGGCAGATAGCCGATTTCTTCCTCCCAATTCACCCCGCTGCGGGCCGAATAGCCACTTCTTATTTGGAAAGGTTATGTACGAATCCATCCAAATAGTGCAATGATCTTATTGAAAAATTATAAATGGCCCCGAAGTCACATTTCATTTTCACATTCATTCATGTAAATATGTTAATAATAATAATAATAACTTCATCTTTGTCATGGTGGTGCAGTGATTAGCACTGCCACCACACAGCAAGAAGGTTGTGGGTTCGATTCTAGCCTGGGGCCTTTCTATGTGGAGTTCCAGGGCATGTAGGCTACGACTGAGCTTAATTTTAACTTTTGGTAACAGCAAAGTGTGCGCGTATGGCGGGCCGTCATGTCACGGTCAGGTTGGGCCTCCATGGCCGAATATGCCAGGGCCGTTTTTTTTGTCCCAGTCCAGCCCTGCTCTGGACTGTGGGAGGAAACTGTAGGACCCAGAGGAAACCCTCATGAACACAGAACATGCAAACTCACACAGAACGGCTCCAGACTGGATTCAAACTCACCAGCTGCTTGCTGTGAGGCGGCGTTACCTTCTGTTTGGTGTTATTACGAGGACAAAATGAAAAATCGACTGAATATGATTCCATCTAATCAGTGAAGATCAGGCAGTTTTGTACTCATTAAAAACCACTGAAGAAGCTCAGCTGTTAGCTTGGATTTACTGCATGTTACTGTATGTGCCCTTTGCAATAAGCACAGAGATTCAGGAATAATAAATACAACTGATAATAATTCTGCTTTTAACACGTTGACTGCCAACTACGAGATAACTCGTAATGGCGGGTCAGGGCCAGCGCCAGAAAAATTCGGGGGAAATTATCCATCCCTTTATTGACAACAATTGGTCCTGGCTAATTCTAGATGGTTTTCCTTTATAAGCACGTTTTCTAATTCAAGAATAATCAAGTGGCAATTGAAGACACGGCTTCTCTCCCCCATGCGATCTAACAGCAAATAATGGGCTACATTCAGTGCAGAAAAATAATTTAATTATAATTAGGTCAATGCACTGGCACTCAGCAATGGTAATTTTTTTTCCAGCGAGCGCGGCATTTCAGAACTCTTCGCGAATGAAGGTAATTCTGGTGACAAGTATACGTGGTTTCCTCCGTTTTCATTTTCCAGTCTAACAGCTGGCTATTTTTTACAGCAAGTTGCGTGACCGTGCTGCAAAAACAGGTGTAGGTACTTGCCGTAATTACCTTCATTCGCAAATGAGTTCTGAAATGCCGCTCGTGCTGGAAAAAAAATTAACGTTGCTGAGTGCCAGTGCATTGACCTAATTATAATTAAATTATTTTTCTGCACTGAATGTAGCCCATTATTTGCTGTTAGATCGCATGGGGGAGAGAAGCCGTGTCTTCAATTGCCACTTGATTATTCTTGAATTAGAAAACGTGCTTATAAAGGAAAACCATCTAGAATTAGCCAGGATTAATTGTTGTCAATAAAGGGATGGATAATTTCCCCCGAATTTTCAAGTCTGGCGCTGGCCCTGACCCGCCATTAGCTGGCAGTCAACGTGTTAATCCACTGGAATCCTTGTTTTGCTCTTTGGTTTAAATTATCTAAAATAATTTCAGAAAAAGTGAGGCCAAATTGGCATTTTAGTAACCATTTATCACAATCACAGACACTTCGTTATTACTGGCCACTGGTGGTTATTTAAAAATGGCCAATAATAACAAATGTCATGAAATAAACATGTTATTCAGTAAAAGAGTCTCCTGTGCTCCTCTCTGGCTTTGCTCTGCAGATGCGTTATTGAGCTGAACCTCTTTTCATTAGTTTTCCTTGACTGACCTGCCATATCTGCAAATTAATATCAGTAAAGAGCTCAGGATAGCAATAGAATCAAGTAAAGAAGAGCTCAGCATCCTCTCTCAGATCTTGTGCACTGCATCATAAGTACAGATAGCCAGAAATAACCACACATGCATTTGTTTTTCATTAGCGGTGCTGTATTTGAAATAAAGTTTTCTGTCATGATTTGGATAAAAACAGCCCAAAAGACACCATCTGTTTGTACATTATCAAAAATGCATATTCATTTCCCAAAGCCTTGACTAAACAAACTGAAAATAAAATGAATCCATAATATAATTACAGTCACCCCAAAAATTATTTGTACTCTTAAAAAAGTTGAAGAATTAAGAAAATGGTAGACTAGGAACACAGAGAATAATTAAAGGGGACCTAAGATGCTGATCCTTCTTTTAATACATATTAGTAATGTTATAATGTTGGTTGTCCATGCTTAACCTCTGAAAAGTTTCTAAACATAAGATACAGGGGTTTTGCTGTAATCCAAGAACGTGATTTTGTGAGCGTGATTTCCTCTCTGAACAGCTCCTCCCGAGATCTTCACGAGATCTGGGCAAAACCTGACGTCAGGTTGTGCCGTCCAATTAGTACAGAGCTAGCCAGAGCCAATCACTGCGCTGGACCTGCCCACACCGGAAACTATTCTAGCAGGCACTAACAACAGCAGATCATACTATGCCTTAGTAGCGTCTACACTTTTGGAAATACAAAAGAAGAACCGCAGATCATTTGATGTGCAATTTTGTTAGTATCTCTCCCAAAGCTACTTGTCCGTTTACTTTTGGACGCAAAGAAAAACAAATATTTATCTTCCAAAAGACGATGCCACCAGAAATCAGTGGGTAGCTTTTTTTGTTTGCTGGCAGCAAACGGCCACGGCCAAAGGGAACGTTAGCTGATTGTGCTCAGCATTTCACCAAAGACAGCTTTATCAATAAAGGATAATTCGACACAGGATAAGCGTTTCAGCTGCTTCTCACACCTGAAGCAGCTGCATTGATCAAGCGCTCGGAGCCACAAGCTGTAAGTACCCATATAACAGCAAATAATGTAAGTGAAGCTAACGTGTTACGGGTGGCTAGCAGGACCGCTAGCGATAGTTAGCACTAACAACTGGCCTCAAACGTAGGCTTTGTAAAATATCTGAAGATAAAGCCTGTATCGGTCGCGACTGTCCGTGACTCACAGACACAGAAGCTGTAAGTTGCTTTTACTGCATAAGCCAACCTGACGTGATAGCCAGTTGATTGTGGCTGTAGCACAGCGGCTAACATAGCCAAGTTACTGTTGCTAATGTTTGTGTCCTAAATATGCAAGAGTGATATCAGGGGAAATTCTACAGAAGGTGTGTGATCATAAACCTCATTTGAAGCTCACTTTTAATACTTGTTTGTAATTTGGATGCTTGGTACAACTGTTCACAGTAACAGAACTTGCTGTCTGTAAAACCTGTATTGCAAGGGTTTGTCTCTGTGGTTATGACCGCTCGGTTACCAGCTACTGCATGTGAGTTTGCGTGCCGTGCTAATTAAAAATGCTCCTGGTTAACTTATATGCAGTAATTCTGATCGGTATGCTTGTGTTACTTTGGTAAGCATCAATCTGGCAGTTTCATCATGATTTTGCCCGATTGTAGCCACTACAGTTAGTGATCGCTTCATTTATCCATGACTGGGATCAGCCGGATACTTCACAAATGTCTGAGCAAGCTCTCTGGTGCTACCATGAAAGCAATGCGAAACGCAGAAGCTCTACCGGTTTACAAATGATTTCTCTGCACTACCTTGACAAAATTTCATCCCCCTTTAGAAATTGTTGTGGCTAATAAAAAGCCAAAAAAGGCAGAGATTAAATAGGTAATTCTTTCCTGTAGAAGTGATCAATTCGCTAGCTCCACATAAGCAACTTGTCCGCGCTAAAGGAACTTACGGTCTGCAAAACCTGTATCATGTTCATAACATAACCGAGCTCTCTCTAGCTGTTGCGTACTATCCATAAAGCTGCTTTCACATCAGACACGAAATTAATTTTTCGCGGGACAGATTAGCCTACATTCAAAGTCAATGCAAAGACGCGGATACAGGCGTTATGGGCGCGTTAAGCAGCTTTCACACCGGACGCGAAACGAATTTTTTGCGCGACAGATTAGCTACATTCAAAGTCAATGCAAATATGCGAATACAGGCGTTATGGGCACGTCAAGCCGCTTTCACACCGGACGCGAAACGAATTTTTCGCGCGACAGATTAGCTACATTCAAAGTCAATGCAAAGACGCGAATACAGGCGTTATGGGCGCGTTAAGCAGCTTTCACACCGGAAGCAAAACGAATTTTTCGCGCGACAGATTACAGTCAAAGTCATGACCGCTCATCACTACTGCATGTTATTTCGCGTGCTCTGCTAATTAAAAATGCTCCAGGTTAACTTATATGCAGCAATTATGATCGGTATGCTTGTGTTACTTCGGTAAGCATCAATGTGACAGTTTCATCATAACATTTCCTGATTGTAGCCACTACAGTTGAAGCTAAACGGAGAGGTGCTGTATGTGTCTGACGAGTTGGGCTGCAGTTAGACCAGACATAGATTTTGCAGAGATTGGGGTGCGTTTTTGGGTGCTTATGAAACGATCGCTTTACTTATCCATGACCGGGGTCAGCCTGATACATCTCCAATGTCTGGGCAAGCTCTCTGATACTACCGGTGAGAGCAATAGGGAAACGCACAGGCTATAACGTGTCCGGTATAACAAACGATTTCTTTGCATTGCCATCGATTGAATATTAAATTCTTTCCTGTAAAAGTGATCGATTCGCTAGCTCCACATAAGCAACGGTTCACGCAGATGGAACTTACGGTCTGTAAAACCTGTATTATGTTCATGACATAACTGGAGCTCGATCTAGCTCTCGCACGCTATCCATAATGCGCCCATTTTCTGCGAGGAAAAGCTGGTCATTCCGAAGCAGTCAGTAAACCATTACCATGGGTAATTTCCGAAAAGGGCGTTTAGCTTGGAGCTTTCATCCCTCCGTCATATACCAGCGCGGAAGCTGTTCGTTTCTCCACGTTAACAACACACCACAGCTATGCACACAAACCAGCAGGTCCTAATACACACCAAAGCAGTCCATAAGCTGTTGGTCCACTTTTAGCTGCTCCTCACTGTCCATGTTTCCCTCTAAACTCAGACCCACCGGATTTCTACGGTCTCCGGTCTACACTTGGGTATGTCGACCCGTTCTACAAATGTGTCTACATGGGATGGATTCTAGCTTCCCCAGCATCCAAGCTAAGAAGTAGAAAAACCGCTGCACTCACCAACAAATGCCGTAGCAAACTGTAGCCGATAGCAAATTCGTGCTTGAGCTGCCAGACTTTCGCACTGCATCCTCCACTTTCGCCGTTGCGTTTATTAGAACAAGTTAATTTCATTAGATCTATACACATTTACTGCGTTAGATTGCAGAATACGCCCGTCAATTCCTCTGGAGCCGGACCAGGAAAAATGCGTTCTACTGCCTCGTCCCGCCTAGATCTGCCCTCCACAGAGCTGGCCAGTCAGGAGAAAGTGGGCACACGGGGAGTGGGGGCCATAGCGGAAGAGCCACCCCAATGAGGCGTTTCAGGCAGAGACTACTATGGACTACAAAATGGGGTTTTTTGAGGATGGCAGTATGAGCGAAATAAGAACTCTTTTTTTTACTTTGCGCGATCAGGCGTACTCTAGGGGAGTCAAAGACCAAAATATAAACTTGGAAAAATAGCATATTAGGTCCCCTTTAATTGTATACACCAGTCCCTTCCTTCAATATTTGGTAAGAAAATTGAAATACACAAATTAACCCTTTAGTTCTGGTACCTTCTTCACCCCAAAATTTATTTGTACACTTAAAAAAGTTGAGGAATTAATAAAATGATAGACTTGGAACACAAAAAAAAGTCATTAATATATACAGCGGTCAAATCCTTCATTATTTGGTAACAAAATTGAAATACACAAATTAACCTTTTATTTCTTGTGCATCATCAGGTTATTTCACCGACCCAAGAATTATTTGTGCACAGTTAGCACAAAGAGTTTGTGGTAATTTTCAGTACTTTATTGGCCTTTTGCTGCGATCACTGCTTGTCTCCTTGGCGAATTGTCAACAAGTTTGGTGCAAATATCCTATTCCATTCCACACTTGCTGGAATAGAGCCTTGAGCTGTTCCTTGTTCAGTGGTGTGACGTCCTCATGCTGTCGCTCAGTTCCATCCCAAAGGAGTTCAATCACTCAGCTAATCGAATTCAAGGATTCATGAAGAAAAAAACACAGCGATCTTCTAGATTGGCCACCTCAAAGCCCGGACCTGAACCTGATTGAACACCTTTGATGTGAAATGGAGCGACAGCGTGAGGACACTACACCATCGAACAAGAAACAGCTCCAGACTCTGTTCCAGTGAGTGTGGAATGGAAAAGAGCAAGATATTTGCACCAAACTTGCTAACAGTTTGCCAACGAGACTACAAGTAATAATTGTGACAAAAGTCAGGCCAAAACGTGCTGAATATTGCCATGAACTCTCAGAGCCGACTGTGTCCAAATAATTCTTGGGTCGGTGAAATAGCTTGATGATGTACCAGAACAAAAGAATTAATTTGTGTATTTCAATTTTGTTACCAAATAATGAAGGATGTGACTGCCGTATACAATTAAATTTTTTTTTTTTTGTGTTCCAAGTCTATCATTTTATTAATTCCTCAACTTTTTTTTCTAAGTGTACCAAGAATTTTTGGGGTGACTGTATCTAAATGGTCATTATTACCTCAGTGTGCCTGAATGTTCCCTTTGTACCTCTACATCTCCTGCAGGTCCTTCCCAAATCTGCTCATTCACACTGAGGCCCAACGGTCTCTGTTACTCTCTGAGAAATACTACAGTTTTCTTCCTTTATGAACATTTTAAAAATACAATCTAGAAGATACAATCATGTAACTTGGGAACAAATAAGGGCTTTTTATAAGCAATGAACTGTACAAATTAATTTTTAACAATGAGCAGGAATGCAATTTTATGTAGGCATAAGGTACTGATCTTAGTGATAAGTTTCTTTAAGTTTTTAATGCATTTTTCATTCTTTGTTTTCAAACCCGTTTCTCTGTTTAGTATCCTGCTTTAACATCAACCACCTACTGTAATGAATCCCTATCTCTAGCACGTCTCCCACCATCAAACTCAACAGGCAGGCAGGTCAAAACAAAATCCCTGACAGCATTTCCTGTGTAATTTTCAAACACACACCTTCACTGGAGTGACGTCACTGTTACTGAAACCTTCACTGGGCATATCTGCAGGGGTTCATCATTACCATCATCTTTCACACAGGGAGAGAAAAATGGGAACACTCTCTCAGTAAATGTGTCCTTAAAAGTGTAAATGAGTGACATGTCACTGGAGTTGAAGAAGGACACTTCCCCCCTGTCATAGTCCAGCTGCACCCTGATGCTCTGGGGTTTCCTCTCCAGTTTGAGGCGAGTACCGCCTGGGGCGACATACTGATCTCCATTCCTCAGCATTAAGACCCAGAATCCTTCCTTTGGGCTGCATGTTATCTTTCCCTTCCTGTTGCTGGACTCTTTCATCACTCCTACATCCCACTTAGGTTTATTCCCAACCTTCACCTCCCAGCTGTGTTTCCCTGCGGTAAACCCCTCAGATCCCAGCACATCTCCACAGGGGTTAAACCTCTCTGGGTTGTCAGGATATTTCTGCATTATTCCTGTGTCTCTCACAGCGGTCAGATCATCAGAGAGAGAGAGCTGGGCACGTGCAGTATTGGGGTCCAGCGTCACAGGAGCTGAAATATCAAGACGAGAGATATTTAAAGGGCTGGAGGAAGAGAGATATTTCAAATACTCTTTAAATTTGGTCCCAAATGCAGGAAATAATAAATATACATGCTAATGTATTGTGGTTATTATTATTTGAACTTAAAACCTCTATGTATTATTGAAATTATTAAATCAGTTAAACCACAGAAACTCTCATGCATTCTTAAAGGGATAGTTCACTTTTTTTGAAGTGGGGTTGTATGAGCTACAAATTGCCACGACTTACATTAGATGCAGTGGAAAGCTCTCTAATCTCCTCCAGGTAGCCGCACCAGGGCATAGTGCTGGGTGGAAATTTAGGCGATACACTGTTGTGAATGGAAACACAGAAACAGCATATTTTCGCGGCCTATAAGAGGTCCTACCTGAAAATAATACACCATTTCAATTGTAGGCTATATTTAAAAAAATTACAGCACTTTAGCTGCTCGGAAAAAAACACAGTTGCTCTTGAACTAACCAACTGACGTATTCCTCCACGAGGCGCATCGTAATTCACTGCACGCTGTAGCGATCAGCTGTTTGGGTCACAGTAAAGCTGCTTGCACAAACGCGTGTATTCACGTCTTCGCATTGACTTTGAATGTAATCTTGTGCGAAAAATGCGCTTCGCGTCCAATGTGCAAGCGGCTTACCTGCGGTTGCGAGGTCGGACGGTCGTTTAACTTGTGCAAATATTTCGAAAATGGTCCGTGTGTGTCGCTCTCTTGGACGAGAGAGCAAAGCTGTATCCTGGTGCACTTACAGCTTCCACCGCCTTCCTCTGCGGAATATTGGACTTGTAGCTGTGGCTAGTTCCCTCAACACGGATATTGATACCCCACCCGTATCCCTAAAAGAACTCCGTGTTTGCAGTATTCATTTTTCCAAAGAGGATTTTGTTAGGCTACATTCAGGAAAATCTCAACGGTGCACACTGAAGAGCACTGCTGTACCCAAGCATCACGTAAAAGAGTGAAACACCTTTGAAAAAGTCTAATGTAACATTGCAGCACAAATTGATATCGCATAGGGTCTACGCAGCCACATACTGTGTATCTGCTGTGCTGGTTATTATAGGGATTTTTTTATTTGAGATGTGATTCTATGCCATCGAAACGCTGTCTCTGCCGCAAACCGCTCAGAGTCTGACCCAAACAGCTGATCGCTACTGCGCGCAGTGAACTACGATGCGCCTCGAGGAGGAATACGTCTGTGTTTTTTTTCCGAGCAGCTAAAGTGCTGTAATTTTTTTAAATATAGCGTACAATTGAAATGGTGTATTATTTTCAGGTAGGACCTCTTTTAGGCCGCGAAAATACGCTGTTTCTGTGTTTCCATTCACAACAGTGTATCGCCTAAATTTCCACCCAGCACTATGCCCTCGTGCGGCTACCTGGAGATCAGAGAGCTTTCTACTGCATCTAATGTAAGTCGTGGCAATTTGTAGCTCATACAACCCCACTTCAAAAAAAGTGAACTATCCCTTTAACATAGTCAAAAACCACATGATGACATTGGTTATAAATTGAACATTAATTCTGTGCTTGATAGTGTTCTGATGTTAAATTGAGAGCAGTGCAGTACACTGAATCTTCCAATTCTAAAAGCAAACTGAGTCTCTGTACTGTTTATGTTTAACTTCATTTCAATAATTACAGCTTATTTCTTCAGTCTCATGCTTTCATTAAATGTTTGTAAAGATAAAGATGACTGGAGCATCAGCCCCAGATACTCACTGTACTGCACCATCTCCAGCATCTTCTCCCAGACTCTGAACTTTAGGTTACCCAGGTGTTTGGCCACATCTATCAGAGCCCCTGAGAGCAGCTCTGGGTCCTGCAGTGAGCACTGGGCTCTGTAATGACAAGCAGGAGTCAGTCAGGCTCAGGAACTGAAGAGACTTAAACACACAAGATGAAATGAGCTGAGGGTCTACATACCTTTCCCTGATGCTCTTGTAGCTCTGAAAAAACACACACAAATACAGTTGATCATGCTCTGCTACCATTCATTTTCCTTCTGATCTGAATAATTCATTGTCAGGTGAAAATAGTTTTTTTGTGCAATATTAGGGAGTTTATATAATTAATTCAAATTTGAAACAAGTTTTGAGTACATTCACTAAACAAGGATAAACTGCATTAGATTTCATTTCAACATTGCTAAAATTACAAAATGTGTTATATTAGACATTTGCTTTGATTAGGGTATTCCCTGAGTGTGATAAACACTCCATTTTGAAAAATGTCAGTTAAAATGTGAACAGTTTTGTGTGTGTAGTGTAACCTGATTGAATCTTTCTTAATAGAGGAGAGCTGACTATATCTGCTGGTGTTGAGTATTTTGTGATTTAATTGTATTGTTAATCCAGGAAAAAGAAGCAAAATAATCAGTTTATTGGGATGATTCTGCCTCCTCAGTTTACAGCTCAGCTGCTGCTGATGACAGTAAGAGAGAAACAACAGGAGTGATGCTAATGAAAGTAAAGTAGGTAAGAGCTCACAGGAGTGATGCTAATGAAAGTAAAGTAGATAAGAGCTCACAGGAGTGATGCTAATGAAAGTAAAGTAGATAAGAGCTCACAGGAGTGATGCTAATGAAAGTAAAGTAGATAAGAGCTCACAGGAGTGATGCTAATGAAAGTAAAGTAGATAAGAGCTCACAGGAGTGAAGGTGCTGTAATGTACAGCTCACTGCCTGATCACTGTGATGCAGCGGTTTATGATGCAGGGCCAAACAGACCAGCAACTCTGAATCATCTTACTGCAAATCCAGATCTACAAAATGATCAAAGACAGATCTGTCGAGAAAATGAAGCTTTCTCCAAGTCAATTACAACCTCAATCCGAAATAGTTGGGACGAAGTGTAAATTGTGAATAAAATCAAAATGCAATGACTTTCAGATCACATGAGCCAATATGTTATTTACAATAAAACACAGATAACATTTCAAATGTTGAAACTGAAACATTTTACAATTTTACCCACAAAATGAGCTTATTTCAAATTTTCTGGCTGCAACAGGTCTCATAAAAGTTGGGACACAGGCAAAAAAGGGCTGAAAAAGCAATTAATATATAAGAGAATCAGCTAAAAGAACATTTAGCAAGTAATTAAGTTAACTGGCATCAGGTGTGTAACATGATTGGCTATAAAAGGGATGTCTTGGAGAGGCTGAGTCTCTCAGAAGTAAAGATGGCCAGAGGCTCTCCAACCTGTGAAGGCTTGCGTAAAAAAATTGTGGAATACTTTGAAAACAATATTCCTCAATGTCAAATTGCAAAGGCTTTGAAGGTCTCATCATCGACAGTGCATAACATCATCAAAAGATTCAGAGAAACTGGAAAAATCTCTGAGCGTAAGGGACAAGGCCGAAGACCTTTACTGGATGCCCGTGATCTTCGGGCCCTCACTCACCGGCATGATTCTGTCATTGACATTACTAAATAGGCCCAAGACTACTACGAGAAACCACTGTCTGTCAACACAGTCCGCCGTGCCATCTACAGATGCCACCTAAAATCACGCAAAAAGGAAGCCATTGTTGAGGATGATCCAGAAGTGCCGCCGTGTTCTGTGGGCCAAGGCTCACTTAAAATGGACTGTAGCAAAGTGGCAAAGTGTTCTGCGGTCAGACAAGTCCAAATTTGACATTCTTGTTGGAAATCATGGGCATCGAGTCCTCCAGGCTGAAGAGGAGAAAGACCACTCCTTCTGTTATCAGCGTCCAGTTAAAAAGCCAGCGTCTCTGATGGTATGGGGATGCATTAGTGCATATGGTGTGGGACACTTGCATGTTTTAAAAAGCACCATGAATGCTGAAAGGTATACAAAGGTTTTAGAGCAACATATGCTCCCCTCCAGACGACATCTATTTCAGCAGGACATTGCTAAACCACATATTGCAGCTACTACAACAGCATGGCTTCGTAGTAGAAGAGTTCGTGTGCTGAACTGGCCTGCCTGCAGTCCTGATCTTTCACCAATTGAGAACAGTTGGCCCATAATTGAAAGAAAAATCCGTCAAAGGAGACCCAAAACTCTCCAACAGCTGGAAGCCTGTATTAAACAAAAGTGGGATCAAATTCCAATGGCTAAACTCAAGAAACTTGTCTCCTCAATGCCCAGACGCCTCCACGCTGTGTTAAAAAGAAGAGGGGATGCTACATCATGGTAAACAGGCCCCTGTCCCAACTTTTTTGAGACCTGTTACAGCCATAAAATTTGAAATGAGCTCAGTTTGTGGATAAAATAGTAAAAATTCTCAGTTTCAACATTTGCTATGTTATCTCTGTTCCATTGTGAATAAAATACAGGCTGGTGTGATTTGAAAGTCATTGTGTTTTGATTTTATTCACAATTTACACTTTGTCCCAACTATTTCGGAATTGGGGTTTTATTTATTTTTGTTTAAAGTTTATTTGACCAGGAAAGCCTCATTGAGATGAAAAATCTCCTTCACTGGACTGTCTGGCCACGCCAGGCAACAGCACAGTAATGTTTCAGACGTACAATATACGACAGTCAGAGAGGATCTGATTAAAGGTGACAGCATGTGTTACGGTTTCCGGTGCCAAAGGCAATCCGGTGGGCACTAGGACCTTAAAAAATAAAGACTCATTGGTGCCAAGGCTGAGGAAAAAGAACTAAATTTACTTCAACCAAAAGACAAACAAAACAACAGTCAAAAACCAAAAGGGGAGCTGGAAAACATCCCCACTGACCAGAAGTGGAGTGAAATGCGGAGGCACCAGGGCTGGCACCTGCCAACCCTAAATACTCTGCTAATACCTCCACCTTAACGGGCTCCACCTTTGCCCCATTAAGGTGGAGGTGGAAGAATGTGATAGGGGAGGGGCTGTAAGGAGCAAACCATTACAGCATGAGTGTATGAGAGGATCTACAGCTGATGTTCCTTCCTCCAGCGCCTTCAGCCTGTTTTCGAAAACACTAAGGCTGTATTTCATTCCGTAGGGTAATAATCCCTACATCCTACAAACTGCGAAGTCACTTCCCTTCGTAGTGAAAACTCTCAAGGGCAGCAGGGAGTAGGGTTTTCAATTAACGGTCCTTTGGAATGTCCTTCGACTTAGTTCGCGGCTGCAGCTTTCTGCTTAAAGGGGACCTATTTTGCTGTATTTGCAAGGTTATATTTTGATCTTGGACTCCCCTACAGTACTCCTGATCGTTCAGGAGTCCAAAACAGGGTTCTTATTTAGCTCATACTGCCATCCTCAAAAAACCCCATTTGTAGTCCATTGTAGTCTCTGCCTGAAACGCCTCATTGGGGTGGCTCTTCTGCTATAGCCCCCACTCCCCGTGTGCCCACTTTCTTCTGACTGGCCAGCTCTGTGGAGGGTGGAGTTAGGCGGGACAAGGCTGCAGAACGCAGTTTTCCGGGTCCGTCTCCCCAGAGTGAAACGTGAGACACGTCTGCCATCTGATAAGGAATCGGCGGGGAAATTCCGAAATCTAACGCTATACTTGAATATAGATCTAATGAAATGAACTTGTTCTAATAAACGCAGCGGCGAAAGTGGAGGATGCAGTGTGAAAGTCTGGTAACTCAAGCTCGAATTTGCTATCGGCTACAGTTTGCTACGGCGACAGTGGTGAGTAGAGCAGTTTCTATTCTATAGCTAGGATTGAGGGAAAGCAAGAATCCACCCCATATAGACACATTTGTAGAACGGGTCGACATGCCCAAGTGTAGACCGGAGACCGTAGAAATCCGGTGGGTCTGAGTTTAGAGGGAAACATGGACAGTGAGGAGCAGCTCAAAGTGGACCAACAGCTTATGGACCGCTTCGGTGTGTAGTAGGACCTGCTGGTTCGTGTGCATAACTGTTGTAATGTGGGAAAAAAAAGCCACTAGATGGCAGTATTGACATTTTTTTTGTTAAGGCCAGTCGAGAGCTCGGTTTGGGGCATGTCCTGGGCATGCCTCAGAGGGGGCTGGAAAAGAGTATATAAGGAGAAAAATTGAGAAAGTAAAGTAGTAGGAGAAATTGCAAGGAGAAATTGTGGAAGGATACATTTGACAAGACCTGTCACTCTTTTCAAGACCTGTGAAGCTTTTTGTGGATTTTTGCTTGTGTTGGAGCATTTTCCTGTCCCAGGACATCGCAACACAGCAGCCCATCTCAATTACCAGGGGACTGTAAATATCTCTTTTTTTTATTTCAATCTTGGTCAGTAGGGTAGATTGTAGATTAGTTCTAAGCGTTTGTTTAATTAAATGTGTTGAAGTTTAAGAATTTTGTCTGTCATCCCTTGCTGTCCGTGACGTCATAACAAATTGACGCCATAACAAATTGGGGCCATTACAAAGTGGGGGCTCGGGTCCGAGATAGACCATTGTGCGAGTCATTTATTGAAAATCTAAAATTTCACATTATGAAATTGTTTTTTGAATTTTCCTAGATCTATATTGACAGATCAACAGCAATGGATGATTTCTTGGCATCACCAACCATAGAGGTTTTGAAGTCTTTTAAAAAGACAGAACTGCTAGAAATATGCAGACAGTTAGAGCTGACAGATGTAAAACCAGCCATGCGAAAAGCAAGACTGGCTAGAGAGATTGTTGAATATTACATTGATGAAAATGTGTTTGCACCAGGAGATCTGGAACAGTTTCCAGTGGAAAATCCAAATGTAGAAATGGAACTTAAATGAAAAATGCTAGAGAGAGAAAGAGAGAAAAGAAAGGGAGGAAAAAGAAAAACAACGAGAGTTTGAGAGAGCAGAAAGAGAGAAAGAAAGGCAGTTTAAGAGAGAGAAAGAGGAAAGAGCAGAAAGAGAGAGACAGAGACAGAGAGATTTCAATTTAGAAAAATTAGACAGAGAAGAAAGGCTCCAAATGGAGCTACTAAAAATTAAAATGGAAGCTGAAAACAAATTTTGTGCTAGCCAGGAGGTAAAGCTGGTGCCTCCATTCTCAGAAAAGGAGGTTGATAAGTATTTCCAGTGCTTCGAGAAGGTAGCTAAGAGTTGTCAGTGGCCAAAGGAACACTGGCCTCTGATGTTGAAAACTGTCCTCAAGGGTAAAGCTCAACAAGCCTATTCGGCTTGGTCTGCAGATGATTCTTCTGATTATGAGGTTGTCAAAGAGGTTATTTTGACAGCTTATGAGTTGGTTCCAGAGGCTTACCGACAGAAATTCAGAGGTCTGAAGAAATATGACAATCAGACTTATGTGGAATTTGCTAACGAGAAGAACCTTGCTTTGAGCGCTGGTGTACTTCTATGGAGGTCAAGGATGATTTCAACTCACTAAAAGAGATGGTGTTAGTGGAAGATTTCAAGAACTGTGTCAAGGATGATATTAAGACCTACCTTAATGAGAAGCAAGCACTGAATTTACAATCAGCTGCCAAGTTTGCAGACGAATATGTTCTCACACATAAGTCCAAATTTCAGTCTAGCAGTAACAATAGATGGTCCCAATTTCAGAAGAAAGGTAACGGTGATACCCAAGATTCCTCACCCAAAGACAAAGACAAATCTGGTGATGGTGCTCAGAAATCCAGTCAAAGGGCTGATCAAAGTGTGAAAGCTGACAGTGACAAAAGTGGTCTAGTTTGCAATTATTGCAAGAAATCTGGTCATGTTACAACTAACTGTTGGTTCCTTAAAGCTAAGAAAGAAAAAGAAAAGGATACCAAACCCAATGCCTTTGTGAAGACAAGGTTAGAAACCCCTGTAGTAGATGACCAATCTGCTAAATTGCCTGCTCCTTGTGAGGCTAAGAAGCCTGATACTGCTGACTTTGTGAGGGAGGAATTTCTTCCATTTGTGTCAGAGGGATTTGTGGCTCTGAATGAGCATTCTCCTCCTGTCCCCATATATATCCCAAGGGAAGCCAGAGCTTCTCAGTCACTTTTGTTGATGGACTCCTTGGAGTTACGTGATGAGACCGCTTCTGGGAATTTCATACTTGTACAAGGTATTGAAGGGAGGACTGTATCTGTACCCCTGCGCTCTGTATTCTTGAAGTCAGATTTAGTTACAGGACAGGTAAAGGTGGGACTTATGTCAAGTCTACCTATCAAGGGTGTTTCTCTGTTGCTAGGCAATGACCTGGCTGGGGGCAATGCAGTTCCCCCTGTTCATCTTACTTCACAGCCGAGCACTGAAGATGGCGACAAAGACCCATCTCTGTATCCTTCCTGTGCAGTGACCCGTGCTATGGCCAAGAAGGCTCAAGAAGAAGATGTGGTGCCGTCCAGCACATTGAATAGTCATGACTCAGGTGGTTCGCCTCATGACTCTGTTCAGCCTACTATGGTTTCTCCGTTTGAGGACTTATCGGACACTTTTATCAGTTCTCTGTTCAGCCAGCCAGATGGGTTTGGTGATTCTGATGTGTCTGGAGACTTGTCTCTGTCCAGAAAGCGGTTGATTCAGGAGCAAACCAATGATCCTGAAATTTGTGTACTAAAGAAGAGAGCCCTTCCTGATGAAGAAATAGACGCAGTTCCAGTTGGGTATTATCTCAAAGATGGAGTGTTGATGCGGAAGTGGCGCCCTCCTGATATCCCTGCCAATGCAGATTGGGCAGTGGTCAAGCAAATTGTTGTTCCGAAGGTCTACAGGAATGAGATCTTAACAATGGCTCATAGTTTGCCTTTAGGAGGTCATCTTGGTGTTAACAAGAGTGTTGACAAGATCATGAAACACTTCTTCTGGCCTGGACTTCGGAAAGATGTTTCCAACTTTTGCAAAACCTGTCACACTTGTCAGGTAGTTGGAAAACACCAGTTAGACCCACCTGTAGCTCCATTGCAGCCTATCCCAGCATTTGGGGAGCCCTTCTCCAAGGTCATCGTTGATTGTGTTGGTCCATTACCCAAGACTAGATCTGGAAATCAGTACTTGTTGACAATCATGTGTGCATCTACCAGATTCCCTGAAGCCATACCTCTACGCAACATCAAGGCAACTGAAATCTTGAAGGCTTTGATAAAGTTCTTCACATTGTTTGGCCTTCCCAGGGAAATTCAGTCAGATCAAGGTAGCAATTTCACTTCCGGATTGTTTCAGCAGGTTGTGTATGAACTAGGTGCTAAGCAGATTCTTTCCAGTGCCTATCATCCAGAGAGTCAGGGTGTCTTAGAGCGGTTTCATTCCACTCTCAAGACAATGATGAGGACTTATTGTTATGACCATGAGAAAGACTGGGATGAAGGTGATCATTTGCTGTTGTTTGCAGCTAGAGAAGCAGTGCAGGAGTCTACTGGATTCAGTCCGTTTGAGCTAGTGTTTGGCCATGAAGTGAGAGGACCTTTGCTATTGTTGAGTGAACAATGGCAAGAGAAAGAGCCAAGATATCAGTCTGTTAGACTATGTTAGCAAGTTCAAGGAAAGACTGCTTGCAGCTTGTGACCTAGCCAAAGAGAACTTGAAATCAAGTCAGGGAAAAATGAAAACTTGGTATGATCATAAGGCTAGAAGCCGTGAGTTTAAACCAGGAGACAAGGTCCTTGTGTTGTTTCCCTTGCAGTCCAATTCATTGCAGGCTAGATTTCATGGTCCTTATGAAATTCTGACAAAACTCAATGATCTCAATTACATTGTGAAGACTCCAGATAGGAGAAAGCCAAAACAGTTGTGTCACATTAACATGCTGAAGCCTTATCATGATAGGAATGCTAGGGTGGCAGCTGTCACTTCAGATCCTCCTATGGCCGAGACTTGTGAAGATGAGGGGGAGTTTCAAGATGATGAACCTAGAATTAAACCTGAAGTTCTTTCATGTAAATTGTCAAATTCTGAAGTGTTGCATAATCTTGATGTAAAACTCCAGCACTTAGAACCCTCACAGAAAGATCAGTTTGAGAGGTTGATCAAGAAATATAAAGATCTATTTCCTGATGTTCCAAAGAGAGTTTCTATAGCCTCTCATGATGTAGATGTTGGTGATGCCAAACCAATAAAACAGCATCCGTACCGGATGAATCCTGAAAAGAGAAAGATTGCTGAGAAAGAGGTTGAGTACATGTTAGAACGTGATATTATCAGACCCTCTAACTCAGATTGGAGTTCACCCTGTGTTCTAGTTCCAAACCCTGATGGAAGTACTAGATTCTGTACAGATTATCGCAAAGTCAATGCTGTAACTAGTACTGATGTGTTTCCAATACCTAGGATTGATGATTGTATCGATAGAGTAGGGCAAGCAAAGTTTCTGACCAAGATTGATTTATTGAAGGGTTATTGGTGTGTGCCTTTGACTGAGAGGGCCAAGAGCATCTCTGCTTTTGCCACACCATCTGTGTTATACCAGTATGAAGTCCTACCCTTTGGCATGAAAAATGCCCCAACCACGTTCCAAAGGATGATACAGTCTACAATCGCCGGATTGTCACACACGGGTGCGTACATCGACGACCTGATCACATGGAGTGACTCCTGGGAAGAACATCTGAAAGATGTAGAGACGTTGTTCCAGCGCTTGACCCAGGCTAACCTGACTGTTAACCTGAACAAGAGTGACTTTGGTTGTGCTACTGTCACGTATCTTGGCTACGTCATAGGCCAGGGTAAGGTGGCACCCATAAATGCTAAAGTCCAAGCCATCATGGACTTTCCAGTTCCTGACAACAAAAAAGCTTTGCGCCGCTTCCTTGGAATGATCGGGTACTACAGCAAGTTCTGCAAGAACTTTGCTGAGATTGCTCTCAGTCTCACCAACCAACTGAAGAAAGGCGTAAAGTTCACTTGGGATGAAGCATGCCAAAGAGCCTTCGATCGCCTGAAGTCTCTGCTGTGTCACTTCCCCGTGCTCAAATCTCCTGACTTCAACAAGCCGTTCTCCATGGCGGTCGATGCTAGCGACCAAGCTTGTGGATCTGTGCTCCTACAGAGAAGTGACTCTGATGACATTGAGCATCCCGTGGCATACTTCTCCAGGAAGTTCAATCGCCACCAAAAGAACTATATCACAATTGAGAAGGAGCTGTTGGCTCTGGTTCTATCCTTACAACACTTTGAGGTTTATGTTTGTACAGGGCAAAAGCCAATGATTCTATATACTGACCACAATCCGTTAATGTTTTTGAGTAAGATGAAAAACAAGAATCGGAGATTGTTGAATTGGAGTTTGATTTTACAGGAGTTTGACCTGGAAATTAAGCATGTAAAGGGTACTGACAATGTAATTGCTGATTGCTTATCCCATGTTTGAGTATGTGTATATGTAGCACATGTGTTTATTAGCATGTTGTATTTTCTGTATATATATACAAGTGTCTACTTAACCATTTTTGTATTGAAAAGAAAAATTTTGCCTTTATGAGTCAAATTTTTTCCCTTTTGGAATGGAGGTGTAATGTGCAAAAAAAAAGCCATTAGATGGCAGTATTGACATTTTTTTTGTTAAGGCCAGTCTAGAGCTAGGTTTGGGGCATGTCCTGGGCATGCCTCAGAGGGGGCTGGAAAAGAGTATATAAGGAGAAAAATCGAGAGAGTAAAGTAGTAGGAGAAATTGCAAGGAGAAATTGTGGAAGGATACATTTGACCAGACCTGTCACTCTTTTCAAGACCTGTGAAGCTTTTTGTGGATTTTTGCCTGTGTTGCAGCATTTTCCTGTCCCAGGACATCGCAACACAGCAGCCCATCTCAATTACCAGGGGACTGTAAATATCTCTTTTTTTTTTTCAATCTTGGTCAGTAGGGTAGATTGTAGATTAGTTCTAAGTGTTTGTTTAATTAAATGTGTTGAAGTTTAAGAATTTTGTCTATCATCCCTTGCTGTCCGTGACGTCATAACAAATTGACGCCATAACAAATTGGGGCCATAACACTGTGGTGTGTCGTTAGCCTGGAGAAACGAACAGCTTCTGCGCTGGTATATGACAGAACGGCGAAATCTCCAGGCTCAACGGTCTTTTCGGAAATTGCCCGTGGTAATGGTTTACTTATTGCGTCGGAATGACCAGCGTTTCCTCGCGAAAAATGGACGCGTTATGGATAGTGTGCGAGAGCTAGATAGAGCTCCGGTTATGTTATGAGCATAATACAGGTTTAACAGACCGTAAGTTCCGTTTGTGTGAACCGTTGCTTTTGTGGAGCTTGCGAATCGATCACTTTTACAGGAAAGAATTTAATATTCAATCCATGGCAATGCAGAGAAATTGTTTGTTTTACCGGACACGTTATAGCCTGTGCGCTTTCCTATTGCTTTCACCGGTAGCATCAGAGAGCTTTCCCAGATATTGGAGAAGTATCAGGCTGAGGAGCAGCTTTGGGAGAGATACTGACAAAGCTGCACCTCAGATGATCTGCGGTTCTTCTTTTGTATTTCCAGAAGTGTAGATGCTCCTAAGGCATAGTATGATCTGCCGTTGTTAGTGCCTGCTGGAATAGTTTCTGGTGTGGGTAGGTCCAGCGCCGTGATTGGCTTTGGCTAGGTCTGTACTAATTGGACGGCACAACCTGACATCAGGTTTTGCCCAGATCTCGCGAAGATCTCGGGAGGAGCTGTTCAGAGAGGAAAACACGTTCACGAAATCACGTTCTTGGATTATGGCAAAACCCCTGTATCTTATGTTTAGAAACTTTTCAATGGTTGAGTATGGACAACCAACATTATAACATTACTAATATGTATTAAAAGAAGGATCAGCATAATAGGTCCCCTTTAAGCAAGAGTAAACAAACGCAGCCAGTTCACCAGAGAACTGTTTTCACTGGCCATTTATCGGTTTCGCGGTAGCTTTATAAGCAACCGCTTAGCTTTCATAAGGCGACAAATAGCCACGGATCAAAATAAAAAACAACATAACTAGCGATAGCCAGTCAACTTGAGTAAACCATCAAGCTAGGTTCGTCAGCTTTCTGTGTGATAGCTAGCTATTAGCCCCCTTTGTCATTTTCTTGAACGACGTTGAATCGCACACGTCACTAGGCTCGGGTCGTCGCACGGCATTGTGGGAGCAAAGTGACCATCGCCTGCTCACTTCGGAAACGGCCATTTTCTAGGGCCCTTTGAAGAGATGAGTCTTGCACACTTTCGATTGAAATGCCCTTCAATATGGCTGCGGTGAGCGTGGCCCTCTTAATGTGCACTCTGAAGTGAACAACCCTAGCTTTTGGAATACAATCAGCAGTCAGCAGCTCCTCCAGAACCTAACTCTCTCTTCTGCAAATTCCAATCCTCAGCAGCAGCTCCCCTAAAAGCCCTTTTCCTTTTTTCAAGATGGACGTCAGGGACAGATGGTCAGTCAGTCCTGCTACTGAGTCTCGGAGCGGAAACAGTAACTTCCAGCATTTCTCAGAGGGATAAACCTACATATGTATGAAGAGAGCGAGTTAAGAACAGCCTTAAAAATAAGGACGTGCCTGTGATTCAGTCTGTTAGTTGACAGTGCAGAACAAACAGCCCTCATAAGGAACAATGGTGAGTGAGTGAA
Organism: Gymnothorax javanicus; assembly: GCA_029692085.1. Lineage (NCBI taxonomy): Eukaryota > Metazoa > Chordata > Actinopteri > Anguilliformes > Muraenidae > Gymnothorax > Gymnothorax javanicus. The sequence continues at coordinate 9,548,367 of CM056201.1, forward strand.
TCTGTGATGAACCTCAGTGCTCCATGGAGAACAAAGTGCAGAGCTTGAGGGTGTTGAGAAGATGTATGTAGGTATATAACATCACCAGAGTCAATTACAGGCCAAAAAAAAAAAAAAAAAAAAAAAAAAGTTGCAGCAACAAGCCTCCTCTCTACATTAAGAGAAAAGCCTGACACATTTCTGAAATAAAATCCAGACTCAGCTTCTGCTTGTTTATAAGTTGCTGAATGTGATGCTTGAAGGAGAAAGAATCATCACTTCAAAATGAAAAGTACTGGTGTGAAGATCCAAACTCAATCACATTGTGCTGAAACGTTACAATCAATGGAAGGTTCAGTCGTTTTGTCTTTGTATTTGGAAACATCCCAGTACTGTTTTGTCAGCATTCAAAATCAGATTTAAATTTTAAAGGAGTGTTGTACAGTATTAAAAGCCTGTTGTAACAAAGACCTTGATACTGTCAGTCATAAAGATCAGGTCACACTGTCCTGATGCTGAAAATCACCTCTGATCCTCTGCATCACAGTAACAAACTGAGCATCTCAGTATTACTGCAGTAATCAGTATAAACTCACAACACTGTCAGTAAATGAAGCTCCTACCTTTATAAAGGAGGTATCTTCAGTCTCCATGCTCTTCTCTATAGCTGTGATTTTGTCTGTAAGGATGGAGACGTCTCTTGTGATGTGTTTTATCTTCTCCTCCATTATCTGACTCTTCATCCTCTCTTCCTCCTTCAGCACAGCGAGTCTGGCCTCCTCTTCCTCTCGCAGGAACTGATGAAGCTTCTCAAACTCGCCCTTTATCTGCCTCTCTGTGCTCTGGGCTTGGCTCTGTGATTTAAAAACAGCACTTTATCCAGATAAGCAACTCTTTTATTTATTGTTATTTATAAATGGCAGCCAGTGTGTTTGTTATTCACGTCGCTCACATTTTTGTGCTCCTTGAAATAATTCCTAATCACTTTACTCACCCTGATGTGTTCTGCTGTTTTCTTACACTTTTCTTCAGCCTCAGTGAACCTCTTCAGTTTTTCTTTAGTAACATTAAGTTCAGGCTTTAGTTCCTCCTGCAATGATGTGAACCAATCATCACATATTATCATAAATCACACAGCATCACCCCTTTCTGCAATACCAGGGAAGGTCTCTGTTACTTTGTAAGTGCTGGATCATGGGAAATGTACAGTCGAGGCCAAAATTATTAGCCCCCCTATGAAATTTGAAGTTTCTTCAAGATTTTCCCAAGTACTTTTTGAACAGAGCAAGGAATTTTCAAAATAGCACTTCTGAACATACTGGTTTTCTTTATAAGGCACAAATTATTTATATTTGCACACTAAAACAAAATTATTAAAAAAAAAAAAAAACTCAAAATGCCAGGGACATTATTATTAGTCCCCTTTAAGAAATGACCATTTATTAAGTCTTTGCACAAACCACTTCTGTGCACTGATGTGCTTTAACTTCACAGGTGATGTGCGTAAAGGTGATCAGGTGAATCAGGTGATATCACTCAACAATTAAGTTAAAACATGGTATAAAAGCCCCTGTATGGGTCATTGAGCTGTCAGCTGTAAACACCGTGCGTCTAGGCCAAGGAGGGTCCTTGATGAGGTGGAAGGTCTCAGCGTGTTTGCCTATACTGCAAGGAAAATAAAGACTTACCAGTCTCCATTATAATAATGGGGTCTGGCTACAGTATCAGCACGAGGCCACCGCCCCAGATCAAACGTGATGACGTCCTTCACGTTCTGCTTTCAGTTAGCCTGAAGCGTGTCCTAGCAGGTACCGCAGCTCCAGTATCTTGGCGGTTACAAGGCTTCTGACTCCATATCAAATTTAGGATACAAAATTCTAGTTGCAATCATTTGCGGTTACTATGCGTTTGCATAAATATGATCTGATTCTAATTAGTCAATTGATTACTTAATTTGAAGCTCCGTTGTGCATCGGACTCGTAACTGGTCTATACCTTACTCTGCCGGACCAAAAACATCTGTACAACCCAATTCGGTGGAAGAACTCAGAGGCTGGCGGCCCTATTAAGCACAGTAATTTGACATAGAAAATAGCTATGACTAGGGATTACCGGGGCCCAAAGCGAGCAACTACAAGGCATGACGGTATTCTCATCGTTCAGGGGCCTTGAGTCTTTTAAGATTTCCGCCCAAAGATATAAACGGAATCTACTCGAAGCCAATTTTAATAACACCAAACACAGCATGGAAAATCCACCTTATAACGCAGACCAAGCGTGTTGATCAGGCATCGCGATTACAGTCCTACGCTACCCAATCAGGAGCCAGGATTCCGAACTGGAAAATATATGTTCGTTTAAAGTCAGAAACACACAACAAATGCAAATATCAATTTATTTCGCCAGGCAGGCACAAGCTTAAATCACAAGAACCAATTACATTGTTACAGAAAAGATAAAAAGAAATCAATTCATACCTGGCGCAGCTCAAAACTACACATATACACAAAGTATATGAGGGAAGGATGAATACAAGCTTCCCCGACTTCTCTGTTCCCCCTCTTTTATGCCCAAACTCTAGACTGCGTCCTATGGCGGGGTCATAGGTCATTTGGGTAATTCGAACCAGGAAGGCTCCCCCTCTCCGGAGGGGCTTTGGGAGGAGACATGACCACAAGGAAAACTGAAGTATATTTCTTTCCAAAGTTATTGAATGAGGGCATGGCACAATTTCAATTCCGCCGAAATATGCCTTATGCGATTCCAGAAATTTAAAGGATTAAAATGACACCAAACACGACCTGCTTGCGTTAGAGTTGGTCATGAAACGTCCGAAACAATACAGAATTACAAGAATAATCCGCATTAATGCTATTACTCCGCTCTTATCATACAGTACAACAGAAATACACATTATTTTTATAACATCGTGAGCGAAATGAGTGTTTTAACTCAGAAAATGAAAAGTCTTTAGAAATTCCTACATAGAAGGCAATGCATTTTAATTTTAAGGGTGCAGTCCTGTCAAGGTCCATTGGATGGCACTGTGGCGTTGTCCAGCATGGGCAGCACAGGCCAAAAGTCTGTGGTAAGCAGTTTTTTGGTGGTTCGCAAGACATTTGAGTCAACCATTACCCCAGAGATTGTCCCTCACCTCCGAGGCAGATGGCCGCTTCAGCTGTGGCAAACTAAGTTGGTGCCGAACAGACCCTAGTCGAGTCTGCTCCCATGACCCTGGAGGGTCTCTGCCAGGTGCTGGGGCCCTTATAACAACAAGGGTCTGATTGCTAGAATCCTGACTATGTGCCAGGTGCACGTAGTCCTCTCTGCCTTTCCTGGCCGCTTACACAGCTGAGAAAGCACCATGCCGAAAACTAAAGAAATCAGTTTGGACTTGAGAAAAAGAATTATAGATGCACACAAAGCAGGAGAAGGATATACAAAGCTATCCAAGCATTTCCAAGTGTCAAGAACTAGAGTGAGAAGTATAATCCAGAAATTCAAGGACAACCACACAGTACAGAACAAGCCTGGCAGAGGTAGTAAGTAGTGTTGCACCGATACCGATACCTCGTTAATATGCTCGTACTCGTACTCGTCCACATTTGCCGATACCACGCACCGATACCACTTAATGTAAGACGCAAGGTAACTGCCTACTTACGGTCGCATAGGCTACAGTATGTTGTTCTATCTGACTTCTATGTCTAGGGGGAGACAGCGAGTTAGAAAAAATACGAGAAAGAGAGCTTTAGGGCCGGTTCATACTCTAAGCAAGGTACGCGAGCGCGAACGCAAGGCAACGCATCGAGCAACGCAAGGTAGCCATCTTGCGTCCTTGCGTAGCAAAGTGTGTCGTCCAAATTTTTGTAATGCGACGCATCGACGCGTGTATTTCCGTGAGATTCCAATAGGGGAGATAAAGCAAATAGTGCACCATGCGCTGTGTTCAACACGCCAAAAAGAAAAAAGGAGGAGGAGAAGGAGAAGACTTTGCTACCCCCTATTGCATGAGCAGTGTACTGCTTTTGAACGAGGCACAGCGCAGCAAGGGACGCGCGTTCAGGCTTCTCTGTGAACGGAATGGAACGGACCTGTGCTCGCGTTCGCTCGCGTACCTTAGAGTATGAACCGGCCCTTATAGTCATCACATCACATGCAGGCATACGCGAATACACACAAGAGGTGTATAGTAAAGAAGTACATGTAGGCAACTTCGTTACAGTACTTAAGTAGTTTTTTTAAGGATTTGTACTTTGCTTGAGTTTTTTTTTTTTTTTTTTTTTACCGGGGCTTACATTTAAAAGATAAAAAGTGTACTTTTTCTTCGTTACTTTGACACTGGCCACTTCACTACACGTTACAAATTAAAATATGTATATAATTTATCATTTAAGGATTATCTGGATGCGGCGTGTTCAAGAAGAACAATGGTGTTCGGCAGCGTATCTTTAGCGTTTTGTGCAGATGTTTCCGCCAGCGGACATGGAGCTGCAAATTTATGCACGCAATTACAATATTCTATCACTAGATGGCACACCCGGATCAGTTATTCAATATTTACAAGCAAGCCGAGCTCGCACAAGCACACACAATCACAGACACAGACACTTAGAATTGTGAATCTTCTTATTTTACTACAAATATATTAGTAACATATGGCTACCTTAAACATTTTAGTTGTGGTTAAATCTTTTTCATTTGTAATTTTTGTAATTGAAATATGGTGATACCACACACTTTAAGTGATGCCTTGTTTGCTTGGAAAGCTATTATTGACTTTAGTTGGATTGAGAATGCCTATGAATGTGTGTAGAAACTATCTGTGCCAATTGATAGTTCTACTGACTTTTTATGAAGTTGGGTGTGTTACCTTGCCTGTGCAGCGAGTTTACTTTTCATTTGTCAAGCTTCAGTAATGTTTTGCCTCATTTGATGGCAGTGCTAGTTCAAAGGCTTTTTGTCGGGCCTAAATACAGAAAGATTTTTAGCAGTTAGGCCTACTCTTTTGTTTTTTTTTTTTTGGAAATAGCCATGTGTGAATCGTTTGATATTGGCCTCTTTAAGGCTTGTTATAAAAAGAAAATAAAACCTGTACTTTGAAATTGTCATTGTATTGTCCTGGAAAACATTTCAGAAATATCGGTATGGGTACTCGGTATCGGCAAGTACACAAAATAAAATACCAGTACTCGTATCGGTTTTTAAAAAAGTGGTATCGGTGCATCCCTAGTAGTAAGCGAAAGATTTCAAAGGCCCTGGAAAGAAAACTAGTGAGAGATGTGTCTAAAGACCCCAGAACAACTGCCAAGACACTGGTGAATGACTTGGCCACTTCAGGAATCGTAGTCTCTAAGAAGACAATCACCAGAGCTCTGCACAGGAATGGACTGCGAGGTTGCAGACCAAGAGAAACTCCACTTTTGAAGAGGAGACACCTCAAGCCTGACTTAAGTATGCTCAGGACAACCAGGAGAAAGATTATGCATACTGGAAGCTCTTTGGCCATAGAGACACTGCTTATGGTTGGAGAAAAAAGGGAGAGGCATATAACCCAAAGAACACCGTCCCCACAGTGACACACGGTGGTGGGAGTATTATGCTGTGGGGACGCTTCAGTGCATCTGGAACTGGAGATCTTGTCAAGGTGGAAGGAATCATCAACAAAGAAAGATATGTGGAGATTTTGAAATAAAACCTTAAGCAGTCAGCAGTAAAACTGGGTCTGGGTCATCACTTCATCTTCCAGCATGACAACGGTCCAAAACATACGTCCCTCTTGGTGAAGAACTATCTCCAGAAGACCAAAGTGAATGTATTTGAGTGGCCTGCGCAAAGCCCTGACTTAAATCCAATAGAAAATCTGTGGGGTGACCTACAGAATAACATCCATGCCAGAGGGCCATCAAATCTGGAGGAGCTTGAGAGATTTGCCAAAGAAGAATGGGCTGGGATTCCTCAAAAGAAGTGTCTTAGATTTGTTGAAAACCACAGCAAACGACTGCAGGCTGTTATCCAGCAAAAAGGATACACAATTGACTATTAGGATCCAGGGGGCTAATAATTTTAACCCTAGTAGTTTTTGTTTTTTGTGGAATATTTTCATTTCTGTGTGCAAACTAAAATAATGTAAGCATCCAAAATAAAACTAGGATGTCTAAAAAAGCTGTGTTAAAAATGTGTTGCTCTGTTTAAAAGCACTTGGGAAATACTTTTAAAACAATGACATATTTGTTGGGGGGCTACTAATTTTGTCCTCAAATGTAGACTGGAAAATACAACAGCTAAAGACAGGTTAAATAAAGTGCATTCTGTGAGTATTTGGGCAGTGACAGAGGTTTGGATCCTGGTTCTGTGCTCCAGTACATACTGTAGTGTGCAGTGATGATTACATTTAACAACATGAAGATAAATCAGAAACCAAGTACTATTCAAGCATTTATTTCATGTGATATTGGATCAGATAGATGAAAATAAGTAAACACATTGCAATATAAGTAAAAACAAAAATACTAATGACTCTTTGAGAGAAAAAGTAAATATCCAGTGTGGCCACCCTTTGCTTTGATTACAGCATTTAATCTTTCAGGCATAGTGTCCACATATTTTATCTCCTCACTCGCTAAACCATTTCATATGGTTTGAAGTTCATTCCACAGGAGATTCTTTCGATTTTACAATCAGATTAAAGTCTGGACATTGAGCTGGTCAAGTCAGAACTTTTATATTACCAGAAGTTTCTCTCCAACTGAGATCATTCTTGCACAACTCAGAAGTGTCTTTCGGGTCATTATCTTGCGGAATATTATCCTCAACCCATAAGTCTCTCTCCTTGTCTCTCACAAGGGTGCTGCGATACTTCTTTTGATCCACGACTCTGTCGATTTTTATGAGAACATTGGCTCCTTTTGAGCAGGCTGAACCCCAAACCATAATATTACCACCTCCATGTTTTACTGAAGCCGTTAAACAGTTATTTTTGAAATGTTCTCCAACTCCATGGTGCACATGAATTCTGTGTTTGGGTGAGAAAATTTTGAATTTTGATTAATTGGTCCAAGGACTTGTTCCCAGTCCATTGGTGTCCAATCCTTGAATTTCCTGGAAAACACGTCTTTTATTGACATTGCCAGCTCTTGGTAGCAACACGACCAATCAGACCATTTTCACACAAGTGTCTGACAGTGGCGGCTGGTGAACGGGTGATAGGGGAAGCTCAAACCCATCCCTTAAAAATAATGATTAGTCATGACCTGTTTTCAGTCATTCATTTAACCCTTAAATGCCCAACTATAGTAAAAGTTGAAAGAAATATCTATGTATTTTGTTAATATGTCCTGGGGAGGGGCTAATAACAACCCAATAGCAATTTTTAATTTTTGGTGACCTTTGACCTCATTTTAGTTTTGTGACATATATGCCACTCTAAGTTTCTAGGATATAAAGAGAACTTTTGTCCATCATTGTTTTGGTAGTTGAGATATAGCTGAAGTATCAGGCATAGATTAGTTTTCATTAGCTTACCTGTTTGTCTACTTTATCCAGTGATGAATGGGTGCTGATCTATCGTGTGGATTCCACCATGGGGGCGGCCATATTGGAAAGGTTAGCTGGTGCAGCCATTGTAGTGTCAGTTCCACTTTTATGCATCAGATGGCAGCACTGATGGTCTAAATATGTCACTATGGGCATTAGGTTGCAAAATTTATTCGGGGTCAGTGGTTTTGACAACCCCCAAAATCGTGCGACAAATTTGTCACAGGGGGCATTTAAGAGTTAAATTACCATTTTACCAACTCTGAAAACTCAACATTATCAGATGTGGTCAGTTTTCATTAATAACGTATACGAGTTTTAGTGGCATATTTACGTTCCCCTGCTGTAGTCAGCAATTATTCAATGACCACGTAGCCTATGTAAGAGATTCTCCCGCAGAATTGAAGTCCTTGTGCATGGAGATTTATCAGTTTCACCTGCGTTATGACTCCGGACTTCTCACGCTTTTCTTTACTCAGGGGTTGGAAGCAATGCATGTGTTTCATTATCGTTTAAACTGTTTAAATGAAAGATCATTTGAAATATCTTCATGCAATTACATTACTTCCAATGAGCTTCCCCCATCGCCAGTTCACCAGCCGCCACTCCTCTGGAAATATTAGATTTTGATACTTTCATCTTGTTATACACAGATAAAGAACATCAGAGGTACTTAATTTCCATTTTGCACCTCGATTGCCACTAGTTTTCAGCGAACCAGCCTCTTCTAAACGCTTGAGGGTTTCTAACAGTGCCATGGCAGCATTTAACGTCTTCAGCATCATGTAAAGCCACAATGCGGCTACGAATAATCTCAGAGAGCTCCTTCAGTTGTGCCATCGTGTTCATGTCACCTTTAATACTGGAACATCTGACCATCAGAGGTAATTCTGCAGAATAATGTTGCTTCAGACCAGTTTGAACATTTTTTTAGCATCAACAATCATGGAATGAGCCTTCAAATATGCATTCAGGCTATGCAAGAGCCAAAAAAAAAAAAAAAAATTCTATTGCTTTTAATTTTTTTTTTTTTTTCAGTGCTTCTGTTTATTACCCATATTTTTACCTCAATACACCTATGGAAATGATTGTTTTTTTTCATTCTCATTTCCTACAATAGTATTTTTCAATATATTTTTCACGAATAAATTATTGAGAAGTAATATAGGCTATTAGGACCCCTTTCAGAGGAAAGAGGTGGTGTTTATTCATCACTGCACACTACTGTATGGTTAAAAAACAGTGAAAATGAGATGAATGTAGGGGCTCTCAGCTCTAAATTGTGGGAATTTATCTCAACATTCTGTGAACCATGTAGGAATTACAGGTGTTTTTATAGCATCACTGTCCACATACTTATGGACAGTAGGGCACTCATACCACATCATAACACTGCATGCCATAATGAATTGCCTTATAATGAAAACAGTCAAGATTTTCAGGGCATATGATTGCTAAACACCTATTTTACTTCCTTGTCTTGTATAATTAACAGCAGATTTCCGTGGCCATTATAACATTTATATAATTATTTGTCTATTTCAATTTTTACTTTCAACAGTACCTGCCTTATAAATTTTTGATTGAAATATATTGCATTATTTATTTGTCAAGTCACTAGTGAGTAACACAAAATAAAATGGAAGTAACAACTAAGTAGAAAAACAAACATTGTGTTTTATAGGAACACATGCATTTGTAAAGAGTATAAACAGTATAGTTCTTCTCTCCATTGACTGGTTATTCACTCATTGTGCATTTATGTACTTCCTGGTTCATTGATGTCATTACTACATGTTACACTGCCTTATTCCCTAAATGTATTTAAAACACCTCATACCAAAGCAGACTGTGTCAGACCTATATTTGTGACACAAAGTCCTTTTATACAGAGATGACACTGGCAGGAGAATATGAAATAGTCCCTGACAGAATACCTTCAGATCCTGTGCGGCGTCTTCCACTGGACACACTGGGTGGTTTCTGTGTTTTTTTGAAGTCTGACAGACGAAACAGAGAGGCTCTTTATCCTGTTCACAGAATAATAGCAGTTTCTCCCCATGAAGATTACAGAGATCTTCACTCTTTTCTGCAGTTTCTCTATCAGTCTTCTGCTCTAAGTAAGACTCCACAATGTTTTTTAAAGCCAGGCTTACAATAGGCTCCCCCATTGAGGACTTTCTCCTGCAGAGGGGACACTCTCGAGAGCTCTTCTCTTCCCAGTACTGCTTCAGGCACACTTTACAGAAGCTGTGGCTGCATTTCAGGACTACAGGATCTTTAAAAATATCAAAACACACAGAACAGCTGATCTCGTCCTTGGGAATCAAAACTTTAGCGGCCATTTCACAGACTTAGTGTCTCTATCTGATAGTTTAACTTTCAGTTTAACTGAATTTCTGTCAGAACACACCCTATGTGCTTCAAAACAAGAACCGACCTGCAGAATTGGCTTGCAGCTCTTGGTCTGTGATAAATTATAACTATTGAATGAGGTGAGCTTTGTTAGTGCCCAAGTGAAAATCTAAAAGAAGATAGGTGTTCAAGAAGAGGAGCTGGGAACCATTAAGTACTCATTATTATAAAACATAAAGTCATTTTAAACCTTAGAGTGGTAAATGAGCTACTGTTACTCAATGATGTAAGCTATCAAAATAAAAGCAGCTGAAAAGCTATCATGTGGAGACTTGAGTGCTCTTTTCAACAAATCGCCGCAGGATAGGTTTTCAACAGAGCAAGATAATAAAATTTGTTTTTCAAAAATTTATTTCAGCGCTCTAAGGGTCAATATAAGGCGGAAATAACATGTTTGCAGCTGTAGCGGTTGCTTGTGGAGTTAAAGGCAGTCACTCATGCCAGAATCAGCATCTGCATGTTTATTTTCTATATAGGGGGCAAAGGGAAGTGTTATGCACACACAGGCAGCAGCAAGGTCTCTCTCTCTCTCCCTCTCATTTTGCGGAAGCTGGCTGGCCTTTGTTTAACCGGGAACTTACAGCTTCGTTCTCTGCGGTCGTCACTTATTTTCATCTGCCAAACTGACATTTAAGATGAGGGACAGAGTGAAATTTAGGGTTGGAGTTCACTACCGGTGTAAGTGAATGCCGGTTTTAGTAGTCCGAATTAGCATAGCTGCCATTGTAAATGAATGAGGGTTTTATTAGCCGGTGTTAGCATTGCTCCCATTGTAAATTAATGAGTGCTTTATTAGCCAGAGTTAGCATAGCTCCCAGTGTAAGTGGCTGAGGGTTTTATTAGCCAGAGTTAGCATAGCTCCCAGTGTAAGTGAATGAGGGTTTATTAGCCAGAGTTAGCATAGCTCCCAGTGTAAGTGGCTGAGGGTTTTATTTGCCAGAGTTAGCATAGCTCCCAGTGTAAGTGGCTGAGGGTTTTATTAGCCAGAGTTAGCATAGCTCCCAGTGTAAGTGAATGAGGGTTTATTAGCCAGAGTTAGCATAGCTCCCAGTGTAAGTGAATGAGGGTTTTGTTAGCCAGAGTTAGCATAGCTCCCAGTGTAAGTGAATGAGGGTTTATTAGCCAGAGTTAGCATAGCTCCCAGTGTAAATGGCTGTGGGTTTTGTTTGCACTCTCCCTGCAGACATGAGCCAGGGTGTGATTGGTGACATGGCAGCGCTGGGCGTTACCGAGAGCTTCCAGGTGAAGCGACAGGTGCTGCTGAGCGCTGCCGAGGAGGCCGAGATGATCCCGCGCGTCGACAACATCATCAAAGCCTCGCCCAGGTGAGACCTGTCACTCAACCCGGCTGCTCCTTCCTGCCCCTCCCCCTTTAGAAGAGACTGGAGCTCCAGCCAAGTCCATCTGGTGAAATACCTCACAAACATTTTCATGTTTTAATTGGATGGGTATATTCTCCTGGTTCTGTGAGTGCATTTACTGCTAATAATATGATTAATTTATGGAATTATAAACTGATGAATAATGGAAATTGAAGGATTTACCGTTGCCTCCCCACCCAAACCTCAGCCCAGATGGGTCTGTGTTCTGTCTCTCAGGCCGGACGTCCTGCCCAGTATTTCCCTGCATCTCCTTTCTGAGGCCACAGCTAAACCCACCTGCTGTTCTGTGTAACTTTAGTCTGCATGGCTTTTAGCTCACATATGATTCAGGAGTGTTCTTCTGCTTGGGCGATGCACGGCAGCCATTTTGTGCCAGAATGCTCACCACACATTCACAGATGCAGCCAGAGAAAACATTTACAGCCAGTTAAATCAGATGAAGAGATTGCAGGTGTCTGATCCTTCCTTGTCCTTTATTCTTCTCTTAGGAAAGGAGTTCCAGACCAGCACCCGTGTTAGAGATGGAGGGACACAAAAAGAGAGGGGGGTGTGGACGGGACGGGGGGTTAATCTTTATTTATCGCCTCTGAGGACACAGCAAGTCGGCTTCTGTCCTGTCAAAAGTCCTTATTCAACACTGGGCAATTACTCTACACTGCACCATTAAATAAAGTTTGATAATAATCATTGTTCATTATAAGGACTCAAGTGGCCATTTGTTACATAATAGATTTATGCCCAATTAATAAAAATTTATAATTCAATGAAAAGGTTAATGAACTCATTTGCTTTTTCTCTCACCAATATTTTCCCCCCACCCCACACTCTGACGTTGGTAATGGCAGAAGAGGATTCACATCAGACTTCTTTCACGTACACACACACACACACACCTGAGATCAGTCCAGAGTTCCCACTTAGCCTGACATGCATGACTCTGGACTGTGGGAGGAAACTGTGGGACCCAGAGGAAACCCACATGAACACAGAACATGCAAACTCACACAGAAAGGCTCCAGACCGGATTCAAACTCACAAACTGCCTGCTGTGAGGCGGCGTTACCTTCTGTTAGGTGTTATTATGAGGACACAATGAAAAATCAACTCTGAATATGATTCCATCTAATCAGTGAAGATCAGGCAGTTTGTACTCATTAAAAACCACTGAAGACAGTGGCGGAGCTACGGGGGGGGGGCGAAGACACGTCCCTTTTAGTCCTGGCTAGATCTCAATCATTTTCCTTTATTGACGTCTTTTCCAATTATCGTAATTGGCAACTGAAGACACGGTTTCTCTCCACATGCGATCTAACAGCGATTAAATCGCGGGTTAAATTCAGCACAGTGGCGGAACAGAGAATTGGGTTGCACAAAACAGCCGTTTAAAACAATTATAAATCCTGACCTGTTCTCAGTCATCTTCATGACTAACGAAAGGTTCATCCGAGAGCACTCCGCACTTTAACAGGTGCTGCTTGTTCTCCCCGATTAGGTAAGACGACAATCATTCCTCTGGACGCGTATTTGCTGTATTTAAATCTACGTTATTCAAAATTGCATAGCCTACCTGTCGACTCTCACGCAAATGGCTTGAGCCGCACGCTTGTTATAACCTAGACTATTTAACTGCCGAGTGCCACTTTTTTTTTTTTTTTTTTAAATCAACCCACGAAATACCGAGAGTGAAAGTCCGCGTTTCATTGGAACACGGACCAGTTCAATCGCCTTGAAGCATTGGCCAATTAATAAGTTAATTATTTTTCTGCACTGAATTTAGCCCATGATTTCATCGCTGTTAGATCGTATACGGTGAGAAACCGTGTCTTCAGTTGCCAATTACGATAATTGGAAAAGACATCAATAAAGGAAATTGATTGAGATCTAGCCAGGACTAAAAAGGGACGTGTCTTTGCCCCCCCCTGTAGCTCCGCTACTGACTGAAGAAGCCCAGCTGTTTGCTTGGATTTACTGCATATTACTATATGTGCCCTTTGCAATACGCAGAGAGATTCAGGAATAAATACACCTGAAACTAATTCTGCTTTTAATCCAGTAGAATTCCTTGTTTTGCTCTTAGTTCTTTTTTTATCTAATATATTTCAGAAGAAGTGAGGCTTTTGGGTCTTGAGTGGAGCTCCTCTGTTAACTTGAGGGAGCAGACACTGATGGCAGGTTTTGAACCCCAGTCGCCCACACCGCAGGCGGGAGAGTTACCACTGGGCCACCGGAGCAGACTGGCTTCAGGTTCAGCAGACTGGGTCCTATCCACACAGACAGGCAGAGGAATGGCAGGACGGGAGGCTTGGACAGGGGCTTGGAAGAAGGCAGACAGGAACCAGGAAGCACACAGGCAGAACTCAGAGTCAGAGGCAGAAGGCAATCAAGTTTACCGGGGCAGGAGCGAGAGGACGTCGTCAGAGGCAGGCAGAGTCGATTCCAGGAAGTCAGACCGAAGATAAACGCTGGAGAGTAGAGCCTGCTGCAATGACAATCTGGCAGTGAGTTAGTGAAACAGAGCTGCTTATATACTGGCTGGGTAACGAGACTCAGCTGAGAGCAGTTGCAGTGGAAGGGGTGTGGCCAGGCAGAGGGAGAGACAGCAGCAGCAGATTGTGACAGATACCAATTAATATCCTGTCGCATTTATAGCTCTTTGGTAATATTGACCCTTATTTTACTCCCTGTGGCGGGTGACCTCTTTTCAGCCCCTTTTTTCAGGATGTGAGTATCCTTCAATTTTAATGAAACCTATATTTTTGGAAAGCTCTTGATGTGCACTGCCGACAAAATAAATTTCATTATGTAACAAGCATACCTACATTAAACTAGAGTGCCAAGGGCCCTGAAGGTTGCCAGCAGTTACAGCTCCAACATGAGAAAAGTAACTACCATCAGTCCACGGATTCAACAGGAAGCCAACACGAATTCTTGCGAAAGCAACACGCTGTCTTCACGATATTGGCGTTAAAAAGCTTCAGCTCGGACAATTTCGGCGGTGATGGCGAATGGTCATACCACTGCGAATCAATTCACGGTTCTTGAATCAATTCTTCTCTGCGTAAATGAAGAGAACTGTTTCATCCCAAGACACTTCCGTGGGCCAACGCAGCTCAGTGAGAAAGGGGTTTTAGTTACCATTATCGGGCAACTCAACTGAGCAGTCACACTTTTTCATGAGTGACAGACAGCAACATTTCTGCCATTTAGCAAAAATATAATCTTTAAGAAGTCTACATCATGAAATCCGATTAGATTTTTTTCTAATTTGAACTTTCACTGTCGTCTGCTGTCAATTTGTGAAGTGCGCCCTCTTCTCAATTCACTTCTGGTTCTTGCTCTGCTTTCAGACAATAATTTTTTTTTTACACAACACTGCCACCGAGTGGCTCTAATTAGTATTATTCTTTCTAATCCATGATGCTAATAGGAACAAACATCCAAAAATGGGTTTTGACCAGTTTTTATTGCCGCAATTGATCATGAAATGAGGTCGACCATGCGGTTACAATGCCCGTAAAAATTTTAATTATATATAGGTTAGTGCCTAATACATACTAATTTCTAAAGACATTATTAAACGAGGAAATAAATAGATTGATTTTGTCACACGACCTTGACCTTGAAGACCAAAGTCAAATCCAATATGGTGTGTTTGATCAGCATACATTATTTGTCATTAGTATCCAATACATATCGAAGATCTAAAGCCAACATTAAAGGACTTTTAGGCCGTTTTGTCATTACCTGGACCTTGTTGCCCAAGGTCAAATCCAATATATCGAAAACAACCAGCATACATGATTTGCTATTAGTGCCTAATACTTACCTAAGCTCTGCAAAAAATATTAAACAAATATGGGCCACTTTTGTCATATAACCTTCACCTTGAGGCCCAACATCAAATTTGACTGACTGCCTAAGAATGTTCAGCATACATGGTTTCCTACAGATGCCCCAAACATACCTGAGCTCTAATTGCCATATTCAGCGAGTTACAGCAATTTTTGCCATTTGATCATGACGCCCAATGTCATATTCAACTTGCCGAGAATGTTTGGCCTACATGATTCCCTATAGGTGCCTCACACATACCTAAGCTCTAAATGCCACATTAAGCTGTTATAAAACATTTTTTCCAATTGGCCTTCACCTTGAGGCTCAAGGTGAAATTCGAACAACTGAGAATGTTTGGCTTACATGATTCCCTTTAGGTGCCTCATACATACCTAAGCTCTAAATGCTATCTTAAGAGTTGTAGCACATTTTTGCCATTTGGCCTTGACCTTGAGGCCCAAGGTCAAATGTGACTGACTCACAATGTTCGGCATACCTGATTCCCTATAGGTGCCTCATACAGACCTAAGCTCTAAATGCTATCTTAAGAGTTATAGCACATTTTTGCCATTTGACCTTGACCTTGAGGCCCAAGGTCAAAAGTGACTGACTCACAATGTTCGGCATACCTGATTACCTGTAGTTGCCTCATGTATACCTAAGCTCTCAATGCTATATTAAGAGAGTTACAGCACAAAACACTCTGAAAAATTATGAAGTACAGACACGTTGCCCAGGTGGCGCTATGAAGGAGCGATTCAATCAAAACGCCGTTTACACCGTTGAAGCAGGTCATGATACTGATTCCATTGCTGCGATAAAAGAAAAGTTCATCGGACAGTTTTTGAGAAAATTGCACCTAAGTGCCAAAAATGGCCATTTTTGACATAAAAATGGCTGCCAAGTCAAAACAAACAATTCAATCAAAAAAATTTTTGCTCGGGCATTAACTTGATGACTGATTTGATCACATCCCCAAATTAAAAAAAAATTCATCAGACCGTTTTTGAGATACGGCTTTAAACGGACGACGCCGACGCCGCCGCCGGACGCAAAGTGACGACAATAGGTTACTGGCCTACGGCCTGCAACCTAAAAATGATGAGTCATTTTCTTCAATTTTCTTCCAAAAATTAGCCTCCTTTTAGGGGTCGTTCACAATTCTCAACATTTTCACAAGTGTAAAATGTACATTTTTTTCAGGTTCTCCTCCCCCAAAAAATGTACTGTAAAAATATTCAGTTTTACCTCAATATTTCCTCTTTTTTAAATGGAAGAAGTGTACAAAGATAACCCCACCCCCACACACGTGATGCTGAAAACTGTGAATGGCCCCTTCAGCTGCTTTAGTTCTCACCAGTACCATTACAAGAGTCTCTGGTTTCTAAACCACTTGGTGATTCTGTCAAACTCATAATCAGAAAGAGTGTACTGCCTTCCAGATCTTGCAGTTCTTGGTGTAGAGATGATTAACAAATGGTTCGAGGGAACATGACAAATGTCATCTTTATTCTGGGGCCACTGAAACTTCTGCGTTGGTCCATCAGGGTGCATGAATTTAACACATTCTTCCGATGTATCCAAGATAACTGCCAGCCAACAGTAGCCATCATACATGCGGGCTACATGAAGTCCTGGAGTAAACTGTTCAAGGGTTGACTGTTCTTTGTGATCAGCATCCATCATCTGTACAGACTGAAACCCACCATCATCCCCAGAAACGCGTTTCACAATGATGGAACCACCAGCTGAAGGAATGAAGCCGTGATTATCCCTGGTACCAGGAATTTTAGGAGCATCTTCAAAACATCTGTTTTGGTCAACTGCATGTTTCTGCATGTTATGTTTTTTGAAGGGATTAATTTTAGTCCCTGTGCCCAATACTTACATAGCCTATGTCTTTTCATGACAACTGTTTAAGTTGAGGATGTTTCCATTGATGCAAGATTGAGAGGTAGTTTCCTGAACTTGGGAAGCCATTGTCTCAAGACGTGCCCATTAGCATGTCCTGCCACCAACACAACCATTTAGGAATCACTGCTGTCAACTACTTGGAATAGGATAGCAAAAACAGCATCTCACTAGTTTGTCTGTCATCTTCTATTGCACCACTTTGTTCATTTTGCAACACAATAAAGATGAAAATATATGGAAAAGACACATCAATGTTTTTAATGAAGGTATGCTAGTTCCATAATGAAATTGATTTTGGTGGCAGTACACATCAAGAGCTTTCCGCAAATATAGGTTTCATTAAAATTGATGGATTGATTTCTGGTTGATTTCATGTGGAATGACCCGTTTCGTAAGCATTTGTCACAATCACAGGCGATTTGTCATTGCTGGCCAATAACAATTGTCATGAAATAAACATCTGTTAGTCAGTAAAACAAAGTCTCCTGTGCTCCTCTCTGGCTTTGCTCTGCAGATGCGTTATTGGGCCAAACTTCTTTTCAATAGTTTTGCTTGACTAACCTGCCACATCTGCAGATTAATATCAGTAAAGACCTCAGGATACCAAAGGAATCAAGTTATGAAGAGCTCACCATCCTCTCTCAGATCTTGTACACTGCATCACAAGTACAGATAGCCAGAGGTAACCACACATGCATGCGTTTTTCATTAGCAGTACTGTAAATGAAATAAAGTTTTCTCTTATGATTTGGATAAAAACAACCCAAAAGATACCATCTGTTCGTACATTATCAAAAATGCATATTCTTCTCCCAAACTCTCAATAAAACAAAGTTGAAAATAAAAATCAATAATATAATTGTCTAAATTTTCATTATGACCTCAATTTTCCTGTATGTCCATCAACTTTCCAACAATTCAACTCAACAAACAGGCACATTAAATTCCTGAGCATTTACAGTGAAATTTTCCCACAGACACCTTCACTGGAGTGTCGTTACTGTCACTGAAACTTTCACTGGGCGTAACTGCAGGGGTCTTTCATTACCATCATCTCTCAGACTGGGAGAGAAGAAAGGGAACACTCTCTCAGTAAATGTGTCTATAAAAGTGTAAATGAGTGACATGTCACTGGAGTTGAAGAGGGACACTTCTCCCCTGTCATAGTCCAGCTGCACCCTGATGTTCTGGGGTTTCCTCTCCAGTATGAGGTCAGTAACTCCCGCTGCTCTGTAATCTTCACCATATCTCTGCCTCAAGACCCAGAATCCTTCCTTTGGGCTGCATGTTGTTATCTTTCCCTTCCTGTTGCTGGACTCTTTCATCAGTCCTACATCCCAAGCAGGTTTGTTCTCAACCTTCACCTCCCAGCTGTGTTTCCCTGAGGTAAACCCCTCAGATCCCAGCACACTCACACAGAAGCTAAACCTCTCTGGGTTGTCAGGATATTTCTGCTTTATTCCTGTGTGTTTCACAGCGGTCAGATCATCAGAGAGAGAGAGAGAGAGAGCACGTGCAGTATTGGGGTCCAGCATCACAGGAGCTGAAATATCAAGAAGAGAGATATTTAAGAGCCATTCCATGAGAAAATGGCACTTTTTGAAGAAGTTGAGGAGCTGACCCCCCTGGAATTGAATAAAACTTAGCACATAGATACGGGTGTCTCACAGAAAAAGCCAAATTTTTAGATCCATATCTCACTTTGCCTGGCAGTGGCGCCAGCTGGAAGCCACTGAAGTGGCTCAGTTTTGCTGTTGACACCACATTTTATATGAACTATCATGACTTAAGCGTACACAGTACCAAATGTGTTATACTTTTAATCATGACCTTTGACACTTCAAGTCCGGTTAGACATCAGTACCACCTCAGCGCCAAGCTGGGTAACTACGTTATCAAGCCAGAATTATTTGAGAAATAATAAAAATTGAAAATTGGAATGGGAATAAAATAATATCCCAGATATATACCAATCTAGAATGCTTTATTGTGTGTTTACTCACGACAAGACTATCATTTTCAGTGAATAGTACCTTTGTATCTTGCTGGGTTAGTGCAATGGATGGCCGGAAAGATGGTCGAAATTGATTTTGGTGCATGTTTGCGGTATATTTTCTCAGTAACCCAGATATGTGCTGTGGTGATAATTGCCATTTGTTGTGCTTTTGGAACTCTATTTTCAGGCATACCAAGCATTTCTTTGGTATTATCTAGAATTTCAAGCTAGACAGAGCCAAAGTTGGAAGAAAACTCAAAATGGACAATTTCATAGCACATTGTGCCTGTGTTTAGGTGGCATTATTTTGTTTATCCAGCAAGATAGAAAATCTAAAGTTCTCTGGGTACATAGTTCCTTAAGGGTACGTTACAGCATTTGTTAAACCTCAATGGTAGCATTTTCAGTGTAGATAATATTCAACATCAAAAGTTGGAAAATTTCACCCCCAGGGGGCACTGTAGGTTGGATGCAAATACTGGCTATCCCCAGCAATGTACCAAATAAATTGTTTTTGAATTGCAATACACAAAACTAGTTTTCTCTGAAAATGAAGAGTTTAGTTTGGCACTATGCTGGGTGGACAGCTATCTGACCAAAGGTGGCACTCTAAGGAGCTGAAGGAGCTAAACTTCAACTGACCCATATTGATTTCATATTCCCAGACATATAACAAAATTATGTCTTTTGACATATATAAAGTACGTGCACAGTTATACATAAAATTTGTAATCTATTTGTACCCCAAAGGGACTGTGTATCCAGAGAATTTCAGATCTATATCTTGCTGGATAAACAAAATAATGCCACCTAAACACAGGCACAACCTGCTATGAAATGGTCCATTTTGAGTTTTCCTCCAACTTTGGCTCTGTCTAGCTTGAAAGCATAGATACAACCAAAGAAATGCTCGGTATTCCTGAAAATAGAGTTCCAAAAGCACAACAAATGGCAATTATCACCACAGTACATATCTGGGTTACTGAGAAAATATACCGCAAACATGCACCAAAATCAATTTCGACCATCTTTCCGGCCGTCCATTGCACTAACTGTGGAATCATTTTTATATTGATTAATTTAATTATTATTTGGTTCATTTAATTATCATTAATTGTTTATCCTTGCTTGCTCTGGCTCAACTTTTTCTTAGGCCTCAGTGTGTACCCTTGCATGTCTCTGATTAGCCTGGGCCTGCATTACTGTAAGTTTTCATAAATCTGACCAGTGCGTCATGGCATATAGCTTATCTGGAGCCATGCGGACCTGATGGGCCCATAACAAGGGCAAGATGTTCTTTCTCTCTCCCTTAGTCTGTGTGTTTACAGAAGAAGGAGTGCAAGGGAGAGCCCGGAATGTGAACAAGATGACCTGCAGTTATGATAGGGAGGAATCACCTGTCTTCTCTGCGAGATGTACGCATACCTCAGGGGCGGCTTGACGTGGGTTGCGTGCGACTGCAGGAGTCTTCCAGATTACATCATGATGTGTAAATCAGCACGGGGGGAGAAGAACGTCACAGTTTTCCTACAAAAGCCACAGAATCAGAAACTGTCTTTATCCTTGTTTGACTGGACTTATTGTGTGCAAGGATCGTTTCTCTGCAGATGAAGTAAACTGACCTTTGGCTTGGAAATTAATTCCTTTGTCTCTGCCTGAGTTCTTTTTGAAGGTAACACCAGGAATATAAAATCAAAATTCCTAACAACACTAACACAGCAAGATACCAAGGTACTATTCACTGAAAATGATAGTCTTGTTGTGAGTAAACACATAATAAAGCATTCTAGATTAGTATCTGGGATATTATTTTATTCCCATTCCCATTTTCAATTTTTACTGTTATTTCTCAAATAATTCTGGCTCAATAACATAGTTACCCAGTTTGGCGCTGATGTGGTACTTATGTCTAACCGGACTTAAAGTGTCACAGGTCATGATAAAAGTATAACATATTTGGTGCTGTGTATCCTGAAGTCATGATCATTGATGTAAAATGTGGTGTTGAAAGCAAAACTGAGCCACTTTAATGGCTTCCAAGTGGTGCTATCGGCAGGCAAAGTGAAATACTGACCTAAAAATTTGGCTTTTTCCGTGAGACACCCGTATCTACCTATGTTCCAAGTTTCATTCAATTCAAGGGGGGTCAACTGCGCACCAAATGTCAATCTCTCGTGGAACGGCTCTTAAAGGGCTGGTGGAAGACAAATATTTCAAATGCTCTTTTTATGTTTGGTCCCAAACACGGGAAATAATAAATATACGTGCTAATGTACTGTGGTTACAGTGATCTGTACTTGTAACCCTTCTTATCATTGAAATTAATGAATCAGTTAAACCACAAAAATTCTCGTGCAGCAATGTATTCTTAACACACTCAAAAACCACACAATGACATTGGTTATGTATGTTAATTCTATGTTTCATTGTGTTCTGACATTAAAATGAGAGCAGTACAGTGCCTGACAAAAGTCTTGTCGCATAAAGACATAGTAACTAAAAATAGCATATAACTTTATTTCTAACCAATCAATTGTTATAATAAATGGTCCATTTTAATGTCAAGGGCTTTCACATTAATAATTTGGTGCAAAATGAAACCGTCAAGAAGGGTTCTGATGTTCACAGCCTGGCAAAGCCCATAATATGTGTTTTTGCTGGGACAAAAGTCTTGTCGTCTCTTCAGATGATGCAACAAATCACAGATTAAGAATTTAACCTATGACAAATACTGTAATTAACACATTCCCAGATGTGTATAGAAATAACCCCAGCGCACCAGACTTTCATATGAGGTGCGACCAGACCTCTGACAACATGCCAAAGATTCAACCACAGACCAAAGGGCTGATCATCAAGAGCCTGAAGACTGAGTCTGCTGCTGAGGTGGCGGACATCTTTAATGTATCCAAATGTCAAATGGAGGGGATAAGAAAAATATTTGAAGAAACTGGTGATGTTCGTGGCAAGTGCAGGTCAGACAGACCCCGGTATGACAACTGTTTGAAAGGACCGTTTGTTGCTTCAACTGTACAAGGCTAGCCCTTCTTCAACTACAGCAAAGCTACATGAGGAAATGTCACCAAAAATCCTAGTATCTACAAGAAGAGTTTGTCAAATTCTCTCTCAAAGTGGTTTTCATGGCCGAATTAATACACAGAAGCCTGCATTAAACAGAAAACAAATAAACTGCATTGCATTTGCCAAGGCCCACAACTTGCAGAAAGGATTGATACTGGAAAAGTGGCTGAAAGTTTATTTTTCTGATGAATCATCCATTGAACTGCATCCCAGTCGCCGTACAAGACCTGTTGGAACCCTCATGGACCCAAGATTCTCCCAGAAAACAATCATGTATGGTGGAGGAAAAATCATGATTTGTTGTTACATCCAGCACGGAGGCGTGAGAAAGATCTGCAGAGTGGATGGCAACATCAACAGCCTGAAATATCAAAAAGTTCTTGCTGCCCTACTGATACTGCTGCTCCTTCTCATTCTTCTGCCTCCATGTCACAGTTCCTGAAAGCGAAGAAGGTGAAGGTACTCCAGGATTGGCGAACCCAGTCACCTGACATGAACATTATTGAGCATTTCAGGGGTAAGATGAAGGAGGAGGCTTGGAAGATGAAACCATAGAATCTTAATGAACTCTGGGAGTCCTGCAAGACTGCTTTCTATGCCATTCCAGGAGATTTCATCATCAAGTCATCTCAGTCATTGCCAAGACGTATGGATGCAGTCCTCCAAGCTCATGGGAGTCATATGCAATATTAATTCTTTTTTCCAAGGCACCATGGCTTTATGTTCTGATATTATAGTGGCATATTTGTGTATTCAAAATAAAGTGTATGTATAATTTCCACATTTTTTTTCAATGCGACAAGACTTTTGTCCAAGCGAAATCTGACCTTTCTGTACAAATTAAATTATAAAACTCAATCAATGACACAAAACTCTATTTTGGTATATTTCGCATAATCTAGAGGGCTTTGCCTTCCATATAAGCCATTTTTGATTCCAATTGATCAACTACAAGTCAGGTTATTAGTTGTTGTTCCTACAACTTGGATAAGTGACAAGACTTTTGTCCGGCACTGTACAGTGCAGACCAATGGATCTTCCTATCAGTAAAATGAGTCTCTGTTAATCTTACGCACAATTTGAGTAACAGTCAGGGCAGCTGACAGTTTTGCCGGGGCCTGGGACAATGCGACGGCAGAATCCCCCCTTCACCATGCCTTGCCCCACCCCAATTCACACACGTATGCTATTCCCGAGATAAATGCACAAAACATTCTCTTACATTAAATCAATCACTATTAATAAACCACTTTTGTTTTTCAGGCAATCTTTCAAATGTAAATATGTACAGTAAAACAGGTACTGGTTGTGTTGCATATGCCATTCCTGAATACTTATTCACAGAGTAGTATTGAGCAAAATAGGCATGTCATCGTGATTAACAAATGTAGCCCAGCATAATAAGTCATAACATTCATTGAATTTTTTTGGTGTTACAAGAAGCCACCAACACCATGTCCCGATAATTCTGCTGTCTTTTGCATTTGCTGGTGTTTACATCATGATTAGGTTTAACTCTAAATGCAAGCCATGCATTCAAACTTTCATGGTAGCACTATCATTGATGAGGTCTTTAAAGTCCTGCTTCTGGGAAACTTGTTGGAAGGCTACAATATGAGATTGTATGGATGGCAATTTTCTAATTAATTCATTACAAACAAAATATATACCTTATTGTAAGGCCACGCCACCAGCCGTACAGCTCACCGGTCTACTAAGACCCGGACCACACTCATGTCATTATTCAATAATCAGTTGCATCTGTTGTTCATTCCCACTGGGTGGTAGCGGTGGAGTATATCAGTCCAAGCTTCACTCAGCATCTCTGTGAAGTCTTGTAACGTCACGCTTGAACGGTGTTGTTAGTCTTGTGTAGATATATTTCCGTAATCGCGTATTTAAACTCTAAACTCTAACCTAAGTGCTGTTATTGTTTAATGCAGCCCTTCATCATTTTTAAAAGGAACATCGCTTCCTCTTAGTTTTGTTGTTTCTAATACTGAGTAACTGAAGTCATTACCAGTTCCTGTATTACTATTGTGCTTGGAATCTCTGTTCCTTTTCGTTTTGAACTGCATCGCCTGTGCCCGCTGCCCTGCGGTTAGGCGTAATAAAACTAACGAAGTCCATCCTTACACCTGAGTCCAGTCCTCAACTTCCTGTCCCCTGTGCAGTTGCACAGTGCATGCGACACAGTCTGTTACAGACGACTTCACCAAAAGATGGACTCAGCAGGGATTCCCTTGCCACACAAGGTGGGAGAGTTCACTGCCCAGCCTCATGACCTCTACCAGCAGGTGGCTGAACAGCAAAGGGAGATCGCCTGTCTGGGCGACAGCTATCTGGGAGGAATCATGCTTAACACCTATGCCAATGTCCTCCAGCAGTTTCGTCTGGTCTTTGACCACCCTAGGAAGAAGGCTGGGGACCAGCTGCTGAACCTGAGCCAAGGCAGTAACACCACTGCTGATTATTCCCTCAAGTTCCACACCTTGGCAGCAGCCAGTGGCTGGATTGAGCCTGTACTCCTGGCCATCTTCATCATCTACATCAGTGCGGCCATCTGCCAATAAAGGAATTCTGGCGCTTCATGGGATTCACAAACTTCTATCATTGCTTCATAAAGAACTTCAGTGCAGTTGACCATCATCTGACGCAGCTGTTCAATGGGAAACTCAAGAACCTGGGATGGATTCCGGAAGCTCAACACGCCTTCAACACACTTAAAAATCTGTTCATTACTGCTCCTATTTTCAAATTACCTGACCCAGACAAGTCCTTCATTGTGGAAGTTGACGCTTCCAATGCAGGCGTGGGAGCTATCCTGTCACAGCAACACGAGACACCGGAGAAGCTGTATCCTCGCCCTTGTTTCTCACACAAGCTCACCTCCGCAGAGGCCAACTATGACGTCAGAAACTGGGAGCTGTTGGCAATCAAGCTAGTGCTCAAGGAGTGAGACACTAGCTTGAGGGGACATGTCATCCATTCCTCATCTTAACTGATCATTGCAAGTACCTGTAAAAAGCATGACGCTTGAATCCAAGGCAGGCCAGGTGGGCACTTCTCTTAACTCATTTTAATTTTTCAGTAACCTATCGCCCAGGCTCGATGAATATTAAAGCAGACACACAGCCCGAAGATACAAGGCAGAGAGGGCTCTGGATGCCGCAGAGTAGATTCTGCCCTCCTCCTGCATCTTTGCCCCGATCAAAGGGCAGTTAGACGGGAAATACCAAAGGAGACCAGGAGGAATCCCCCTACTACTTCAATGCCAGTGGGGAAAACGTTCGTTCCCGCTAAACTTTGAAGAGCGAGTGATCCTGTGGGCCCATACATCCCTGTTAGCAGGGCACCTCGGAGTTAAGAGAACAACCTACATTATCAGTTGGAAGTATTAGTGGCCCCACCTTGCCTCTGATGTGGAGGCAGCTGTGTGCTCTTGCAATTTGCACAATGTCCAAAAAGCCCCCACAACTGCCTGCGTGCAAACTCAATCCACTGCCCGTCCCACATAATCCTTTCTTGCAGTGGTTTTGTAACCGATCTACCCCCATCAGAAGGTAACACCTGCATCCTGGTGATTATCAATAGGTTTTCAAAATTCTGTAAATTTGTGCCTTTTGCTGCCTTACCATCTGCGCTCCAAGTCACACGTATTATTTGAGCAGGTATTTCGCAACTTTGGCCTCCTGGAGAACATCGTCTTCAACTTCAGGCCTCAATTCACATCCCGAGTGTGGAGGGCATTCTTCAGGAAACTGGGAGCCACTGTGAGCCTCATCTCAGGATACCACCCTGAAGCTAATGGGCAGGCGGAACGAGCCATCCAAGACCTGGGGAGGTTCCTCTGAGCCTACGGCCATCAACATTAGTGGGAGTGGTTCAAATACTTGCCCTGAGCAGATTACGCCCAGAACTCTCTGAAGAGCACCTCCACTGGACTCGTAAATTGAGCCCACGGTTCATTGGACCTTTCTGTGTCCTTCGGAAGGTCAATGATTCTGCATATTCCATGTAATTGCCATCTAACTACCACATTAACAATACATTTCACACCTCTCTGCTTAAGCCGGTGATTGCTGGACCCCTGGCGGAGGCTACCCCCCCGAAGACTCTCCCCCAGTCCTGGAGGTAGACGGAGGCCCAGCCTACCGGGTTCGCAGCCTGCACCAATCCAGCTGAAGAGCAGGCAACCTACAGTACCTGGTAGACTAGGGAGGTTATGGTCCAGAGGAGAGGAGTTTGGTGGATCGCAAGAACATTTTAGATCCACAGCTCCTGGCCGACTTCCACCAAGCCCACCCGGATCAGCCCGCTCCGTGCCCCAGAGGCCACTCTCCTAGCCGAAGATCAGACACTCCGGGAGTCGCGCCTCAGGATGGGGGTACTGTAAGGCCACGCCTCCAGCTGTCCAGCTCACCGGTGGACTCAGACCCGGACCGCACTTATGTAATTATTCAATAATCACTTGCATCTGTTGTTCACTCCCACTGGGTGGTGGCAGTGGAGTATATAAGTCCGAGCTTCACTAACAAGCCAACCAAAAAAAAAACAGCCAAGCTGTAACAAAAGTTTTTTAGATGTCTATTTTTTCAAATAACCAGCAACACAAGATCTAAAACATGCCACATTCCCGCTAAACATCGCACTACAACACTTTGAAGTCGATATGTTTTCACTAGAACAAAACGCAAAAAAATTGCATGGCCTGTAACAAACCCAGAGACAAACCAAATGAGTTTTCAGTATGTGTTGCAGGTTCTTTGAAAAAGGTAGACATCTGACAAACTTTTGTGACAGCTTGGCTGTTTCTTTGGTAAGTCTGATTCAGTATCTCTATGAAGTCTCATACCGTCACGCTTGAACGGTGTTGTTAATCTTGTGTAGACTTATTTCCGTAATCGCGTATTTAAACTCTAAACTCTAATCTAAGTGCTGTTATTGTATAATGCAGCACTTTATCATTTTTAAAAGGAACATTGCTTCCTTTTTGTTTGTAATACTTATATATTACTTATGCAATACTGTAGCCATTGTCAGTTCCTGTATTACCATTGCGCTTGGAACCTCTGTTCCTTTTTTTTTTAAACTGCAATGCCTGTGCCAGCTGCCCTGCGGTTGAGCATAATAAAACTAACCAAATCCATGCTTGCACCTGAGTCCAGTCCTCAACTTCCTGTCCTCCCTGCAGTTGCACAGTGCACGCGACACAGTCCATTACACTTATCTAAATACCATCTTCAGCAGCATCTGCTACATAAAATTCTACTTCAAGATGGAATTTCAAGAAATTACAATTCATTTCCATCAATGCAATCTCATAGTTCGTATTTGATTCAATCCAAGAACACGACACTAGCATTGTGTTGGCGTATCAAATGCCGAGAACAGTGCACTCGGGTCACCACCTTGTGTCGAGAGCATACTTCCCGATTTATTAGGAACAACTCGGAATGCGAAGTCAAAACATGGTGGCAAAAAGCAACGTTGACAGTCAATGATGTAGAGAACTGGGCAAAGCCCCCTCTCTCGTGGTAAGTCGGCTTTAACATCCGGTCAAGGCAAAACAAAGCATGTTGTGCTTTAACCAATTTGGATGCGTATGATTTGTGTGTCCAAATGGTTAGTTCCTGTTGCGCTGTTGGCTGTGAAAACTGTGCAGACCGTGCAGACACTGTTATTTTTATTCTCTCTAAAACTGTAGTGTTACAGATATTTATGGATAAATATTTGAGTTTTTTAATTATCATTTTACCTGATTTTGATCATATTGGTTATATACTGAAAGCTTTCACTTATAAGTATGTCCTAATTTGCAAAAGTTCCCAATCGCAACCTTATTATTACCTCCGCCAACAAAGTGTGGCAGGAGGTTATGTGATTGGTGCTGTTAGTCTGTATGCTTGTGTTTGTTTGTGAACAAGATAACTCAAAAAGTAACAAATGGATATCTCTGAAATTTTGTGGGTGGGTCGCTATTACATCAGGAATGGACCCTATTGATTTTGACCACAATCAGTCAAACAATATGGCCGCCACGGCAGCCATCTTGAAATCCTATGACACGCGATAACTGAACTTTGCTCCCAGTCAGCAAGATTTGGACTGTGCTGCCATGGTGGAGGTTTGCACTCTAGGAGTGCCTCTAGTTACTATTATTATTTTTTTATTTATTTCTGAACAGGGGTGTTTACTGCGTTAACGAGGCGTTTTGCCATGACTGGAAGCTGGCACCTCTATGATCATGGCGGAATGCACCAGAATAGAGAATGCGTGGTCTAGTTTTTTCTGTACATCATTGCTGACAGACACTCAGAGTAAGTTTTAAACAATTACTATGAATTATTAAGTGAAACACAGTATGGTACCGGTGTTTTCTGTGACTAATAATGGTTTTCTCTGCACTGTTATGAACTGGCACCTTTTTTGCCAGTTATTTTAACTGTAATTTTACAATTAGTTTGTAACAGAGGTTCCATCTATGTTAACTGTAAACCACAGTTAAATGCACGCAGGACTCTATTTACTGTTAAAATAACAAGAAGACAATGCATTAATTTAACTGTTAAATATAGTCAATTTATAACCGTGTGGAAAGCAATCTTTTCGTGCACCCTCTGTGAAGGTTGGTTTTTCGAGACGCCAAATGCTGTGGCCAGAACGAAAGGAAGTATAGTAAAATAAGAGACAAACACAGACGAAATAAGAGAGGGAGGCTCGCGCTTCCAAAGGACCTAGATCCAGTCCGAGTAACAGTAAGGAAGCAATGTGAGCTCGACTGAAAGAAATGAAAGGGAAAAATCTCAGAAACCAAGATAAAACGATTTAGCACCAGACGGTGCCCAGAAAGAGGAAAAAAGAGAGAAAGATTCCCTTGTTAACTAGCACTTTCCTCTTTGCAGCTAATTCCTCAACAACTCTCTAACTAGAGACCTCACCGGCTATAGTGCAAACAAAACACTGACACTCTAGCAAGGGCAGCGAGGCGGAACTTGGGCTTAAATAGAGTCCGGGTGCCTCCCCCAATTAATGCCAGCTGGCCCAAGAATCCAATTGTGGGCAAAATGATATCGTCCCGGTCGAGAGCAACAAAGAAAGCTCCCAAAGCCACCGTCAGCCTCCAAAACCATGACACCCTCCTTCCTTTTCTGTGTGTTAAGATGCATTTCTCACTTCATAAAGTCCAGCAAAAATCAAGTTCACAATCACCTATGAAGCACACAAAACTAGCCAAACCACAAACCTCAACTAGTGTTGTGTTCCATGTGTTTGATTGGGATCTGAATTTATGCGGCGTAATGGGCCAAACTGTTTTTGGTTGGAGGAAAAGTAAAAATATTTTCAAACACTATGTCAAGGAAACTTTGGGGGGGACAAACATTAGTTGTGACACAAACGCCTTACTTCTTTTAACTAAAAAAGCTAATTTTGACAAATTAGTCAAGCAGATGTTTTGACCCAGGGCCCTGGACAACTGACCCGGTTCTCCCCTCCCTGCTGGCGGCCATGAGTACAGTATATACTGCAGCTTATATCTTCAGTTTCATGCTGTCATTAAATGTTGGTAAAGATAAACATGACTGGTGCATCAGCCCCAGGGACTCACTGTACTGCACCATCTCCAGCATCTTCTCCCAGACTCTGAACTTCAGGTTACCCAGGTGTTTGGCCACATCTATCAGAGCCCCTGAGAGCAGCTCTGGGTCCTGCAGCGAGCACTGGGCTCTGTAATGACAAGCAGGAGTCAGTCAGGCTCAGGAACTGAAGAGACTTAAACACACAAGATAGAATGAGCTGAGAGTCTACATACCTTTCCCTGATGCTCTCGTAGCTCTGAAAAACACACACAAATACAGCATCACTGTGCATATGGACACTGACTCAGTACAGACCATTATGAGAGCAGTGGTGACCGCAGAACTGGAAATGCTTGAGGTAGAAAACATCTCCTTAAACTGACAGTCGGTCATGGCTGTTTCCATTCATTTTCCTGCATTAAACTGTACAAGTGTCTGATCTGAATGATTCACTGACAGGTAAATATAGTCTGTTTCTTTGTGCCATATTAGGGAGTTTATACAATTAATTCACATTCGAGGCAAGTTCTTTTTTGACTACATTTATAAACAATGATGAACTGTGTTAGATTTCATATTGACATAGCTAAAATTACAAAATGTGCTATTTTAGATAATTGCCTTGATTAGGTTATTCCCTGAGTGTAAAAAACAACACTCCATTTTGTATAATGTCGAAATGTGAAAATTTTGTGCGTGAAGTTTTACCTGATTGAGTCTTTTCTAATTGAGGAGAGCTCACTAAATCTGATTGTCTTGAGTATTTTGTGATTTAACCCTCGTCCAACCACAGATTTTTTCCTGTCGCACAAAAACGTTAACAGATATGATCTAATGCTTCTACATAATTGTTTATTCATCCTTTGCGCTCATTTTTATGAAAAATGAAGAGGGTGCCTTACCCCCCGGGGGTAGGGTAGGCCGTCAAAGTCGAAGGGTAGGGGGGGTGGTTGCCACCAGCGTCAATTTTTGCCTGTTTTTGATACAAAATATGCTTACAAATTAGTTGCAAATAGTATGCTATTATTATGTTTCATGCTCAATGAACTTTGTAGACCACACTGATTGTCATCCTTATTGATTTATTGATGTAGCTTGTCCTTGTATTTTTTTTTTACGTTTTGGTCAACATGAGTCATTTTACAAATTAGTGACGTCATTGTAATGTACATTCATTACATTACTGTTACTCCTTGGTATATAACAATATGTATGATACTAATATTGTTTACACTAGTGTTGTACATGTAGAGTAGTGGAAAGTTGCTTACCTTCACCTAAAATTAAGGGAGGAAATATGTAACAGCTAAAATTGAGGGAAAAATATGAAAAAAAAACATGGATGTTTTTATTTTTTCAGATATGACATCTATAATGACGTCATTGTGGCGTCACAGTGCTGAAGTTTGTGAAGTTTGATTCTTGTTTTGAAAGAGAACATATGTACCAGACATATTACTGATATTAAAAGCCTTGTTCCATCATATGGAAAAACAAAGTAAAGAAAATGTGAAAAATGTTCAGAAAACTATTTGTTTTCCTTTTGTGTGTGTGTGTGTGTGTTTCCCAAAATGAGTTATTTATGGCATCGTAGTAATGTCAAATTTATGTAACTAATTTATAACATTTATAATATTACACCAGCAACCTAGGCAGAGCCCATTTGAGCTGCATCCCCATGAGTCTGCCATTCCTCTAGATGGTGAGAGTTTGTGTCTGTGTGTGTCTTTTAAATGTGCATGTTGAGCCTTGCCAAGCATTTATTATTTTTTTTGAAATATTATCTATCCAGGTATGCTTGTGGTTCCAGGAACATCTAGTGGCACGCCAATACAGGGGTTCAGCCCAGAAAAGGTTTGCCCATATCCAAAGGCTGGCTCGAGGAAAGAAAATAAAAGAAGAGGCAGAAAGAGGTGAGCAGAGTGTCGTTTTTAACTTGTCTTGATTTTATGCTTGTATAAAAACAAGCTGATTCTGACTACCATCTCATTGAATGTTGCAGGTCAACAGCAATACTGACCGACACCCCAGTAAAAGCTGCCTTGGAGGAGGAGACTCGGCAGAGGTGCCAGAAGAAACAGTCCTCTTCAAAACGCCCAAAGAAGACATTAAGCGGATACACTGCAACCACAGTTTCTCGGGGCAATGAGGAGGAATGTCTTGTTTGTGGGGAGACATTTGCCTCATCTTTGCCTGGAGAAGTGTGGGTGCAGTGCATCTTTTGTCTGCTGTGGTCACATGATGCATGCACTGAGGGTGCAGCACATTATATCTGTCACAACTGTGATGAAAATGTTTAAAACAAATGTGTTTTTGCTTCTGTTTTAATGTCATTTTCATGATTGAATTGAATAAATGAGTGCATTGTATATTCACAATTGCATTTTAGCAAAGAGATTGTTTGATTTTTTCAAATGAAAAAGGACGGTAATTCAAAAGATTCCAGTTAATTTGATCAGGTTACTTTTGTCCCGCCCGTGCGTTACTTTCATCCCGACTGGAGGGGTCGAAAGTAGCAATGCGCAACTTCCATTGGACGGCAAACTATGCCGAAGTCAATATATATTGGGATGATTTAGCACCTGATACTGACAGAGCACACACAAAAGTAGTCAATCGCTCCGAATTTTTTTTTCGCTCTGTAATGTTATCTTTTAAAATGACGTTTCTGTGAAAAATGTTACTTTTGTACCAGCTCTCCCCTAACCATAGGAGTACATTAACTAACTAGCTAACTTGCGTTTCTTTTGTTGCTCAGTATATATAGGCCTATGGACACTTTGACCGTGATCACATTTTGACAATGGCAAATCTTCTATTGTTAGAGGAATAAGCTTCTGTGCGACGTGAGAGGAACTGTCGGCACAGAGAAGATCTCCTCTGGGAAAGTGACGAGTGGCTGCTCGTTTTGTGTGTTACCCAATAAAATGTCATGGAGTAATACTAATAAAAGTACAATGAAGAGTGATCTCTGCAGACTGTATTTTAACAATTACCCTCATGCAGCTCCGGTCGAAGCGGTGGGGACTCATCCGCTCCTCGAACGGTGACAGCCGGAGGTTGGAGTCTGGTTGGCCTCCACCGGTCCGTGCGCTGCTGAGCCTGAGCGCCGCAACCTGTTTTTTGGTGGCGATCTTAAAATCGGACCACTTTTTTCTTTTCTTCTTTTTTTTTACCTACATGTAAAGCATTTGGATTGTCAATTATGTAGGCTTTATAACATGAAATATCACGGATCTATAAATTGGATTTATTAAGGCTGATGTTATTCGCACTTGTACGTGTGGCCAATGCTGATTTTTTTTTCTTGGCCACACTTATAAGCACGGTGGTTGATGACCATTCCAGTGCCGCTTATAGAAAGTACCGCTTAAAATAAGTTCACCCAAGAGAAAATGTTTAGCTTTGGACACACTTAAAATAAGTGTGGGCAATGGAGAAATGTGCATCTTGGCCACACTTATAAGTGCGTCTAACGCGAATTTCGCTCAATTTTTGTGCTTGGACGCACTTAAATAAGTGCGAATAGTTGCTTAGATTTATTAATGAATTAAATCAAACGTCTGCTGCACTCTGGTTTTCCGCCCCAATGGTGTTTACCGCAGCAGCAATAGTTTTCCAAACTGCAGCCTTCTGGGCTCCTTTCATGCCACTTTTAAGGCTTCCAAATAAAATTATTTTGTTTTTCTCCACTCGGAGGTGATAATTTATATTTCGTCCTCAGTGAAGTTCTTTCTTCTTTGCCGTCTTTCGAGAGTCCATGTCGTAAAGTGGGCCAGACTATGCCTCCCAAAGCATGAATTAATAGGGGCGTGTCATGTAAATTACGATGGTTTCAGCCGCCAGATTTATCAACGCCACGCCAGTTCTACACCGAAATCAGCGACGTACACACTTTTAGTAAATCAGACGTGACACCTAGCGAACGCTGATATTTACACCAGAATCTACACCAGATTCTACGTAAGTTTGATAAATGAGGGCCAATAAGAGAGAAACAACAGGAGTGATGCTAATGAAAGTAAAGTAGATAAGAGCTCACAGGAGTGAAGGTGCTGTAATGTACAGCTCACTGCCTGATTACTGTGATGCATCAGTTTATGATGCAGGGCCAAACAGACCAGCAACTCTGAATCAACTGACTGCAAATCCAGATCAACAAAATGAACAAAGTCAGATCTGTTGTGCCAGTGAAGTCATTTACACATTCACACTGTCCTGATACTGAAAATCATCTCTGATCCTCTGCATCACAGTAACAAACTGAGCATCTCAGTATTACTGCAGTAATCAGTATAAACTCACAGCACTGTCAGTAAATGAAGCTCCTACTTTTAAAAAGGAGGTATCTTCAGTCTCCATGCTCTTCTCTATAGCTGTGATTTTGTCTGTAAGGATGGAGACGTCTCTTGTGATGTGTTCTATCTTCTCCTCCATTACCTGACTCTTCATCCTCTCTTCCTCCTTCAGCACAGCGAGTCTGGCCTCCTCTTCCTCTCGCAGGAACTGATGAAGCTTCTCAAACTCGCCCTTTATCTGCCTCTCTGTGAGCAGGGCTTGTCTCTGTGATTTAAATGCAGCACTTTAAACCTGATGAGAGTAACTTATTTATTGTTATTTATTATTTATTGTTATAGTGAGATCATCTTTAAACCGCTCTCTGCTATCTTCAGACAGTCTTTAGAAACTGGAGAAATACCAAATGATTGGAAGCAGGGCAATATAATACCAAAATGCAAGAAAGGGGACCGTACTGAGCCAGGAAATTACAGGCCGGTAAGTTTAACTTGCATTGCATGCAAAATACTGGAATTTATCATAAAAGACGAGCTGGAATTATTTCTTGAACGTAATAATATCTTGACGGATAGCCAACATGGTTTCCGTAAGGGAAGGTCATGCCTGAAAAACCTTCTGGAATTTTTTGAAGAGGCCACTAAGACTTATGATCAGAGCAGGGCTTATGACATCATATACTTGGATTTTCAGACAGCATTTGATACAGTACCGCATAAGAGACTAATTTTAAAAATGAGCTCCATTGGAGTTTCAGAAGGTATTCTGGAGCGGATTCAAAACTGGTTACAGGACAGAACACAAAGAGTGGTGGTCTGTGGAATCTCATCTGAGCTAGGTATGGTGGGGAGTGGCGTCCCTCAGGGATCGGTGTTGGGACCCCTGCTGTTCCTCATCTACATTAATGACCTTGATAGGAATATTGAGAGCAAATTGGTTAAATTTGCAGATGAGACTAAATTGGGAGGTTTGGCGAATTGTTTAGAATCCACTAAAGTGATTCAGAATTATTGGATAGAATCCAGAATTGGGCAGAAATGTGGCAAATGAAATTTAATGTAGCGAAATGTGAAGATATATATGTATGTCATGGATTGGTCCCGCCGGCTGCAAACAGCAAACCGGCGGGCACTGGGACCATGGACCCAAAAGCTGGGAAAGGGACCCACACACACAGGCTGACTAAAAATATAAAAACTTTTAATTAAACAAGTAAAAAAAAACAATAACCAAACATCAGGGGAGCAGCAGCACAAACACAACAGGGCTTAAAAATCAGAATGCTGCTGCACTCAACTAAGGCACAGCTAACTCTTAAATAAACAGCCCTTCACCTCCACCTCAACGAGCCACACCTGTTGCCTGTTAAGGTGGAGGTGAAGAATGCAGCAGGGGGAGGGACTGCAGGGACAAACCCTTTCAATGTAGGTAATAAAAATATTTGACAGGATTACTTCATGGGAGGTTTAAAACTGGAATGTGCTCCACATGAAAAAGATCTGGGAGTGATTGTTGACCAAACCCTCACAGGTTGTAGCCATTGTGCCATAGCAGTTAAAAAAGCCAATCAGATGCTGGGATACATTGCCAAAAGTATTGAGTTCAAATCCAAGGAGGTCATACTTCTCTTGTACAGCACATTCGTCAGACCACATCTGGAGTATTGTGTACAGTTCTGGGGTCCATACTTTAAGAAAGATATAGAGGCTCTAGAAAAAGTTCAGAGAAGAGCCACTAAGCTAATTCCAGGTATAAAAGATGAAAGCTATGAGAAGAAGCTGAAGATCCTTAATCTTTTTAGTCTTTGGAAAAGGAGACTTAGGAGTGATCTGATTGAGGTCTGTAAATATGTTAAAGGGATTAACAGAGTGAATTATGCTGGATTCCTTCGGCCAAGTTTGATAGTAGAACTCGGGGTCACAAATGGAAGTTGACCAAGGGTGAATTTAGCACTGATTTTAGGAAATATTTTTTCACCCAAAGAGTTATTTCGATGTGGAATAGCTTGCCTGACCATATTGTTGAGGCAGAAACCTTGGGAATTTTCAAGAGCAGGCTTGACTTGAAGCTAGATACCATTGAGTCCTTGAGTTTCTGATAATATATTCACAATAGAAAAAAAAAAAAACTGGCAAGCTTAGTTGGGTGAATGGCCTGTTCTCGCCACTCATGTTATGTTATGTTATGTTATTTATAAATGGCAGCCAATGTGTTTGTTATTCACGTCGCTCACATTTTTGTGCTGCTTGAAATAATTCCTAATCACTTTACTCACCCTTATGTGTTCTGCTGTTTTCTTACACTCTTCTTCAACCTCAGTGAACCTCTTCAGTTTTTCTTTAATAACATTAAGTTCAGGCTTTAGTTCCTCCTGCAATGATATGAACCAATCATCACTTATCATCATAAATCACACAGCATCACCCCTTTCTGAAATACCAGGGAAGGTCTCTGTTACTTTGTAAGTGTTGGATCATGGGAAATGTAGTCTGGAAAATACACCAGCGAAAGACAGGTTAAATATAAAGTACATTCTGTGAGTATTTGGGCAGCGACAGAGGTTTTGATTCCTGGCTCTGTGCTCCAGTACTTAACCCTCTCATGCATGAATTATGATAAACTCAATCAGGATTTTTTTAGTAAGTGGTTTTATACATCCTTAGGGATGTAAAACAAGGTTTGAAAAAAAATATATTTTCAATCTTTATTCTATAAATGACTACTTTTTCCAATTGCAATGACCTGCCAATGGGATTTTTTTATGGGATGATGCAATAGCTTCCACTAGAGTGGACTATATGTAGCAGTGCCCAAAATTGCAGGCATATATAGAGAAAAAACACTATTAAACAGCTGTACACTATAGTGACCTCCATGCATGAAAGGGATAAGATTGGAAAACAGTGAAAATGAGATTAAAGTAGGGGCTCTCAGCTCTAAATTGTGGGAATTTCTCAACTTTCTGTGAACCATGTAGGAATTGCTGGCGTTTTTTAACTCTAGAACACTATCCTTGGGAGATTTCTATCCATCCCATGGTTGTTGGGTGTGTTACACAAACAGAAGGTTAGTGTTCGGGGATTAAGCATCACTGTCCACATACAGACTGTAGGGCACTAATGCCACTTCATAACACTGCATGCCATTATGAATTTCTTTACAATGAAAACAGTTGAGATTCTCAGGAACATATTGCTTAACACATATTTTCCTTCCTTTTTCAATGTAATTAACAGCAGACTGCGATGTCCATAGTAACATTTACATGATTATTTTAATTTTAATTTTGTAACAGTGCCTGCCTTCTACATATTCGAATGCAACATATTGCCAGTAGCAAAAGTATTGACAGTCCAGCAATTACAGTCGAATTAGGGGCCAAACCTCAGTACGGCTCTTCATATTATGATCGCTCCAATATTGGCTCTCCTGGCTCTGCTTCATAAGGCTCAGCATGTGTTCTACTTTGCAATCAATGATTCACAAGTGGGAGTTCAGCTTTATATTAAACCTGATCAAGCCAAACTCAACTCTTCTGTGGTTTGTTTCTTTATGTTCTTTTTTTTCCAGTTACAATAATTCTTAGCATTTTATAACAAAGTTACATGCTTATTCTACAGACGTTTGGATAAATATTAATGCAATTAACAATTTTCTTATTTTCTATGATATGTTTCTTACATACAGACAGGCAAATGTGTCAGGGTGATTGCTGGGTAATGTGCTGTCCAGTGTCAAGTCTCCATTTGATTTGATTGTGAGACTAGATGTCAACCTGAACAGCTGATGGTTTAAGTGCAAAATCTAAAGATCAGTCTGACCAGCGAATTTACAGACTCTGGAGCAGAACTCTGGAGCAGCTCAGGAACTGTCATCCAATTTAAACATAAAAGCGGCAGTCAAAAAAGAAAAGAAAAGAGAGAACAGGAGGATAAGGTAGCAAAGATACAAAAACTAAGTTCATTTGGTTTTTTTACAAGCAGTGGCCAGCCCACGGACGCCCTCCCCCCTCCCCCCCAAACAGCAATGCAGCCGGCAGGTAGCAGATCAAGCTGGGTATTGGCTAATCTAACGTTTGACCTAAATAATGATAACGTTCGGCTATTGTATAAATCTCAAGAAAATATTGTTGAGTTGAATATTAAGGACACTGTCAATGATTTTGCACAGCGCAAAGCTCGCCGAATGCCATTCAAATAGGTGAGTAGGCCCATTAGCGACTTTTCGGTTCGTCCAGAGTCGATTCTTATATACACTACCGGTCAAAAGTTTTAGAACACCCTAATTTTTCCAGTTTTTTATTGAAAATTATGTAGTTAAATGTCTCATTGTACTCTGAAATGAAAGCATAGAACAAATAAACGATGAAGTTAAAAAATCATGGAATCAATTTATAAACCAAAATGTATCCTAAACTTTTGACTCATCAAAGTAGCCACCTTTGGCAGATATAAAGGCTGAACACACTCATGGCATTCTTTCTACAATGGAAATCAAATATTCTCCCGAAAGTTCTTCCCGACTCTGTTGCAGAAGTTCCCATAAATGTGTGGCACTTGTAGGCTGCTTTGCTTTCACTCTTCTGTCCAGTTCATCCCAAACCATCTCGATGGGGTTTAAGTCTGGAGACAGTGCTGGCTACTCCATGTTTTTAAGCTTACCATCTTGTTATTTTTTCCTAAGGTAGTTCTGGCAGAGCTTGGACTTATGTTTTTGGGTCATTATGTCGCTGTAGGATGAACCCCTGACCAACTAGACGCATACCAGAGGGTACTGCATGGTGCTGCAGATTGCTGTGGTAGCCATTTTGGTTCAGACAGAGGGGGTTGAAGTAATCAAGAAAAGTTGGGACACCTGTAGGAATTGGTAGCACCAACTTTCAGAGCTTGATCAACCGCCATTGCTGCAGAAATGCTTGTTCCCTGTAAAAGGCCTTTTTGTACAATTCTGAAATGTACATTATTTTTCACTTTTGGGTAACTACCTTTTTTTTTTTTAGTTCACTACTTACCATTGTACCATTTCAAGCTATTCATTGGACTTGAACTGTTTGATTTTCAATTATAAAATTGGAAAAATAGCGGTGTTCTAAAACTTTTGACCGGTATATATATATATATATATACACACTATATTGCAAAAAGTATTCACTCGTC
Source organism: Gymnothorax javanicus (assembly GCA_029692085.1). NCBI lineage: Eukaryota > Metazoa > Chordata > Actinopteri > Anguilliformes > Muraenidae > Gymnothorax > Gymnothorax javanicus. The sequence continues at coordinate 9,587,536 of CM056201.1, forward strand.
TGCCTTCACACACATATGAACATGAGTGACATCCCATTCTTAAACCGTAGGATTTAATACGATGTCGTCCCTCCCTTTGCAGCTATAACAGCTTCAACTCTTCTAGGAAGGCTTTCCACATTTATAACGCATACCTGTCAACCCTCACTCATTTGGTGTGAGTTTAAGTGGCATATTTATGTTCCTCCGCTGTAGTCAAAAATTATTCAATCAGCGCATTGGCCGGGGTGTCCAATCTTATCCGTAAAGGGCCAGTATGGGTGCAGGTTTTTGTGCTAGCCAGCAGTGCTACTGCACCTGATTCCACTAATTAACTAATCAGGGGTTTCAATCAGGACCTTGGTGGGTAGAATCAGGTGTGTTAGTGTTGGTGTGGTGTGTGGCTCTAACAAAAACCAGCACCCACACCAGCCCTTTCTGGATAAGATTGGACACCCCTGGCATAGGCTATATAAGAGATTCTCGAGCGAAATTGAAGTCCTTGTGCATGGAGGGGTTGGAAGCAGTGGAACTGCATAAAGACGTTTCAAATTATCTAATTTCATTTAAACGACGTGGAACACATGCATTGCTTCCAACCGCTGAGTAAAGAAAAGCGTGAGAAGTCCGGAGTCGTAATCAATATGTGTTATAAAGGAAAACTGGCCACACCTGATAATGTTGAGAGTTTTTGGAGTTTCTGTAATGGTAATTTAAATGAATGACTGAAAACAGGTCATGACCAATCATTAATTTTAAGGGATTGTTTTGAGCCTCCCCAGTTGGCAGTTCACGAGCCGCCACTGATATATATATATAGATATAGATATATAGATATATCTATATATATATATATATATATATATATATATATATATATGCACATATATGGGATATAAGGCAGAATTAAAGCTGTTTGTGTGAAGTAAATTGATCATTTTATGGGGTTTATGCAGACAGTGTTTAGCAGGGCAATTTAAGGGACATGATGGCATCATTTTAAATATATTTGAATACTTATATATCATTGAGTACTATTGCTTTCGTCCATTTCATTGTGTGCTTTTTACCCCTTGGCTGGCGGTTGACCGAGGGGTATTGTCGTTCCCTTCGCCGTCTGTTTGCCTGTCCGTCTGTTTGTCCATCAACAACATTCCCACTCTAGCGCCTTCAGGTTTCCTTCTAGCTTTCTCATTTTTGGATGGATGGTACATCTATGGATCCTTCACATACCCATCGAATTCTAGCCAATTTTGACTCTTAGTTTGGCCACCAGGGAGCGTATTCTGAAAAATGAAAAATTGCCATAACTTCCTTATTATTTCAGCTAGGACACTCATATTTTTACTTCAGGTATATGGGATCACCCTTCATTATATATCAGACGTGTTTTTGATCTCACCTATTTTTTACCGTTTTCTATGTCAAATAGCATAAATGCTGCCCATCTTTAAATTCAACGACGTTACCGCTCTAGCGCCTTCAAGTTTGCTTCTAGGTTTCTCATTTTTGGGTGGGCGGTACGTCTATGGATCCTTCACTTACCTATCGAATTCCAGCCAATTTCGACTCTTAGTTTGGCCACCAGGGGGCGTATTGTGAAAAATAAAAAATGAAAAATGCCCACGCCAAGGTTATTTATATTAGCACTTGACTTCATTACATTTATTATTTCTGCAATCAGAATCCAACTAACACCCAATTCAACTTACATACGCAGCCGAGGGGTCTTAAGTGCGATTAACGCGGTATTTTTCAAGTTACTATCATATCCTGCCATTATTTCAAATAAGAATGCACTCGTGAGGTAATGGCACAAAAATGCTCTTTCTTGAAGTCTTGAATGCTCTCTCTCTCTCTCTCTCTCTCTCTCTCCTGCTATTATCATGTTTCGGAAAGTGACCTTGAGCAAATTATTCGATATCCTGTAAACATTATTCAAAGCACGGCTTCATGGAACGCACTAGGGCCCGTCGTAATCGCTTGCACTGGGGCCAGTCATGATGAATTAACGCCACTGCATATTGCATTATATATTTAATCAATCAATCAATCAATCAATCAATAACCTTTATTGCAGGGAAATCCCAGTGAGACCAAGGTCTCTTTTGCAAGGGAGCCCTGAATACAACCAATTACAACGATAGGTTAAAGACAAAGAGCACAGATAAAAATACACAAAATTCACAAACCACAATTCCAAATTAAAGGAATTACAAGTTTTAAAATAGAATAAAAAATAATAAAAATGAATTGAAAATAAATAAATAAATAAATAAATAAGAACATAGGGCAGAGAAAAACGATGTGCAAATCCTACCTTAAACTAAAAGCAAGTACATCTGGCCTCCAAAAGTAATATATCCAACACTAATTTTTTGAAGGATACGAAGGGGATAAGGCAGTCTAGCTTCAAAGTATCCTGGAAATTATTCCAGATGCAAGGTACAAATGCACTAAAAGAGGTTCCGCCCAAATTTGTTCCAGTCCTGGGAGCCTCTAACAAAAACCATTCTTGTGATCTGGTATGCTGACTTCTAATTTTGATGGATGAGAGCTTAGTAAGATATGAAGTGAAGTTTGCTGAGCAAAGCTCTATAAATAAATAAAATACAATGTAACTTCCTTCTAAAATGAAGGGGAAACCACCCTACAGAATTATATAAAGCACAGTGATGAGTTCTAAAACCATCACCTGTGATGAAGCGCAATGCGCTGTGATAAATTGCTTCCAAAGGTCTTAAGGTACTATTAGAGGCATCTCCGTAGTCAAATATGGGTAATATTGTCGCCTGGACAATCCTCTTCCTATTGTCCAAAGAAAAACAGGACCTGTTCCTGTAAAGAATCCCCATTTTCATTCTAAGTTTTTTGGACAGGTTGGACACATGCGTCTTAAAAGAAAAGTTATGATCCAACCAGATACCCAGATATTTGTAGGACTGAACCTGCTCAATTTGAGCACCAGTCAGTGAGAAAATGGAGTCACCTGGCAAAATTGCATTCTGTGTAGAAAAGATCATGAACTTTGTTTTATCAGTTTTAAAAACCAATTCAGCTAGAGCATGCTGTACAACGTTAAAAGCAGATTGTAAATATGTGAGGGCCTGGAGGCAAGTTGGAGCAGAGGAATAAAGCACTGTGTCATTTGCGTAAAAATGAACCTTGTAATTTGTTACATTATAAGCAATGTCATTTATATAAATTGTGAATAAAATTGGCCCAAGAATGGAACCTTGGGGTACTCCTTTTCACCTTTAAAAATTGAGACTGCGCATCCCCAGAAATGATAGCTTGTGTTCTATTTGAGAGGTAGTCCTGGAACCATGAAGAAAAAGGCTATGGTGACTCCTGTTCTTATTAAGGGTGTGGCTATTAAGTCAGTTGCTTCTTATAAGTACCTTGGTGTCTTGGTTGATAACAGGCTGGACTGGAAAGAGAACAGCAGTGCTGTTTTTAAAAAGGCTCAGTCCAGGCTGTTTTTCCTCAGGAAGCTGAGGTCCTTTGATGTCAGCAGTCACTCCTGCATGTGTTTTACCAAAGTATTTTAGCAAGTGTTCTCTTTTACATTGTTGTTTGTTGGGGGTGGGGTTTAAAATCAAAGGACAGAAACAAAATTAATAAATTGATAAAGAAGGCGGGAGCAGTTATCGGCATAATCCCTGACTCACTGGAGGTAGTCTTGGAAAAAAGAACACGTAGGAAGCTCAGGAGTGTGATGCAGCACAAAGACCACCCCATGTGCAACATTTTTAATGAGCTGAGGAGTTCATTTAGTAACAGACTTCTTCTGCCGAGGTGCTCTACGGAAAGGGTTAGGAAATCCTTTGTGCTGCTGCAGTTAGGTTTTTTAATGACCATGTTGGTGGTAGCTGATGATCAAACTTCTGTTGATGAATGGGTAATTTTAATGTCTGTATGTATGTATGTATTTATTTATCTACATAACATTACAGTGACATTTCTTGTATTGTGCTGCTGTGCTTTGCACTTGCCTTGTACTGTCTGAGATGTATATGTTCCTTGCCTATTGTCTGTCCAATGTCAAACGGTGACATTCAGTTTCCCCATTGGGGATTAATAAAGTATTTCATCATCATGAGCATGCTCTGTAACCAAAACCAATGGAGGACAACTTATTTAATAAGATAATATGGTCTACTGTGTCAAAAGCTTTTGCTAAATCAATAAATATGGCCGCACATTTTTGTTTACTATCCACAGCTGTTACTAAATCATTTATAACCAATGAAGCTGCTGTAATGGTGCTATGTCCAGGCCTGAAACCAGATCGCTGTGAAGTTAAAATGTTGTTGAAAGTTAAGAAGTTGCAAAGTTGTTGTTTTACAAGAGATTCTAAAATCTTAGCCAGGCATGGCAATTTTGAGATGGGCCAATAGCTGTTTATGGAACTGGGATCACCCCCCTTAAATAAAGGAAAAACATGAGCCGCTTTCCATTAACTGGGAATAAACCCGGTTGATAATGATAAGTTAAAAATATAAAAACAAGTAAAAAAAATTTGTCATACAAAAATAACTAGTGAGTACCACAAAAAAGCTGCAAATAACCATGAAATAGAAAAACAAATTTTGTGTTTTATATGAATACATCCATTTGTAAAGAGTATAAACAGTATAGCTCTTCTCTCCGTTGATCAGTTACTCATTCATTTTGCATTAATGTACTTTCTGGTTCATTTATATTATTACTACATGCTACATTGCCATCTTAACTGAATGTATTTACAAGACTTCAGACCACAGCAGTCAGTCTGTCAGATCTGACTGTGTTACATGAAGGCGTTTTACTCTTATGACGCTCTTTATCCTGTTCACAGAATAACACAAGTTTTTCTCCATGAAGATTACAGAGAGCTTGTCTCTCTTCTGCAGTTTCTCTCTAAGTCTTCTGCTGTAAGTAAGACTCCACAATGTTTTTTAAAGCCAGGTTTACAAGAGGCTCCCCCATAGAGACTTTTCTCCTGCAGATGGGACACTCTCGAGAGCTCTTCTCTTCCCAGTACTGCTTCAGACACTCTGCAGAAGCTGTGGCTGCATTTCAGGACTACAGGCTCTTTAAAAATATCACAACACACAGAACAGCAGAGCTCGTCCTCAGGAATCAAAGCTTTAGCAGCCATTTCACAGACTCAGTCTCTCAGTCTGATAGTTTCTCTTTTAGCTTAACTAAATCTCTGTCAGAACACGCCCTTTGTGCTTCAAAACAAGAACTGACCTGCAGAATTGGCTTGCAGCTCTTGGTCCGTGATAAATTATAACTACTGAATGAGGTGAGCTTTGTTAGTGCCCAGGTGAAAATCTAAAAGAAGGTAGATGTTCAAGAAGAGGAGCTGGGAACATTAAGTACTCGTTATTATAAAACATAAAGTCATTTTAACCCTTAGAGTGCTGAATACAACTATTGTTACTCAATGATGTAAGATATCAAAATCAAAGCTGCTGAAAAGCTATCATGTGGTGACTTGGGAGCTCTTTTAAACAATTTCTACATGAAAGGCTTTCAATAGCACAAGATAATTAAGTTTATAATTTAAAAAATGTATCTGAGGGCTATTAGGGTTAATATAAGCCGGCAATCACGTTTGCAGCTGTAGCGGACTGAAGATGGTTGCTTGCAGCGTTGAAGGCAGTCACTCATACCAGAATCAGCATCTGCATATTTATTTTCTATGAAGGGAGGCAAAGGGGAATGCTACACACACAGGCAGCGGCACGCTCTCTCTCTCTCTCTCTCTCTGTCTCTCTCTCTCTCTCTCTTTCTCTAGTGTTTTATATATCTATGTACTGAACATCCAAGCGCCGTCACAATCGAGAAGCTTCTGTAAGAACACAAGACCAAGCAACACAGCAAAAATGGCATTGATTGACGAAGGCGTTTTCAAGTTATTGTGCGGGATACAAAAATTTACAGGACAGACGTGTGGACGGACAGACAGACGGACATCGCACATGACGAAAATGCCCCTCTGCCCCTTAGTCGGGGCTGAGGGGTAAAACATGATCCAAAGTAATAGTAAAAGTGATGGACATACAAATATGCTTACAAGTACTTAAAGGGAGCACAGCTCCTTTCTGCTCCAAGTAAATTCACCCCTCACTCCTCATTGAGGTATTGACTAATCCGGCAAAACCAGGAAGTTGCGTTTGCCGACATTGCTGCGGACCAAACGTCATTGGAAATGAACGGATGTCTATGGAGAGCGCCGGTGGCACTCTATATTTTAGCCCTCTCTATTTACAAGTTTTTCTTTTTCTGAACTCACACGCCGGGAAGAGACTGTTCTGTGTTCGGCTGCTCAAATAGCAGTGGGAAAATTCAAATTTGGAATAAGAGTACATACGAAATCCATACACCTTTGGCACATAGTGACTGCCCCAGTTTAGCACCATATTCACTGCACAGATTCCCTGCAGAGGAGGATGACGTTCGCCAGCAGATAGCCGTCCTAAGCTGCTGAGGTGAATGTTTGTGAAACCTGCTAGTGCTAATAACTTGGTAAAACACGCAGCTGCATTATTAACGCAAACATCTGAATAGCTAATATGACCGTCAATATAAAATGATCCGGAATCGGCCACCTGTAAAAATAGAGTATTTGTTTGAATCTGGCTCGGATAGGAGTTATCCGCTAGCCTACGTTAGCGTAGCCTACATATCTGTAGTTATATTGCTGTAGGCTAATTATTAACAAAAACATTTTGCTAATAACTGACCATTAATACTTAATACATTAATTTATAATACATGCCTTTATCGGTAATGGTAGGCCACTGCCTGACATCGTCCACACAATCTGCCATTTTAGCAATTATTGATGCTATCGACATAATAATGACACTTCTGCCAGCGGCACAACCTGTCAATCAGGCAATTTAATCAGAACTGTCACCGCAGTAATGGCGCCGCCACAAGATGGCGGCGTCCACAAATGTCTCGCCAGATTAGTCAATAGAAAATAGGGCCTTGATAAACCCTAAGCCCCTCCCTGGAACATACCATCTTTTCCAATAAAATATACATTGGAGCAATGGCCACAATTCACAGGGTACATTATGCTATAATTCAACATTGCAGCAACCAAACAATCGTTTCTAATGTAATATCATTACATTAAGCTCCATGGTTTTGCTATAAAACCATCACCGTGGTATTGCCCCGTTAACCTGACACTACGCATGCGCAAATTGGGTCAGGCACTACTTAGCCAGCCCAAGTTGCATTGCCTCTGTTTGGGACCTTCCCCACAAGACCCACCCGGAAGCGCCTAGCTTCGGCATTACACAAACAAACAAGACGGAGGAGTGAAAGCAACTGAACACCGAACAAAACGTAGCGCTACAACAAACAAGAAATATAAATAAACGCGACCGACTCGAAGACATTTGTGTGTGTGTTTGTTTCATTTACAAACTGTCAGGGGATGGATTTGGTATGATTATGTTTGCGTGTATGAACTTTTAGCTGGCAGACAGCTTCGGGTGTGCATCCCCAAAGTTAACGCAGTATATTAGCGGGTTTGGACACTGATTGCAAAATACAGGGGAAAGACATTAAACAAACGAACAAACTAACAAAGCGGGGTACTGGTCAGTCACGGTACAGTGTTTGAGTGCTGCCTGCGGTCTGAGACAGAGCCGTCTGTCACAATGCATTGATGGGTTGTATACCATTGGAAAGAGAATTCAATTTCCTTTAAAATAGTAAGTAATTTGTAAGAATATGAGAGATAACTTGTGTAAAGGCCTCTAGAAGACTGGTAGCCCATTAAAGTCAGGAAGGCTCTCCTTTGCATGCTTTTGCCAGTTTATTTTCATTCAATCTTCTTTCACTCCCTTAACACATGTTCTTCTAATTCTAGCTGTGATCATGTGGGGCTGTCAATTCAGTCATCAGCTGATCACATCCACCCAATACCACTGCGACACACCCACGATATTGGCCTGTCCTCTCAGTGCTGTCTTTTTAAATATGACTCTCTCTGCTGCTAACACACTCAGGCTGCCATCATGCTCACCCTCCACCTCCCCATCACCGCCCAGCCTCTGCAGGTTCATCTGCTCCATCTTAATCAGCCACCACCACCAGTGTCTGGACTCCATGGGGGGATTTATCCAGCTGCACCTCAGGCCAGAGGCTCCTCAGCGGCAAAATCTCCCTTTCGAGCCCAAGTGCCGAAGATTGTAAGGCTATCAGAACAGCCATTAATCTGTTCATTCAGTCATCTGTAATAAATAATCACCATTACACAATTCATTGGTCTGTCCTGATTGAAATTAACCCTTTGAACCCTGTATTATATAAAGGGGTTGTGAGCCCCACTAATGCCAAACACAGCTTAATGTGATGGGGAAACCACATAATCATAAACAAGGTCACATGGCAACAAAAAGTCATGTAATCAAAGTTCCATGTTTGGAGGCCTGTCCTCCAGCATTTCAAGTTATCATATTTTCTCTATGTGGCCACAAAACAGGCCTTTAGGGTTCAAAGGGTTAAGGACATAAATCCCACATAAATTCCTCAAGGGGGTAACTGTGGAAACCGGTGCAGAACTTCCACTAAGCTACCAAGCAGGAAAGTCCACGCAGCCTACATTCCTGTGATCCAGACACATGAAGCTTTAAAGAAACATGTTGACCATTAGTGGTAATCAATGGTTATTTTTTGAGCCCCTGGCTTATAGGGGAATGGAAACATCAGGAAACTGCAAGCCCAATAGATTTATCTCATTGAAACATATAATTTTGTCAAGTAAGAGCTCTTGGTATAATATATCATGGCCATTAGAATGGTTTGAAAATACCGCTACAGCCACTTGGCCTTTCCTGGCTGCGGCCATTTTAATCGCTGGTCTGCATGACGTCATTGGATGTAAAGGCACACAGTACGAAAAATGGGTCATGCAAAGGGCTGGATTCAGAACTGAAAATTCGGGGGCAAATCCATCCCTTTATTGACAACAATCAGTCCTAGCTAGTTCTCAATTGTTTTCCTTTATTAACACGTTTTCCAATTATAGTAATAATCAAGTAGAAATTGAAGACACGGCTTTTTTTTTTTTCCAGCAAGAGCAGCATTTCAGAGCTTTCAGCGAATGAAGGAAATTTCGGTGACAAGTACGTGGTGTCGTCCGTTTACGTTTTCCAATTGGACAGCTGTTAATTTTTTTATATAGCAAGTTGTAGTGACCGTGCTGCAAAAACAGGTGTAAGTACACTGTTATAAAGTGACTGAATTTCACAATTAAATTAACGCATTGTCTCCTTGTTATTTCGACTGTAAGCAGAGGCAGCATTAGACTTGAAAATTCTGGGGCTAATATCCCTCCCTTTATTGACAACAATTAGTCCTGGCTAATTCTAGATGGTTTTCGTTATTATTAACACTTTTTCCAATTCAAACATAATCAAGTGGCAATTGAAGACACGGCTTCTCTCCCTCATGCGATCTAAAAGGGACAAAATAATGGGCAACATTCAGTACAGAAAAATAATTTAATTAAGAGATAAACCTACAGTTTTTTTCGAACACGAGGTATTTATTGTAGGATAGATACCTGAAAATTTCATTTCAAATGTCAATTTCCAGGGGCCTCATTTATCAACCTTGCGTACGCACAGATGTGTGCGTAATGAGTGCCTAAGAACATTCCCACGCAAAGAATGGGATTTATCAACTTGTACTCGTGCGTAGGAACGTGTAAATTTAAGCACAACTCTTACCATGCGTACACACAAAACCTAGTGGTAGAACAGTGAAACTACAAATAGAACGCACTAAGAGAGTCACTGTGTTCAGCAATCTCAAACTTCACACGTTCCCCGTTTCCTCTTATTAATAAAAATTCTCAATTAGTAATTTAGCAGACAATTTGAATAATTTGTGTAACAAGTTATAAAAAACAGCTGTGACAGGACAACCTGAAAAGAAAACTTGAAATGCAAGTGCCATGGCTTATCTTGCGCTATTGGAGGATTAGCGTGCTGATCTGTTCAGTGAGAGCACTGAGTGGCTTCTCAGCAGGTACCGCTTCCCCAAAAACATACTGATGGATTTGTGCCGTGATTTACAACCCATGTTGTAGCGCGAGACAAAACGGACCAAAGCCATCCCAGTGCACATCCACCTCCTGTCCACCCTGGGATTTTTGGCCACTGGAACATTTCAGCGAGAGATTGGAGACACATGCGACGTTTCGCAGACGACACTTAGCAGAATCATGCCCGTGCCATTTTTCGACACCCTGCCAAAATTCTACCCCCCGTCTCGTGAACGCGCTTTCGCTCTACGCTACAGTGCGCAGCTCTACGCCAGAAACGCTGTTTCACTGTTGCTACCATCCGACTTCGTTGACATAAACGGCGCCAAAGACTAATTATTATGGGCTTCAAAACATGATAAGCCGGATGAATGCATGAAGTAAAAAAGCAAATAATTAAATCTTGATCCTCCAAAAAAAAAAAACTAATTACAAAGCTGTTTCTATTGTTTTAATGCATGCTTTTTTTGATCACAGTTCTAAACCTTAACGTTGTAAGTTTTGAGTTTGAATTTACGAATGAAAGAAGGACGCCTAATTTCACTAAAAGTATCGCTTTTTAATATTTAACCGAATAAACTGAATAAATCGGCAAGCTCCAATCACGGAGTTTTTGAGGACAGTTCTACCTTAGCTAACATTGTAACCTCTGAGGTACAATAAGCTGCATTATTTTAGTAAAGGTATCACTCTTTAATGTTTCACCGAATGACCAGAATAAATTGACAAGCACCAATCACGGAAGCATGACATGACAGAGGTAGAATAGCTAACGTCTGTATCCGATCCGTCACCAGACACTTTTTACCGGGACACGTACCCCTGTAAACATGCGCTGTGCCCCTGTAAAAGTTCCCAATCAAAGTTCATAAAAAAGTCTACGACTGATGTACCAAGGAAGAATAACATAGGCACGATTTTCCCTACTTCAACGACGTAGCCTATTTGGGCCAATAGAGTGAAGTGAAGAGGTTGCGTTAGCAGGCATTGGGTGCGTCTGTGCATGTTCAACGAATGGAACGCGCATGACGCCTAGCGCGCGAAATAGGAAGGCAAGATACATTTTGGCAATCGAAACTTAAGTTGTGTCAACGCATGTAATATTTTAGGCCAAATAAACGGTGAACGTTAGCATTTAGGCTTAAACGGTGTCGATTAGGGATGCATCCGAATCCGAATCCATATTCGGCAAGTCACGAATAATGGCTTTTTGCCGAATAAACTATTCGTCCGAACATTTTGTTAACAGTTCGGCTTTATATATATGGGCCAGGCTCACGAAATGTGCGCCACCCCCCGGGTACTGAAAAATGATGAAAGTACCCATAGAGCTTAACTGTGAGTGGTTTTTTAATCTATAGGTGTTGTGGGATCATATTTCAAAGCCGTGCGACGGCGACGTTTTTCATTTTTTCGTGGTACCTGGTCAAAGTTTGGTCCCTCAACTCATTTTTTTGGGCCGGGTTTCTGCCTTAGTTTCAAGACACGCATATCTTCTAAAGCCTCATACATGCATAGATATAGCTATATCTTCTCAAAATGCCGTGAAATGTATAGAAGGATAGTGTAGCTGATGGAAAAATGGTATATAGGTGATATGCTGTTGGGATTGTCAACCTTGCCATGGCCCTGAAGTCGGGGTACGTTTTGCGTGCGGCAGCAAAATTGCTGCGCGAGTGCAAACTGCTCTCTAACACAATGTGTAAAATTAATTCAGGCAACCCTATGCTCTCAGTGGTAATTGTATGTGATAAAGGTATATGTCTACTCTCTGAATACCAAATATCATGGTCATAGGTGGAATATTTGGTGAGTTATACGCATTTAATGAAGAGAAGGAAAGACCAGCACTCAAGTGTCCTTTTTATATTTATTGTGCCAAGCCAGCAGGCCCAAAAATACAACGATGTTTCAGCACAAAGCTTTCATCAGGTTGGCAACCTGATCAAAGCTTTGTGCTGAAACATTTGTATTCAGGTTGCTGGCTTGGCACAATAAATATAAAAAGGACACTTTGAGTGCTGGTCTTTCCTTTCTTCATTGAATGTATCTGGGACCTTGCACTAGGAGAGGTTTGGTTTTTGCGGAGTGTGCACGCTGTTTGGATTTTTCGAGTTATACGCATTTTCCTATCCCCTTGCTCATCTAAGTCAGAAACACGAAAACCTACTGTTTGCCTATAATCCATCCAGAGGCCTATTACTAGTGATAATAAAGTTATTTAAGCCTCCAATGATGTTATAATTGTATATAAGTGATGTCCAGAGGTATATCACCTGAAATTAGAAACCCTCCAGTGATTTTTTTCCCTCGGGATCCCATCGATGCTGAACAAAAGAAATTTTGGTCTGCAAATACCTGAAAAATGTTATAAAAACCTATATCAAAATTCAAAAATCTCCTAGAAACACTCCTTATGGCTTAAAAGTATGTAGCCAAGGCAATACCAAGCCCGAACAGGTGTCTATTAGGTCAAAATGTCGGTATATCGGTCAGAAACCGAATCTAAGTCAGAAACCGCGACTAAGTTAGAAACCCTTCAAAGTGTACCAAACTCAACCCGACTGACTTGCTATTGCCATAATACTTAACTCATAGATAGAATAAGAGTCTCAAGTATGTAACTGATCACTTACCAATGGAAGATGCCACTTGTAGGCTGGTGGACAGGCTGCTTGACAGTTCTTTTTTTTTTAATTTTGGGTCCTAGGTTCCCCTAGCCTGAGCCCCGGGAGTTTTTTTATGATGATTGCATGTTTCTGTCTTTTAGTTATTGTTATTTTGTTGTAGGTGTTGTCTGGTGTCCCCGACCACCTATGCATGTTATTTGAACAAGTTTATGACTGATTGGCCATCGATTGCGGCCACAGCGGCCGACACGCCCCGCGTCAGTTTCTGCCTGAGATCCCGGTTTCTGACTGAGAGCGTGGGCCGACGCCACAGATATTTCTCGATTAAATCTTCAAAAATACAAGTCGACACGTTTAGAAAACACAATATATCATGTCCCCGACCACCCATGCATGTTATTTGACCAAGTTTATGACTGATTGGCCACCAATTGCGGCCACAGCAGCTGCCCACGCCCCGCGTCAGTTTCTGCCTGAGATCCCGGTTTCTGACTGAGAGCGTGGGCCGATCGGTCCGATGTCGGGCCTCCGACCGACGCCATTGTTATACAACCCCAATTCCGAAATATCTGGGACTAAATCAAAATGCAATGACTTTTAGATCACATGAGCCAATATGTTATTTACAACAGAACATAGATAACATTTCCAAAGTTGAAACTGAGACATTTTACATTTTTATGCACAAAATGAGCTCATTTTGTGGATAAAATTGTAAAATTTATCAGTTTCAACATTTGCTATGTTATCTCTGTTCTATTGTGAATAAAATACTGGCTGGTGTGATTTGAAAGTCATTGCGTTTTGATTTTATTCACAATTTACACTTTGTCCCAACTATTTTGGAATTGGGGTTGTATTTTCGATCAAATCGGCCAAAGTACATGTTAACATGTCAAACCAACATGGAATATCATGTCCCTGACCACCTGTGTAACGACTGGGGCCACATTTGGCCGAATACGCCTGGTTTCTGCCTAAGATGCCTGGGTTTCTGACTTAGAAATCTAAGGCAGACACCCTAAGTCAGAAACCGACCAAAATACTTTGCACGCTGTAGCTATGCCGTTATTCAATAAATAATTGACCTAAACAGTGATTTCCACTTCGATTTAGGCCAACAACAATACCTAAATTGCATTTGGCTATATCTTTTAGTTTTTTAAAAATACATCTAAGTCAGAAACTTTTCTTAAAAAGGTCATTTTTTTGGGGACACAAAAATCCCACTCAATCCCTGTAGGTTGGAGTTTTTTTTTTTCCCCTAATGCACCATATATTTGCTTCATCCTGAAGGATTATTAGGGTGTAGGGACCTTTTTTTGTTTTTCTAGAGTGCTAAATGTAAAATCTAAGTGAGAAACCAGTACCTTGGGGACAATTTATTAAATGTCACCGCAATAAACAAAACGACGATAGGGACGTATGCCAACTGTCAGACATAGCCTACACGTGTATTATGCACAGAAAAAAAAAAAATGAAATTGAACACACTTAAATATAAAAAAACAAAAAGTGAACTATTTCACTTTTTACATGGACATCAAAAAAGTGCCATTTTTGGCCACTTTTCCAACTTAAAGGGCAAAAAAGACAGGGAAATATTTATCGCAGACCAACAAAAGTGGGGTGTTCCAAGTTGCTCTTGGTGAGCTCTATCCATTCATGGTGGTTCTGGAATGATCTAAGCAAAATATAAGATTTGCTAGCCTGTGGACACATTAGGGGGGGTGGCGCACATTTTGTGAGCCTGGCCCATAGATATGAATAAAAAAAAAAAAAAAAAAAAAAATATATATATATATATATATATATATATATATATATATATATATATATATATACCACAATTGTCATTCTTACTTTAGCGATTCTCAACCAGGCAACCACCCTCTACATTCCTGATTTGGTTCCATACTTGTACCTTTTGTGTTAATTAAAATTTTAATTAGTGCTAATTAGCATCGTTCTTAAGTGATCTTTCCACCAGAAAATCCACCAGGATTAAATGTGGTGCCCATAATCATTTGGCATAGAAATGAAACTTGTACCTTTCATGTTAATTAAATCCAATTTTGGGGGGTTTTCGGGTGGCGCCCCCTATCACACCCACCACCTCCGGAACATAAGAATGGCTGTTCTGTGTAAAGGCTGGACAGTAACACACCCCCTTCACCTCAAACCTTTTGTACCTTCCATGTTAATTAAACTTCGCCCAGCTCCCAGACTAAAACGGGTCAATGGAGTCAAATTCAGAGGCACCGGGAAGTGAAAACTAACCAACAGTAATTAAATAATATTCAATTCTATACGTGGTATAAACTAAAATGTCCTCGTAATGTTTAGTTACCTTTGTAGTCTGACGAACTACCATTAACGTTATTATCGTAATTATAGCATTTCAGCACCCGTTTGTTTACACTCAAATGCGTCGTTTTTTTTTTCTACCAAAGAGGCGCGTGACTCGCAAGCGGTGACAGCGGTAGGCAACTGGAAGGGACCCGGCGACGGATGACAGACAGGAAGCTCGGCAAATCATTTTATTCGGACCGAAGAAAATGATTGGTCAGACTTTTATCAGAAATGTATAAAAATTGAAAACTGAAGAGTTTCAACACCTGGTGGATTCCTTTTACATTTTAGTGTGCCATCCGCTTATTAGGAGCATTTTAAGATTACAAAAGAAAAGTGTGAAAATGCCAGAAAGGTAAGAATTGCTTTAACTGTCGTATCGGTTGCGAGATTGAATAGGGAAATTAAAAACATATTCCAACCATTGTTATGATCCTTTCACACTAGATTGGTATGATGTGTTACATTCCTCTATCTCTATGGAATCTCGCAACAGAAAACAAGCATGGAGGACTGAAACAAACCGAACCAATCTAGCGTGAAAGAAGATTAGCCTAATTATGGTCGGATTGTGCTCGTAATGCAACAAAATCGAAAGGAACTTTTCAAAAGACCGGGATGCCAGCTAGGGCAAGCACATCATATGCATCCGCTATATGAATATTTAATCCACCTTTTGCTGTCCATTAGAAGAAAATACGCATTAATTTTCATAAAATGGCGACCAATATCGCCAAGAAACATTCATTGGCGTCAGAAATTGCACATTGTTAACATTCTATATGTACAAAATGTGTTTTAATTTAACAGTTCATTTACCTGATTATTGCAGTCTATTGTTAGACTGGATTCAAGTACCGGTCGTGTTACGTTGGCGTAGTGGGTACAACAACGTAGTGGAGAAGTAGCTACTTCAGTGACAGGGTGTCCAATCCAGCTTGGCGCGATCTTTTAAACTTAATATTTTCTTAAATGTATTGTTTTCATTGGTGTCGGTTACAGTCGCTCTCATAGATACAATCAAAGTGGCCACCACAACTGCTTCAGTTCAAGCAAACCAACTCATGAATTCTTCCGGTATTCTTGAAAATACTGAAACATAATAGTGCCGGCGCCACTTCCACCATGCATGTAAATAGTCCATCACATGTATAAATGTGTGTGGCGCGCTCAATTCCACTTTTTAGTTTCCGTTTCTGCGGCAAACTCTCAAATCCAAGATCCAACAACAGCAAAGTATTCAGTTTCTGCTATGTGTCTCAATGCCGAAATTCCGAGACCCATGTATTTACAATGCCCGGACCAGTAAATACGAGTGAAGTCGATGCCCGGCCAGCCAGCCAGCCAATCATCGGCCAACCAATCGTTGAAGTTCTTCCCCACTGGCAAACCAATCGCTGAACAGCCAGCCAGCCAATTGTCGGCTAACCAATCGTTGAAGTGCTTCCCATCCGGCCGACCAATCGCTGAACTTCTTCCCCGCCGGTTAGCCAATCGTTGAACTTGATCACTCAGGCAGTCAGTCAGTCAGTCAGTCACACAGATACTCAGCGACATTCGCGTTTATAGCGGCCTGGCCGCTGCCCGGCCCAGCCCAAAAAGGGGCTGAAAAAGGGTCACCCCCCACAGGGGGCTAAAATAAGAGTCAATATTACCAAAGAACTATAAATGCTACAGGATGTTAATTGGTGGCAATAGAAAGCCCTTGACCATTACCAATAGCTGATATAACCACAAATCCACATATATCATCAGATGGGTGTGAAAATGTTACCCTCAAATGTGTATGTTTTGATACCAGTTTGTAAAAGTAGCATTTTTGAGAGCCTGTAAAACCACAATAAAAGGGTTAAAACTACATTGATTTGCATTAAAGGATAATAGATTGCATAGAGAACAAGCCCTGAAAAACTTATGGGGTTGGTTAAATTACTTCCAGAGTTACAGCCTGTTAAAAATGGAAAAAATAAACACATTTCACCAACCGGGGTGCCACGCCCACTTTTTTGACTAGCGGGCAGTTTGAGGTAAAACTTGGTATCTCTTCATTCGGCACCGAAAGCAACGTTCTATCAAAGTTTGAAGAAAATCCATGACTGTGCCCATGGGAGCTCTGGTTGATTTCATATGGAATGACCCGTTTCGTAAGCATTTGTCACAATCACAGGTGATTTGTCATAACTGGCCAATAAAAACTGTCACGAAACACACATCTGTTAGTCAGTAAAACAAAGTCTCCTGTGCTCCTGCAGATGAATAACAATGAAGAGCTCAGGATGCAAATGGAATCAAGTTAAGAAGAGCTCAGCATCCTCTCTCAGATCTTGTGCACTGCATCATAAGCAGTACCGTACATGAAATAAAGTTTTTTCTCTTATGACTTGGATAAAAACAGCCTAAAAGATACCGTCTGTTCCTACATGATCAAAAATGCATATTCATGTCACAAACTGTCAATAAAACAAAGTTGAAAATAAAATAAATCAATAATATAATTATCTAAATGTTCATTATGACGTCAGTTTGCAGCAACTTTCCCACTATTCAATTCAACAAACAGGCACATTAAATTCTTCAGCATTTCCAGTAAAATTTTCCCACAGACACCTTCACTGGAGTGTCGTTACTGTCACTGAAACTTTCACTGGGCGTAACTGCAGGGGTCTTTCATTACCATCATCTCTCAAACTGGGAGAGAAGAATGGGAACACTCTCTCAGTAAACGTGTCTTTAAAAGTGTAAATGAGCGACATCTCACTGGAGTTGAAGAAGGACACTTCCCCCCTGTCATAGTCCAGCTGCACCCTGATGCTCTGGGGTTTCCTCTCCAGTTTGAGGTCAGTAACTCCCGCTGCTCTGTAATCTTCACCATATCTCCGCCTTAAGACCCAGAATCCTTCCTTTGGGCTGCATGTTATCTTTCCCTTCCTGTTGCTGGACTCTTTCATCACTCCTACATCCCACTCAGGTTTATTCCCAACCTTCACCTCCCAGCTATGTTTCCCTGAGGTAAACCCCTCAGATCCCAGCACACACGCACACGGGTTAAACCTCTCTGGGTTGTCAGGATATTTCTGCTTTATTCCTGTGTGTTTCACAGTGGTCAGATCATCAGAGAGAGAGAGAGAGGTACGTGCAGTATTGGGGTCCAGCATCACAGGAGCTGAAATATCAAGAAGAGAGATCTTTAAAGGGCTGGAGGGAGAGAGATATTTCAAATACTCTTTTTATCTTTGATCTGAAACACAGGAAATTATAAATATACATGCTAATGTACTGTGGTTACAGTGATTTGTACTTACAACCCTTTTTTATCATTGAAATGAATAAATCAGTTAAACCACAAAAATTCTCATGCAGCTATTGTATTCTTTACACAGTCAAAAACCATACGATGACATTGGTTATACATTTTATGTCAATTCTATATTTGATTGTGTTCTGATATTAAACTGAGAGCAGTACAGTACAGATGACCAATGAGTCTTCCTATCAGCAAAATGAGTCTCTGCTAATCTTACGCACAATTTGAGTACAGTCAGGGCAGCTGGCAAGATTGCCAGGGCCTGGGACAATGCGACCCCAGAGACCCCACCCCTCCGCCACACCTTGCCCCACCAATAGAATGTATAAAAAGATGGACGCAGCACCCTGGTCTAAAAAATGAAGTCCATGCGGAAGTACCGTAAAATGGCATTCTATTTATTGGTCAGCAGATGGCAACGTCGGTGGTTGCAGAGAGAAGTTCAATGCTATAGAAGTCTATGAGAAAATGACCCTACTTTCCCACCTGATTTTTCATTTAAATAATGATTTTTCACATTATTTTATGGTAGCTATAGCAAGTTTCAAGTCTCCTTCGATATATCATCATGTTCATTTTAGTAAATTATGGTCCCATATAGACTAGAATAAAGGATAAAGCCAGAATATGCTTTAGGGGCGTGGCTATCCTCTGGTCCTCGTCCGATATGTTCAGATCCAGAGCCACGGTCCTCCCCGGATCTTCAATACACTCTCTCATCCAATAGAAATCACATCCGGTTTCAAAATGGCAACATGGCGCAATTTAAATAGCCAAAATCGAGGCTTCCTTTATGGTATGCTGAAACCAATGGGTGACGTCACGGTAGCTTCGTCCATCTTTTTATACAGTCTATGGCCCCACCCCAATTCACACAAGCATGCTATTCCGGAGATAAATGCACAAGACATTCTCTTGCATGATACCAATTACTATTAATAAACCACTTTTGTTTTTCTGTCAACCTTTCGAATGTAAATATGTACAGTAAAACAGGTGCTGGTTGTGTTGCATATGCCATTCCTAGATACTAATTCACACAATAGTATTGAGCAAACTAGGCGTGTTATTGTGATTAACAAATGTAGCCAAGCATAATATCTCATAACATTCATTAAATTTTGGTGTTACAAGAAGCCATCAGAACCATGTCCCAATAATTCTGCCTTCTTTTGCTTTTGCTGGTGTTTACATCATGGTGAGGTTTTAACTCTAAATGCAAGCCATGCTTTCAAACTTTCATGGTAGCGCTATCATTGATGAGGTCTTTAAAGTCCTGTTGCTGGGAAAGTTGTTGGAAGGCCACAATATGACATTGTATGGATGGCAATTATCTAATTAATTAATTAATTACAAACAAAATATATACCTTATTGTAAGGCCACGCCACCAGCCGTCCAGCTCACCGGTCTACTAAGACCCGGACCGCACTCTTGTCATTATTCAATAATCAGTTGCATCTGTTGTTCATTCCCACTGGGTGGTAGCGGTGGAGTATATAAGTCTGAGCTTCACTCAGCATTTCTGTGAAGTTTCGTAACGTCACGCTTGAACGGTGTTGTTAGTCTTGTGTAGATATATTTCCGTAATCCCGTATTTAAACTCTAAACTCTAATCTAAGTGCTGTTATTGTTTAACGCAGCACTTTATCATTTTCCAAAGGAACATCGCTTCCTCTTTGTGTTGTTGTTTGTAATACTTAGTAACTTGCCATCGCCAGTTCCTGTATTACTATTGCGCTTGGAACCTCTGTTCCTTTTTGTTTTGAACTGCATCGCCTGTGCCCACTGCCCTGCGGTTAGGCGTAATAAAACTAGCAAAGTCCATCCTTGCACCTGAGTCCAGTCCTCAACTTCCTGTCCTCTGTGCAGTTGCACAGTGCATGAAGACTTCACCAAAAGATGGACTCAGCAGGGATTCCCTTGCCACATGAGGTGGGAGAGTTCACTGCCCAGCCTCCTGACCTCTACCAGCAGGTGGCTGAACAGCAAAGGGAGATCGCCCATCTGGGGGCCGCCCCGGATGAGTTGGTTGGGGGACCCGTGAACAATCCCTTCCCTGTGCACCGCCACCAGCGCCTCCCTCCGTCTCTCCTGCAGAACTGCAGGCTCCCTCAGTTGTTTCCCGGGGTGATTCGCCAGTGCGCCTCCCTGAGTGCTATGATGGCAGGCCCACTGCATGCAAAGGTTTCATCCTTCACTGCTTGCTGTACTTTACCCACCATCTGGCTCTGAGCGAGGCTGAGAAGATCGCAGGAGTGGTGACCCACCTCACGGGAAGAGCGCTTGACTGGGCGACAGCTGTCTGGGAGAAATCACGCTTAACACCGATGCTGATTTCCTCCAGCAGTTTTGTCTGGTCTTTGACCACCCCAAGAAGAAGGCTGGGGACCAGCTGCTGGAGCTGAGCCAAGGCAGTAACACCGCTGCGGACTATGCCCTCAAGTTCCACACCTTGGCAGAAGCCAGCAGCTGGAATGAGCCTGTACCCCTGGCCATCTTCAGGAAGTGGCTGAGTCCAGAACTATGCGCAGAGATGGCCTGCAGGGACCTAGAGATGTCCCTGCCATCCTACATCAGTGCGGCCATCTGCCTGGACCAGCTCCTGCAGGAGAGGCGGTGGGCCCAGCCCAGAGGCCCCACCCAGCTGCATACTGCGGGACCGGAGCCAATGGAGCTGAGGCACTTCCAACCACCAGAGCGTCGCCCCTGGAAGAAGACCAGCCCCTGCACCCAAAGTCAAGAAGGAGGAAGAGTGCCTCCCAAGGTAAAGGTGTCACCTACAGCTATTACTGGTCACCAGTTTCTTTAGCCTGGAATGGTGTGATCCTCCACACAGAGGCCCTGATTGACTCCAGTGCTGTGGACAAATTTGTCTCCGACCGGCTGGTGTGACGACTCAGTGCCTTGGGGTACCAGCTCCAGACTCCCCTCACAGTGGCACCCATAGATGGGAAGCCTCTGAGCAAGAGCAGCGTGACTCACCAGACAGCACCGATCTCTCTTTCTGTCCAAGAGCACCATCTGGAGGAACTTCTGCTGCTGATCCTCAACTACTCAAGACACACACTCATCCCCGGACTCCCATGGTTCATACTACACAATCCCACCATCTCCTGGCACACAAGACATCTTTATTTCCCGTCACCCTTCCGCCAACGGCACTGCGGCCCCCTTTCCATTGCCTCTATGACAGTTGACAGTCCTGACCAGGGAAACCAGCCTGAGATTCCTGAAGAATACTGTGACTTGCAAGCGGTGTGTAGTAAAACCAAAGCAACCCAGTGACCTCCGCATTGTCTGTGGGATTGTGCAATTGAGCTCCTGTTCGGCACTTCACCCCCCACCCCCTATCGGTGGCTGAAACTCAAGCCATGGAGCAGTATGTACAAGAAGACCTGCAGCAGGGCTTCATTCACCCTTCCACTTCACCAACGTCTGCAAGTTTCGTCTTCATTCAGAAGAATGATGGAGATCTCTGCCCTGCATAGACTACAGAGGCCTTAATGACGTCACGGTGAAACACCCACTCCTACAGTGGGTATATCCACACCCCCTGGTCCCCAACACAGCGGAGCAGCTGTGGGTGCTACAATTTTCACAAAGCTCGACCTCTGCAGCACCTATAATTTGATCCGTACCAGGGAAGGAGACGAGTGGCAGACAGCCTTTAGCACCACCTCCGGGTACTACGAGTACTGCATCATGCTATACAGCCTCGTTAACCCACCCTTCATGTTCCAGTCCTTCATTAATGACGTACTACGTCAGATGCTGGGCAGATTCATTATCGCCTACTTTGACAACATCCTCAGCTACTCCTGTACTTATGACGAACATGTGAAACACTTGAAGAGAGTACTAAAACGCCTACTATAACATCATTTCTATGTCAAAACAGAGAAGTTTGTCTTCCACCAATCCACCGTCTCCTTCCTTGGCTATGTGATTGGACCAGAGGGAGTGGTTATGGAAAAAAAGTGGAGGCAGAAGCGGAATGGGTAATCCCACAAACAATAAAGGAACGCTGGTGCTTCATGGGATTCGCAAACTTCTATCGTCACTTCATAAAAAACTTCAGTGCAGTTGACCATCCCCTGACGCGGCTGTTCAAGGGGAAACCCAAGAACCTGGGATGGAATCCGGAAGCTCAACACGCCTTCAACACACTTAAAAATCTGTTCATTTCTGCGCCTATTTTCAAATTACTGGATTCAGACAAGCCCTTCATTGTGGAAGTTGACGCTTCCAATGCAGGTGTGGGAGCTATCCTGTCACAGCAACATGAGACACCAGAGAAGCTGTATCCTCGCCCTTATTTCTCACACAAGCTCACCTCTGCAAAGGCCTACTATGACGTCGGAAACTGGGAGCTGTTGGCAATGAAGCTAGTGCTTGAGGAGTGGAGACACAAGCTTGATAGGGCATGTCATCCATTCCTCGTCTTAACTGATCATTGCAAGTACCTGCGAAAGGCATGACGCTTGAATCCAAGGCAGGCCAGGTGGGCACTTCTCTTTAGTCATTTTAATTTTTCAGTAGCCTATCGCCCAGGCTCAATGAATATCAAAGCAGACACACATCCTGAAGATACAAGACAAAGAGGGATCTGGAAGCCGCAGAGTAGATTCTGCCCTCCTCCTGCATCTTTGCCCCGATGAAAGGGCAGTTAGACTGGGAAATGGCAAAGGAGACCAGGAGGAATCCCACTACTACCTCGGTGCCAGTGGGGAAAACGTTCGTTCCCACTAAACTTCGCGGGACGAGTGATTCTGTGGGCCGATACATCCCTGTTAGCAGGACATCCTGGAGTTAAGAAAACAGCCTACATTATCAGTCGGAAGTATTGGTGGCCCCATCTTGCCTCTGATGTGGAGGCGGCCGTGAGCTCTTGCGCAATTTGTACTATGTCCAAAAAGCCCCGACAACTGCCTGCATGCAAACTCAATCCACTACCTGTCCCATTTTCATCCATTCTCCTATCTTGCAGTGGTTTTGTAACTGATCTACCCCCATCAGAAGGTAACACCTGCATCCTAGCGATAATCGATAGGTTTTTAAAATTCTGTAAATTTTATTTGAGCAGGTATTTCGCAACTTTGGCCAACCAGAGAACATTGTCTCCAACTGTAGGCCTCAATTCACATCCAGAGTGTGGAGGGCGTTCTTCAGGAAACTGGGAGCCACTGTTAGCCTCACCTCGGAATACCACCCTGAAGCTAATGGGCAGGCGGAGAGAGCCATCCAAGACCTGGGGAGGTTCCGCCAAGCCTACTGCCATCAGCGCTAGTGGGAGTGGTTCAAATATTTGCCCTGAGCGGAGTACGTCTAGAACTCTCTGAAGAGCACCTCCACTGGACTCACTCCTTTCCAGCGCGTGCTCAGACGGCAACCTCCCCTGTGCCTGTGGGACCAGAGCCTGACACAAGTCCCGGAGGTGGATGCCTGGTTCAAGGAGGTGGAGAGGATTTGGGAGACTACCAACTTCCACATTCGAAGAGCTCTCCACCACCAGAAGATCCAGTTGGACAGAAGACTTCGGGACTCCCCCTAATGCCAGCCGGGGGACCGAGTCCGACTCTAGACGAGGGACCTGCGCCTCCGCCTGCCCTGTCGTAATTGAGCCCACGATTCATTGGACCTTTCTGTGTCCTCCGGAAGGTCAATGATTCTGCATATTCCATACAATTGCCATCTAACTACCACATTAACAATACATTTCACACCTCTCTGCTTAAGCCGGTGATTGCTGGACCCCTGGCGGAGGCTACCCCCCCGAAGACTCTCCCCCTGTCCTGGAGGTAGAAGGAGGCCCAGCCTACCGGGTTCGCAGCCTGCTCCAATCCAGCCGAAGAGCAGGCAAACTACAGTACTTGGTAGACTAGGAAGGTTATGATCCAGAGGAGAGGAGCTTGGTGGATCGCGATGCCATTTTGGATCCACAGCTCCTGGCTGACTTCCACTAAGCCCACGCGGACCAGCCCACTCTGTGCCCCAGAGGGCACCCTCCTAGCCGAAGATCAGGCACTCCTGGAGTCGTGCCTCAGGATGGGGGTACTGTAAGACCACGCCTCCAGCTGTCCAGCTCACCATTGGACTCAGACCTGGACCGCACTCATGTTATCATTCAATAATCACTTGCATCTGTTGTTCACTCCCACTGGGTGGTGGCAGTGGAGTATATAAGTCTGAGCTTCACTAACAAGCCTATCAAAAAAAAAACAGCCAATCTGTAACAAAAGTTTTTCAGATGTCTATTTTTTTTCAAATAACCAGCAATGCAAGATCTAAAACCTGTGTCCAAATGGTTAGTTCCTGTTGTGCTGTTGGCTGTGAAAACTGTGCAGACTGTGCAGACACTGTTACTTTTATTCTCTCTAAAACCGTAGTTTTACAGATATTTATGGATAAATATTTGAGTTTTTTAAATATCATTTTTCCTGATTTTGATCATCTTGGTTATATCCTGAAAGCTTTCACTTATAAGTATGTCCTTATTTGAAAAAGTTCCCTATTGCAACCTTATTATTACCTCCGCCAACAAAGTGTGGCAGGAGGTTATGTGAGTGGTGCCGAAAGTCTGTATGCATGTCTGTTTGTTTGAGAACAAGATAACTCAAAAAGTAATAAATGGATATCGCTAAAATTTTGTGGGTGGGTCGCTATTACATCAGGGATGGACCCAATTGATTTTGATCGCGATCAGTCAGATAATATGGCCGCCATGGCAGCCATATTGAAATCCTATGACACGCGATAACTGAACTTTGCTCCCACTCAGCAAGATTTGGACTGTGCTGCCATGGTGGAGGTTTGCACTCTAGGAGTGCCTCTAGGTATTTTTTTTAGATTATTTATTTCTGAACAGGGGTGTTTACTACGTTAACGAGGCGTTCTGAATCCGTGTATCATTCATTCATTCGTTTTTCAAAATAAAACTAAAAACAAAAAAAGACTTCTTTTCTCAGTATTCGTTTCGTTTCCAAACCAAAAACGAAAAAACGGATAACGACTCGTTTTTCCGATTTCCGATTTTGTGCACAAATGAAAAATGGAAAAAAACGGGTAATGAGCGTTTCATCCCATTTCGAAATTTACAACTCTCTTTAAGTTGCGTGCCCTGGAAGTGAACTTGACAAGATGGAAAGAGACCTCAGCAGTCTTCCCCTCTTCTACCCTGCGACCAGAGTTAAATAAATAAATCATATAAACAAATCAAATAGCCTGTCGTGCTGTACATAATTTACGAAGAATAATGAGTGAATGAATAAATGAACTGAATTAATTTTGTTTGCGCCAAGAAAACTTAGACAGAACTAATGTGGAATCACAATGAAATACAATTGAAATAAGATTTGTACAGTTTCGCAATTTTTGTGATCACTGGTTTCCACGGTGGTTTTTATGGCTTGAGTTCGTACGTGCGAGTGGTTTTTTTAAAAATAATATATATATACGTTCTGGTCCGATCCATGACCCGTCTGAGCAGATGTTGATGCCAGCGGACATGGAGCTGCTCTATGCCCACACAGAAAGAACCTATATAAACATATAGGTTTTAATATAGGGCCAGATATAGGTTTCGCATATATGCGACATACATAAAATTGGCCGTTTTCATATATTATAGGTACATATAGGTACGTATATGTACCTATATGCACCTATATGTACATATATGTACCTATGATATATGAAAACGGCGACTTAAAAGTTCCATGTTTTTTTTTTACTTTAGCATTTCCAATCCCACCCGAATCTGGGATGTCCAATTTGGGAACTGTGTACAAGTTCTTAGGCTTATTTGCACATGCGGCCACCTGCTGACAATTCAGAAGAGAGTACACAGATCGTGACTGTTAGCAATTACTTACAGTGCATTCGCTGGGCAAAACTTGGCAATTTCAGAACGAGGGTGGAGAGAAGACACAATTGTGGCTTATTAGAATCTTATACATGAGCACCCGTCTAGCCAACAGGACGCACCTAGGGGAACTCTAATCTACAGAACCCTTCCCAGCAGGCCCTTTGCAATTTGCATCCCTGTAGTGCATTGGCCAATTGCGCGCTACTTCTGAAAAGAGCTTCCGACCACTGCTGGTTGATACAAGGCGGAGATTAAAACCTATATGTTTATATAGGTTCTTTCCGTGTGGGAATTTAAGAATCCTTGTCCTTTCATCCCTGTAGGAAAAAGTCTTGGACCTTTACAATAATAATACATTTTATTTAAAAGCGCCTTTCTAAACACTCAAGGACACTTTACAAAGTAATTAAAAAGACAATTAAAATCACAATTAAAATAAATAAAACAGCAGACAAGAGTGAACAAAGTTAAAATGGATGTGGGAAATTAAAGGGAATATGCAATTTGGAACAGATGGGTTTTGAATCGAGATTTGAAGTGAGGTAGAGAGTCAATGTTTCTGAGGTCCGATGGGAGAGAGTTCCAGAGTTTTGGAGCAGAGCGACTGAAGGCCCTGCTCCCCATGGTGCTGAGCCGGGCGGAGGGCACAGAGAGGTGGAGGGAGGAGGACGACCTAAGGGAGCGAGAGGGGGTGGCAATGCTGAGGAGACCAGACAGGTGGGGGGGCGAGATTGTGAATGGCCTTGAAAGTATGCAGAAGGATTTTGAAGTGGATTCTGAATTTGACCGGGAGCCAGTGAAGCTGCTGTAGGATGGGGGTGATATGGTGAAAGGAGGGGGTTCTGGAGATGATGCGGGCTGCGGAGTTTGGACCAGTTGAAGCTTGTGGAGGGATTTGTGAGGGGCACCAAAGAGGAGCGAATTACAATAATCAATACGGGAGGTGACGAGGCTGTGGACCAGGATAGCAGTAGTGTGAGGTTTGAGGGAGGGGCGGAGACGATTAATGTTGCGTAGGTGGAAATATGCAGACCGGGTTATGTTATTGATGTGAGAGTGGAAGGACAGTGAGCTGTCGAGGATGACACCCAGACTCTTGACCTGAGGGGAGGGGGACACAATGAAGCTGTCTATAGTGAGGGAGAAACTGTTAGTTTTGGATAAAGTGGATTTGGTTCCGACCAGGAGGAGTTCTGTTTTATCAGAGTTGAGTTTGAGGAAGTTGGAGGTGAACCAGGATTTAATTTCTGAGAGGCAGTGGGTGAGGGAGGAGAGTGGGAGGGAGGCGTCGGGTTTACTGGATAGGTAGAGCTGGGTGTCATCCGCGAAGCAGTGAAAGTGGATACCAAATTTACGGAATATATTGCCAAGTGGGAGGAGATAGATGATGAAGAGGAGGGGCCCCAGGACAGAGCCCTGGGGCACACCTGAAGTGACGGGGGAGGGGTGAGAAGTGAAGGATTTGAGTTGCATGAACTGAGTGCGACCTGTGAGGTAAGAGTAAAACCAGTGAAGGGGGGTGTGAGTGATGCCTATGGAGGGGAGCCTATTGAGGAGGATGGGGTGAGAAATAGTGTCGAAGGCCGCACTCAGATCGAGGAGGATGAGTATGGAGATCAAACCGGAGTCAGCTGCCATGAGGAGGTTGTTGATGATCTTGATGAGGGATGTTTCTGTGGGGACGGAAACCAGACTGGAATTGTTCGTAAAAGCTGTTATGGGTGAGATGGGAGTGGAGTTGAGAGGCAACAGTTTTTTCTAGGATTTTGGAGATGAAGGGGAGGTGGGAAATGGGGCGGAGGTTATTGAAATCGTTGGGGTCTGAACCAGGTTTTTTCAGGATGGGACTGACGGCTGCAGTTTTGAAAGGGGTGGGAACAATTCCAGCGGACAGTGAGGAGTGGATAATGGCTGAAATGAAGGGGAGCAGAGAGGGGAGGCAGGATTTGACCAGGAGAGTGGGGAGGGGATCTAATTGGCAGGAAGAAGGCTTGGACTTGCTGATGAGGTTGGAGATAACTGAGGGGTGAGGGAGTTCAAAGGTGGAGAATGGTTGACAAGGTGGGAGAAGTTCAGAGGAGGGGAGTGGTGAGGAAGAGGAGCCCAGGTGCGAGTGGATTTTATTGATCTTGTCATTGAAAAACCGGAGGAGGGAGTTACAGGTGTCCGAGGAGTACATGTGGGGGGGTAGGGAGTCAGGGGGTTGGATGATTCTGTTGTATACGGAGAAGAGAGTCTTGGAGTTGATGGCAGAAAAGCAGATGAGTCCAGAGTAATATTGTGATTTGGCGTGAGAAATGGAGTCCTTATATAGAGATAACTGAGCTATTTAGATATCTTTGTGGATAGTGAGACCTGTTTTTCTGTAAAGTCTTTCAAGCTGTCGATTTTTGGATTTCATGGAGCGGAGATGGGGTGTGAACCAGGGGGCAGACCGAGTGAAGAAGACAGAGCAGGATTTGACAGGAGCGAGTGAGTTGAGAATGTTGGAGAGTCCATTATTGTACTGGGTGACAAGATCATCGGGGGTGGAAGAGGAGTCTGGAGTCAGGGTGGTGATGCAGGAGGAAAGAGAGTCCAAATTAATGTTCTTAATATTGCGGTATGAAATGATACGGGGGGGTTTGGAGATGGAGAGATGGAGGGTGACTTTAGTTGCGAAACAAGCATCTCAAATAAAAGACAAGTGTCTGTTCATTAAAACTGTGAACAGAAATGTAGACTTTGTCTTCAAATTCATTAACCACAGTGAAATGCTCAAATAGATGTGGGGATGAAAATGACTTTTGAATGGCATGATTACTTGAATGTATGTTCTTCTGTGTACTTTTATTTTGTTATATTTGTTTTATTTTGCTACATTTAGACTAAGGATCTCTGAGCCATATTCATCTAGAAACTGCATTACAGACAAGATAGAAAACATTGCATTTGGTAGATGTAACAGTGTAGTGTATAACCTTTCAGTGGATGTGTATGAGCTGTAATGATGTGAATCCAATTTTATCTAATGTGGTGAATCTGGCAGTGACTTAAACTTGAAAAAATGCTTAATTGATGAAATAAACATAATCAAACCATTTTGTTTTTATACAAT
Organism: Gymnothorax javanicus; assembly: GCA_029692085.1. Taxonomy (NCBI): domain Eukaryota; kingdom Metazoa; phylum Chordata; class Actinopteri; order Anguilliformes; family Muraenidae; genus Gymnothorax; species Gymnothorax javanicus. The sequence goes on from CM056201.1 coordinate 9,616,827, forward strand.
TCCTTCTCTTCCACAATACACAACTCAATCTTCATAGAATGGAAATAAGTATGGTCAAGAAAGAATTGATGACCTTGTTATTGTTAATGTTTCAGGAAAAAAATGTAACAAATAGTATTAGATATTTGCGTTGATATCATAGCTTTTTGTCTCCTCTCACTTGCCATAGTTAATAATGACTGGTTTACACATAACATGCCGTTGTCACATGTCAACATGTATTAAGGATCATATGTGATGCCAATTTCACATGTTCACATGCAATTAATAAGTTATTGCGTGAAATTCTTGTTATTTCTGTAAGGGACTTTGAACTAATATGCAGATATTACCTTGAGAATAAAAATATGAGCTAGGCATCATGTATGACAGTTGCAAAAGGGAGATATGAGCTATACAATAGGTATGACAAACAGAACCTGCCACTGGGGATATGAGCTATATAGGAGACCTATATGCCCTCTATAAGCACATATATGTACCTAAATTTGGCCTATATGCGGCATATATGCGGCATATTGGTTGTATATATGCGGCATATATGTTCATATAGATTCTTTCCATGTGGGTGTATGTACGCAGTTACACTATTCTCTCACTAGACGGCAAACCCGAATCAGTTATTGAATATTCACCAGCAAGCCGACCTTAAGAAAATTTAGTCAGTGTTCTATTCGCTGAGAAGTGAAATTCCGTGACAGAAATTTACTTATGCCTGAAAACCTGTTATAAAGGGTATTTTTATGTTCTTTCCAATGATGCAACTCTTCATGTCGAAATCCTGGCACAAGTATGTGAAAATTATGCCGAAAGGTGGGCATTTTACCATTGAACTCGAGGGTACCGACCGAGTTGAAAAACTACAGTATGAAGTCATAGAGCACCGGTTTCAGTAAAAAGCCATAAAAACTAATTTTACCATCAATGTAAATCATTCTGCAACAGTTTGAAACCCAGGCATCAAAAGGAACACGGTGTTAACCCCTTAAATGCTGAAAATTCTCTGTGTTTTTCGTTAGAGTAGAGACTATTATTTCAAACAGCTCATACACAAAAGCTATTAGAGATACAAAGTTGGACTTAAGGGAGGAATTATTAGAATTACTAGTCTTTCTGATGACAAAAACTGTTTTTGCTAATTTGCATTTGTGACGGCACAATATGAATTGCGCTTGCAAAGTTCAACCAAGTTTCAGTGGAATGGGGTCTCTTCTGACTTCACTGTCCTCAGTGATTTTTCTATGGCTCCTGCACCACAACTGTGTTCCAGGTAACATTTTCATATCCATGTAATATAAAGCAAAACAGTGACAAAAGGATCCTCACAGGAAGAAAAACAAGGAAGCCTGATATAAGGAAATTGTTGTTTAATTTATTTCTGATTCAAAATAAATTACTGTTGTTATGGGTTGCTAAATTGATCAATGCAAAGAGAAACAGTACCAGTCCAGTATCACTAGCAAGCAGCCATGTATATTTCATATTTTCATATTTCACTTCACTCCTCAGTATTTTCACACGAAACACAAGAACAGAGGTCAGTACACCTGACTGTACTCTTATGACACCTGCACTGATTTGTTGCACACCTGGATGTTGCACAGTGGCAGGATTCATGTTCCAGGAGGCCCTGTGGTGCCAAATCTCCAGTGTAGCACCTCGGAGCTATGATGTCATCACAAACCACCCATCCATGCCCAGCAGGATCAGAAATGTCCAAAATCTGACAGAGGGCCTGTCTGTTTAGATATATTTGGTAGTTTGTGCGGAGAATATGCTGCTGCAAAGACATAATTTTCACATACTTGTGCCGCGATTTCGACATGAAGAGTTGCACCATTGGAAAGAGCATCAAAAATACCCTTTAGAACAGGTTTTCAGGCATAAGTAAATTTCTGTCACGGAATTTCACTTCACAGCGAATAGAACACTGACTAAATATTCTTAAGGTCGGCTTGCTGGTGAATATTCAGTAACTGATCCGGGTGTGCCATCTAGTGAGAGAATAGTGTAACTGCGTGCATAAATAGAGCAGCTCCATGTCCGCTGGCATCAACATCTGCTCAGACCATGGAGGTAATATAATAGAACTGGAGAGAACGAGGAAGTCCCACCCCTATTACTTTCAATGGGAGATGCTAGGCTAGCTACTTCAGCCCAGGAAGTATGGAATTGACCGACGCCATCTATAAAAATGGCGTTCCATGGGTGCTTATTTCCGGCACCATTTCATAAGATTGCCAATCTGATTACACAGCACAAATGGCCAAGAAAATGTGTCGTCTGTTTGGATTGGCAAATGTGTTCGAGGGGTAATGACGAGCAACGCTGTTGATCTGGGACGCGCACGCACTCTACACTCATTGGCTGAACTGCTGCAGTCAGAGCAACAGCTGGACAACCAAACTGTGCATGAGCTGTCATCAAGCTCTAAGTAGCAGTTCTTATTTTACAGGCCCTCTTGAAAACATCGAACAGTTGCGTCAGACAAAGAGCAAAATAATGAAGGATTACCGAATACATTTTCTTTTGTTTTCGCTCTATTTGGCAAGAAAAAAAATGCGCACTTTTCAATTGGTGTCTCTGGAGCTCGCGGGTCTTTGGCCACAAAATTGCATCCTTGGGAAACGCGGAAGCAGGAAGCTAATATGCTAACTGGCTGAAGCAAAGATACTTCCTCGTTCTCTCTGGTTCTATTATATATCTCTATGGGTAGAAGAGGGGAAGACTGCTGAGGTCTCTTTCCAGTCTTGTCAAGTTCACTTCCAGGGCACGCAACTTAAAGAGAGTTGTAAATTTCGAAATGGGATGAAACGCTTGTTATCTGTTTTTTCCATTTTTCATTTGTGCACAAAATCGGAAATCTGAAAAACGATTCGTGATCAGTTTTTTTGTTTTTGGTTTGGAAACGAATACTGAGAAAACAAGTCTTTTTTTGTTTTTAATTTTTAGTTTTATTTTGAAAAAACGAATGAACGAATGATACACGGATTGTTCTGCTATGACTGGAAGCTGGCACCTCTATGATCATGGCGGAATGCACCAGAATAGAGAATGCATGGTCTAGTTTTTTATGTTCGTCATTGTTGACAGACACTCAGAGTAAGTTTTAAACAATAACTATGAATTATTAAGTGAAACACAGTATGGTACCGGTGTTTTCCGTGACTAATAATGGTTTTCTCTGCAGTTATGAACTGGCACCTTTTTTGCCAGTCATTTTAACTGTAATTTTACAATTAGTTTGTAACAGAGGTTCCGTGTATGTTAACTGTAAACCGCAGTTAAACGCACGCAGGACTCTATTTACTGTTAAAATAATGAGAAGACTACACGTTAATTTAACTGATAAATGCAGTCAATTTTTAACAGTGTGGAAAGTAATCTTTTCGTGCACCCTCCTTCCTTTTATGCATGTGGTAAGATGCAATTCTCACTTCATACAGTCCAGCAAAAATCAAGTTCACAATCACCTATGAAGCACACAAAACTAGCCAAACCACAAACCTCAACTAGTGTTGTGTTCCACGTCTTTGATTGGGATCTGAATTTACGTGGCGTAATGGGCCAAACTGTTTTTGGTTGGAGGAAAAGTAAAAATGTTTTTGAACACTATGTCAAGGAAACTTTGGGAAATTTAAAAAAACACACAAACATTAGATGTGACACAAACGGCTTACTTTTTTTTCTAATAAAAAAGCTAATTTTGACAAATTAGTCGAGCAAATGTTTTGACGGCCATTGGTCCCAATGGGCCCCCCTTGACCCAGGGCCCTGGACAACTGACCTGGTTCTCCCCTCCCTGCTGGCGGCCATGAGTACAGTATATACTGCAGCTTATTTCTTCAGTCTCATGCTGTCATTAAATGTTAGTAAAGATAAACATGACTGGAGCATCAGCCCCAGATACTCACTGTACTGCACCATCTCCAGCATCTTCTCCCAGACTCTGAACTTCAGGTTACCCAGGTGTTTGGCCACATCTATCAGAGCCCCTGAGAGCAGCTCTGGGTCCTGCAGTGAGCACTGGGCTCTGTAATGACAAGCAGGAGTCAGTCAGGCTCAGGAACTGAAGAGACTTAAACACACAAGATGGAATGAGCTGAGAGTCTACATACCTTTCCCTGATGCTCTTGTAGCTCTGAAAAACACACACAAATACAGCATCACTGTGCATATGTACACTGACTCAGTACAGACCATTACGAGAGCAGTGGTGACTGCAGAACTGGAAATGCTTGAGGTAGAAAACATCTCCTTAAACTGACGGTCGGTCAGAGCTGCTTCCATTCATTTTCCTGCATTAAACTGTACAAGTGTCTGATCTGAATGATTCACTGACAGGTAAATATAGTCTGTTTCTTTGTGCCATATTAGGGAGCTTTTACAATTAATTCACATTCAAGGCAAGTTTTTTTTTTTGACTACATTTATAAACAATGATAAACTGTATTAGATTTCATATTGACATTGCTAAAAATGACAAAATGTGCTATTTTAGATAATTGCCTTGATTAGGGTATTCTTTGAGTGTGAAAAACAACACTGCATTTTGTATAACGTCGAAATGTGAACAATTTTGTGCGTGAAGTTTTACCTGATTGAGTCTTTTCTAATTGAGGAGAGCTGACTACATCTGCTGGTCTTGAGTATTTTGTGTTTTAATTGTATTGTTAATCCAGGAAAATGAAGCAAAATAATCAGTTTACTGTGATGATCTCTGCCTCCTCAGTTTACAGCTCAGCTGCTGCTGATGACAGTTAGAGAGAAACAACAGGAGTGATGCTAATGAAAGTAAAGTAGATAAGAGCTCACAGGAGTGATGCTAATGAAAGTAAAGTAGATAAGAGCTCACAGGAGTGATGCTAATGAAAGTAAAGTAGATAAGAGCTCACAGGAGTGATGCTAATGAAAGTAAAGTAGATAAGAGCTCACAGGAGTGATGTTAATGAAAGTAAAGTAGATAAGAGCTCACAGGAGTGATGCTAATGAAAGTAAAGTAGATAAGAGCTCACAGGAGTGATGCTAATGAAAGTAAAGTAGATAAGAGCTCACAGGAGTGATGCTAATGAAAGTAAAAGTAGATAAGAGCTCACAGGAGTGATGCTAATGAAAGTAAAAGTAGATAAGAGCTCACAGGAGTGATGCTAATGAAAGTAAAAGTAGATAAGAGCTCACAGGGGATGTGATGCTAATGACAGTAAAGTAGATAAGAGCTGACAGGAGTGATGCTAATGAAAGTAAAATAGATAAGAGCTCACAGGAGTGATGCTAATGAAAGTAAAGTAGATAAGAGCTCACAGGAGTGATGCTAATGAAAGTAAAAAGTAGATAAGAGCTCACAGGAGTGATGCTAATGAAAGTAAAGTAGATAAGAGCTCACAGGAGTGATGCTAATGAAAGTAAAGTAGATAAGAGCTCACAGGAGTGATGCTAATGAAAGTAAAGTAGATAAGAGCTCACAGGAGAGATGCTAATGAAAGTAAAGTAGATAAGAGCTCACAGGAGTGATGCTAATGAAAGTAAAGCAGATAAGAGCTCACAGGAGTGATGCTTATGAAAGTAAAGAGCTCACAGGAGTGAAGGTGCTGTAATGTACAGCTCACTGCCTGATCACTGCGATGCATCGGTTTATGATGCAGGGCCAAACAGACCAGCAACTCTCAATCAACTGACTGCAAATCCAGATCAACAAAATGAGCGAAGTCAGATCTGTTGTGCCAGTGAAGTCATTTACGCATTCACACTGTCCTGATGCTGAAAATCACCTCTGATCCTCTGCATCACAGTAACAAACTGAGAATCTCAGTATTACTGGAGTAATCAGTATAAACTCACAACACTGTCAGTAAATGAAGCTCCTACCTTTATAAAGGAGGTATCTTCGGTCTCCATGCTCTTCTCTATAGCTGTGATTTTGTCTGTAAGGATGGAGACGTCTCTTGTGATGTGTTCTATCTTCTCCTCCATTATCTGACTCTTCATCCTCTCTTCCTCCTTCAGCACAGCGAGTCTGGCCTCCTCTTCCTCTCGCAGGAACTGATGAAGCTTCTCAAACTCGCCCTTTATCTGCCTCTCTGTGCTCTGGGCTTGGCTCTGTGATTCAAAAACAGCACTTTAAACCAGATAAGAGTAACTTATTTATTTATTGTTATTTATAAATGGCAGCCAGAGTGCTTGTTATTCACGTCGCTCACATTTTTGTGCTATTTGAAATAATTCCTAATCGCTTTACTCACCCTGATGTGTTCTGCTGTTTTCTTACACTCCTTTTCAACCTCAGTGAACCTCTTCAGTTTTTCTTTAATAACATTAAGTTGAAGATTTAGTTCCTCCTGCAATGATGTGAACCAATCATCACTGATTATCATAGATCACACAGCATCACCCGTTGCTGCAATTCCAGCGAAGTTCTGTGAAACGTTTGTGTGGGATCATGGGAAATGTAGTAGGGCAAATACACCAGCTAAAGACAGGTTGAATATAACGCAGTGTCAGGAGACATGGCAGTTTCATGGGTACGGCTGTCAATTTGAAGGGATTAGGATAAGGATTAGGGATTATGGTTAGGGTTACAGTTGGGTTAGGGGTCAGGGTTAGGGTTAGGTTAGGGCAGGGTTTGAAATTCGGACTGCCGTACCTCTCTACATTGAAATGCATTGGAAAACTGCCGTACCCGTAGCAACTGCCTAAATATAAAGTGCATTCTGTGAGTATTTGGGCAGCGACCAAGGTTTTGATTCCTGGCTCTGTGCTCCAGTACTTAAGATTGGAAAACAGTGAAAATGAGATTAAAGTAGGGGCTCTCAGCTCTAAATTGTGGAAATTTCTCAACTTTCTGTGAACCATGTAGGAATTACTGGCGTTTTTTAACTCTAGAACGCTATTGTTGGGAGATTTCCATCCATTCCATGGTTGTTGGGTGTGTTACACAAACAGAAGGTTAGTGTTCTTGGGTTAAGCATCACCGCCCACATATAGACTGTAGGGCACTAATGCCACATCATAACACTGCCTGCCTTCTCCATATTCCAATGCAACATATTGCCACTAGTGAAAGTATGGACAGTCCAGCGATTACAGTCGCATTAGGGGCCAAACCTCAGTCCGGCTCTTCGTATTATGGTCGCCCCATTATTGGCTCTCCTGGCTCTGCTTTGTAAGGCTCAGCATGTGTTCTACTTTGCAATCAATGATTCACAAGTGGGAGTTCAGCTTTATATTAAAGGGCCATTTCATAGTAATTGTGAAGTGGCATGAAAAAATTAAATGTCTGAATCTTACCAAAAAAAACAATTGGATGACTTAGATAGGTATCTGAACTTACTGGAAATAAGAAATTGAGTTGAAATTCTTGCTCCTTAATTATGCAAATTAGATTTTCTCGCGAATTCATGGGTCCAAAGCGCTGCGGACAGGACACACATTTTTTCATCATTTTCTCGTGGTGCGTTTCATTTTTGAAATTTTTTTCTTGCTGACAGGATATGTTTTATGTCCATGCAGACAATCCATCAGTGAGTTTTCTTTTTCAGATTGTGAAGTGATAAAATTTCCACTTCATGGGTGTCAAGTATCCTGTCCAACACAGGGTTGGAACAAAAAAGTTTATTTTTTTCCTACAATAATAAGCCTATAAACACCAAAGTTAGAATTCTCTTAGCCTAGGTAGTATAAAACAATATAACAAAAAGGTTTTTGAAAAATCTTAACACAGCTCATCAGAAACCACAACTCTTTTTTTGTCCTGTCCGCAACGTTTTACGTGTCGGACAGGACAAAAACGTTGCGGACAGGACAAGTTAATGTAGTGATAATGGATTTGGCTTTTAGTTGGTATGGATATTCCCCTTCTACTTAGAATAAAGGCTTTTAATGTATTTCAGGCTTTTAAATACTAGGAGGTTGTTTCTTATTTAACTAATATTGAGGCACTTTTAGAGGAAACAAATGCAAATATAGGTCTTTCTGATTGCATACAATAAAAGTCCTATAAACGAAGACAGAAAAAAAAGGGTATGAGTTTGCTGCAAGGATGGCTTGTCTTTCAATTCAATAACACAGATTTCAAGATTTTTATTATTGTTTGACATGTTTCAAGAGTATTGTTTTATTTCAGTTAACTTTCTAGGAATTTGAATGGGTGTTTTCATGGCGCTGGCAGGGCAGCTTGGTGTTGAATCTGGATTCCCTGTCTCATTTCATTAGGCACTCCTACTCATTTGAGCAATTAGTGTTTGACATGTTTGTGAGCCCTTTTCTTCCAAATCATTTACTAAAATGCAATTGCAATTAACTGCTCTTTGGACATCAGATTCTTAATTATGCCCTATGACTCCCAAGAATTAATTGTTATCTTATTATAACCTGGCAGCTTTGCTCAATTGAATCAATTGTTTTTTTGAGTAATGGAGTCTTAATTAACCAGGCATATTTGCTCATTTGAGTGGACTGTTGTTTGATTAATTTCCAGACACTTTGAGTTTAAAATGACTGTTTGACAGGAATCATATTTTGAACTTTGTCTGGACTGCTTATATATCCTTCTAGAATTTTCTGAGAATGTACCATCAGGTTGATGGTGAGGTGGTGGTGGTGTTGGGGGGTCTGCTGAAATCTTTGATATCCTCTCAAACATGTCAACTGTTTTATATAATGCAGCTTTATGTTCTAAATATGTAAATAATGCAATATAATACATTTTATAAAGGAAGTAAATGTGTGTTCTTGCTCATTTTTAATCCAAGTTAAAAAGTGTCCTGTCCGACACATCCTGTCTGCAACGCTCATCCCATTGGAGTAAGTTCCCCCCCTCGGCTCACTGTTTGAGTGACAAATTCATAATTTCTTCTGAAACCTCCCTAAAATGTAGAGGAACAAAATTACCTGGCTTTGGATTATAAAACTCCAGTGGATGGACAGAACTTTTCACTTCCCTCCGAGGAAAAAAAATCCACTTCACTTTTTGTCCTGTCCGCAACGCAACTTCCAGCCACATTTTGAAAATGAAAATGAAATTCAAAACATTTGATTTTTTTATCAAATAAGATACTTGGGTAGTACTTGCCTCTCACCAGTTAAAACTTTTCAATTATTCCCAGGAATAATTTTTATTAACGAAAAAAGCCTGTGAATGTCCTGTCCGCAACAAAATAAATACCGTGAAATGGCCCGAAACCTGATCAAGCCAAACTCAACTCTTTTGTGGTTTGTTTCTTTATGTTCTTTTTTTTCCAGTAACAATAATTCTTAGCATTTTATAACAAAGTTACATGCTTATTCTACACACGTTTGGATAAATATTAATGAAATTAACAATGTTCTTATTTTCTTTGATATGTTTCTTACATACAGACAGGCAAATGTGTCAGGGTGATTGCTGGGTAATGTGTTGTCTAGTGTCAAGTCTCCATTTGATTTGATTGTGTGACTAGATGTTAACCTGAACAGCTGATGGTTTAAGCGCAAAATCTAAAGATCAGTCTGACTAGTGAATTTGCAGACTCTGGAGCAGAACTCAGGAGCAGCTCAGGAACTGTCATCCAATTTAAACATAAAGGCGGCAGTCAAAAAAGAAAAGAAAAGAGAGAACAGGAGGATAAGGTAGCAAAGCTACAAAAACTAAGTTCATTTGGTTTTTTTACAAGCAGTGGCCAGCCCACGGACGCCCTTCCTCCCCCCCCACCAAACAGCAATGCAGCCGGCAGGTAGCAGATCAAGCTGGGTATTGGCTAATCTAACGTTTGACCTAAATAATGATAACGTTCAGCTATTGTATAAATCTCAAGACAATATTGTTGAGTTGAATATTTTGGACATTGTCAGGGATTTTGCACAGCGCAAAGCTCGCCGAATGCCATTCAAATACACTGAACAAAAATATAAACGACCCGTGTCAAATATTAACGCCACATGGAGTTAACAACTCTAAGTGAGCATATGCTGACTTTGCTTGTACAATAGGGATATTTCTCTTGATTTGTGTACCATTTTTTAATCCATCTCTCTGTCAGTGAGCATTTGCTCAGTGATGCAGTGATTTCACTCAGTACATGGGTGTGGCATTTCCAGATGGTGATCAGACAGAATGAGCAGTACCCAGACACTCCTTATACTGGGAACAATAAAAGGCCACCCCAAAATGTCAAATTTTGTCAAAAGTCATCATGCCTCGGATGTCTCAGGTCATGCGGGAATGTGCCATTGGCATGCTGGATGCAGGGATGCCCACCAGAGCGGTCTGCATGCAGTTCCTTGAAGCAGAGCACATTCCAGTTCTGGACTGGCCTGCGTATTCGCCGGACATGTCGCCCATAGAGCATCTTTGGGATGTTCTGGATCGGCGTGTGTCATGACTGTGTTCCAGTTCCGGATAATGTCGCCAGCTCCGTGTGGCCCTCGGGAAGAATGGAATAACGTTCCACAGGCCACGATAGACAACCTGATCAACTCCATGCGAAGGAGATGTGTTGCTCTGAGAGACGCAAATGATGGACACACATCATTGAACATTCAATTTCTTCAACCTGACCCCCAACGTTTTCAAAGGATTGTCACTCCTTTGCAGATGCCATTTTCAAGATGTAATGGACGGTGATCTGAAGATTAGTCATTAACAAAAATTATTTTGATTCGCTTCATATATTGCATAACCCTAATGTTAATAAAAACTCAAAAAATTTTACATGGGGCGTTTATATTCTTGTTCAGTGTAGGTGAGTAGGCCCATTAGCGACTTTTCGGTTAGTCCAGAGTCGATTCTTATATACACTACCGGTCAAACGTTTTAGAACACCCTAATTTTTCCAGTTTTTTACGGAAAATTTTGTAGTTTAATGTTTCATTGTACTCTGAAATTAAAGCATCGAACAAATAAACAATGAAGTTAAAAAATCATGGAATCAATTTATAAACCAAAATGTATTCTAAACTTCCGACTCATCAAAGTAGCCACCTTTGGCAGATATAACGGCTGAACACACTCATGGCGTTCTTTCTATAATGGAAATCAAATATTCTCCAGAAAGTTTTTCCCGACTCTGTTGCAGAAGTTCCCATAAATGTGTGGCACTTGTAGGTTGCTTTGCTTTCACTCTTCTGTCCAGTTCATCCAAAACCATCTCGACGGGGTTTAAGTCTGGAGACTGTGCTGGCTACTCCATGTTTTTAAGCTTACCATCTTGCTCTTTTTTCCTAAGGTAGTTCTGGCAGAGCTTGGACTTATGTTTTGGGTCATTATACCACTGTAGGATGAACCCCTGACTAACTAGGCACATACCAGAGGGTACTGCATGGTGCTGCAGATTGCTGTGGCAGCCATTTTGGTTCAGACAGAGGGGGTTGAAGCAATCAAGAAAAGTTGGTACACCTGTAGGAATCGGTAGAACCAATTTTCAGGGCTTGATCAACCTCCAATGCTGCAGAAATGCTTGTTCCCTGAAAAAGGCCTTTTTGTATAATTCTGAAATTTACATTATTTTTCTACTTTTGGGTAACTACCTTTTTTTAACCTCAGGCAATTCACCACTTACCATTGTACAATTTGAAGCTATTCCTTGGACTTGAACTGCTTGAATTTCAATTTAAAAAACTGGAAAAATAGGGGTGTTCAAAAAATTTTTGACCGGTATATATAATATATATACACTATATTGCCAAAAGTATTCACTTGTCTGCCTTCACACGCATATGAAGATGAGTGACAGCCCATTCTTAAACCATAGGATTTACTATGATATCGTCCCATCCTTTGCAGCTATAACAGCTTCAACTCTTCTAGGAAGGCTTTCCACATTTAGAACGCATATCTGTCAACTCTCACTCATTCAGTGTGAGTTTAAGTGGCATATTTATGTTCCTCCGCTGTAGTCAAAAATTATTCAATCAGCGCATTGGCCGGGGTGTCCAATCTTATCCGTAAAGGGCCAGTATGGGTGCAGGTTTTTGTCCTAGCCAGCAGTGCTACTGCACCTGATTCCACTAATTAACTAATCAGGGGTTTCAATCAGGACCTTGGTGGGTAGAATCAGGTGTGTTAGTGTTGGGCTCTAACAAAAACCAGCACCCACACCGGCGCTTTCTGGATAAGATTGGACACCCCTGGCATAGGCTATATAAGAGATTCTCGTGCGAAATTGAAGTCCTTGTGCATGGAGGGGTTGGAAGCAGTGGAACTGCATAAAGACGTTTCAAATGATCTAATTTCATTTAAACGATCGTGGAATACATGCATTGCTTCCAACCGCTGAGTAAAGAATAGCGCGAGAAGAACAGAGTCGTAATCGATATGCGTTATAAATGAAAACTGGCCACACCTGATAATGTTGAGAGTTATCGGAGTTTCTGTAATGGTACTTTAAATGAATGATTGAAAACAGGTCATGACCAATCATTAATTTTAAGGGATTGTTTTGAGTCTCCCCAGTTGCCAGTTCACGAGCCGCCACTGATATATGTATATATATATATATATATATATATATACAGTGCTGTGAAAAAGTATTTGCCCCCTTCCTGATTTCTTACTTTTTTGCATATTTTTCATACTTAAATGTTTCAGATCATCAAACAAATTTTAATATAAGAAAAAGATAACCAGAGTAAATACAAAATGCAGTTTTTAAATGATAATTTCATTTATTAAGGCGAAAAAGCTATCCAAACCTACCTGGCCCTATATAAAAAAGTAACTGCCCCCCCTTCTAAAATCATGAATTAACTGTGATTAACCACATTTTTTGAGTCCAGTTTCACTAGCCACACTCACGCCTGATTACTGCCAGACCTGTTGAATCAAGAAATCACTTCAATAGAACCTGTTTGACAAAGTGAAGTAGGCTAAAAGATCTCAAAAAGCAACATGTCATGCCGCGAACGAAAGTAATTGAAGAACAGATGAGAAACAAAGAAATTGACATCTATCAGTCTGGAAAGGGTTGCAAGGCCATTTCTATGGTGGTACGTCTATGGATCCTTCACTTACCTATCGAATTCAAGCCAATTTCGACTCTTAGTTTGGCCACCAGGGGGCGTATTGTGAAAAATGAAAAATGAAAAATGCCCACGCCAAGGTTATTTATATCAGCACTTGGCTTCATTACATATATTATTTCTGCAATCAGAATCCAACTAACACCCAATTCAATTTACATACGCAGCCGAGGGGTCTTAAGTGCAATTAGCACGGTAGCCTCTCTCTCACTCTCTCTCTCTCTCCTGCTATTATCACATTTCGGAAAGTGACCTTGAGCAAATTATTCGATATCCTGTAAAAATTATTCAAAGCACAGCTTCATGGTACGCACTAGGGCCCGTCGTAATCGCTTTCACTGGGGCCCTTCATGATGAACTTACGCCACTGCATATTGCATTATATCTTTAATCAATCAATCAATCAATCAATAACCTTTATTGCAGAGAAATCCCACTGAGACCGAGGTCTCTTTTGCAGGGGAGCCCTGAATACAACCAATTACGACGATAGGTTAAAGACAAACAGCACAGATAAAAATACACTAAATTCACATACAACAATTCCAAATTAAAGGAATTACAAGTTTTAAAATAGAACTTAAAAATAATAAAAATAAATTTAAAAAATAAATAAATAAGAACATAGGACAGAGAAAAACGATGTGCAAATCCTACCTTAAACTAAAAGCAAGTACATCTGGCCTCCAAAAGTAATATATCCAACACTAATTTTTTGAAGGACAGAAGGGGATAAGGCAATCTAGCTTCAAAGTATCCTGGAAATTATTCCACATGCAAGGTGCGAATGCACTAAAAGAGGTTCCGCCCAAATTTGTTCCAGTCCTGGGAGCCTCTAACAAAATCCACTCTTGTGATCTGGTATGCTGACTTCTAATTTGGATGGATGAGAGCTCAGTAAGATTTGAAGGAAGTTTGCTGAGCAAAGCTTTATAAATAAATAAAATACAATGTAACCTCCTTCTAAAATGAAGGGAAAACCACCCTACAGAATTATATAAAGCACAGTGATGAGTTCTAAAACCATCACCTGTGATGAAGCACAATGCGCTGTGATAAATTGCGTCCAAAGGTCTTAAGGTACTATTAGAGGCATCTCCGTAGTCAAAAATGGGTAATATTGTCGCCTGGACAATCCTCTTCCTATTGTTTAAAGAAAAACAGGACCTGCTCCTGTAAAGAAACCTGTAAAGAACTCATTCTAAGTTTTTTGGACAGGTTGGACACAGGCGTCTTAAAAGAAAAGTCATGATCCAACCAGATACCCGGATATTTGTAGGACTAAACCTGCTCAATTCAAGCACCAGTCGCTGAGAAAATGGAGTCACCTGGCATAATTGCATTCTGTGTAGGAAAGATCATGAACTTTGTTTTATCAGTATTTAAAACCGATGTAAGATCAGCTAGAGCATGCTGTATAACGTTAAAAGCAGATTGTAAATATGTGAGGGCCTGGAGGCAAGTTGGAGCAGAGGAATAAAGCACTGTGATATTTGCATAAAAATGAACCTTGCAATTTGTTACATTACGAGCAATGTCATTTATATAAATTGTGAATAAAATTAGCCCAAGAATGGAACCTTGGGGTACTCCTTTCATCACCTTTAAAAATTGAGACTACGCATCCCCAGAAATGATAGCTTGTGTTCTATTTGAGAGGTAGTCCTGGAACCATGAGCATGCTCTGTAACCAAGACCAATGGAGGACAACTTATTTAATAAAATAACATGGTCTACTGTGTCAAACGCTTTTGCTAAATCAATAAAAATGGCCGTACATTTTTGTTTACTATCCACAGCTGTTACTAAATCATTTATAACCAATGAAGCTGCTGTAATGGTGCTATGTCCAGGCCTGAAACCAGATTGCTGTGACGTGAAAATGTTGTTGAAAGTTAAGAAGTTGCAAAGTTGTTGTTTTACAAGAGATTCTAAAATCTTAGCCAGGCATGGCAATTTTGAGATGGGCCAATAGCTGTTTACGGAGCTGGGATCACCCCCATTAAATAAAGGAAAAACTTGAGCCGCTTTCCATACACTGGGAATAGACCCGGTTGATAATGATAAGTTAAAAATATAAAAACAAGAAAAAAAAATTTGTCATACAAAAGTAACTAGTGAGTACCACAAAAAAGCTGCAAGTAACCATGAAATAGAAAAACAAATTTTGCGTTTTATATGAATACATCCATTGTAAAGAGTATAAACAGTATAGCTCTTCTCTCCATTGATCAGTTACTCACTCATTGTGCATTAATGTACTTTCTGGTTCATTTATATTATTACTACATGCTACAATGCCATCTTAACTGAATGTATTTACAAGACTTCACACCACAGCAGTCAGTCTGTCAGATCTGACTGTGTTACATGAAGGCCTTTTACTCTTATTTGTGTCGAGAAAATATAAAATTGTTATTATTAAAAACCGAATACCTTCAGATCCTGTACGGCCTCTTCCACAGGACAGAGCGGGTGGTTTCTGTGTTTTTTTGAAGTCTGACAGATGAGACAGAGAGGCTCTTTATCCTGTTCACAGAATAACACAAGTTTTTCTCCATGAAGATTACAGAGAGCTTGTCTCTCTTCTGCAGTTTCTCTCTCAGTCTTCTGCTGTAAGTAAGACTCCACAATGTTTTTTAAAGCCAGGTTTACAAGAGGCTCCCCCATAGAGACTTTTCTCCTGCAGATGGGACACTCTCGAGAGCTCTTCTCTTCCCAGTACTGCTTCAGACACTCTCTGCAGAAGCTGTGGCTGCATTTCAGAACTACAGGCTCTTTAAAAATATCACAACACACAGAACAGCAGAGCTCGTCCTCGGGAATCAAAGCTTTAGCAGCCATTTCACAGATTCAGTCTCTCAGTCTGATAGTTTCTCTTTTAGCTTAACTAAATCTCTGTCAGAACACGCCCTTTGTGCTTCAAAACAAGAACCGACCTGCAGAACTGGCTTGCAGCTCTTGGTCCGTGATAAATTAAAACTACTGAATGAGGTTAGCTTTGTTAGTGCCCAAGTGAAAATCTAAAAGAAGGTAGATGTTCAAGAAGAGGAGCCGGGAACCATTAAGTACTCATTATTATGAAACATAAAGTCATTTTAACCCTTAGAGTGCTGAATACAACTATTGTTACTCAATGATGTAAGATATCAAAATCAAAGCTGCTGAAAAGCTATCATGTGGTGACTTGGGAGCTCTTTTAAACAATTTGCTACATGACAGGTTTAAGATAAGATAATTAAATTTATAATTAAAAAAAATATATATTTCAGGGCTATTAGGGTTAATATAAGCCGGCAATCACGTTTGCAGCTGTAGCGGACTGAAAATGGTTGCTTGCAGCGTTGAAGGCAGTCACTCATACCAGAATCAGCATCTGCATGTTTATTTTCTATGAAGGGAGGCAAAGGGCAGTGTGACACGCACATAGGCAGCGGCACGCTCTCTCTCTCTCTCTCTCTCTCTCCCTCTCTCTCTTTCTCTAGTGTTTTATATATCTATGTACTGAAAATCCAAGCGCCATCACGATCGATAAGCTTCTGTAAGTACACAAGACCAAGCAACACAGCAAAAATGGCATTGATTGACAAAGGCGTTTTCAAGTTATCGTGCCGCATACAAAAATGTACAGGACAGACGGGTGGACGGACGGACAGACGGACACCGCACATGACGACAATACCCCTCTACCCCTTAGTCGGGGCTGAGGGTTAAATCATGATCCAAAGTAATAGTAAGAGTGATGGACATACGATATGCTTACAAGTGCTCTAAAAGATAAATATTTATTATGCATTGATGGGTTATATACCATTGGAAAGAGAATTCAATTTCCTTTAAAATGGTATGTAATTTGTAAGAATATGAGGGATAACTTGTGTAAAGACCTCGAGAAGACTGGTAGCCCATTAAAGTCAGGAAGGCTCTCCTTTGCATGCTTTTGCCAGTTTATTTTCATTCATTCAGCTTTCACTCCCCTAATACATGTTCTTCTAATTCTAGCTGTGATCATGTGGGGCTGTCAATTGAGTCATCAGCTGATCACATCCATCCAATACCACTGCGACACACCCACGATATTGACCTGTCCTCTCAGTGCTGTCTTTTTCAATATGACTCTCTCTGCTGCTAACACACTCAGGCTGCCATCATGCTCACCCTCCACCTCCCCATCACCGCCCAGCCTCTGCAGGTTCATCTGCTCCATCTTAATCAGCCACCACCACCAGTGTCTGGATCCATGGGGGGATTTATCCAGCTGCACCTCAGGCCAGAGGCTCCTCAATGGCAAAATCTCCCTTTCGAGTCCAAGTGCCAAAGATTGTAAGGCTATCAGAACAGCCATTAATCTGTTCATTCAGTCATCTGTAACAAATAATCACCATTACACAATTCATTGGTCTGTCCTGATTGAAATAAAGGACATAAATCCCACATAAATTCCTCAAGGGGGTAACTATGGAAACCGGTGCAGAACTTCCGCTAAGCTACCAAGCAGGAAAGTCCACGCAGCCTACAATCCTGTGATCCAGACACATGGTACTTTAAAGAAACATGTTGACCATTAGTGCCGCCTGGCAGTAATAAATGGTTATTTTTTAAGCCCCTGGCTTCGGGACTAAAATGAAGGAATACCCTGCTCTGTCAATGTGGCGTTTACATTGTCATCATTAGGGTTGCTAATGCTCACTGCTTACCTTCAGACTGGAGGAGTGTGCAGTTTTACCTCAGAGGGACCAGTTTGGTTACTGGTTCTTATCCCCCACTCTGAGAAGCAGATGGAGATATAAGAAAGAGTTTTGTTCTTCCTCGTGTTCGTCTTTCCGTCCGTCAATCCGTCACAATTCTTTTCTGGACCAGAACACAGAAACCATGAAATATTACTCAATAAAAAAGAGTAATATATTGATACATCGCATTGTGTAGATGTGGCTTTTTATTCTTATAGCTGTCATCCAGGGGTGCGCATCCCGAAATCACAGAAGCTAACATGTGTAGTCGGACCCCTTGGCTGCAAATTGACGAACTTTGTATAATAAGCAGCTGACTCCGTAAGCAAATATGCTTTCGGACAGTACACCCCAGATCATCTATCTGTCACTTCGCGGCATTGTGTTCCCGAGTTCGACATCAACTGTCTCATAGGGGGATCTGAGTATTTCATGCTTGTGTGTCTGAGCTGGGGGTGCAACGATTGATCGACATTGTCGACAAAATTCGATAACTAAGTTCGTTGTTGACTAATTTATTCATCGATAATTTGTGGTTACGTCATTGCAAAGCATTTCACGCATTGGAACCTGACTAAACGTCGCTTCACAAGAGCTGGAGATGAAAGCAGCCGCAGAGTGAGCCACCTGACTTCTTTCGCAACTCTCAGTCACGACTGCGCAAATGCGACCGGTGGGAGGAGGGAGTAAAGCGACAGTATAATACGGACAAGGAGCTGCAAATTTATGCACGCAGTTACAATATTTCATCACTAGATGGCACACCAGGATCATTTATTGAATATTCACCAGCAAGCCGAATACTGAATATTTTATACCTGTAAATTGATTAAAGAGCACAAGGAGAGAACAAAGAGTGGTTGCTTTTCTTCTTTCTATGCATACTATGAAAAATGCTTTGCACTTATACTTAAGTATCAAAAGAGCAAGTACATTTTTTTACAAAATGCTATTTTGAGACTTTTACTCAAGTAATTTTCTTATGGGTGACTTCAGCTTTTACCAAAGTAACTCAGTAATGGTACTTCTACTTTTACTTAGTTATTTTTTTCAAGTACTCTATACACCTCTGGATATACCTGGTTTAATATCAAAGACTCTAGACCAAAGAATGTTGTTCACAAAATGCAGACTTTTTTAAATAAAGGAAAATTTTTTTTTGCTTCTGCTGCTGCTACCTGTCCTTGGTGAACAGAAAAAAAAATGTGTTTAATTTTTTATATCCGCACTTTACCTGACAACAATTGAAAAACTTGAATTCTGACTTAAATTTTTGTTGTTTTGTCCAGAAGTAGCCTAATGAGCAGCAAAGTTTAATGAAACATTTTTGGAAGAAGTATTAATCTTTATTGTCTTTATTGTTAGTTAGCACATGGCTAAAATGACCTCAAGCTAAATTTAAAAGCTAATTGCTAAATAACCACTGTACTGTGCAAGTCAATCTGACTAGCCGATTAATCGTTTCAATAATCGCTGACGAATCGACAATCAAAATAGTCGTTAGTTGCCGCACTAGTCTGAGCCCTGCACAAAAATTACTCCTTGAGACAATATGCCAATCTTTAACTCCCTTGAGACCTAATGAAAAACAAACCCCAAGGAAGTCAAGGTCCAGGCACTCAAAAATGACGATCTGAAGAGAAAATAATGCTAAAAAGCCTTTATTAATATAGGCTAAAAAGAGATTAAAATATCAACATGTTTCGACCCACTCAGGTCTTCATCAGGACAAAGTAATAGTGGAAACCCAAAAGGAAAACAGATTATATAGACATCAGCTGTCCAAAATTGAGGTAAGTAAGGTAATCCAGAACATGTGGGCAGATAGAATCAATCAATTAAACAATGAGGGTTATACAAAACAAGCGACCACAAGGCATGATAGATTATTAAGAAGTTAATGTCTATAAAGTCTCATCAAGAAAACGGTTAGATAGGAGGTATATATCAACCCAAATAAACAAAGAAAAAAATGAGCGATAGACAACATCCATCAGGCACAATCTACGATATGTGCCTGATGGATGCTTTGTATATCTAATGTCTTACACTTTATATCTAGTGTTCACAATGTCAGGGAAATATAGGGTATTAGTGGTATCTCTTATTGAGGCTATTTACCTATTGTTTTGCATTTCTACTTGTTTACTTATCTAGTATAACCATTCTTTATATCCTCGTGCTTGCAGCAAGGTCTTTCTTACGTCCCGTCAGGTTTCATTTATGCTTATTAACTGTTCTGTGAATGTCCACTATTTTATAATTATCTTCATTTGTTTTTTATTCTAGTTTATGGTATGGTTTTTTTTTTTATAGTTGTCCCACCCTTTGTTTTTCAATTTTTTGTGCCAGAGAATTTATTTTTTGACATGTTGCTATCGCTCCGAAAAAGTATTTTATTCGATATTAGTGGAGTTTGAATACAGAATTATTTTCCTTCCCCTTATACAGGATTAGCAAATTCCTAAGTCCGCACATGATCAGCAGCCGAGTTATAAAATATACATAAAGTCGATCTTCGTTTCGTTCTCATCTGTTTCTTTCTTCTGGAGCCCTCGTGTTTTCTCTGCACAGATGGAGTTCAGCCAAATCAGCGAATCTCTGCAGCATCACTCCCATACACTGATGCCCCTCACGAACAGTGTGTCGTTCACTTCACAGGCTGAACAACAAATACTGCATTTGTGCAGTGCTGTCATGCAAGCTCGGCGCATGCATAAAATAACAGAAACTTCATATGGGGAAGTTGTGGTCAGTGTTACTGCTATTACTGAAGACAGAATGCTCAAAGACAGATTTGTGGACCCACTGACTGCTAATCTAGAGCTTGAGCAGTAGTGTCATCAGACTTGTTAAACTCAGTGGAAGTTACTTGTATGTAGTGTACAGTATCATTACTATTATAGATGACCAAATGGTCAAAAACAGATCTGTGTTGAAAATTGAGCACTTTGATAAAATTACAAGACATGTTCACCTTACGCCAGTGAAGAATGAGGGGTTGGCGAGCAGAGAGCAGATACATGCTAATAGGCACAGAAACTAAGCTATGGAAAATATAATTTTAAAAAATCTAGTCCCAATGGAAACTCAGTGTTTTACATAACTACAAAGAAAACAGAAAGGTTTATAAGTTAATATGTACAGTAATGTGACACGCTGGCTGTTAGCAGTTTATTCTGATCTTCCTCATTCTGCTGGTGAGCTCCTGCTCCACTGTCCTGATACTGAAAATCACCTCTGATCCTCTGCATCACAGTAACAAACTGAGCATCTCAGTATTACTGCAGTAATCAGTATAAACTCACAACACTGTCAGTAAATGAAGCTCCTACCTTTATAAAGGAGGTATCTTCAGTCTCCATGCTCTTCTCTATAGCTGTGATTTTGTCTGTAAGGATGGAGACGTCTCTTGTGATGTGTTTTATCTTCTCCTCCATTATCTGACTCTTCATCCTCTCTTCCTCCTTCAGCACAGCCAGATAAGAGAAACGTATTTACTTATTGTTATTTATAAATGGCAGCCAGAGTGTTTGTTAGCCACGCTGCTCACATTTTTTGCTGCTGGAAATAATTCCTAATCGCTTTACTCACGCTGATATGTTGTACTGTTTTCTAACACTCTTCTTCAACTGCTTAAGGACACATTAATGTAAAACATACTTTAATTTAAACCAGCAATCACGTTTGCTGCAACTGGCATGAGTCTTTGACATCCCTGATACATTTTGACCCACTCTGTTTTTGCAGATGTGTTTTAATTCAGCCACATTAGAGGGTTTTTGATCGTGAACTTCCCGTTTCAGGTCCTGCCGGTATTGCAACTGACCGATCCCACGCCCCGCCTCCCATTGCTAGGTCGGACAACTAACCAGGAAACTTCAGCCTTGCCTGAGTTCAAAACAACAAGTATGGCGACGTTCACTGATGTATTGCATTTACAAGATATTGTAGATAGCTTCTGGACAACAGCTAAAATGACCTCATGAAGCCTTCAGCAAGGCCTACAATATGCCATGGAGGGCTATATTCATGACATTCAATTTTATTGACGAGAGAGAGGGGTGGCAATCGAGGCCAGGTCCTACCGTCCACAGAGAAAAAGTGAGAACCCCCACAACATTTGTGTGGATACCGAGCATGCGACGATTGCAAATCAACATTGCTCCTGCACGGCCGGGTAAGTGTCCTAATTATGTCTTCTTACCTGAGTTAAACTAGTTTCTAATGTACTGAAATACTGTGTAGGTGATAGTCAGGTCTACGTCTCTCTCCTAATCAGAGTGCTAGCAAAGTGCTTCCTCCTGATGTAGGCTATTTCTAACCTAGCCTGCTTGTAACGTTTTTAGATGAGTGTAGCCTACATTTAATGTCAAAGGCTAGAAACTACGCTGTTTACTGTTTGTAACTTATTCAATGTTCATGAGTGATACTGCGAGTGTCTGTGAAGATGTCTTTGTGAAATTGGTCAACATGGTGAACCAAAGACAGACCATTATCACAGTGGACATCTGATTATTCTATTCTATTCTCACTGGTTGCCTACCTTTGCTACTCTGCACAGCAACTTACACTGTGTCTGTCTTTACTGCAGAACATCTGGGTATTGTTCCCACGCGGTTGGTTTGATGCACACATTAGACTTGTGGAGGGTGAGACAGGATGAAGATGAAGATGAGATTGCCTGCACCAGCCTTCCTCAAAAATGTCATCGGCCCCAGGGGGAAGAGGGTGACCGCTGAACCAGTCACAACCGTTGTTGCAGCCAAGGCCAAAGCTCAGTGCAAGAGACAGCCAGTTGTGAGTGCCCTTGTTGACAACAGGTAAGAGCCAGTTAGCCTAGTCATTCTCAAATACAGCCTGTCAGTGATAACGGACAAGTGATATTCTTGAACTGATTGATTGGATGGTGATGGTGGAATGGATGCCAATGCAAGATGATTATTCATATTGGTATATTTTAATTTTATCGACGAATGAATTACTACAACCAGGCCCAGCGCTAGAACAGGGAATTGGGGGGGGCACAGACATGTCCCTTTATGACAATTAGGATAGTCCTGGCTAGTTCTCAATTACTTTCCTTTATTGACGCGTTTTCCAATTATCGTAATTGGCAACTGAAGACACGGTTTCTCTCCATATGCGATCTAACAGCGATGAAATCATGGGGTAAATTCAGTAGAACTGAGAATTGTGGTGGACAAAACATCCGTTTTAAACAATTATTAGTCCTGACCTGTTCTCAGTCATTTTCATGATTAACAAAAGGTTCACTCAGAGAGCACTCCACACTTAACAGGTGTTGCTTGTTCTCCCCAATTAGGTAGGACTACAACAATTGTACAGTGCTTATCTAACAAACATTTTTACATTCCCAGGTTAATATATGATGTAACAGCTGCAGACTATCAACTCACGCAGCACATGACAGGGACACCCATTAGCTATTTAGCCAACCAGCCAGGTGCTGAAATAGCGGTGAGGGACAGCTTCTATCCGATAGGGAGCCCGTTAAGCTATCAGGTAAGGGAGAAAACATTATCTTCCCTATGCAGGGAGGGGAGGGAGCATGACCCTATTGTGTCAAAATGTGGGCCTTAAAGTTTGTCAACAGGCAAACTACACACCAGATTTGATTTATGCTGCCCATAATGGAATTAGGTATCCTACCTGACACAATTTTAAATTTTTTTATTTTTGAAATGCATCTCTCTACACGGACCCTGTGCTTTGCAATGGTCTTTGTTTTCTGCACGTCTGGTGCTGGCATTTGTGCCTTTGACCTGGTGGGACATTCAGCTTCAATCCAAGTTCCTCAATCTCCTTCTCAATGAGAAACCCCTTATCTGCCATTATTCCATCACCTGGCTTAAGGTAGCCAGTTTCAATGAGGCAAGAAAGCAGTGATGGAAGATTACTCTGCCTAAAAATTTCTTTATCTGATATGGATCCGGTAAACAGGGTAGAAATGAACATAACTGAGCCCCGGGGATCACATGCAACTAACCTCTTGAGAGTGTTGGTGGACTTATAGTCAGAGTTGCTCTGGCTCTGGAGCAGCAGGGAAGTAGGTCTTTCAGTTTTGATCTCGGTACAGTCAATCATTCCAAAGTGGTAAGAAATTCTTCCCTGAAAGTAGCAGGCATCTGGGCAGCAATGACATCCCTATATGGCCAAATAGAAATCTGTCCTAGTCTGTGAAACAAGAAGTTCACCCAGGCATTGAAAATCAAGCTAACACTTTGTACATTTATGTCAAATCGGAATGCTAAATCTTTCATATCGTAGTGGTTCCGTAGTTTCCATAAAACCATTAAGAATTGGCTGCTTATAGGAATGTTTTTGGTGTCAAATGTTTCACGCTTGAATGTGAAAGGGAATTGTTGTCCTGCTGTGCTGTCAGTAGCATGGATACGTAAAAGGGAACAAAATTATTAAATTGATCTAATGTGAACCCTGTGCAGTATTCAAAATAATTTGGGACCTCACTTTGACGGACTAATTCAGGGGTGAGACCACTGGTTTGTTTTAGTTTGAGTTTATTTTGTAAATGCTCAATCGACTGTCCCTGCTGACTGATGATGCGTCTCAAAAACTCCACTTCTGCATGATTCTCTGTGGGGCCCCAGGGGGTCCTCAGGGGCTGGAGAGTCCTTGGACATCAGGGGCTCTTCACAAGTTTCTAAAATACAGGTAGATATTTAAGTCATAACTTTGTTTTCCTTTCCCCCTGTGTATCCCTGTGTATCACACAAACGGATGCCTTCAACTGATGGAGTGGCCGGTGAAGAGGATGATTTTCTGCGCACTGCAAACGTTCCACTGCCCCTGACATTGGACATCACAACTCCTCCATTGTCCCAAATAACGAGTTTCACACTTCAACAAGCAAGGGATATGATGTAAAAGCGCACCACAAGTCAGTCAGAGAGCGAGCTTCGGCACACCGAACGTGTAGGCCGCATAACGGCATCAAAGTTCGGGGAAATTGTAAAGAAAAAGGTTGTGACAGAAAGCTTTCTTAAATCAGTCTACAGACAAAAGCATTTTTCATCTGTCCAGACAAATTATGGCAGAACCCATGAATCCATCGCCAAAGCCCAGTATTCCCAGATGTATCCAGACAGGCACGTACACAAATGTGGTCTGCTCCTGCGGCCCAGCCGGCCCTTTCTCAGAGCCTCACCAGATGCAGTCATCTGTGACAAGGGGCAGGTTGGGCTGCTGGAGATCAAATGTCCGTACAGAAACGGGGAAATGACAGTCATCGAAGCAGCATCTACGCCGAAGTTCCATGTCATTAGAGAGGGAGATTCACTAAGTGTATGCTAAAGCCATAACACCTACTTTCAAATTCAGGGTCAGCCGCTGATGTCTGGGCTTAGCTTCTGTGACTTAGTTATTTACACTCAGAAAGACATGTATGTGACCCGAGTGCCAAGGAGCAACACTTTCAAAAATGACATGATTGTTAGGTTGTGTGAATTGCACAAAAAAACATGCAGCCAATGTTTAAGAAACAAAATTAATTTCATGCAAAATATGAATACTGTGAATAGTAAAGTTACCTGTGTTTTGTGCTTCAGTTTCTTTGTCAGTGTTGTTGCTTTTGGTACCATGTCACTTTGTCTGTTCATAAGCACATACAAGTGAAAAAAAGATTATAGGTGTGAATGCTACAGCTGCATAGGCCTTGGGATGCATCTTAAATTGAAGTAAAGAACAGCAAGGTAAATACTATTTATAAATTGCCTTTTGGGGCAGAGGGGCTCTGTGTTGTTTTGGAGATTTGGTAGGATCCAGTGCATCTCGCGGGTCAGGGAAGGTAGGTGTTGGGCCTCCATTCACAAAATGCTTGAAAGTACATGAACTCACGTTAGTAAGCTACTCTTTAGGCTTTGTGATGTAGACATTTGCAGAAAAGACCACGTTTCTCTGAACAATGATTTAGTGCTCATATCAGCAGACATCACCAGCAATCTTAGCCTCTCTCATGTTCAGAATATCTTTAAAGCTGTTGGAGTTGACGTCTCATTTAGCCGGCTAGCCTAGGCTGTGTGTTGCCCATGTCGTTACATGCTAACAACATTGCTATCTTGTTACTCGAAAGGGGAGGAGGAGGAGGAGGAGGAGGAGGAGGAGGAGGCAACACAACATAAACAATGACATACTAAGTAGCCTACTACAAGACCTATCACACGACTAGCAGAGGTTGTAGATTAATCACTTACCTTAGAGCAGATGTAGGTATCCTTAGTTATCGTGTTGATGTTCAGTTGATTGTGAGGCCTGCCACACAACTTTATCCATCGTTTACATACTTCCAGTCGTGTTCTTGGTTTTGGAAATGGAATGAAAAACACGCCTTTAACGCGATCGGCATATCGAGTGTCACTGTTACATGTCCCCCACACACATCGTTTTACCACCGTCAGAAACCCAAAATGCCTGGTTCAGATTTTTTTGTGAGACGGCTGCCAGAGGTGAAAGTTGTCCGAGATTCGGTCAGACCCCTGCTTGCCGAATTGTGACGTAGCTGAAAGTGGGCAGGGCTTGGGATCGGTCAATTGGATTCATGTCAGGACTACAAATAGGCCACTCCAATACCCTCATTTTGTCTTTCATGCCGTTCATAGGTGGACTTACCCGTGCTTCAGGTTATTGTCCTGCTGCATAACCCAACTGTGCTTGAGGTTTAGGTCAGAAACTGATGGCCAGACATTTTCTTTGAGGAATTTTTTTTTTTTTGGTTGAAAGCAGCATTCATGTTTCCTTCAATTATGGTGAGTCACCCATGTCCTGAAGCAGTAAAGTAGTCCCAGACCATCGCTCTTTCATCACCGTGTTTGTCTGTTGGTTTGCTGTTATTATTGTGGAATGCTGTGTCAGCTTTATGCCAGATAGTTGAACACCCATGTTTTCTATACAGCTTCATTTTGGACCAATCAGTCCACAGAATATTATCACAAAAGTCTTGGGGGTCAAGGTGTTTTTGGCAAATATGAGTTCAAGAGCAAATATTGTGTTCTTTTTGGCCAGCCATGGTTTTTGTCCTGCAGCTCTCCCATGGATGCCATTTTTGCCCAGTTTTCTTCTTATTGTGGAATCACAAGCGCTGACTTTAACTGAGGAAAGTGAGGCTGGCAGTTCTTTAGATGTTAGCTTCGGTTCTTTTCTGACTTCCTGGATGAGTCGTTGATGCACTTTTGGATTTTGGTTGGAAGGCCATTTCAGGAAAGAATCAGCATTGTTCCAAGTTTTCTATATTTGTAGATAGTGGTTCATACCGCGGACTACTGGAGTACCAGGGCTTCAGGAATGGCTTTGTAGCTCTTTCCAATATAAAAAACAACACTCGATCAGGCCCATAAGACATGCAGCTAGTGTAATCAAACTCTGACCTGTGGAATAGAAGAAGAAGCCAATCAGAAACCATGGCGGCAATATTAGATTTCGAATGGAACTAAAAAATTCCAACACTTGGTCAAGGCCATTAGCCAAATATTTGCACCATGTCTGATCCAAATCTGGCCAGGGGAACTGGAATGAAAGTCAAAAATGTGTCAGCCAATCACAGGCCAGGATGTCTTCATTGGATTCTGAATCAACAAAGGGTCGGGCCATTTGACATGCCTGTGTCCCAAGCCGGATCCAAATTTGTCTTGTAGAAGTTGACAAAGAGTTGAAAATGCGTCAGGTAATCAAAGGCCAGGGTGGCAACATGGGATTCTGAATTGAGGGAAAAAATAAAACACTTCGTCAGAGCCATGAGACAAACATGCACCAAGACTGGTCTAAATCTAACCTGTGGTACTGGAGAAGTGAAAAATGCGTCAGCAAATCAGAGACCAGAAAGGCCGTGTTTAGTTTTGACGCGAGCCAAAAAAAAAAAAAAAGACAAAACTTGGTCAGGGCCATAATGCAAATATATACACCACAGCAGATCCAAATCTGATTTGTGGAACTGGAGAAGAAGTTGAAAATATGTCAGCCAATCAGAGGCCAGAGCGGCCATATTGGATGCCAAATTTGGGCATAGATAAGAATTCTTGGTCAAGGCCATATGTGTCCAAAGTGTAACTCAAATCTGAGCCGTGGAATTGGAGAAAAATTAGAAAATGTGCCAGTCAATCAGAGTCTTGGGTAGCAATATTGAATCCTGCCTTGACCTGAAAATTACAAAGCTTTGTCAAGGCCATGAGAAAAACATTTGCACTAAGTTTCATAAAACTAAGGGCTCTAAATTCGTTGACCAGGCGCAGGCGCCGCGCCAATGGGGTGTATCCAGGCGCATTTTGCAATTTCTTGCCCGGCGCAGCCCGGCGCAAGTACTCCTCTGTCCCGCCTCCGTCCCTCCTGCAAGTGGCAAAGAGGGAGGAGAGAAGGCGTGAGTGGGTTTAACACAGCCGATTCAAATCTTCTCCATTCAAATGAGCTCCTCTGCTCACCTTTAAAAGCGCCGTGGGCGAGGCACAGTGCAAATTTCGTTCGACATGGATGAAGTAGGACACAGCAGCATCACCAGACGGCCAAACTTCAGCCAGGAGGAAGCTGATGTTCTGGTCTGGGAGGTTCAAGCTCGCAGTGGCCGAATATGTAGTCAAGCGAACAGACCTCCATGGGCTGATGATGCAAAAGCAGCCGCGGAATTCTAAACCCCCCTAGAACCGCGGCTGCCGCTTTTTTCACGGCAGTGCAAATGTGAGGCCATTTCATAATATTGTGCGACTATAAAGGGGGAATCAACATTATATTGCTTTTGATAGAATGAAATAAAAATTTCCAAAAAATACATGTGAATTTATTATGTACAATGATTAATTATGCTGACAAACACGTTATATGAGAAAACAGCAACTTGAGTCAACATTTGCCCAGTTGCGTAGCCCTACTGCAACCAGAACGAATCCGACAAGGGGTGCCACTTGACACCTGTGTAAGCCTATATACTACCTTTAGTAGGCTAATCGTACACAACAATAAAAGTAATAATAATAGTAATGTTTAGATAAATGTAGCCCAGATCAGGCTGTGTTTCTAAAGCCGCATTTGCACTGGACGCGAAACGAATTTTCCGCACGACAGATTACATGCAAAGTCAATGCAAAGACGCGAATACACGCGAAACTTGCGTATTCGCGTCTTTGCATTGACTTTGAATGTAATCTGTCGTGCGAAAAAATTGTTTCGCGTCCGGTGTGAAAGCAGCTGAAGGACACATACCCACATAGCCTACGCACGCACTCACGTGCCCACATGCACACACATCTCTCTCTCTCTCTCGTACGTTGCAGACAGGGGTATTTGCGGTCAAAGCCACTGCCGCAAAAAAAGAAGCTACGGCGCTCAAAGTAATTTAATATCAATACTTACTTACCTTTTATAACAGAAGTTCAAAACTTTGATATAACATAGAAAATACATATTTAGAAAAAGTCATGGACGGATGGACTCATATTTTTTGCTGACATGAAATACCATGCAATACTAACATCAGTGCCGCATAAAAAGCGGCAGCAGCGGTTCTAGTGTTAAGGACAGAGCTGTGCAGCCAGGTGGTCTCTCCTTTCCCGTGCGCGGTGCTGCTCTCCCTGCTGATACGGCACATGCAGTTCGGCCTCTCTCTGTCTCAAGTCCTGTAATGTCTCCTGCGTGAGGTCAAAGTGACATCCATGGCGTACAGCTTTGTTGTGTAGCACGCAACATGCCGCGGAGAATGCACTGACACTCTGAGGGCTGTCACGTCGAGTTTCCATTGTGCGTGCCAACCGCCTCTGATCTGACATCAGGACAATCGATATAGATACTATAATTTATGTGCTGATTCAGATAGTTACATTAAATAGTGGTTGCTGTAATTATTTACTGCATTGAAATGTGCCTGACATTCTGGAAACCTGCCTGTGAGATTTCGGTGACGTGTGCACACTGTGCGCCGGTCAGCCTAATTACCACTGCACAGAAAGTAAACCAGGTTGGTGCTGGCGAGCGCTCTGCACACTTTCGGCGGAGCCTTTTGCCACGAAATTGTCACTGCGTCATGATGAATATGTGACACCTCCCCCTACTACGCCGCCACACCCATCTCGGCGCACGTCGGTCTACCAAATTGCCAAAGTGGCTTTGCACGGTGTTGCACCGGATGAAATTACCACTGCGCGGGCTGCGCCACCCTGCGCTGCGCCAAAAAATTAGAGCCCTTTATGTTAATCACATTATACAGGATTTATCAAAGTACAAGTATTTTAAAAATGTATCTGAGATATTGTACAAAAAAGCAGTTCAAACGTTCCATAGTGATGGAGAACTACAAATTTTGTAACAATAAAACATCAGCTAGAAGTAATCCTCATATTAAGTTGTCCTGCTGAAAATGAGACAGGTTCACAAGTTATGTCAATGCTTTTTAGCTCTTCTGGGCTGAAGGTTCAATGGGCTTATGTCATGGCCTGCTTTTCCGTCGTCGTCATTCGCCAGTCGTCTGTAAACATCTTCTTCAAAACTGTCAGACAGATCAACTTGAAACTTTAGTTAAATATTCCTATTCATGAGCATGCCAAAGTTTGTTCGAGGCATTCTAAACCGTTTTCAAATATGGTCACCAAGCAGCCATTTTTGAAATGCTTTTTTTCTGCTATATCTAAGGCACATTTGCACCAAACAGGCTGAAATTTGGTATATTAGTGCTGAGTACCAAGACTCATTACTTATATGACCAGTTTTGTCATGCAGCACATTTTGACATTGATTTACACCATGCCGAAAAGATTTTCCTGCAATATAATTCCAAAAAACGTTTCACCAAGTCAGTTCAATCTTGCCATGTATCTTCCTCCTGCCAATGGATACACAAAAATGCTTTAAATAGTGCGTATTTTATTTCAAACATCTTGGAATTGCCTCCTTTTTTGCAGCAATTGAGCTGATTGCATCTATAAGTTCTCATTATGTAACAAAGAGCAACAACACATATTGTCTGATTTTACCACATTTATTTTCAAACACTAAAGATTTTCCCCTAAGCTGGTCTCTTACTGATAGAAATAATCATTCGATTGGTTTGCAGTATTAATCACAATTATTTAGTTGCTTAATTTTAATTTTGCACGTGACTTTATGTTTAAAGATTGACTGAAGATCGAGATTTTAACCAAAGACTAATCATCACATTTTATCATTTTAAAAGAGTAATCAGCAAGTGATGATCCCAGTATTATTCCATAGCTTGGGGTAAAAAGATTAAATTAGTATGTAACAAATATTGATCGATGTGTCAGAGATCGAGTGATAAATACATGCAAATCTCTTGCTTGTGATCTCTAGAGATCTATTGTCCAGTGGAACTACAGTTCCTGGAGCGATATTTTAGCAGTTGGTGCTTCAATATCATAAGTAATATATATATTCAGTTTCAATAGTCAGTTATCATGGGACACAACACTGTGCATGTATGGGACCGAATTAAAAAAGTGATCCAAAGTAATAGTAAGAGTGATGGACATACAATATGCTTACAAGTGCTCAGAGACATAAATATGTTTTATACATTGATGAGTCACACCCTTGTGCAAATTTATTGAAACAAGCTGCAATTCTTTCAGTCTTTAATCCCAATTCATGTTCTCAAACAAAAACCTGCCTTTTTGTCTTTATTTCTGCATTTCTTTCAGCAGCACAAAATGAAATCATACAAAGAAATCTCATAATATTCTTGGGGTGCATGATGTAAATGTGCATCTGCAGTTATTAAATCAATCGATATTGCACCATGTGTTTGTTGGTTATTATCCCCTGCCACGAAAAGTGGGAGGGGGATATAGGTTTGAGCTCTGTCCGTCCGTCCGTGCGTCTGTCCGTCCGAGATAAAGGGGACAGCTTTTCTCAGAAACTATTAGAGATAGGACAACCAAATTTGGTGTGTAGCTTGAGACCATAAAGGCCTTGATGGAGTTTGAAAATGAGATGCGCGTGATTATTTTTCCCTGAGTTATTGCCCTTGATCCGCATTTTTGGACTCTGTCCACGGTATCTCTAAAGGGGACCGCTTTTCTCAGAAACTATTTGAGATAGGATAACCAAATTTGGTGTGTAGCTTAAGACCATAAACACCCTGATGGAGTTTGAAAATAAGAAGCACATGATTATTTTTTACACAGTTATTACCCTTGTGGCATTTTTGGGAGCCTCTGTTCATAGTATCTTGAAAGAAGACATTTTGGCGGGGGATGTTGTTGACCATGTCTACTTGTTTATGGTGTTTTGTTTCCCTGGCTAGTTAACTGTGAATTAGACGTTGTTTGTGATGGATGTGCCCCCGAGAAAGCTTATGAAGATTTTGACTTTGCACAAATCCATCAGCAAGTCAGGGATATAGCAAGTACAGTTGATGTCAGTCTTTCAGTCATAAAAACTGAGGAGGTCATATTATATATGAATATAAGTAAATCAATATGATTCATAATAAAAGTCCAGCTGAAATCCGGAATAAAAAAATCATTTACCCTTTTTCATAGCATATTTCAATTAATTTGCATGAGGGTGAATACACCACTGGAAAGAGAATTCAATTCCCTTTCAAATTGTATGTCATTTGTAAGACTATAAGAAGAATAACTTGTGTAAAGACCTCTAGAAGGCTGGTAACACATTAAATAAAGGACTTAAATCCCAAATAAATTAGTCAAGGGGGATAACCATGGAAACCGGTGCGGAACTTCCGCTAAGCTACCAGGCAGGAAAGTCCATGCAGCCTACATTTCTGTGATCCAGAGACATGGTGCTTTCAAAGAAACATGGTGGCCATTAGTGCCCCCTGATGGTAGCAAATCATTATTTTTAAGCCCCTGGCTCAAGGCCTAAATGTGAAACGGTATCCTGCTCAGTAAAGGTGGCATTCACACTGCCATCATTAAAGGGTTGCTAATGCTCACGACTTACCTTCAGACTGGAGGAGTGTGCAGTCTTACCTCAGAGGAACCTGTTTGGTTACTGGTTTTTATCCCCCCGCTCTTAGGAGCAGATGGGCATATAGGACAGAGTTTTGTTCTTCCAGGTGTCCATCTGTCCTTCACGCTTCTTTACAGGACCAGAGCTCAGAAACCGTGGAGTATTCGCAATGAAATTTAATGAATACATAGTGACGGCCCCAAAACCTGGCAAAGTCAGCATGTACCGCTTCGAAAGCTTGTTCACAGAACCAGGCTAGACCACAGTTGTGCTGATGACAGAAGGCTCTCAGGTGGTCTCTGATGATTTGAAATTTTGAGGTCATACTGATGTACAGCTGCATGTAAGCATTGCAGAATATAAGGACATGATCCTCCTTGCCGGGGAGTAAGTATAAGTGAATGAGACATTTTGGAGACCATCTGAGAGCCTTCTGTCATCAGCACAACTGTGGTCTAGCCTGGTTCTGTGAACAAGCTTTCGAAACGGTACATATTGACTTTGCCAGGTTGTGGGGCCGCCACTGTGTTAAGGACAAAGGTAACAAACTCTTTCGTCAACGACTAAGACAAACTGTAAAGGTGTGCAATGCCTTGCATTTGTGAATGTTTCGTTGAACGCCATCAATGAATGAGAAATTTTGGAAATCACACACACACACACACACACACACACACACACACACACACACACAAGCAGTTCACATGTACATAAGTACTTTATT
Source organism: Gymnothorax javanicus (assembly GCA_029692085.1). Lineage (NCBI taxonomy): Eukaryota > Metazoa > Chordata > Actinopteri > Anguilliformes > Muraenidae > Gymnothorax > Gymnothorax javanicus. Next base: position 9,650,220 of record CM056201.1, read on the forward strand.
CTGCAGCTTTGATAAATATCTCTTCAGTTGATTCAATCAATATTTGTTCAGTTGATGTATGCTTTGGTTAATATTTGTTCAGTTGATTTAATCAATATCTGTTCAGCTCATTTCTGTGGCTTTGATAAACATCTGCTCATTTGATTCAGTCAATATCCCTTCAGTCATCAGCATTATTCACTATTACCGTATATGTGTTATATGAATTAGAAATATGTATAACCAATATTAGACTGGAAAAAGGGGAGTAATTTTTTTTGGTTGCAGTTCTCAAGGCAAGTAGGCAGTGTTTTGGTTTGCCTGTCAGCCTGTCTCTGGGACGACCTATGACCCATTGGAAACAAGGCAATATAATACCAATATATAAGAAAGGGGACTGTACTGAGCCAGGTAATTACAGGCCAGTCAGTTTAACTTGCATTGCGTGCAAAATATTGGAATCTATCATAAAAGATGAGCTGGACTTATTTCTTGAACGTAACAATATGTTGAGGGATAGCCAACATGGTTTCCGTAAAGGAAGGTCTTGCCTGACAAACCTTCTGGAATTTTTTGAAGAGGCCACCAAGACTTATGACCAGAGCAGGGCTTATGACATCATATATTTGGATTTTCAGAAAGCATTTGACACAGTACCGCATAAGAGACTAATTTTTAAAATGAGCTCCATTGGAGTTACAGGAGGTATTCTGAAGTGGATTCAAAACTGGTTGCAGGACAGAACACAAAGAGTGGTGGTCAGTGGTATCTCATCTGAGCTAGGTATGGTGGGGGAGTGGCATCCCCAGGGATCAGTGTTGGGACCCCTGCTGTTCCTCATCTACATTAATGACCTTGATAGGAATATTGAGAGCAGATTAGTTAAATTTGCAGATGATACTAAATTGGGAGGTTTGGCAAATAGTTTAGAGTCCACTAAAGTGATTCAGGATGATTTGGATAGAATCCAGAATTGGGCAGAAATGTGGCAAATGAAATTTCATGTAGCGAAATGTAAAGTTGTACATGTAGGTAATAAAAACATTAGACGGGATTACTTCATGGGAGGTTTTAAACTGGAATGTGCTCCACACGAGAAAGATCTGGGAGTGATTGTTGACCAAACCCTCACAGGCTCTAGCCATTGTGCCGTAGCAAAAAAAAAAAGCCAATTGGATGCTGGGATACATTGCCAAAAGTATTGAGTTCCAATCCAAGGAGGTGATGCTTCTTTTGTACAACACATTCGTCAGACCACATCTGGAGTATTGTGTTCAGTTCTGGGGATCATACTTTAAGAAAGCCATAGAGGTTCTAGAGAAAGTTTAGAGAAGAGCCACAAAGCTAATTCCGGGTATAAAAGATGAAAGCTATGAGAAAAGGCTGAAGATCCTTAATCTCTTTAGTCTTAGGAAAAGGAGACTAAGGGGTGATCTGATTGAGGTCTTTAAATATGTTAAAGGGATTAACAAAGTGAATTATGTCGGATTCCTTCAACCAAGTGTTGTTAGTAGAACTCGGGGTCACAAATGGAAGCTGACCAAAGGTAAATTTAGCACTGATATTCGGAAATATTTCTTCACCCAAAGAGTAATTTCGCTGTGGAACAGCTTGCCTGACCATATTGTTGAGGCAGAGACCTTGGGAGTTTTCAAGAGCAGGCTTGACTTAAAGCTAGATACCATTGAGTCATTGAGTATCTGAAGTGATATATTCACGATAGTATAAAGAAACTGGCGAGCCTAGTTGGGCTGAGCGGCCTGTTCTCGCCATTCATGTTATGTTTTGTTATGTTATGTTATTTAAAGGTCCTCTTAAACAATGAAGTAGCCTTGAAGTAGTTATTTTGTAAAGGATGCCAACCAATGTGAAAAGAAAAAAAACAAGTAAGATGGAGACATTACTTTATTGTACCATTGAAAAACAAATAAGACTCAGGCATTATATTATTGTACCATTGAAAAACAAGTAAGAATCAAACATTACGTTATTGAACCATTGTATCATCAGAGGATGGAAAAAAATCATATTTGGAGGAAATTTCCAGTGATGAAGGTATAAAAATTGGATTTGAGAGGGGGAACGTCAGTTCTTCTTGCGCAACAACAACTCGGCTTTGTCCTAGTCCGTATGCCTTAATAAAGCCTAATTTTCCGGACAATCTGTCTCTCTCCAATTGTTTGAGGATGGGGGAACCTCAAATATGAAAATATTTCTGAATGGGAACCACAACTAAGTTGGCGAGCCAGCCAGGAGTCGGCAAAGGTAGGTTACACTAGGAGGGGTAGGTGGTCTTCTGGTGCTTGGAGATGGTGCAGGGAAACACACACACTAACACCCTAGGCTGCCAGCCAACAAAGTAGAAGGTGAGCAATTTAATTAAATCAAATAAAATTACATAAATTATCTTGGTCAAATAATATACAAGTATATAAATAGGGGTTTTGTTGTTCTGTATTGTCCCTGCCCTGACCTGGAGCGCTGGAGACAGGTGAGGACCATTACTCAATTCAGCTGCTCTTTCCTGCCCCTCCCCCTTCAGAAGAGACTGGAGTTCCAGCGAAGTCCATCTGGTGAAATGCTTCGCAAACAATTTCATGTTTTAATTGGATTGGGAAATTCCCCTGGTTCTGTGAGTGCTTTTACTGCTAAAAATATGATTAATTTATAGAATTATTAACTGATGATTAACAAAAATTTTAAATTTACCATTGCCTCCCCCCACCCAAACTTCAACCCAGATGGGTCTGTGATCTGTCTCTAAGGACGGACGTCCCGCCCAGTATTTTACTGCCACTATTTTACCATAAACTATAGGCTTTGATAAATTCTCATTTCCAGCAACTTTCCCACCATTCAACTCGACAAACAGGCACATAAAATCCCTCAATGTTTCTGTTTTAATTTTCCAACATGCATCTTCACTGGAGTGACGTCACTGTCACTGAAATTTTCACTGGGCATATCTGCAGGGGTTCATCATTACCATCACCTTTCCAACAGGGAGAAAAGTATGGGAACACTCTCTCAGTAAATGTGTCTTTAAAAGTGTAAATGAGTGACATGTCACTGGAGTTGAAGAAGGACACTCTCCCCCTTTCATAGTCCAGCTGCACCCAGATGCTCTGGGGTTTCCTCTCCAGTTTGAGACGAGTACCTCCTGGGGCGATGTATTCATCTCCATTCCTCAGCATTAAGACCCAGTATCCTCCCTCTGGGCTGTATGTTATCTTTCCCTTCCTGTTGCTGGACCCTTTCATCACTCCTACATCCCACTCAGGTTTATTCCCAACCTTCACCTCCCAGCTGTGTTTCCCTGAGGTAAACCCTTCAGATCCCAGCACACTCACACAAGAGTTAAACCTCTCTGTGTTGTCAGGACATTTCTGGAATAAATCTGTGAGTCTCACAGAGGTCAGGTCATCAGAGAGAGAGAGAGTGGCACGTGCAGTATTGGGGTCCAGTGTCACAGGAGCTGAAATATCAAGACAAGAGATATTTAAGGGGCTGGAGGAAGGGAGATATTTCAAATACTCATTTTAGGTTTGGTCCCAAACACAGGAAATAATCAATATACAGTGCTTAAATTCATTTGACCACCTGTCATAAAAAAAGAGAAAACACAAATATTTAAGAAATTTGTCAAAACTTGTCTAAAACTAAAATTATTGTGTTATTTCTTTGGCAAATAACGAACTGAAACCACTAAATAGTCCTTATTCACACATAAAAACAAAAAAAAAACAACTTATTTTGGAAGGCCTCCACTGGCCTTGATAACAGCTTGCATTCTAATTTTCATGTTAGATGTAAGAAAATCTTAATCAAAAAATAATAATGTGCTTAACTAATTTTTTCTGCTTTTTTGTAAAACCGTAAATTCGAAAATTCATGGATAACAGTAATAATTATATTTTAGCATTAAAAATATCATTTCAGTTAAAGAGCTTGCACGTACTGGTGGATTAACCATTACAGAAACATAAAAATTATTTTGGTAATTACAAACACTGTTAATTTACAGCAGCTGTGGTATAAAACTTACATTGGGTGGTGGTCTAATAAATTTGTTAAGCACTGTGGTTATAGTGATTTGTACTTATATCCTTTTGGTATAATTGCAATGAATAAATCAAACCACAGAAATTCTCCTGCAACTAATGTATTCTTAAGGGGGTACATATACTAAAATTTAGTGAAAAATTAATTTTCCCAATGATTTTGTTTTTTTCCTCTAAAGTCATCTTTCAAACATTTCAAATCACTACAAACTTGATTAAATTGCATCTGATTGGCATAATCACAAATAACATGATGTTTTTGATGGCATATGTCCACCTTTCAGTAAATCTGGTTTTGAAATTTGTGAAGAACATTTCTCCACAACCATAGCAGTTATTTCTATGAAATTCTCAGAGATTGTAAATCATGATGAGAGAAATGATTTATCATCCTTAGATTTTTAGATGTACTAGGGGGACATGAGATAAATAGATTAAACATTACTAATTAGGGAGCATTTACAGAATCCTGTATGAAAGTCATATTTTTCCCCCTTGCCATAAACTTTTTTGGAAAAAAATGGTTTGTAATGTCATAGAGAGGTTATCTCTGATCATTTTGAAAAAAAGCAGCTTTGAAAAATATGCAATGGTTGAGGAGAAATCCTTGACAAATGATAATAAGTAAAAATGCAATATGGCTGCTGTTCTCATGGCAACATGTTATGTAATGACGAAAAATCAGTGCATTTAGAATGCTGAGGCCATGACTTATCCAAATATAACAATAACACTGTTGTTAAATAAGCATATTTATAAGTTAGTATTTTAGTATATGTACCTCCTTAACACAGTCAAAAACCACACAATGACATTGTCTATAAATCATATATTAATTCTGTGCTTGATTGTGTTCTGATATTAAATAGAGAGCAGTACAGTGCATCCCACTGGATAATCTATTCTAAAAGCAAAATGAGTTTGTTCTGTTTATTTTAAGCACGATTTGAGTACAGAATATACAGCACCTTATTTCTTTTGCTTCATGCTTTCATTAAATGTTTGTAAAGATAAACATGACTGGAGCATCAGCCCCAGATACTCACTGTACTGCACCATCTCCAGCATCTTCCCCCAGACTCTGAACTTCAGGTTACCCAGGTGTTTGGCCACATCTATCAGAGCCCCTGAGAGCAGCTCTGGGTCCTGCAGTGAGCACTGGGCTCTGTAATGACAAGCAGGAGTCAGTCAGGCTCAGGAACTGAAGAGACTTAAACACGCAAGATGAAATGAGCTGAGAGTCTACATACCTTTCTCTGATGCTCTTGTAGCTCTGAAAAACAGACACAAATACAGCAGTATTGTGCATATGGACACTGACTCAATACAGACCATTTTGAGAGCAGTGGTGACTGCAGAACTGGAAATGCTTGAGGTAGAAAATATTTCCTTAAAATGACAGTTGGTCTCGACCTCATTTCATTCATTTTCCTTCTGATTTGGGTCTTATTGAAATAATTCACTAGAAAGAAAACTGTTTATAGCTGTTTATAGTGCAAATTCAATTCATTTTGTATTCAAGTTTTTTTCAGTAAGTACATTCAAGAACAATGATAAACTATTCTGCTCACTACTGCATTACATTTAAACGTTGATAAAATTTAAAAATTTTTGTCATTTTGGATATTTGCTTCATCTATTCACTGCAACGGCCATAATGGAAGTAAGTGAGTCACGATCCTGTCGTACACAGTATCTCAAGAATGGTACTTGCAGATTAAAATTTGGTTGAATCAGTGAACTTGCATCGTACTAAAGTAATATGCAAAAATGCACTGCATTGCACAGTCATGTACAATTTAGTTGGATTGCGGGTTGCTTCCATCAGTTAGCTTGCAAACCAAGCTAGCCAGTATGTTAATAAAATTATTAATGATTCAGTCAAAGCCCGATTAAGGCTCAATTTCACCAATAGTTAGTGTGTTGTTTGTTTGGTATTTCTGACTCCGTAAAAGTATTTTGCACAAACGGTGCTTGTGCATACCTTCGTTTGATGTCAACAATGGCCAGCCAGCTAGCTACAGAGCTACATGAAAACCGTGGCTTTGACCAACCAATTTTTCATGTATCTCCGTAGCTTGCTAGCTGGCTACTGTAGACGTCAAATTATGCTGGCTCGGTGGGAATAATTGCAGCATTACCTTTACTAGCTTGCTATATTTTCTGAACAGATCCTGAGTTTACAAGCAGCACTTCAGCCTCGTTTCATCATACGTAATATGCAAAAAAAAAAAAAAAAAAAAAAAAGATCAGAGGGTCCTGTACAACCCAGGAAAATTGTACCTCGCTTATTTAACGTCAGCTGACTTGTGAACAAGATTTACCATAGTAAATTACCTAATTGAGGAGAACTGACTACACGTAATGGTTTTGAGTATTTCAAAGCTCAATTTCAGTCTGGACACTTTAGGCAGATATAACCATTTATTGCAGGATGACCTGCATTTGAGTTTGGCCGTGACTTTGCTCGAGTGATGACCTTGGAACAATTTGAGCAAGCATGACATAGACAGTCACTGAGATCACAAACCACCAAACCTGCACTCCCAAAGGGAGCAGGTGAGCAGAGTCGCCTAATAAAATCAAAGTATGAATGGAATGGAGTGAGAAGGGTTAATTTGCAGCAACCAGCATGTTGCATTCCTCTGAGTTCTAGAGACTTGTGAGGCTTACGGAATACAGACAGAGGAACAAAGACACTCCTGAAGTGACTTAATACAAAGGAAATATACTACGTGAGAGATGAGACTATGTGTGGCAACAAGCATGTCGCATTTCCTTTGAATTCATGCAAGCATGCGTGACCTTCTCCTCTGAGTGTAAGAAGCTCAGTGGCCTGCTGAATACAGACAGAGGAGTATCAGGCAAGACACTCCAAAAGTGACTTAATAGAAAAGAAATATACAATTTGAGATATAAGACTATGTGTGGCGACAAGTATGTCACATTTCCTTTGAATTCAAGCGAGCATGTGTGACCTTCTCCTCTGGTTGTGGGTAAATCAGCAGGTATGCTGAATGCAAAGAGGAAAATCTGGCAAGACGCCACTGGAGTGACTTGATACAAAGGAAATATTCTGTATGTGGGTGCAAGTTCCCCTGAACTGAGCAACATTGCATGCAACTCCATTGATAGTGCAGCACATACCCTCAAAACAAAACCATCCTGGCAGGGGCCAAAAACCGTTTGTTAACATTTATGGGCCCTTTGGAGCCAGAAATGTCATGTTCTTGTATTTACTGCATTAGCTCAATTAAGGTGATGGTCATTACCAACAAACAGTTTAAGATATATCAAAGCAGGCAGAGATGACGGCCACGAATGAAGCATACAGATGTTGGGGCATACGATAGCACAGGCTCTGCAAAATTGATACATAAAATATAAACTCAAATTAAAATGAAAAGAAAACATGGAGTAATTTAAGCTTGGGAATGTGTAGCAGAAACTGGCAGGGTATAAGGATGGTTTCCCTAGTGGGCTGCATACTCTGATCAAAATGGCACCAGCTTAGAGCATAAGAGATGGCATAAGGAGAGGCTGATGCTAGGACAGTATTAGCAATGCGTGTCCACTTGGCAACGTGCCTCCATAGCCATTGCAATTGTGGAAGCGATTGAAATAAGGCACTACTTGCAGACACAAGCAAGATAGGAGCAAATTATTTGAATTTGGTTGCCTGTGAGGCAACGTGGTGGGGGCCAATTCAGTACAGATGACATTTACCACAGCTGGATGACTTGGGTTTCATTCTGGCAAAGATTTATCGTCTTGCATGCCAAGCAAAGAGCAGCAATCCCAGCCTACAGTGTAGAGGACTAGAATGTGTACAATCATGGAAAACCATTATTGGCCGAGATTGCAAGGAAACATGGTAATTTGGAACGACAATACAGATAGTTACAGAGTAGGCTTGCTTAATCAAAAGTTCTAATACTTGCTAGTGTAACGGAACTGTTTTTGAGGCGACGGAGCCTCATGCAGTGAACATTTCCAGCCACATGGCTGCATGCAATGGAAAGATGTATTTGCATCTATTACCTCAATTTACCGGAACATAACAACTAAAATGACGTCTGCCAGGGATAATGATATTATATTGATTATAGCGTTTTGAATGGCCTCGTTTATGAGGCAAGATTCACAAGGTTCAGCCTTCTATCAAAAGCTTCAACCAAGTTTTAGAACTCAGAACAATGTGTATGGTGTAAATACAGCCTGCACACAGCCGATACAGAAATTAATTGAGTACACCGGCGGTTACTCAAAGGAGCATATTAACTATGATTAGAAGGAGATCCTAGCAATACATTTCAGACTTGAGCTCAGAATCCGCTGTTTGCTGGTGATTAGATGGAACATCTTAAATAGGCATTAAGTGAGTACCAGCTCCTTCAGGCTGTTAAATTTCAGTGTTTAGTAATCCTGAAAAGAGTGCACAAGCATAAAATTAACGTATATTTTCATCAGCCAAATTAACCGTACGTAGTGAAAAGACAAATCTATGTCTTTTTTTTCTTTTGTGAATATTATGGTAAATTGCTCCCGAGAGAGTGAAAAATCGAAACCTCTGTATAGCAGGTGGGCCAGATTAGCTTTAAATAGGAGAGGTACTGGAAAAAAAAGTCTCTCTGTCCCATAATGGCGCCAAAGGTTTAGCCTGGAGCAATCAATCTCGCAAAAAGCCAAAAGAAATTGTCATGCTGCTTAGAGATGAGAAGCAGATTTCTTAGTCAACCCAAGGAGGAGTGGTGTAGAGAGCACGGAGCTAGAGAAATTAATGGACACTGTCTTGGTTATAGAAGCTCAAGTTAAGAACAATTGGGCAGAAACAGGCTTGTGACCAGCCTGACTCCTGTGCCTAACTGAACTCAGAAACAGCACGAGTGATGCTAATGAAAGTAAAGTAGATAAGAGCTCACAGGAGTGAAGGTGCTGTAATGTACAGCTCACTGCCTGATCATTGTGATGCATCGGTTTATGATGCAGGGCCAAACAGACCAGCAACTCTGAATCAACTGACTGCAAATCCAGATCAACAAAAGGATCAAAGGCAGATCTAAGATGACGATGAAGTAATTTAGATCTCACTGTCTTGATACTGAGTGTCACCTCCGGTCCTCTGCATCACAGTAACAAACTGAGCGCCTCAATATTACTGGAGTAATCAGTGTAAACAACACGGTCAGTAAATGAAGCTCCTACCTTTATAAAGGAGGTATCTTCAGTCCCCATGCTCTTCTCTATAGCAGTGATTTTGTCTGTAAGGATGGAGACATCTCTTGTGATGTGTTCTATCTTCTCCTCCATTATATGACTCTTCATCCTCTCTTCCTCCTTCAGCACAGCGAGTCTGGCCTCCTCTTCCTCTCGCAAAAACTGATGAAGCTTCTCAAACTCGACCTTTATCTGCATCTCTGTGCTCTGGGCTTGGCTCTATCATTAAAACACATCACATTATAACAAATGAGAGCAAATTTTTGTGTTATTTATGCATGGTAGTTAGTGTGTTTGTTGTTCGTGTCACTCACAATGTCAACCAAGAATAATTTTTGTATTCATGAGCAGCTAAAAAAGAGCTTTACTCACCCTGATGTGTTTGGCTATTTTCTCACATTCTTCTCCAACCCCAGAAAACTTCTTAAATTGCTTGTTTATCTGATTAAGAGCAGACTTGAGTTCATCCTGCAGTGATATAATCAATTATACAACAGTTAGTTTTGACCAAGTGATTTGATTGGACGAGACAGCATTCCATGAGTGCTGATGACAGAATACAACAGCACTGGGACATATAGCAGCAAAATCACTCTGCTCACAGGTGCTTTAATAACCGTTACACGAACTGCCGACCACAAACTTAGCGCTACATTGTTAGCAACAGTCAATTCCTGATTCATTTGTGGAACTATTTGCGCTGGCGAAACTACATAACTGATAAAATAAACAAAGAAATCATCATCTGTTGTCGCTTAGTGCCGTCAACTATTAAGTGGTGTTTGTAGAGCTGCTGTATAAAAGAAATATCACACTCGAGGTTGTGATGTTGTTGCTGAATATCATCACGGCTGTGATATCTTCGGCACTTGGCCTGCAGCCTCATGCCTACCACCGCATCACAGCCGTGATGATATTCAGCAACAACATCACTCCCTCTCGTGTGATATTGCTTAATTACCACTTACATCAATCAGCCATAAAATTAAAACCACCTGCCTAATTTAGTGAAGGTCCCCCGTGCGTAGCCAAAACACCCCATCAAGCTGATATCACTAGAGTTCCCAAACTTAGGGTTTCCCAGCAGAACATTTCCCAGAGAATCACACTCCCTCCACCAGCTTGTTTTCTTCTCCCGGTGCATGTTGATGCCATCTCTATCCAGGTAAGTGGTGTACCCATGCCCAACACATGATGTAAAAGAAAACAGGACTCACTGGACCAAGAGATCTTCTTTGACTGCCCCAAGGTCAAGTTCTGAAACTCAGGTGCCCACTGGGGGTGCTTTGAGAGGTGAACAGGGGTTAGAGTGGGCATTCTGACTGGTCCGCATGCTAAAAAGTGCAATACACATTAGGGTATGATGCACTGTGTGTTGTGACACAGTCCTTTTTAAATATTGAAATTCTCAGTGACTTGTGCCACCATTGCCCTTCTGTGAGTTCAGACCAGACGAGATGGCTTCATAGCCCTTATACATCGATGAACCTAGCGGGCCTAAAACCCTGTCCCTGGGTCATGTTTTGTCCCTCTTTGGACCACTGTCAGTAGGCACATCACATCTAACCGCTCGTCAGGCCGTAAAGATCTGGCCTGTGTAAAAGTCATTTAGTTCCCATTTCTACCACATCCAACACGCTGAATATGAGAACAACTCCTCACTTATCATCTAAGACCTGTCTGCAGACCTTGACATGGGCCATTGTTATAAAATAATCAACATTATTCTCAGCTCCCCTGTGTGGTTTTAATCTTTTGGCTCGTTGCTGTATTGTCATAAATGACACACCATCACCCCCTGCTGCAATACAAGTGAAGTTCTCTGTGTTACTTTGTTAGTGTGGAATCATGGGAAATGTAGTCTGGGAAATACCGCAGCTTAAGATAGTTTAAATATAAAGTGCATTCCTTGAGTATTTGGGTAGTGACAGAGATTTTGGTTCCTGGCTCTGTGCTCCAGTGCATCGGATATTCCAACATTGTTATATATCTGCAATCAGCTTTAAGTTGTGGGAATTTATCGCAACATTCTATGAACCTTGTAGGAATTACAAGTGTTTTTATAACGTCACTATCCACACGCTTGCAGACTGTAGGGCACCCATACCACATCATAAAGGTGTTTCTGTGCAATGAGAGGAGTGAATATATTGAGCATGTAAGATTACTGAACATGCATTTCATTTGCTTGTCTCATGCAATTTACAGCAGATCGTGATGGTCACTGAAACATTTACACAACGTTACACTGTATCTGTTCCAATTTTTACTTTTAACATTATTTGCCGAATACATGTTCGATTGAAACATATTTAATTCTAAATGTATTTGTAATATGACAGTTACTAGTTACACAAAATAGACGGTCGAGTCACATTATTATGACCACGAGCTAATATCCAGAGTTACCGCCGTGTGCAGCACAGACAGCAGCTAGATCAGGCTGGGAGTGTCTCAGTAATGGTGCTTTTCCACTACATGGTACCGGCTCTACTCTACTCTACTCTACTCTACTCTACTCGGCACCGGGTACTTTCTGGAAGGTGCTGTTCCATTAGAGGATAGTACCACCTCCGTGGTACCTGCTCGTCGTTGCGACGCAGCATGTTAGTGCCGCGACGGCATCCTCAGTTGTAGCAAGTTTGCTTTTATTCCGTCGATTTTGTTAAATATTTATGCGTTTAAATCAGGGGACGCGCACTACCGTCACCACGTTATGGCACTAAAGTTCTCGAGTGTTTAATTGTAATTTCTGTTTGACATTCTCCTGATAGAGACGACCGGTTCAACGTCATCAAGAGCTCAGCGCAAAGGCCGCGCCCCTTTTTGGGGGAAAACAAACGCTCTTATGCATTGAAATCAATTAGAAATAAGCGCGATAACTGAGCTGTAAAATGCCGAAAAGTTGTTGTGTGCCGGGTTGCACCTCCAATAAAATGACCAGTCCGGACCTCAGGTTCCCCATCCTACCTGAAAAAGGGACGAATCCAAAAAGGAGAGTTAAGAGAAGATGAAGAGAAAAAGCTATGTATCCAGTGTCTTCCCATGTTTATATGTGTGGGAAACGCTTCATAACAGGCAATGCCACTCTTTTTTTAAACTTAGTAAGTAACGTAAGTACCCTTTAACCTGTAAGACTTGGTACTATACTTTAATAGGTTTATTCGCTACGATTTTTGTCTCGTGTCATTATTTATTCTTTAATTGCTTAACTAGCTAACGTAAAGTAGCGTCAGACAACCGAGTCAGGTTTGCAGTCTAACGTTATGGGCATTTGTTAGTTATTCTTAACCCCAAACTGACACAGACTTCGAAATTCGCGGTAGTGAAAGAGCAAGAGGGTGGACCGTCAACCTTAATTTATTAATATAACGCGAACGCTCAGGTTCGGGCGAGGTAGCAAAATAATCGCTAGACATATCAATAAATGAATATAAACAGGAAATTCAGTTAAATAAATCGGATAAATTTTACACCTGAAAACACATCAAATTACACTAGGGTCAATGGGATCTGAGGTTTTCTATCCCCCAAAAAGGGGCGCGGCCTTGACGTTTGGCGAAGTACCCGGATGTGCCGGTGTCGTCTCTATGCATAGGATAGAAGCTGGTGTGGTGTCCGATTCGGTTGCACATTAAATAACGTACCACCTAAAAACGCAAAGCAATAATATGCGTAAAAGGCATAGAGTATTCATATTCAGGCTTCATGAAACATGTCACTTTGAAATTGAAGGCAAAACACGTAGCAAATCGCAGGAGATGGCAGAGTATTAGAATTTATCGCTTTACGATGCGTCGTCTCATGATACCTTTCCTTAGAACAAAATGCTTCATCAGCATCCGTAAAGTTATTTTCCGCGCAATTTTTGTTAAATGGGGTCAGCCGCAGCACGATAACTTTCTCAAGGGGAATTAGGGGAACAGAATTGGACGCAATTTCGCTACGAACAGGGTCACAGACAAAGAAACGCATTTCATAAATGCAGCAGCGTCGGTGAAGAAACGCAACCTTGTTTGAAAGGTAAGGCAACGCACAGTATATTTATCAAGCTGCCATAAACTACGCACGTTTCAAAAACACAATTTGAGGACCTGTTTCAATGATGGCAAGTGAAGCCAGTTTCCTTGCGATAATGCGGAAGCGAGTTGTCTTTTGCAGAGACGATTCTCCCTGACCAATCAGTGGGCAGCAATGTTGCACGTCACATTTTAGTACCCGCTAGTACCTTGTCGGCGTTTTTTTTTTGGAACCCCTGGAGAGCAGGTACCTAAAAAAGTACCTACTAGTACCTGGTACCAGGTACTTTTTTCCTAATGGAAAAGCAAAAAAGGCGATTAGAGTAGAGTAGAATAGAGTAGAGTAGAGTACGGCCGGTACCGTGTAGTGGAAAAGTGCCATAAGGTGCTGGAAGGTTGTCACAGATATTTGCAACCATGCTGACTGCAGTGCACCCGTCAGCTGCTGGACGGTCCCTGGTGGAGATCCCATAAAGGGAACATGATGATTGAGGTGGTCCCACAGATGTTCATTTGGGATGAAGTCTGGGGAATTAAAGGCCCAGGGAAGTACTTGGAAATCTTAGTTGTGCTCTTCCAACCTCTGTCGGTCATTTCTAGCCGTGTGACACGTCACATTGTCTTTTTGGAAGTGCCCGTCCGCCCCAGGGAAGACAGTCAGCATGTATGGGTGTACATGATGCATGACAGCAATGATGGATATGTTTGCAGAATTTGTACAGCACACCTTCTATACCCACCAAGTCAGCTCACGACACATGCCTTATTTTCATTGGCCACGCTCTGCTGACATCAAAAGTAGGAGGTGGTCGTAATAAGGTGACTCCACCATGTACATGAAAGAAACACAGAGGTAGAGATGCAAACATAGTTTTACATGAACAAAACCATTTGTAAGGAGAATAAACAGCATAGCTCTTCTCTCCTTTGACTGTTTATTCACTCTTTGTGCATTGATGTACTTCCTGGTTCATCTATATTATTACAACATGCTACTCTATTACTACATACTATTCCCTGAATGTATTTTCAACACCTCATACCACAGCAGACCGTCAGATCTGAGTATGAGACAAACAAAGACCTTTCACTCATATTTCTGTCTAGAAAATTTTAAATGATCGTTATTAAAAATAAAGTACCTTCAGATCCTGTACAGTTTCTTCCACTAGACACACCGGGTGGTTTCTGTGTTTTTTTGAAGTCTGACAGATGAAACAGAGAAGATCTTTGTCCTGTTCACAGAAAAACACAATTTTCTCCTCATGAAGATTACAGAGAGCTTCACTCTTTTCTGCAGTTTCTCTCTCAGTCTTCTGCTTTAAGTAAGACTCCACAATGTTTCTTAAAGCCAGGTTTTTAGGAGGTTCCTCCATAGAGGCCTTTCTCCTGCAGATGGGACACTCTCGAGATCTCTTCTCTTCCCAGTACTGCTTCAGGCACACTTTACAGAAGCTGTGGCTGCATTTCAGGAGAACAGGCTCTTTAAAAATATCACAACACACAGAACAGCAGAGTTCATCCTCAGGAAATAAAGCTTTAGCTGCCATTTCTCAGACTCAGCCTCTCAGTCTGATATCTTCATTTACTACTTACACTGGACTTTGGTCAGAACACACCCTATGTGCTTCAAAATTAGAACATACCTGAAAATTAGGCTGGTGGTTCTTGGCTTGTGACAAATGAAAACTATTGAATGAGGTGTGCACTCTAAGGATGTGGAGTGAACATCAACAGGAAAATGAATGTGGAAGAACAGGGTTCGATTCATCAAATTAAGGACACATTGGCACAAAAGCTTTCATACACAGATATGCTTTTACTATGCAAAATTTGGCATGCAAGAATTTTAGCCAATTAACCCCTTTGTGCAGAAGCCAAATCTGGCTATTTACATGTTACCTTATTTCAATCAGGAAAGACTAGAACACAATGAAGATATGAAATTTAACAAAGTATTTATTTATGCACATGAAACATGAACTTTGGCGGTTAGACCCCGGCATTGAACAAATAAAGCATTTAGAGAATCTGAAGATTAGATGCTTTAATCAATCAATCAAAGTTTATTTATATAGCACATTTTAAACAACCTCAGTTGAACAAAGTGCTGTACATGAATTAAGATACAAGATAATCACCATAGACATATAAAATAAATAAATAAAAACAGTAAAAAGGAACAATAAGATTATGGTAAAAGAATAAAATGAAGTAAAAAGTAAAAGAATTAAACAAAGAAAATAAAAAGCCAAGGTTACTTATCTAGCTGGGACTGAACGCCAATGAGAAGAGATGAGTTTTCAGCAGTGTTATAAAGAGCTCAAGTGACTGTGCAGCTCTAACCTGATAGGGTAGGCTGTTCCACAGCTTAGGGGCCACCACTGAAAAGGCTCTATCTCCTCGAGTACAGAGCCTAGACCGAGGTACTGTCAGAAGCAGCTGGTTTGATGCCCTAAGAGCCCTGCCAGTAGTGTGAGGCTTTAAAAGCTCTGATAAACAAGATGGCGCCAGGCCATTTAAACATTTAAAAACAAATAATAAAACTTTAAACTGGATCCTACAATTAACAGGAAGCCAGTGCAGAGATGCAAGGACAGGAGTAATATGATCACGCCGTTTCTTTCCCGTCAACAGGCGGGCAGCTGCATTTTGAATTACTTGCAAACAGCGCAGAGATGACCGAACAAGACCAACAAACAAAGAATTACAGTAGTCTAAACGTGATGTAACAAAGGCATGTATAACTCTCTCGAAATCATTTCTTGGGAGATAAGTCTTAACCTTTGCAAGGAGTCTTAACTGAAAAAAACTTGTTTTGACTACAGAGCTGATCTGCTTATCGAACCTAAAGTCCCTATCAAAAATTACACCAAGGTTCCTTGCAAAAGGATGACAGTAGGACTCAAGGGTGCCAATGGCACTGTCATAGCCATCTAAAAGGTTATGTTGGCCAAATAAGATGATCTCTGTTTTATTTTTGTTCATAGAGAGAAAGTTCACTTCCATCCAAGACCGAATATCTGTAAAACAGTCTAGTAAAACTTGAACTGAGGCTCGGTCATTTGTTTTCATGGGCAAATAAATTTGTACATCATCTGCAAAACAATGAAATGAGACATCGTGCTTTCTAAAAATGGACCCCAGAGGCAACATATACGGTGAAAAGAGGAGGGGGCCCAAAATGGAACCCTGAGGCACCCCACAGCTCAGGGGGGATGTAGCTGATGAATACTGGCCAAGCTGGACAGAGAAGCTCCTGTCTGAGAGGTAAGATTCAAACCACTTGAGGACAGTGCCCCTAATGCCCACACACTTATTTAAGCGCGACAGGAGAATATTATGTTCCACTGTATCAAAGGCGGCTGTCAGGTCCAGGAGGACCAGGACAGCAGAGTTACCAGAATCAGCAGTTAAAAGTAGGTCGTTTAAAACTCTTAAAAGTGCCGTTTCTGTACTATGGCGTGATTTGAAACCAGACTGGAATTTCTCAGAAATGCCATTCAGATCAATATAAGACTGCAGCTGTTCATATACTACCTTCTCCAAGACCTTAGAAAAGGAAGCTTGGAGATGGGCCTAAAATTAGACAAAACAGTAGGGTCAAGGTTATGTTTTTTGATGAGGGGCTGGACCACAGCATGTTTCAAGGCAGCTGGAACACAGCCAGACATCAAAGAAGAATTTATCAGATCCATAACAGAGGGCCCGATGCTATGGAAAACATCCTTAAAAAGACGAGGTGGAATGCTGTCAAGAGGACAGTAAGAGGGCCTAAGGTGTTGGACTATATCAGTTAAAGCTGAGAGAGACACTTGCTCAAAACTCTCAAAAACAACTCTGCAAATGGGGGAAAGAGCAAGGTCTGATGGAGATGACACAAGAGAAGACCTGATAGCAGAAATCTTGTCAATAAAAAACCTAAGAAAATCTTCACACAGTTTAGGTGAAGGTACAGCACCTGTGTGGTCACATATTTAAAAGAGAATTCAAAGTACTAAAAAGAAACTGAGGTTTGCGGCTATTAACTGACACAAGATGAAATAAAAACTGAGTTTTCGCAGCCTTAACGGCTTTCTGATACTGCAATAGGCTATCTTTTAAAATGTCTAAAGAAACTTGAAGATTATCCTTCTTCCACTTTCTCTCAGCGCGTCTACAAATGCGTCTTAAAGCGCGAGTGGTGTCATTAAGCCATGGTTCGGTTGCTGGCTTAGAGTGTTTACACCTAAAAGGGGCCAGCAAATCTAATATATCAGTACAAGTACGGTTAAAGATGTCCAACAACTCATCAGAATTAAAGTTACAATAATGAAAATGAATAATAATGAATAATAATCAATAATGAAGAGGAGTCTTGGCCAACCTCAGAGGATGGGGGTGGGGAGGAGGAGGGTTGCAGAGCATATCAATGGATTTGACAGCTTGCGAATGATTGGTCCAGAGGCACGGAGTAGGATTCTGATTGGTTAATAAGTTAGGCAGTGTAATTTTTAAAGGACAAGCAGAAACTATACCAAAGGCATAGTGGGCATGCACGAAGAGAAAGTCTTTGTTATGACTCTGCTTTGTCTGACCATGTTTTGCTTATGATTTTGATTCCATGCAACCTGATCTCACAGAAATCTGTGAAATGACCACGAAATCCTTTATCCGCAATCTGTGGTGGCAGCATGAAATCTGCGAGGTTTTCGTGATGGGACCACACAAATAATGCCAGTGGAAAATTAATGAGGCTCATTTTTCGTGATGGACACACGATTCCCTGTTTCAATAGCATCACTCAGTGGGCGTTGCAACGATCAATGCCGCTTTTTTTCCTCATCAGTTTAGATTTTTCTTTTTTTTTTGTCGCTATTTTTATCCTCTGCATTGATGACGAATTTGTTAATGAGGTTAATTTTGCGGTTAATTTTATATCAAATTCAGTTTGATCACGTTAATAGTGTATTTTTTAATAACCGTTTCAGTTGCTTTCATATCAGCTGATCTCCCCCCCCCCCACCACCACCACCAACACCAACACCAACACAGTCTCACACCCAGCGCGTCAAAGACTGACGCTTGGTCAGGGGCCTTTTGCGTTAGTTACTGACGGTAAAGGTCTCCTTTAGCGTACTACCCCGACGCAGGGGGCTTTCAAGTACTTACAATATAATCCCATCCGCGGCAATATTTGAAGCTCAGAGCGAGTGCCCCAGCCGTGCATTCGCTTCAGTATTAATCCAACCACGGCGCATACAGACGCTGTGGGCATCCATCCCATTGGCTTCTGGATAACCCGACACGCGGAAGTATTCTCCTTACTGTCATTTTTTATGTTAACGGTGATTTTACAATGATATCTGCAACATTTCTCAACACAAAAACACCAATGTGTCCTTGTTAATGACACAAAAGTGACGGGTTAGTTGTATAGGCATCAGTTTTCTTGTTTTCCCCTTCGATTGTGAGAAACAAGGAGTTTTTTTTTCCCCGTTTTGAATAGCTGAAGTCACTACACTACCCATGATCTTCAGCGGTCGTTGCTATGGAGACCACGGCAGTCCACTTTGCTTGACAAACCGCTTTTGCACAATTTATTTCAAAATGAAACAAAATTCGAATGTGAACAGATTAAAATTGATTAATAATTAAACTGGTCACTCAAAACATCAACATTTAGCTTCAGCTTGACCCGGAAGTTATCTTCCTTACTGGCACTTATTACGTTAACAGTGATTTTACAATGATATCTGCAACATTTATATGCACAAAAACACCAGTGTGTCCTTGTTAATTACACAACATTGACGGGATAATGTTATGGGCATCATTTTTCATGTTCCCCCCTTCGATTCTGAGAAACAAGGAGTTTTTCCTCCGTTTAGGATAGCTGAAGCCACTACACAACCCATAATCCTCAGCTGTAGTTGCTATAGAGACAACGCCAGTCAGCTTTGCTTGACAAAACTGTTTTTAGACAATTTATTTCAAAATAATGTGAACTGATTAAAAGTGATTAATAATTAAACACCAACACTTGTTACTGTCCCACACCACAGTCTATGCCCCACACCGGCTGAATGCTACAATGTGGATGCCTCCACTCTGTGTTAAAAAGAAGAGGGAATGCTACACCATGGTAAACAGGCTCCTGTCCCAACTTTTTTGAGACCTGTAGCAGCCAATAAAATTGAAATGAGCTCATTTTGTGGATAAAATTGTAAAATTTCTCAGTTTCAACATTTGCTATGTTATCTCTGTTCTATTGTGAATAAAATACAGGCTGGTGTGATTTGAAAGTCATTGCGTTTTGATTTTATTCACAATTTACACTTTGTCCCAACTATTTCGGAATTGGGGTTGTATGTATCATAACCAAGCAAAATATCAACTATTTGATGTTTTTGCAATGTGCCATGAACCTGCATTAGTCAAAAACAGACAGCAAATGTGGTGTTTGAAAGGTAATTTCTAAGGATGTCATTGTCATGTACCTACACAAGAATACAATACCATCAAAATTGTTTTTATTATTGTAGCTCACACATTTATAACATCTGAAGATAAGGAGGTTTAGTCTTTTTTTTCATTATTTTACAGGATATCACTGAAACATTATTACATATATTTTAGCTATACACGTATATGTGCATATCTCATTTGTAAAACATCACTAGAAAAAATGTATGGTTTACCCGTTACCTCATGGTGCTTATCAACATTATGTGCGCTAAAAGCAGAAATAGTATATGGATCTATGGATCTATATACACATACACACATATACACACACATACATATACACACGTGGACAAAATTGTTGGTACCCCTCTGTTAATGAAAGAAAAACCCAAAATTGGCTCTGAAATAACTTGAAACTGACAAAGTAGTAATAAATAAAAATTTACTGAAAATGAACCAATAAAAATCAGACATTGCTTTTGAATTGTGGTTCAACAGAATCATTTTAAAAAACAAACCAAATGAAACAGGCCTGGGAAAAAATGATGGTACCCCTAGAAAAGATTGAAAATAATTTGACCATAGGGACATGTTAAACTAAGGTGTGTCCTCTAATTAGCATCACAGGTGTCTTCAAACTTGTAATCACTCAGTCTGCCTATTTAAAGGGTGACAAGTTGTCACTGTGTCACTGGTGACATGGTGTCTACCACACTGAACATGAACCACAGAAAGCGAAGGAGAGAGTAGTCTCAGGAGATTAGAAAGAAAATTATGGACAAGCATGTAAAAGGTAAAGGCTATAAGACCATCTCCAAGCAGCTTGATGTTCCTGTGACTGCAGTTGCACATATTATTCACACGTTTAAGGTCCACGGGACTGTAGCCAACCTCCCTGGACGTGGCCGCAAGAGGAAAATTGATGACAAACTGAGGAGACGGATAATACAAATGGAAACCAAAGAGCCCAGAACAACCTCAAAAGAAATTAAAGGTGAACTCCAAGGTCAAAGTACAAAACCCAAAACCAGTGAAGTTGGCACGTTGTGTAAATCGTAAATAAAAACAGAATACAATGATTTGCAAATCCTTTTCAACCTATATTCAATTGAATACACTGCAAAGACAAGTTACTTATTGTTCGAACAGGTAAACTTTGTAATTTTTTGCAAATATTAGCTCATTTGGAATTTGATGCCTGCAACATGTTTCAAAAAAGCTGGCACAAGTGGCAAAAAAGACTGAGAGAGTTGAGGAATGCTCATCAAACACTTATTTGGAACATCCCACAGGTGAACGGGCTAATTGGGAACAGGTGGGTGCCATGATTGGGTATAAAAGCAGCTTCCCTGAAATGCTCAGTCATTCACAAACAAGGATGGGGCGAGGGTCACCACTTAGTGAACAAATCGTGAGCTGATTGTCGAACAGTTTAAAAACAACATTCCGCAACGAGCTATTGCAAGAAATTTAGGGATTTCATCATCTACGGTCCGTAATATTGTCAAAAGGTTCAGAGAATCTGGAGAAATCACTGCGTAAGCGACAAGGCCGAAAACCAACATTGAATGCCCGTGACCTTCGATCCCTCAGGCGGTACTGCATCAAAACCGACATCAGTGTGTAAAGGACATCACCACATGGGCTCAGGAACACTTCAGAAAACCACTGTCAGTAACTACAGTTCGTCGCTACATCTGCAAGTGCAAGTTAAAACTCTACAATGCAAAGCGAAAGCCATTTATCAACAGCACCCAGAACGCCGCCCGGCCGCTGGGCCCAAGCTCATCTAAGATGGACTGATGCAAAGTGGAAAAGTGTTCTGTGGTCTGACGAGTCCACATTTCAAATTGTTTTTGGAAACTGTGGGACGTCGTGTCCTCGGACCAAAGAGGAAAAGAACCATCCGGACTGTTATAGGCGCAAAGTTCAAAAGCCAGCATCTGTGATGGTATGGGGGTGTATAGTGCCCAAGGCATGGGCAACTTACACATATGTGAAGGCACCATTAATGCTGAAAGGTACATACAGGTTTTGGAGCAACATATGTTGCCATCCAAGCAACGTCTTTTTCATGGACGCCCCTGCTTATTTCAGCAAGACCATGCCAAGCCACATTCTGCACGTGTTACAACAGCATGGCTCCGTAGTAAAAGAGTGCAGGTACTAGACTGGCCTGCCTGTAGTCCAGACCTGTCTCCCATTGAAAATGTGTGGCGCATTATAGGCGTAAAATACGACAATGGAGACCCCGGACTGTTGAACAACTTAAGCTGTACATCAAGCAAGAATGGGAAAGAGTTCCACCTGAAAAGCTTCAAAAATTGGTCTCCTCAGTTACCAAACGTTTACTGAGTGTCGTTAAAAGGAAAGGTGATGTAACACAGTGGTAAAAAGGCCCCTGTGCCAACTTCTTTGCAATGTGTTGCTGCCTCTAAATTCTAAGTTAATGATTATTTGCAAAAAAAAAATAAAGTTTCTCAGTTTGAACATTAAACATCTTGTCTTTGCAGTGTATTCAATTGAATATAAGTTGAAAAGGATTTGCAAATCATTGTATTCTGTTTTTATCTACGATTTACATAACGTGCCAACTTCACTGGTTTTGGGTTGTACATCAGTGTCAGATCGCACCATCCGTCATTGTTTGAGCCAAAGTGGACTTTATGGGAGACGACACCACTGTTGAAAGCAAATAATAAAAAGCAAGACTGTAATTTGCCACAATGCATATTGACAAGCCACAAAGCTTCTGGGAGAATGTCCTTTGGACAGATGAGACAAAACTGGAGCTTCTTGGCAAGGCACATCAACTCTGTGTTTACAGATGCAAAAATAAAGCATACCAAGAAAAGAACACTGTCCCTACTATGAAACATGTAGGAGGCTCGGTTATGTTGTGGGGCTGCTTTGCTGCATCTGGCACAGGGTGTCTTGAATCTGTTCAGGGTACAATGAAATCTCAAGACTATCAAGGCATTATGGAGAGAAATGTTCAGCCTAGCGTCAGAAAGCTTGGTCTCAGTCGCAGGTCATGGGTCTTCCAACAGGATAATGACCCAAAACACACCGCTAAAAACAACCAAGAATGGGTAAGAGCAAAACATTGGACTATTCTGAAGTGGCCTTCTGAGCCTTGATCTAAATCCTATTGAACATCTGTGGAAGGAGCTGAAACATGCCGTCTGGAGAAAGCAGCCTTCAAACCTGAGAGAATTGGAGCAGTTTGCTCACGAGGAGTGGGCCAAAATACCAGTTGACAGGTGCAGAAGTCGCATTGACAGTTACAGAAATCGTTTGACTGCAGCGATTGCCTCAAAAGGTTATGCAAAAAAATATTAAGTTAAGGGTACCATCATTTTTTCCTAGGCCTGTTTTATTAGATTGATTTTTTTAAATGATTCTGTTGAACCACAATTCAAAAGCAATGTCTGATTTTCATTGGTTCATTTTCAGTAAATTTTTATTTATTACTACTTTTGTCAGTTTCAAGTTATTTCAGAGCCAATTTTGGGTTTTTCTTTCATTAACAGAGAGGTACCAACAATTTTGTCCATGTGTGTACATATACGGCGCCCTCCAATAATTATTGGCACCCCTGGTTAAGATGTGTTAAAAGCCTTAAAATAAATTAAATTTTTATTGCAGAAGCATACTCTCACACTGAAAATTGTAGAAAAATGTAACCTTAAACTCAAGTGAATTTTAAGGGAAAAAAAAATCCCTGACTAAGAAATAATTATTTTTCATAAAATCACCTGTTCCACAATTATTGGCACCCCTAACAATTCCAAGGAAATAAATGTAATTGAGTATTTCTGTCATTTCTAAAGTAGTTTACAAAGTTGATCAGAGTATCTAGGAACATATAATTAGTAATTCATCACTTCCTGTTTCCCTGGGGTATAAATATTAATTGACACAGAGGCCATTTCTCTTATCCACTCTTCAACATGGGAAAGACAAAGGAACACACCATTCAAGTCAAGCAGATGTGTGTCGCAACCTTCACAAGTCAGGCAATGGCTACAAGAAAATAGCCACTCGCCTGCACCTGCCCATATCTACTGTCAGAGGAATCATTAAGAAGTTTAAAACTACTGGAACAGTGGTAAACAAGCCTGGACGAGGACGCAAGGTTATTTTGCCACCACGCACAGTGAGGAGGATGGTAAAAGAAATAAAAAGTTCTCCAAAGCTCACTGTTAAAGAATTGCAACAAATGGTAGCATCTTGGGGTCACAAAGTCTCCAAAACAACCATCAGGCGCTATCTACATGCCAACAAGCTGTTTGGGAGGCATGCACGGAAAAACCATTTCTCACTCACAATCAGAAAGCATAAGCGTCTGGAGTTCGCTAAGTGGTACTGGGACTTCAACTGGGACTGTGTGCTTTGGTCAGATGAGACCAAGATAGAGCTTTTTGGCAACAAACACTCTAAGTGGGTCTGGCGGAGCACAAAAGATGAGTATGCAGAAAAGCACCTCATGCCCACTGTGAAGTATGGGGGAGGATCGGTGATGCTGTGGGCCTGTTTCTCTTCAGAGGCCCTGGGAACCTTGTTAGGGTGCATGGCATCATGAGCGCTTTGAAATACCAGGACATTTTAAATCAAAATCTGGTGGCCTCTGCCCGAAAGCTGAAAATGGGTCGTCACTGGGTCTTTCAGCAAGATAATGACCCCAAACATGTGGCCAAATCTACACAGAAATGGTTCACCAGACACAGAATCAAGCTCCTCCCATGGCCATCTCAGTCCCCAGTCCTCAACCCCATTGAAAACCTGTGGAGTGAGCTGAAGAGGAGAGTGCAGAGGAGAGGACCCAGGTCGCTGGATGATTTAGAGAGATTGTGCAAAGAGGAATGGTCGAAGATTCCTCTTTCTGTATTCTCCCATCTTGTGAAACATTATAGGAGAAGATTAGGTGCTGTTTTGTTGGCAAAAGGGGGTTGAACAAAGTGTTAACATCAGGGGTGCTAATAATTGTGGCACACATGATTTGATGTAAAAGAATTATTTCTTAATGTGGGATTTTTTCCCACTGAATAAATGCACTTGAATTAAAGGTTGGATTTTCCTCTTTTTTTCATTGTGGTCCTATATTATTTAGAAAAAAACTGAATTTATTAGAAGCTAAAGAACACATCTTAACCAGGGGTGCCAATAATTATTGAGGG
This sequence comes from Gymnothorax javanicus, assembly GCA_029692085.1. Lineage (NCBI taxonomy): Eukaryota > Metazoa > Chordata > Actinopteri > Anguilliformes > Muraenidae > Gymnothorax > Gymnothorax javanicus. The sequence goes on from CM056201.1 coordinate 9,675,123, forward strand.
CAGTGTACATACACATATACACATACACACATACATATACACATACACACACACACATACACACATACATACACATATACACATATTATTATTATAAAAAAGAAAAAAAAAAAAAAAAGAGCGGCACGGTGGCATAGTGGTTAGCACTGTTGCCTCACAGCAAGAAGTGTAGTGGCTTCAGCTATCCAAAACGGAGGACAATACTTCCGGATGTAGGTTCTCGTGACCCATCACTTACAGCGAGCTGAAGCTAAATGTTGATATTTTGAGACACCATTTTAATTATTAATCACTTTTAATCAGTTCACATTCCGTTTCATTTTGAAATAAATTGTCTACAGTTTTGTCGAGCAAAGCGGACTGGCCTCGTCTCTACAGCAAGGACCGCTGAGGATTGTGGGTAGTGTAGTGACTCCAGCTATCCTAAACGGAGGAAAAACTCCTTGTTTCTCAGAATCGAAGGGGGGAACACGAAAAATGATGCCCATAACATTATCCCGTCAATGTTGTGGAATTAACAAGGACACACTGGTGTTTTTGTGCATATAAATGTTGCAGATATCATTGTAAAATCACCGTTAACGTAATAAGTGCCAGTAAGGAAGATAACTTCCGGGTCAAGCTGAAGCTAAATGTTGATGTTTTGAGTGACCAGTTTAATTAATTTTAATCTGTTCACATTCGTATTTTGTTTCATTTTGAAATAAATTGTGCAAAAGCGGTTTGTCAAGCAAAGTGGACTGCCGTGGTCTCCATAGCAACGACCGCTGAAGATCATGGGTAGTGTAGTGACTTCAGCTATTCAAAACGGGGAAAAAAAAACTCCTTGTTTCTCACAATCGAAGGGGAAAACAAGAAAACTGATGCCTATACAACTAACCCGTCACTTTTGTGTCATTAACAAGGACACATTGGTGTTTTTGTGTTGAGAAATGTCGCATATATCATTGTAAAATCACCGTTAACGGAAAAAATGACAGTAAGGAGAATACTTCCACGTGTCAGGTTATCCAGAAGCCAATGGGATGGATGCCCACAGCGTCTGTATGCGCCGTGTTTGGATTAATACTGAAGCGAATGCACGGCTGGGGCACGCGCTCTGAGCTTCAAATATTGCCGCGGACGGGATTATATTGTAAGTACTTGAAAGCCCCCTGCGTCGGGGTGGTACGCTAAAGGAGACCTTTAGCGTCAGTAACTAACGCAAAAGGCCCCTGACCAAGCGTCAGTCTTTGACGCGCTGGGTGTGAGACTGTGTTGGTGGTGGGGGAGATCAGCTGATATGGAAGCAACTGAAACGGTTATTAATAAATACATTATTAACGCGATCAAACTGAATTTGATGGAAAATTAACCGCAAAATTAACTTCATTAACAAATTCGTCATCAATGCAGAGGATAAAAATAGCGACAAAAAAAAAAATCTAAGCTGATGAGGAAAAAAAGCGGCATTGATCGTTGCAGCGCCCACTGAGTGATGCCATTGAAACAGGGAATCGTGTGTCCACCACGAAAAATGAGCCTCATTGATTTTCCACTGGCATTATTTGTGTGGTCCCATCACGAAAACCTCGCAGATTTCGTGCTGCCACCACAGATTGCGGATAAAGGATTTCGTGGTCATTTCACAGATTTCTGTGAGATCAGGTTGTTCCATGCCATGTTTTTGATTTGCCCCTTGTCTTGTTTTATCTTGTATTCCTGCCATTACTCATAGTCACTGTTTAGATTGTCATTCTGGTTTATGTATCATTCCATGCCATGCATTGCACATTGTCTCCCTTGTCTGGTCTTATGTCATGTGACAGCTTATTTCCCCAGTCTTGTGTGCCACAGTTTCAGGTGATTTCATGGTTTCTGGGTTTCCAAACATTCCTTCCAAATCTCGTTTGCTTCCTTCGCCTTGCTGTTCTGTCATTACTAACATTACTAACAGTTTGTTATTTTAGTTAAAACTACTAACCAGAACTAACATTGTTTATAGTACTAACTTACTAACGAGCACTAGGGATTGTATAGCTGCACTTTACTAATTGACTAACGAGCTCTCAGCACTCACTCTATTCTAGTCTCCGCCCCTTGTCTTTACTCAACTTACTTTGCTGCGCTTCAGCGGATCCTCCGCACCTGTTTAACTCTGTTCTGCCTCTCATTATCTGTGCACTTTAGAACTCCCTAACCGGAGCCGTGTGTTTTTTATAGGCTGTCTTTGTGATCCCTGTCCGCGTTTTGGCTTTAGCCAATTTCATGTGGTTAGGGACTTCCTCATGTCTGTTCCCAAGTTAATTAGTCTGATCCAATTCACTTGTTCCCTATCATAGCATGTGACTTCCCCTATGTGTATTTAAGCAGTCTGTTCACTTCCAGTTCTTGTCAGAACGTTTTCCTTGTGCTGCGATTCTATGCCTTGTACTCTTTGTGTTATACTTCTGACTGGACCGTCCCCGTTTACGATTTTGGCTTTGTCTTGGATTTCTCTGCACCTGTGTAACAAACCTGTTTTGCCCGACCCTGATTATTGTGTTTGCTGCCCTGTGTACGATTTGGATTACGTCCCTGGGATTCTGATTTTGGATTATGGACTTTGTACTGTTGCCTTCTGCCCTGCGGGGGTTCACCCCCCAGCTTCAATAAAACACCTTTTTGCTGGATCTTTTGGGTCTCGCGTTTGGTTCCAGAACGATACCTCACAGTACGTTCTGACCATCATGGAACCAGCGAGTATCCACCCTCTGCAGTCTGCTGTGAAGGAACAGGGTGCACAGCTAGAGTTCCAGTAGCAACAGCTACGGGCTCTGATGCAACACATGCAGACCATGTCCCACCAGATGGCAGACCTCAGCCGCTCCTTACAAGGTGCACAATCCCGCTACGCTCCCCAGCAACCCGCAGCCACCACTCCTGCTCCTGTGCCGATGCCTGCCCCTACCTCACCTGCTCCAGTGCACGAACCACGCCTGCCTCCTCCTGAGAAGTATGACGACAAACCTGGATCCTGCCGCGCCTTCCTGACCCAGTGCAAGCTGATCTTCAGCCTTCAACCTGCCACCTTCCCTTCTGAGCGATCCCGCGTGGCGTACATCATCACGCAGCTAACCGGGAGAGCTAAGCAGTAGGCTACGTCGGCCTGGGAGGCGGGGCTACCCTGTGTGCAGACATCCATTCTGTTGGAGGAGGAGATGAAGAGGGTGTTCGACTGCTCCAGACATGGGCATGAAGCAGGAAGGGAGATTCTTCGCATCCGCCAAGGCAGCCGCTCCGTCTCCGACTATGCCATTGAGTTCCAGACCCTCACTACTAACAGCAAGTGGCAGGAGAGAGCACTCTATGATGCCTTCCTCAATGGACTCTCGGAGCGGATTAAAGACGAACTTCTGCCACGTGACCTGCCCGAAAACCTAGACCGGATCATTGAGCTGGCCATCCGGATCAATTCGTGTTTGGAGGAGCGAAGATGGGCTTCTTACAACTCCAAGATTTCCAAACCCCCGGTGATGTCCCACTCTCCACCTCAACCTGCCACCAACCTCAAATCTTCCCCTGAATCGGAACCCATGCAGTTGGACCGAACCAAGCTCACGGGTGAGGAGAGGGAACGCAGGCGGAGAGAGCGGGCCTGCTTTTATTGCGGCAAGACCGGCCATTTCATCTCTCGGTGCCCAGTAAAAGACCACGCCCACTAACGAGGAGAGGAGTGTTAGTGGGTGCCATGCCAACCGATCACTCCTCAAAGAACCGCACCTGCTTCCCTGTGTCTCTGGAGTGGAGTGGAGGAGGGAAGAAAACCACTGCCCAGTTAGATTCTGGCGCGGAGGAGAACTTCATAGACCTTGAAGCTGCTCAGAAGTGGGGCTTACCGGTGGAGAAGATCTTCCCCACTCGAGTTGCCAATTCCCTCAACGGCCAGAAGATTAGCCTTATAACTCACACCACTGGCCCAGTCAAGTTGCGGATCTCAGGCAATCACCAAGAGACTATCAAGCTCTACCTCATCACCTCTCCACATTCCCCGGTCATCCTGGGCCACCCCTGGATGGCAAAACACAACCCTGATGTTGACTGGGGTAAACACGAGATCAAGGGCTGGAGTCCCAGCTGTGCTTGGTCTTGCCTGAGTGATGCCCTCGATCATGTTCCTGCTCTCCTGTCGGAGGAGATTCCTAACCTGGAGAAGGTTCCCCCGGAATTTCATGATCTTAAGGAAGTGTTTTCCAAGTCGCGGGCCACCTGTTTACCACCACACTGCCCCTATGATTGTGCCATAGACCTGAAACCTGGTACCATGCCCCCTAGAGGTCGCCTGTTCTCCTTGTCCCCCTGAGACTCTGGCCATGGAGAAATATTTAAATGAGTCCCTCGCAGCGGGGATCATCTGACCCTCCTCATCGCCTGCTGGGGCCGGCTTCTTCATGGGCAAAAAGGATGGCTCCTTGTGGCCTTGCATAGACTACAGAGGACTTAATGAGATCACGATCAAGAACAGATACCCCCTGCCTCTCATGAACACAGCCTTTGACCTCCTCCAGGGGGCGAAGATTTTCACTAAACTCGACTTGCGCAACGCCTACCACCTCATGCGCATTCGGGAAGGTGATGAATGGAAGACTACATTTAATACTCTCACTGGGCACTGGGAGTATTTGGTTCTTCCTTTCGGGCTCACTAACGCCCCAGCTGTCTTCCAGAACCTGGTTAACGACGTCTTACGGGATGTGATTAATAAATTTGTGTTTGTCTATCTGGATGACATCCTAATCTTCAAGTCTCAGGAGGAACACACCAATCATGTCCGCTAAGTCCTCAAGCGCCTTCTAGAAAATCGACTATTCGTCAAAGCAGAGAAGTGCGAGTTCTCGATCCAGACCACCACTTTCCTGGGGTACATCATCTCTCCCGACACCATCCGCATGGACCCCGCCAAAGTTGAGGCTGTAACTGAATGGCCCAGACCCACTGATCGAAAGGCTCTCCAAAGCTTCCTGGGGTTCGCGAACTTTTACAGACGGTTTATCCGTAACTACAGCACTGATGCTGCACCCCTTACTGCCCTCACCTCCAACAAAATAAGATTTCACTGGTCTGAGGAAGCAGAAGAAGCATTTAAGGACCTCAAAAACCAATTCACATCCGCCCCGATCCTCACCATCCCTGACCCCAAGACCCAGTTCATTGTTGAGGTTGACGCTTCGAATGTTGGTACCCGGGCTGTCCTTTCCCAAAGATCGTCTGAGGATGGCAAGATTCACCCATGTGCCTTCTTTTCCCATCACCTACACGCAGCAGAACGCAACTGCAACATCGGCAACCGGGAACTATTGGCGGTCAAGCTGGCATTGGAGGAGTGGAGGCAGTGGTTGGAGGGTGCCGAACATCCGTTCCTTGTATGGACAGATCACAAACCTGGAGAACCTCCAAACCGCCAAAAGACTTAACCCTCGCCAAGCCAGATGGGCGTGTTTTTCTCACGTTTTAATTTTCACCTTGCCTACCGTCCCGGCAGCAAGAATGTCAAACCTGATGCCCTGTCCCGCTGCTTTGAAGTGACCAGCGAAGAGGCCACCTCGGACACCATCCTCCCTAAAGAAACCTTCATTAACGCCATCAACATGGACATTGAGACTGAGGTGAGAAAAGCTCAAGGTGATTCCACTGCGCTCAGTGCTTGCCCTGACTATTGCCTGTTTGTCCCTGCTAACCTGCGCCCCCAAGTCCTGGACTGGGGGCACGCATCTAACCTGTCTTGAACCCCGGAATTCGCCGCACCCTGGACTTTATTTCACATCGCTTTTGGTGGCCAGGAATTAGACAAGATGTCCAGGACTATGTCACTGCCTGCTCGGTCTGTGCCCAAGGAAAGGTATCTCATCAACCCCCTCGCGGCTTACTGCAACCCCTGCCCACTCCTCACCGCCCCTAGTCACACATTTCACTAGATTTCATTACTGGTCTTCCCCCTTCCAATCACTTCACCACCATCCTCACTATTGTGGATAGATTTTCCAAGGCTGTTCATTTCATTCCCCTCACTAAACTCCCCTCTGCCCAAGAAACTGCCAATCTCATCATTCAGCACGTCATTAGACTCCACGGCATCCCCACTGATATCACTTCTGATCGCAGACCCCAATTCACTGCCAAATTTTGGAGATCATTTTGCAATTCACTAGGCACATCTGTCAGTCTGTCATCCGGTTTTCACCCCCAAACTAACGGCCAGACCGAGCGGGCCAATCAGTGTATCGAAACTGTTCTAAGATGCCTCTGCCTCAAGAACCCCTCCTCCTGGAGCCACCAACTTCCCTGGGCGGAATATGCTATAAACAGTCACACTTCCGCTGCCTCCAGGCTCTCCCCATTCAAAGCATGTCTTGGCTATCAACCACCTTTGTTCCCCTGCCAGGAGGAGGAGGTGGCCGTCCCTTCTGCCCGTGAGTTCGTTCGTCGCTGTAGATGCACGTGGAAGAGTACCCGGGAGGCGCTGCTCAGGTCGGTAGCCCGCATGAAAACCCTGGCGGACAAGAAACGCACTGCCGCCCCCTCCTACCGACCTCAGCAGCGCGTGTGGCTCTCATCTAAGGACATTCCTTTAAGGGGGAGTGGGGGTAAACTGTTCCCTAAGTTCCTTGGTCCCTTTACTATTGAGAAAATGCTCAGCCCCACTGCTGTTTGCCTCCATCTGCCCCTGTCCATGCGCCGCATTCACCCCACTTCATGTGTCCCAGATTAAGCCTGCTGTTACCCACCCCCTGTCTTCTGGTCCTGATCCCCCACCACCCACCCGCATTATAGACAGAGGCGAAGCGTGCACTGTACGCACCCTTTTGGACTGTCGACGCAGAGGTCGAGGACTACCATACCTCGTCGACTGGGAAGGCTACGGACCCGAGCATCGTAGCTGGATTCCTTCCCGCTACATCCTGGATAAGTCTCTGATCTCAGACTTTCATGCTTCGCACCCTAGACCTGCCAGGTGAAACGCCAGGAGGCGTTTTGTAGGGGGGGGGTACTGTTATGACTCTGCTTTGTCTGACCATGTTTTGCTTATGATTTTGATTCCATGCCATGTTTTTGATTTGCCCTTGTCTTGTTTTATCTTGTATTCCTGCCATTACTCATAGTCACTGTTTAGATTGTCATTCTGGTTTATGTATCATTCCATGCCATGCATTGCACATTGTCTCCCTTGTCTGGTCTTATGTCATGTGACAGCTTATTTCCCCAGTCTTGTGTGCCACAGTTTCAGGTGATTTCATGGTTTCTGGGTTTCCAAACATTCCTTCCAAATCTCGTTTGCTTCCTTCGCCTTGCTGTTCTGTCATTACTAACATTACTAACAGTTTGTTATTTTAGTTAAAACTACTAACCAGAACTAACATTGTTTATAGTACTAACTTACTAACGAGCACTAGGGATTGTATAGCTGCACTTTACTAATTGACTAACGAGCTCTCAGCACTCACTCTATTCTAGTCTCCGCCCCTTGTCTTTACTCAACTTACTTTGCTGCGCTTCAGCGGATCCTCCGCACCTGTTTAACTCTGTTCTGCCTCTCATTATCTGTGCACTTTAGAACTCCCTAACCGGAGCCGTGTGTTTGTTATAGGCTGTCTTTGTGATCCCTGTCCGCGTTTTGGCTTTAGCCAATTTCATGTGGTTAGGGACTTCCTCATGTCTGTTCCCAAGTTAATTAGTCTGATCCAATTCACCTGTTCCCTATCATAGCATGTGACTTCCCCTATGTGTATTTAAGCAGTCTGTTCACTTCCAGTTCTTGTCAGAACGTTTTCCTTGTGCTGCGATTCTATGCCTTGTACTCTTTGTGTTATACTTCTGACTGGACCGTCCCCGTTTAAGATTCTGGCTTTGTCTTGGATTTCTCTGCACCTGTGTAACGAACCTGTTTTGCCCGACCCTGATTATTGTTTGCTGCCCTGTGTACGATTTGGATTACGTCCCTGGGATTCTGATTTTGGATTGTAGACTTTGTACCGTTGCCTTCTGCCCTGCGGGGGTTCACCCCCCAGCTTCAATAAAACACCTTTTTGTTGGATCTTTTGGGTCTTGCATTTGGTTCCAGAACGATACCTCACAGTCTTCCTGCTTGAATTTCCGCTAAGTTTCATTTAAGGCTTTATAATTCAAGATCGCAACTTCACAGAGGTAGGGAATGGCTCAACTGAGTCAAGACACTTGAAGTATTTAGAATTCCATCGTATTTCAGTTTATTTTCATGATTTTGGTAGAGGCTGCAAACATAAATCTTCATGAAAATTCAGCATTGAGGTTGAAAAAAAATAATACTGAGAAATAAAAAATGGCTGGGGCTTAAAACCATACATTTCTAGGATCATAATCTCCTTGACCACGAGGCTAATTCATCTGAGCATTACACTCAAAATTACCTACTCTCGGAACCAAATAAGACAGCTATCCAGGTGGCTCCCCGAACTCTAAGATCCCTCAAAATGGTGCTCTGTAAAATTGTAAAAGAATCGTATATTTAACACATCAACTTTTGACGCATGAAATTAAATATAGATGAATGATTTTCTTGTTGAATTTAGCAGCTGGACATCAGTGGACACCAGTAACCTCTCCAAACATAAAACATGCCTTTTCTTTATGAAAGTTTAGAATTTTGTTTTCGTCCCACAAGCCAGCACACATAGTCATTAAATGAACTGCTTATTTAACAGTCAGAACATTCACCCTGCAATGAAAAGCCAGCAGTTCCCACTTCTGAGCTCGCAACCATATATAAACACTTTCCACACCTTATAATTGAATATAATATAAATTCCAAAACAGAAACAGTAAAAAAAATCCAATATTCACCCTGGGAACAGAAAAATGAACAACCACAGTGAGCTGTTGGCATAATAAAGCCAAAACATCTGCATTTCATTTCATTTACAGTATAAATTGCAAAAAGCCCTCTGAGCTCCAGTATTTCTTCATTTAATCCTTCCTCCAGAGACAGATGTATCCGGTAGAAGGAACCCTCCAGTTCTGTTTCATTCAGAATAATTCCCATTGACCATGTCCATACCTCATTTAAATCCCATAAATGTCACTGAACACTTCAGGTCAGTTTTGGGAGTCTTTTTCTCTTTAAATCGCATTATTTTCAGCTGTGCAACTGTGCCCAATGTTAAGGGAATACAACTTACCTTGCTCTTATGCAAAGGCTTATCTACTCTTCTGATTGTCCAATCAGTGTCTTTCAGTTTCTGTGGAAAGTTTATACACTCTGGCATTGGATAAGAAATGAATCAATCAAGACATCATTACCGGGGAAGCTTCAAGTGGGCGTGAACTATAAGTGTGCAGTTACACAGATGAGCCTAAGTAAATAATTGATTGATTGGCTATCAACATGAGCACTTAGGAGGATATAAAGGACCTGAGAATTTGTCGATGGAAGAACCTACGCGTAAATTCACGGTAGGGAACCATGCGTTTTTGATATATGACTAAAATTGATAGTAGAATGACATAGTATCTATACCATGTCGAATTTTTGCTTCAGAAAACTGATTTCTCTTAACGACTAATTGGGATACCATTGGCTCACTGTAGCTGAAGTGCTTGCTACAGAGGATAATGATTTTTCCTGTCGCAAAAGATTATTTTTTTGAACTGCTGGATAGATACTATTGGCAAGTACAAAACCCAATTCCAATGAAGTTGGGATGTTGTGTAAAACGTGAATAAAAACAGAATACAATGGTTTATAAATCCTTTTTGACCTATTTTCAACTGAGTACACTACAAAGGCAAGATATTTAATGTTCAAACAAATAAACCTCACTGTCTTTTTGGAAATATTCATTCATTTTGAATTGGATGCCTGCAACACATTGCAGCTCCATGGCTGGCTGACAGCCTCACATGTGTGTGTTTGTGTGTGTGTGTGTCATTCTGAAATCTGAAAGCACCATAAGACCGCCAACCCTACTGAGTGTAACCGACCTTTGCTGGCTCCTGGCTGCTGCCTCGCCAACTTTGTTGTGTCTTCCTAAATCAAAAGTTTTCACATTTTTGAGGTCCCCTTGTACGTTAATAATTGGAGAGGCAAAATCCTCAGAAGTTATCAAATTTTTATTCCAGCCTTGAATGGACAATAATCAAACCCGGTGAGTAGTCCTTGTGCAAGGAGTATCAATCTGATGATCCAAGATAGCCAAATTTATGAAAAAACCTTATCAAACTTTATTCCAATCACATTACATGGGTTGTCTGGAGCAAACCTTATCAAAATTTTATTCTAATCACATTACATTAGTGGAATCTCTAGGGGATATTTTCTTACCCCCTATTGGTTGGTATGCCAAGAAAGGTTCTCTGGAAAATATTGGCCAGATTACAGAAGTATTTTGGGATTAAAAAAAGGAAAGATAATAAAAAATAGAGAAAAATACATTTAAAGGGATAGGATACAAAAAGATACATAAATGATTCAACTGATTGTGATGATTTTACCATACAAATATTGATCAAAGCTACAGAAATCAAATACATTTAAATGTCTCACCTGATTATGTTTCCAAATCAACTGAACAGAACAGATACTGATCAAAGCTGCAGAAGCCCACTGCTTATGTGTGTGTGAACTGCTCGTGTGTGTGTGTGTGTGTGTGTGTGTGTGTGTGTATTACTGCTGCTTACATAATATGGTTACTGATTATGATTATTGATTATAGTCATTGATTTACTGATGAATATGATGAGAAATATTGAAATATAATCAAAAACATGTAAATTAAAAAAAAGTAGAATTAAATGTTGAGAAACATAAAATAATAAAATGAATAAATTGTTCTCGACATAAAACAGGTCAAAGATAATTTACAAATCGCTGCTTTCATTTTTAATTTTAATCTGACATACCGTCACAATTTTTTTTTTAATTATTATTATTGATTTGGGGTTGCGGGCACTAGGGGATGTAATTCCAATGCTCGAAATCGTTGGCGGCCTCGAATAATGCCAAGTGCCCTCACAGCGTGCACGCGTGCCTTGCTGTACTGCTACGCGCACGCGCAGTTTGTAGACCGGTCCAGCTCTCATAGCCGCTGGGAAAAAGAGGGTGAGATACCGACGGTCCTCTCATCTTGCGTCCTAGCACCCGTGTGCATTTGCAAGGAAGATTATTCTCTGTCAAGGCTGGGTGTGTAAGGAGACCCTCTGATATTTTAATTGTTTTGTGTGCTTTAGGGGTGATTCCAATGAATACATCGGCCGCGATTGATGGTGAGTTAAATTTAATAATAAATCGTTATAAGTGTTGTACAGCTATGTTATTAACATTGGCTAGCGTGGTCTGTGATAGCTAAATAGTCATGCATCATAATGAATGTAATTCATTGAATTATAAGCAGTTTGTGTCATTGTAATTGCAAATTACGTTGGCCTATGCGTTGCATGAGATATTGAACATGTTTAGCACGATTACAACGTTTGTTCTAGTCGCATCAGGAAACTCCCAGTTTCACCTTTGTTATGTTCGCTAATCGTGACATTTCAGGAACGACGTTTCGTCCTGTTCCAACGGAAACCCCTCACTTTACGCACATTACGGGAGGGTAATATTTAAGGCTTTGCAGGAAATATGGCGATAATATGCACCTTTAAAGTCGTGTCAGGGACTAGTCATCTACTCATGCAAAAATTGCGTGAGTAATTATGATCAAAATTGATTGCGAATCACTGGATAGGCTACGCATGGAGGCAGTCCTTGGGATCCTCACTGGAGTTGTGAACGAGGTCGCGTCCCACCCTGCGGGGAAAACGCACGCAACCTCATGGAATTAGCAGGTTCATTCACATCTTTCGCATATGGGAAGGCTGCATTGTAGTCTTTATTTATTTTCAAATCATCATAGCCGTTTGCTTGCTGGAGTATCAAATTTTTACTTCATTTACAATCCGCCAATCATGTTTTTAATGAATATCCTGTGACGGCATTTTACGTAAATAATTAAACCTTTACCTTCAAATCTAGATCACGTCTGCGGTTGAATACAGTGATACATGATATTGTGTAGCTGTGCATTTTGTCTTGGATTTTTCTGCGAAGCACATGCCTACGTGACGAATCTGGGATTATCGGTATATTGGCTCCCTCATTGGGTGTATTCTCATCTGGTTGTTTTGAGTTGCTACTTCACTGCTATTGCGGTTATTCGACATCCATTTCCAATTCGTAGATTGCCATGTTTTATTTGGATGATTGTGCCGGAATTGGTTTGATGGATTTTGGAGGTGAAAAACAAGAAATTTCTGAAATGTGTTTTAGATTGGCTATTCATGTGTTGTCGTTAGCATCTTGAGTTGGTACCAATAAATAAATAAATAAATAAGTAAATAAATAAATAAATAAATCAGAGCTGTGGTCTGACTCTTCGGGGGTGTTCGCTCACAATAAAATGAAAATATGGTTAGCCAGACTGCCTAAAATTGCTGCAGCCGAAACGGCACGTCGGCTTTCTCTGGGAGAGGGGCGTATGCGTCAGCATGTTATATCGCCTATCAGTGCACATATGTTTGCCCTCAACCTACACCGCTTGTCCCAAAATAAGTCGCCGTTTGGATTCAAATCAACAAATACTTTCATTGGGGCATTATTGCAGCGATTAGAGTATTTTAACTGGCAATTAGTTTGAACCCTCACTGATGAAGCACGTATCTTCTCATTACAAAAAAAAAAAAAATGTCGGGAGACTTATAGGCCTACCTGGGTGGAGGAAAAGATGTTGTAATGTTTCGGAAGGGGCAAATTATTGGCCTGCATACAGCAAAGAACACAAGGAATGAGGAAGACTAGTATGAGAAATCATTTTCACACATAAATCGGCCACCGCGAAGTCCTGACCTTAACCGCGTTGATGTGCTGGAGAAAATTACACAGTGGTTCAACTACCCCGTCGTCAATACAAGATCTCGGCCAAAAATTCATGCAGCTACTGAAAATAAATGTTCTGACGTTGCATACGGTCTTCAAAACAATGACGCAACGAATATGCACTGTAATCACTGCTACAGGGGCTCCAATGAAATAATTGAACGTGCCACTTTTTTTGGATAGGCAGTGTATTCTTTGTTGGCTTTTATGCTTTAGAAAATCATCATCCAAGATTGCCTTCATCTGCCTGAGACAGGGGTAGCCAAATGTGGTTAAGAGAACCAGATCCAGTCAGGTCCAGAGGTTTTTGGACAGCGACACAGCTCTATCATTTTGTCTCTAAAAACCAAAAGATTAAATTTGAAATGAAACAATAAAGATTTCCTTGATTTACTTGACCTAAAACTTAATTTGGGCAGTTTCTGCTTTAAAATATTGTAAACTGTGCTGGAATGACTGCCATTTTTGTCCATAGCTCCCCTCACTATGAATTACAAATGAAATTGTCATACTTAATCCTTTCTTGCAAATCTTCTACTAGGCTTTCACTGACACACTGCCTGTTCTTTGGTGGTTTTGCCTTCAGCAAGCAAAATGCCGACTCATTTGGGTTCAAGTCAGGTGATTTGCTTACCCATTGTCAAACATTCCCCTTCTTGCTTTGAAAAAAGTCGAGTTGCTTCCCCAGTATGGTTTGGGTTCATCTGCATTTCGAAGCACCGCCTAATGGAATTTGAATTGGGCAGAATAATAGACCTATGCTATTCTTAAGTCAGTGCTAATTAGTCCACCACTGATTCCATGGGTTAACAAAATATTCAAGGATTAAACAAAGGGGATTGGCAAAATGGTTTGTGTGTGTGTGTGTGTGTGTGTGTTTTTTTAATTGTCTGTGTCACATTTTTTCTGTCCATGTGTGCTTGTTTTTCTCAAAGTTTGGTCATTGGCTTCTGAATCTGTTCAGAATTAGACGCACAAATGCACACACACACACACCTGCTGTATTCAAACACAAAAAAGACCTACAAATACTCAGAGGCACACACAAAAATTCCAGTGATCCCAAATATGGCCTGCTGAATTACAGGGAAACAGGAAAGTCAGGGTTCTACCGATGCTGGTCGGCGCCGACCAGCCCTCGGAATGCACCGACCAGCACTCAGTTCAGACAGCTAGTGCTTTTCCCGACCCGCACTATTTTTTTCCAAAGATCAGTTAAAATGAATGCATCCAGTGTCCAATAAAATTGCAAGAAACCAAACATAAATGACCCTAAATATGCTCCCCCCCCGTTGTCTGCGCTGGTCTTCATTGATACTGAAAAACCTGCCCAACAGTGATGGAAACACCGAGTGCCATCCTAGCCTGCGTATGCTGGGTATTCATGGCGAATTGAATCTGAGGCTGTGGGGAAATGATCGGTGTGGTTGTCTCAATCTAATGAAAGACAGGCAATTATAATCAGGCAGGGTGATTGATTTCTGTAGCGCTGTACTTTGCATGTCGAGAGAAAAGTTTTCTTGTTATATAAACGACAGCAAAACCAAATAAATCTCTGTCGAGGACAGTAACATTCTTTACACATTAATCTATCAGTGTTTAATAACAGTGGCGTCGGTGGACGGAAAACCGAGGGGGCGGAAAACATACCTTGAAATGGATGAGATTATTGATCTGATTTTAATCATTGTTCTTGGTTAACACGTTTTCCAACAATATGAAAAATCCATTTGCAGTTAAGTACACAGTTCCCCTTTTAATGAAATGCCGAGGTGAGTGAGTAATAAATTCAATAAAAATGTTTAATTCACGTGCCTTAATAGGTAACCCTTCACGAAAAAAACCTACTGTGGATTTTCCGCGTTAACTTTTGCCACATCTTACAAAGCAAGAAATGCGCACTTGTTTGCCTTCAGTTGACACGTTTTATCGCTCATCTTAACGAAGGCAATTAGCTACACCTGAGAAGGGAGAGTTAAAGTATCTTTTATCAAGAAAAATGACTGAAACAGATCAAGACTAATAAGCAATTTAAAGATGTTTATCGCCCTCCTTGTTCTCTGTCCAACGGGCGCCACTGAAGAAATGTTTGAAACGTAAATGACAGTTGTTGTTAAGTCGTATTCAGAAATTTAATCAAAAGTATTTGGATACAAAATAGAAAAACAAGTTTATGAATATGGCATCTATCTATGAAAATTAGAGGCATCTCGCTACGCACTGAGGAGCACATCAAAGAAACACAGTAATCTGGTGACTCAGAGGCAATATCTGCTTTCGAATTGACGCAAAAATTTTCCAGCGCACACATGCACACACTTGACTGCAATGCCAAATTTCTGGCCACCAAAGGATAGGGGAATTTTTGTAGACTGACCGACCAACTGACAAATCGACTGACCCACCAAGTGACTAACCAACCAACCGACCGACTAACAAACTAACAACCGACTAACCAACTACCAGACCATCAAAGTGACTAATTCACGGACAGATGAACCAACTACACTGAGTACACTCTAAGAAAAAAAAAGTTCTTGAAGGGTGCCCGTTGGCACCAAAAGTTCGCACTTAGGAATGGTTCCCTTCAGAACCTGTTGATGGAGCTGAAACCTATAGGGCAGTGGTTCCAAACCCAGTCCTCAAGGACCCCCTGTCCGGCAGGTTTTTGCAGCTTTACTTTTGCACACCTTATCCATTTAATGCCCCATGCCCCTTCATGCACACCCTGTTCAGGTAGATCTTTTTCAACCAATGAGCATGACGCCCTTAAATGGATCATGTGTGAAAGAGTAGAGCTGGAGCAAAACCGCCCTACCGATCATTAATTAACACTTCGGACCTATTTTGTGTTGAACTTCCTGTATTGCATTTTTTTTTATCGTACAAAATTAGTAGAGTGCAACACTGCCGCAATTTTAAACTTACTTATTCTAATGAAATAAACTGAAACACAAAAATTACAACTGATGCAATTAATGACTTTTCGATCAGACTACTCCTCGAAAAATACGATAACCAATGGCAGCGTGACACTTGTACGAATGAGGACAATCGACGTGGACAATAACTGGCTTTTGTCGCGTTCAAGCTGGCTTTGTTCATCAAGCTATATACGCTAGCTCATGTGTTAAGTGGCTGCCGACATCTCGCAACGAGAAGTTCGTTAAAGTACTAAAATGGATTTTTTTGCCATTTCTTCTCATCATATCTTTTATGCAGCTGCTTTGATATCTGGTTTATAAACAAGTACATTTACTTTACATGAAATTCTGATGTCTTATATCAATTTGTTCCCAGTGTCAGTATGGAGATGCCAACAGTGGTTGAATGCACATGACAAAACAAAAAAGTCTTCATACATGCAAAATTGGGCAGCAATGTGATTGTCATTAACATGCACTTGTTTGCCCCTTTTAAGTGTAAATACAATGCGTAAAGACACGCCTCCTGCCAGCCAACTCATCGCTCCATTAGACCCTGAAGCGCACTTCTGATGATTATTAAATTATCATCTGTCATTAGTCAATCAGCCTGCACACCTGTTTGTTGTTCCCCATGAGTGGTAGCAGAGGGATATATATATATATGAGTCCTGTGCAAAGGCTCTTTGTGATGTTTCTTAAGTGCCACACAGTAAGGATGCTGTAGGTCTTTTGTAAGACAGTTCCCGTGTTTCGCGTATACTAAGCCAAATTATAAACTAAGAGCCGCTTGCTGTAAAGCAGCCCTTTTATTTTCTTGTTTAAAGGAACCTCGTTCCGATTTCTTTGATTGTGTAATACTTAGTCTACTGCTGTATTACCTCCTATCATTGTAGAGCCTCAGTTCCTTTTTGTTTCATACTGATTGCAACGCTGATGCCCACTGCACTGCTGTGCGGACATAATAAAAGCTCAAATCAATCCCTGCATCTGAGTCCAGTCCATCGCTTCCTGTTCTCCGTACCAGTCACTGTGCGCAGGACACGAGGCGTTACACAATGACTGATACATGTGTGGAAGTGAAGGATTATGTTGAGGGTGTGTGTATGCATGTGTTTGCTTATGTGTGTGTGCACATGGATGTTTTAACCAGGGTAAGAATCTGTAAGGGAGGAAAAATAACACCCTATCTCAGGCTGCAAGTGCCTTTCGGGTGCTTTAAAAAAAGGGATAAGAAAGAACCTTTAGAGATGCAGAAGCACCCATTAGAAAAGGTGCATATGTGCACCCTGTAAAAGGTGCTTGCAGTCACCCTCTACAGAGGTGCGCGTGGTCACCCATAATAAGGGTCCTCATCTGCACCCTTTAGGGTTCTTGCGTTACCCCCTTATAGAGGTGCTCATTAGCACCTTTTAGGGTTGTCACGTTCACCCCATGTAAGGGTGCTCATTAATACCTTTTTTGGTTGCTTTTGTTCCAGAGACGTGCGGTGAGGTGAGGCAGTGACCCAAACTTTTATCAGAGTATTTTGTGAACCTGTTCCCACGTACTATTCCTGATTGACAATCAAAACAATTAAGACTGAGCCAATAGGAAGCCCGTATACTGATAGCGGAGATAATGACAAAAAGATTCATTCACGTATCGCTTCAATTTGAGACTGCAAGGATGGAAATCTGAATAATCAATTGGGAAAAATTCTCAGCTCTCGGTAATTCTGTATACCGTTTAAACATTTTGTTAATCGGATTATGAAAGAAGACTGAAAATAAACGCCCGCTTTTTTTTTTTTGGGTGTAAAAGAGCGTATTTAAAGGAGAATACATTGTATATTGATTAAGCATTGAACTCTGCATAAGTCGAACTGTTTTAATATTTGTTGATGACATTGCTTTGGCTTCCTGGAAGCAAGTACGTGCAAATCTGCTGTCTAGTGAGCATTTCAGGTTCGATGCACTGAGTAATAACGCCGTGGAGACGTAAAGTGGCCCGTCATTCTGCCGAATAGTCTTACTAAACTAGTTAATCGTCTGATTGCTAATCAAGCAAAGGGAAGGATTCTGCCTCACCAAACTAACCTCCACCGCACGTCACTGTTTTGTTCACCCCTTTTTAGGGTGTTCATGAGCACCGTTTAGGGTGCGTGTGTTCACCCCTTTTTAGGGTGCTTGTGAACTCCTTTAAAAAAGGTGCTGCTATTGTAGCGAATGCGCGCACCCGTAAAAGGTGCTGAAACGAACCTCTCTTTCTTAGTGTGTAACTGACTAACCGACTGACCGACAAACCAACTGACTGACCAACTAACCAACCGACCGACTTAGCAAACGATGACCGACAAACCAACCTACTGACTAACCGATCAACCAAATAGCCAACTGACTGACAGACTAACTAACCGACTAACTGACTAGTCGACTGACAGACTATCCAATCAACTGACCGACTCACCAACTGCCCAACTAACAGAGTGAGCTATAGTAAGAGAGTGAGCAATAGAGCTGCAGGTTGAAGCTCCCGAATCTGTAATGTCCAATCAGGAATGTGCCCCGCAACCCTGACTAGGAGCAGGTCGATTATCAATGAGATTACTTTTGGATGTATAGTGCAGAGAGAATATTCTAGATGTACACTACCTTTGTCACTCTTGTGTTCTTCTGTTCTGGGGCACAGGTCATGTACTCACACACTGCAGTTACATACTTTTCAAATCCTTCCCACCTTACATGCTGACACACTCATTGCAGATGTGCGACGGGCAGCTGTGGACCTGTTTTAACACTTGAGGGGCTTTTGCATATCCTGATCGAGGTTTCGTGAAAAATGATGCAATAAATGTATGTAAGTCTGCTTCAAGCCAAGTGGCTCATCAGACCTGCCGGCTTAACCCCGGTTTCAGTAGCGTGAAGCGACCAGGGGTATTGCTGCTCCCCCTGGATGGGATGCTAGTCCATTGCAGGTTACCCCCAGCTCTTAGTCAAGTTTCCATGATAATTTGCTGATACTCAATGATATACCTGGGTGGAGTGCAGCACCGTGGGAGTGAAGTGTTTTCGCCCAAGAACACATTGCGAAAGCCATAGCCAGGACATGAACTCAGGACCTTTCGGTACCAGGTAAAGCACACCTAACCACTGCGCTATGTGCTCTACTGATAACAACTGATTGCTGTTATCAATCGCTAATGGTCCTTGTACTTCACTCTGTTTGGCAGAGACCTTGTCTTTCTGGTGTTCCTCTGCAAATCATGACTCAGGCAACGCAGAACTCACAGCATTATTACCTCCGCTTAGGAGGTTATGTGTTTGCTGGCGTTGTTTTGTCTGTCTGTCTGTCTGTCTGTTTGTCTGTGTACCAGATAACTGAAAAAGTAATTAACAGATATCTCTGAAATTTTATGGGTGGGTTGCTATTACATAAGGGATAGACCCGATTGATTTTGACTGCGATCGCTCGAACAATACGGCGGCCGCGGCAGCCATCTTGAAATCCTATGTTGCAGATACCTTAAATTTCTTATCAGCCATGTTCAGTCTACAAGATTTCCTCTGTGCTGCCTTGGCGGACGTTTTGCACTCTCAGAGTGCCTCTAGTTTAGGATTGCCGTAGCGGCCAAGCTGTGTCTTCACGGTTGAGTTGCGGAATCATTGCGCATCGGTTTGCAGAGGCACTGCCTGCGGTCTGGCATCGCATACACGGCGGATCTGCACCAGAAGTGTCGGCAGGGGATTTTAAAGAGAGCTGAATCAACACTGGCTGTCAGCTAAAGAGCAGCTGAGGTCGGCCCACGTGTGCCGGCGGAGTGAGTGTCCTCGTTTCAACTGAGACGACCTGGAAACCTGTGACCAGGCCAATTTTGGAGCCCTTTTAAAAGAATATTGCTCCAGACCTCCATCCTGTAGAAACAGTTTTGTGTTCTCTCCAGATCTGTGAAACCACTCCTCCTACCCCACGCTGTATGTCCCTGTATGTCCTTTTGTAATGTAGATGAGGACCCGAAACTTTAAATGTAAGTGCCATACAGCATGTCTCAACATATGAGTGACGGGTTTTCACGATTTCTGAAAAATGGCTGTTCTGTGACCTTTGACACTCTGCCACCCAAAGACACCTATTCGATGACTCATAAGGCCCGTTTCCACCGCAGGAACTTCGGGGTAATTTTACGGGGCCGGGGCCGTTCTTGCATGTCTCCACCGCCGGAACCACCCCCGAAGAACAGAGTTCCGGAACTTTTACAGGGGATAAAAAAGTTCCTGCCTCGGAGTAGGAACTCTGAACGGCCCCGAAAAACTCCTGGGTGGGGCTTGGGGTTTACTTGGCGCTGATTGGATCTACTCAGGGCGGGATGTAACGTCTACAGATAGCGACAAAATAGCCGGCATTTTTAAAACTCAGCAGACGACGAGGGGTCGCATTTTTAAAAAGACGTCACACAACTTTACAGGAACCGTCCTCCTGCTTCGCCCTCTCGGTGGAGACACGGCAGCTGAGAGGGCGAGTGAGAGGACGTTCCTGCAGTAGTTCCTGCCCCCCAAATACTACCGGGAACTTCTTCGGTGGAAACGGGCCTACAACCTCTAGCGGTCCTGCACATTGATCATATTTGAATGAACTTTGCATCTAACATCTTTAGGACATAAATAAGTTTGGTGTATCATTTTGGTCTTGTACCCCACTCCCAAGGCAGGCAAACCAGTCGAGTTTATGATTCGCTTCAACCTCTAGGCTGTAAAATCATGCTCCGATGCACTATTGACGGACCAAAGCTGGTGCCTGAACTGAAAATTTGGGGGCACAGATACATCCCTTTAAAATAATTATTAGTCCTGACTTGTGCTCAATCATTTTCTGAAATTACAATACAATCCAATTATGACCACCGACTTCTCATGCTTTTGTTTTCTCAGGGGTTGAAAGCTATTAAATTGTATGAAGACGTTTCAAATGGTCTTTTATTTCATTTCAACAATTTAAGCGATCACAAAGCGCAGGTTAGATCACCTGATGTGCCGCAAAGGTAGCGCGGAAGTTCCAGAGCAGTTTATCTTTCATTAAGCATAGGCCAATTTATGAGTAAATTATTTTTTCTATACTGAATTTAGCCCATTCTTTTGTCGCTGTTAGATCACATGGGGAGAGAAGCCGTGTCTTCAGTTGCCATTGATTATTGCTATAATTGGAAAACATGTTAATAAAGGAAAATGATTGAGAACTAGCTAGGACTAATTTTTGTAATTAAGGGATGTATCTTTGCCTCCCAATTTTCAGTTCTGCCGCCGGCCTTTCAGGTCACTGTGTCTGCAGTTTTGGCTTGTTCCTCCAGCCCATTGGATTTGAAGGCAAAGAAAATGAGTGCACAATACGACCGGCAGCTTTAAACTAAAGTATCTGTATAAACAAATTTGGACTCTTTCTATCTCTTAGTGGGACTCATCGTCATATCTAGTGTGTTTCAGCTCTCTGCATAGCTAAAATTCTGCTTTGTTTAAAACGCCTCATCAAAGTTGGCGATAATTTTCTCCCTAGAAAACATCCCGTCCACAAAATCTGGCAACAGAAAGAGCTTTGGTCAGGCTGTGATTTCACGGGGGGGGAGTTTATTTTATCAGATTGCCCTTTACCCGTCTACGAAAGTCAGAACGTTAGCTATTTGCCAAACAGCAAAATCAGGCTGGGCTCCTATCATCTCCAACTCTGGGCACGCTCTCAAGTTTACGTATCCCTGCAGAAACGTTTTTCATTTGGAAGGGCATCAAACATAGAGAGTAAACTGTTCAGCAAGCTTCTGTTGCATGGTGACTTTAAATTCCCGGTGTGAACATGGACATTGTGTGAACCATGAAGGGATTGCAGCCCATTTTCTTACACAGTGTCAGTGTACTGATACCGATGGACTGTGCTTTAATGACAGCACTGCGCACCCTGTGACTGTTGCGTGCTGAACAATAGCAGAGATCTGTGATTGCTGATCTCTGAAAACCTACAATAACCAGAATGCACTGGGCGCATTACTTTCAAGGAACTGAAAATTTGGTTGGCACAGAGCATCCCTTTACAGCAATTACTGGTGCTGACTTGCTCTCTGTCATTTTCCTTCATTAACACGTTTTCCAATGAGAAGAATAATCCATGAGCAATTCCAGTCAGCTACTTTCTTAATGTGATCCAAGTGTGATTAAATGACAGGCTAAATTCAGTTCAGATAGATAATTTACAGAGCTTCACAATGGCAGCACAGGAAGAGGCCGAACAGGCAGCTTGAAACCAGGACTGGCATGGGAAATGGCTGTCTAGTGATGTGCTGTGGGTTAAAAAGGATTAGTACCAATGGAGAGTTTCAGGCCAGACCGTAATCAATAAGGCAATAATCTCTCTGGACGCCCCATTTACTCTCCCTTACCTCTATCTCTACAGCTCAGGTAATGGCCTCTGCTGGGTTCTCACTGGTCTTTTGTCGCTGCCAGTTAGTTGAGCTTCTAACCAACTGTATTCCCTTATTCCTTCCGACAGGTCTTGCGTTTAGTTATTAGTCTACGTGTATGTTTATGTTTTCATTTCTTTGGTTTGTTGTGTGTTCATCCTTTTCCCGAGTTACTCTGTGTCTCACGTCGTTATCGCTTACTTTCTGGTTGTTATCCCGATTCTTTGCCATGTTCCTGTTTATTTCCCTTCTCGTTCTGCTTACTTGTCTATGTTTATTACTGCCGCATTTTGCATCCATCGGTAAACATCAGCTAAATCTTTTTGTCTGAGCTTGGGCCCGTATCTCCCTTTGTCTGACAAAGTACGCTCACCAACCAGTCTGTGGTTTAAGCGTTGGCTTGGGTGTGTCCAAGCGCTGGAGGCCTCTCAGGACATGCATGGTCAATAACACCAACAATGATTGGTTATTTTATGGCTTTTTTTCATCAATCACTGATAGTGTTATTTGTTTTGTGTGGACGTTGCTTTGCAGATCGGTGAGGTCTTAGTAAACTAGGCAGATGGAGTTAGTGCCATTTTTAAATAATGGCGTCCTTTACCTCATAACTGGGTAACTATGTTAGTAGGATGATCGGTTCTTTATAGGTCACCTGAGACGAAGTCTCTAAGTGACCTATTCTAAACGCCTTTTGTCCGTCGTCGTCCGTCGTGCGTCATCCATCGTCCATCGTCCATCGTGCATCCGTAAACAATTTACATTTTCGACTTCCTCTCAGAAACCGCTGATTTGATTTCAATAAAATTTTGCAGGAACCTTCCTTGTTCAAATATGCACCAAAATTGTGAATTATATGGTACCCACCCCCAGGGGCTCTGAGGGGCGGGGCTAAAACTGGTTAAATTGGCTGAAATTTAAAAAATCTTCTTCTCCAGACCCAGATATGCTGGAAAACAATACTCTTCATAGTCTCCATGTTTGCCCCTGGGGGGGGGGGTGAAATTTACTATACTTTATATTGGAAAATGATACTTTTGGGTATATTTGGTTCATTGACATCAATAACATCAGTTTTTATACAACACAGGTGACCGTCTCTTGTTTAACTTGATTCCATGTTACCGATTTGAGAGGGTTACAATCAGTAATACAATCCCCTGGTTGTTTTTCTGTCTTCTGTCTGCATGGGGCGACACAGATGCATTATTCTCTCACGTTTCAGTATGAGGTTTGACAGAGCTTTGAATCAGCTGCCCACTTTGATTTGAGCCACTTCATCCTCAGGTTCAGAGCTGGGTGCAAACGCACTCTATGGTGAACTGAACTCACCGGAAGTGAAGGACTTCCTCATTTATTAGCGCCCGTCAAACAGTGCTCTTGTTGCGCAGTCCAGATTTAGTGCCTGTGACAGCTGAAGAATCGAGTGCTGTGTTTAATCTTTGTGGTCTTGACAAACGGAAGTTATCCTTGGTTCGGTTGGATGCCTCAGTTTTCTGTACAGCATGGGGCGTTTGCAGCAGGAAGCACGAGATGTATCGATCGTTGGGATGCTTGAGAAGATGCTGGTGCGAGGTGAAGTGGCTCACAGTCACATGCATCTTATACCGGCCTATTGTGAAGTGGCTGGTGCTGTAATATGGTTTGGGCGCTCCCGGACATCCTGGGTTGCCATCAGCAGTAAATGGCATGAATAACTCGGGAGATATTTGATCTGAGTCAGCAGGCTTCTGGTTTTTCATCCGAACATCCCACTGGACGTGTTTGTGGTCCCAATTGGGGCGATGTGATGTCTGTTCGGAGTGACTGACTGATGGGAGAAATTTACCGGTTTGAAATGAGGTCGAGCATCAGTGCTGGTCAGATGCAGGTTTCAAGAAGAATCTTGTTTTTTTTTGTCACATTATGTTACTTGTTTTGGTTTTGCTGTGCTGAGATGGCAGTGGGTACAGAAGTGGATTTTTTATGTTTTGGTCTTACAGTTTTGCATCTTTTACAGGAAACCGCTTGTGTTTGTCTCCCTCTGTTTGTTTCCTGGCCGACTGCCCCCCCCCCAACCCACCCACCTCCCTCTTGGTATCTGGCAGACCGTGTTTTCACAGGACAGGTGGCAGCCTCATGACGGTCTTCCTCGTGAGAATAGAGAAATTTCCCTCTCCATCTGTGTCTCTCCTTCTCTCTCTCTCTCTCTCTCTCTCTCTCTCTCTCAGCAAGTGTGGGCCTTGACACTCGGGATTGCGCTCTCTCCTGCGTATGGCTCCAATAAAGCCCTGTTCCTCGAATCACACTCTTCCAGGGCTGACAACTGCTGGTTTTCCACTTTCTGTTTATCTGGGGGTCAGGTGCACAGCCAGTCCGGCCAATAAGCAGTGCGAATTCTTAAGTTAATTGTTCGGCAGGAAAGAAAACCTGGATTTGAATTTGAGGGGTCGAATGTGAAGGTACTTACATTATAGAGTTGTTTTCCTCTGGGAATATATTTTTTTAGCTCTGATCCCATCCTGACTTCTTTGTCAACAGTCAGTTTCCTCACAGGCTGGCACTGGGGTTCCGGGCTGGAGAGGAAGAGATGGGTCATGTGATGAGTCTGTAGCGGATTGAGCTGTGCTGCCGCGTGCTTTCGCCCAGTTCCTGGAAAGTGTTTATGTTTCATGTTTGGGTCCTGATAGCCCGCTGCTGTCTCTCGGCTTTCAATCTGCATTTGCGATGTGCTGTTGCCCTCGAGAACAGAACAGGGATATTTCAGTACTACGGTGGCGAACCGCTGCCATGCTACCTCCAAAAAGCATGTCCTGTGTAGTGTTTGTGTAAATATCGTGCGGCATGCGGAGTTTCCTCAGCAGAGAGCGGGTGTGTCAGTCAGCAGGTGTTCGGCTCCCCGTCATAATGACTGCAGCCGTGTGAGCGGGGAGGGGGAGGGGCCTGGCATGTTAACACCTTTCAGCCTGTTTCCATGGTATTCAGCTTGATGGATGGGCAGTACAGCATACTAACAGAGACTTCTGAGCCTCCCTACAGTACAGCATACTCACAGAGACTCCTAACCCTCTCTGCAGTACAGCATACTCAGAGAGACTCCTGACCCTCTCTGCAGTACAGCATACTCAGAGACTCCTGACCCTCTCTGCAGTACAGCGTACTCACAGAGACTCCTGACCCCTCACCCTACAGTACAGAGACTCATGACCCTCTCTGCAGTACAGCGTACTCACAGAGACTCATGACACTCTCTGCAATACAGCATACTCACAGAGACTCCTGACCCTCTCTGCAGTACAGCATACTCACAGAGACTCCTGACCCTCTCTGCAGTACAGCATACTCACAGAGACTCCTGACCCTCCCTACAGTACAGCATACTCACAGAGACTCCTGACCCTCTCTGCAGTACAGCATACTCACAGAGACTCCTGACCCTCTCTGCAGTACAGCATACTCACAGAGACCCCTGACCCTCTCTGTAGTACAGCATACTCACAGAGACCCCTGACCCTCTCTACAGTACAGCGCACCTGCACTGGCAGGATCGGAAAGCATTAGGACGGACCTGTTGGCAATGGCTTTGCCTAGAACTTGATGGAACTGTATTTATTTATGCTATATTATTCATGACTTTGGTTTCTTTCAGGAGAGGTATGAAAAAATTGTAACGCAATGAAGACCTGTGTCTGAGGACCCCTTGCTGAGTTTTAGGTGACCGTCTCATTGCCAGGTTGATGAGCCACTTTGATAGTTATGGTAGATCTGTATCAAACCCACCATGAAATTGCTGGACATGAAAATAAAACATCCACTTTTGGGTGATTTGGCAAAAATCTTGGCAACCACAGCAGCCTTCTCTCAGCCTGCCTAGAGGCATGTGGTTTATACACGTTGATGCTGCGCTGCTTATCAAAGCTTATTTCACTGAGGCTTTTTGGAGTTTATGTGCTAGCTCTTTTACATTAGTCATGTGATGCTTGCATCATCATATATGAATAGCTTTGGGTCCCTCTTGCCTCTGCAGAGACATGAATGATGACCCCATGGCGATGGCCACCGAACCCCTTGAAGGCTTCCACGAGGTGAACTTGGCCTCGCCCACGACCCCTGACCTTCACGGCCTGGTGGAATCCCATTCGCCGAAACGCAGCTCCGCCCCCAGCGCTCTGTACCGCACGCCTGCCATAAACTCCGGCCACTGCCCCCCCAACGCTCTTCGGGCCGAACAGCTCCCCACCCAGCCGGTCTACTCCACCCCCAAACACCTGAACTCCGAGGAGCCCCACAATGGCAGGTGGGTTCCCGAGGAGAGATGGGGAGCCAGGTTCTGGGTCACGCAATGGCGTATTTCTGCACAGCAAAAAGTTTAGAGTTAATTCAGCTCTTACAGAGCGAAATTAACTGTAACAAAGTCTATCTGAGTGCACTCCTGCCAGAGTGGAGCCAAATAGACTCTTCTGGTGTTGATTTAACTGTGAACTTTTGTGTCGTTTTCACTCTTATTCCTTTAATGGTAAATTGGGATTGTAAGGAGAGAGGGAGGGCAGGGATCTGGGCCAGAGGGTCTGCTTCCTGCATTGCTGATGGGCAATCCAGGTTCAGGAGGTGATAACGCCATTCCCGGCTTTTTGACCCAACCCCCTGCATTTGCCTTTGGAACAAGCTTGGACCTTTAGCCAGGAGGATAAAATAGTCACTGGGAGCTGGCAAGGACTTTTGAGTGGAAAAACACATTTTTGGTCTTCCTGACCCCTTGATTTTTTAACTTTGGCCTCCAGTAGTGTTATTTGTTTTTTAACTCAACCGGTTGTTGCCCAGCTGAGTTCTTAAGACGGTGCAGACTCTGTTGTCCATAGTCGTCGACTGTCATCCTCTGTCATCCGAAAATAATCTGACTTGTAACCTCTGGCGGTCAGAGGTGCTCATCGAATTTGGCAAAACTTGGTTTGCAAAATCTTTAGCACATAAACTACTTTGGGAGAACATTTCAGCCGCCCCAAAAAAAAGTAGGCATGGCAGGGTGGTTATTTTGAGAAAGTGAAGTTGTCAATTTTAGGCATTTCTAAAATGGATAAAGAGCTGAAGCTTGGTATATATGTAGTATACAACTGGCTTTAATGATTTCTGAAAAATGACTGGTTTGTGACCTTCGATATTCATCCTCCAAAAGACACCTATTTAAACAACTCTTAACCTCTAGCGGTCACAAGTATCGATCAAATTTGAAGGAATTTCAGGACATGAAGTAGTTTGGTGTTCCTTTTCAGCCTTGTAGCCCACTCTTAAACGGGCATGGCAGGGTGGCAGGCCAGTTGAGTTTCACATTCACTTGATCCTTTAGTTCCTCATTGGTAATTCAGCAGAAAGTTCGGCTCCTGAGGTGAGATGGAGGGCCAGGTTCTTTGCCTCATTTTAGTTTGCAGTTTGTCTTTGTCATCTTGCTGGATTGCCATTAGTGCTGCTGGAGTAATCAGGCCATGGGCAACCATCTCCTGACTGCTTTTGCTTTGCTGGAATCTTCCCATGTAAAGAGTCCCGCCGGAAGCATAATGGATACTGTCGTCATTAAGAATTTATTGACTAACGAGCACTTAAGCCTTTTGAATTTCACATAATCTTGCTGCGTGTTGACATGTTTGGCTAAAAAAAACAGCAGGTATCTTTGAAGCATACAAACAAGATTGTTGTAGAATTTTAATTATCTGTATAGCCCTTGTCTCAGCTTTCTCTTGCACACTGTTGGGATCAACTATGGTTGACTTTAGTCCAGAATAAAATGCTTACAGGGGACCTATAATGTAGTTTTTTATGAATTATAACATCCTTGGACATCCAAAAGGGAGGTTTATAAACTCCTCAGGAAAAAAAAAAAAAAAACATAAAATCAATGATTTGCGAGCAATTTGATGCCTTTCGTTCCTAACCCTGGGAAAAAGGGCTGTTATGAATGGGCGTCCCCTCTGTGAAATTAGTTCTGTTCTCATTGGCCAGTGAACGGGGCCACCAGGCCAGGGTATCAATGGAAAGCAATGATGTTAAAATCCCCCTGGCTACTGACAAGAATCTAAATGCAGATGACTGCATAAGTAGTGAGCTAGCCAACTAGAAAACTACACAATGAGAATTGATAGGTTACATCTGCAGGCTAAGCAAGGTTGGTCGTTATATTCACGAAGCGTGACATGCAGTCAGTTTAACTACTCTTGAAATTCAGTCTCTAACATTAAGAATAATCTGTGGCTAGCGTATGTATTGTAGCAAGCAATAGCCAGCTTTCCATTTATTGTGAATGGTGCGCTACTCTTCCACAACTGAATTCCATGAAAACAGTCGCCATTTCTATCTGTTCCTATCAATGTGTCTTGTATATAGTCTCTGGGTAAACTAACAGTGGTTTCTAAATTCATAGGCAGTAGAAGTAATAGATCGCTTGTCAGCTTACTAGCTAATAAACTGCATGATGAAAAAGAAGATAATGTGTGCATGCCAGCTAGCTAAATAGTTTTGAGAGTGGCACTATCAACAACCAAGTCATTTGAATTTTACTTATATTGCACTTTGGATTCAGCTTAAATATTAAAAGGTATTGGAAAAACTTACCCAGCCAGCTACAGAGTTCCCTTGAAAATAACAGGCAGCCGCTGCTTCTGTGGATCTTCCGAAAAGCATAATAAGTCCGCTTTATCCCATTAAAGGGCATCTAAAGTCGATTCTCGGACGGGACGTTGAACGTCCAATGTTTATAAACAAATCACTTGCATTTGTTGACATCTTGCATTGTCACATGACCAATTTCATTCATATAAACCAATGTTTTGTGTACATGCGTAGATAATCCTTCTATTTCGGTTCGTTTGCGCGGGTGCGGCTCGCTGATTGGCCGATAAACAAAAACAATGGGAATCGACTTTTGATGCCCTTTAAGAGCAGATGCGACATTTACGTGTATGTCCTTTTAAGACTGGGAACAGCGTCTGTATGTTTCCTAATTTAAAATCGGATGCATCGTTGATGCCGTTGTTTTTAGGACGTGTGACCAAGGAAATACTTTATTTTCTGAAATACATGTAGGGAAAGCGAAACCCATTATGCATTTAAACAAGAGCCATCTGGCAACGGCATATCCCCCCGGCCCCCGAAGGCACATCTAGACATCATGCTGAACATGTCTGTGAAGTTTCGTGAAGATCGGATATGTAGTTCCCAAGATATGGCCCGGACAAGGTATGATTATAGACGGACGCCCGCCCAGACGGACAGATGGACGAGGCAATGAATAGGCACATCTAGACATCGTGCTCAACAAATCTGTCAAGTTTTGTGAAAGTCGGATGTATAGTTTCTGAGATATGGCCCGGACAAGCTAAGTTGCAATTCACACAAGTTTCCATGGAAACCGCAAAAATGAAAAATTCCAGAAATTCCTAAGTATCAAAAGGCACATCTAGACATCATGCTCAACATATCTGTGAAGTTGCGTGAAGATCGGATATATAGTTTCCAAGATATGGGCCGGACAAGTTATGATTACAGACGGACGGACGGACGGACACACTGATGACTTTATCCCCCTGCAGTAATGCTGCCGAGGGGATAAAAAGTCTCTAAACCTGTGTTTCAGACATTAGCAGTAGCTGACGACTTGAATAAGGGGAGTAACTTCAATGCTGAGTTAAGATGCTTTCACACCGGACGCGAAATGAATTTTTCGCACGACAGGTTACATTCAAAGTCAATGCAAAGACGCGTCTTTGCATTGACTTTGAATGTATTCTGTCCCGCGAAAAATTTGTTTCGCGTCCGGTGTGAAAGCGGCTGAAAGCAGTTTATTTTACAGAAACAATGAATTCAAAGATTCAGACAACTGCTGACCTGCTAGCCAAGGCTGGGACATATTTGAGGAGGATGACAAATTCGGCGAGTTTGCCAGATTTCAAGATGACAGGAAAATGTCAGGGAACAATCACTTACGCCAGAGCAAGTATTGATTTGCAATGATCTGGAGCTAATAATAATAATGGTAATAACAACAAATTATAACAAGTAAAATTTTGTTTTGTTTATCGGTTTTTAAAAAGTGGTAGTAAACACTAAAACAAAGGCAATACTTCCCTATGAAAGCCAAAGCTTTGAGCTTTGAAATGGTGTTTATTTCCTGTTTC
Organism: Gymnothorax javanicus; assembly: GCA_029692085.1. Lineage (NCBI taxonomy): Eukaryota > Metazoa > Chordata > Actinopteri > Anguilliformes > Muraenidae > Gymnothorax > Gymnothorax javanicus. Next base: position 9,705,513 of record CM056201.1, read on the forward strand.
TATCTGCTACAGAGGCTGAGAAATAATGCTGAATGTTGTCAATTCTGTCGAGTTTTTAGAAATCCCTCAGGTTTTAGGCGGTTGTTTTCGGGCAATGACTCAGGCTGTAGAATGCTTATTTTAGAGGGCGCCTTAGGTCTTAATGGCTTATTGTAAATTCCGTTGCCAGTCCTGCCAACAGCAGAGCAGTTTCCTTGCTTCGCTCTTCGCTGGGACATGATGCCATCAGGTCCAGCGCTTGAAAAAAAAAAAAAAAAAAAATGGCACACCTTCTCAAAAAGAAGCTCCCAAGTTGTGGGTGGAGATATTCAGATGAGGGGCGGAATAATTCTCACGCGTCTGCAAGTTGTGTAGGATGGGGAGCCAAATTTGAATAGCATGCGAATTGCACGTTTTATGAAAAAGGCAACCTGTGTTTGGAATTTGGAGGCCAGGTGTTCTCATACTTTTTTACCATGTAGCGTACCATTACATCATACCAAAATCAGATAATTATCACATCTCTCAGTGGAATAGTAATCACAGTTTTATTCACACTGTCGTGTGCGCTCTTGTGTATCTGCAGTATACCAGGGCTGGAAGGCCATCACTCTGCCTGTGGCCCCGCCCACCTGGGGGTGGAGTCAAATAAAAACAGGGCTACGAGTGGGCCGGAAGGGGAGGAGCCAGTGAGCCTGAACAACGATTGGCTGTCGCACCTAAGGATTCCTGTGGTGTCGGATGGGAGAGAGAAAGGCTTTGACTTTGTGAAGGATGAACTAGCCAAAGCACAGAGGGTGAGTGTTATCTAATTAAGTGGCCAAAACCTGGTGATGTTTTTGGTGCCGAGTTCCTGGTCGTCTGCAGATAGGTTGCACATCACAGTGATTAGTTTTGATATCGGCGGTTCAGTCCCCACTTTCTACAGTGGAAAATTTTGAAGAATTGTCTGCTCCCACAAAAAAAATATACAGTTGTGTTCTGTGTTGTCTGAAACCATCTCATTTGCAAACTTTTTGTGCCCTTTGAGCAATAGAGAAAGTTTTTGCAGACGAATCAGAGGCAGGTAACGTTGCTGCGTCTCGCGGTTTGTGAATGACTCGGACTCGGCAGCACTTCTGCTGCAATTCATGCCGCGATGCCCTGAGTTTGCTCCTTTGGGGCTCAAAATGCATCTCACCAAACCACAGCCCCTTGGTCCTTGTTTCACTTCTGTCTCTGGTGTGGGTGGGCAAAATAATCGATCCGATGATAAATCGACGCCTGTTCTCACTCGATTCATTATCGCTACGCTTGCGTCAAGTATCGATTTTTTTTTTAAATCTAATTGAACACTGAAGCCTCAGATTTTCCCACATTTGACGTTACCGTAGTAGAATGTCATTACTTTATGTCTCCTAGAGAGGGCGCCAATCAAAAAGAGAACAGCAACCTTCTGAAGCAGTATAAAAACATGACATGAGATGTGTATGTGGTACCCCCATGGACCTGGAAGGAGAAATATAAATATAAAGTATAAAATATAAAACATCTTTGGGTATCCCTTGTTCTACACCAGGGGTGTCCAATCTTATCCACAAAGGGCTGGTGTGGGTGCTGGTTTTTGTTACAGCCCAACACTAACTCATATGATTCTACTCATCAAGGTCTTGATTGAATCTTCTAATCAGTTAATTAGTGGACTCAGGTGTTGTGGCACTGGGCAAAAACAAAAACCTGGTCTACACCAGCCCTTTATGCATAAGATTGAACACCCCTGTTCCACACAAAGACTGCATCCAATTTTAAGTTATTTTATTTCTATTTTTTTAAACTTTGAGGCACTTAACAGTTCTACCACACTGCTTGCTGCATTGAACAGACTAGGCCAGGGGTGGGCAATCCTGGTCTTGCAGGGTCAGGGTGTGTGCACTGTGCAGCGGGAATTACCCTGACTAATTGAGCCAATTGGTTGCAAACGCAAATATAGATTTGTGCAAAGATTCGATCAAAGAAAAATGTTTTATGTAGGGAGACAAGAACAGTCTTTGGTCATTCATGATAATTTAAAGAAATGCGCCTGAAATGTCAGATTTCATAAATAGTTTGGCTAATTTAGATACTGACTAATTAAAGGCCAGAAGTTGGTGTGAAAACCAGGGACAGATACGGCCCTCATTGCCCACCTCTGGACTAGGCCTAGATATTTTTATTGGTACCTCTGTGTTTGGTACCTCTGTGTTCAGATTAGTTGCACAGATGAGGCGATATATCATATTAGTGTTCGGAATTGCCTGCATCGTGATGTTATCATGGGCAAAATATTGCGATCATATCATGTCTGCATGTATGTCTGCAATTTCCACCCCTGGTGTAATTTTGACAACTGAGCAAATGAGAGTAAAGTCCAGTTCCTCCTCATATGGATGCCTGGTGCTGTATTCCTGCTTTTCGCATCGGCCGTTGCTCAAAGCATAGGCTCCAGCTTGGAAGGCTGCATCAGAAAAGATGTAAGCTGCATTTCCTGGCTGCATTCGAAAACTCCTTCACAATGGAACAGCCTGTGATGACATACCAGCCAAAAAATACAGCCTACAAGGGATGCAGCCTACCCTTTGTGAAACGGCCGAAGTGTGAATTATTGGCATTGTCTGCGAGGCTCCCGGGAGCGACCTGGGCAAAGTTTATCGGCTGTCCCACATTTTAATTCTCTTCTGTAACTGACAATAACTGCGTTTTTGTGCTTGGGTCGTACAAAGACTCATTCCTCCAGTAAGGTTTGGCACGGAGGCCTGGAAAATGTGGACTGGACTCAAGTGCAAGGACAGAATTAGTTGTATGTTTTATTTCTTGGTGAAAAATGAAAGTACGCGAAACGGAGCTCTAAGCTATACAAGCGTTTGGCTTACGAGACGTTACGAGGAACAATGGGGAAGCAGTGGTATATACACATGCTGACACTGTAATCACACACAGATGATCCTTGTTAATGGCAGAGTGTGGCAGCGCTCCAGGTCTTAATTGGCCTGCGCGCTGGACCGAAAGAGACCTGACACCTCCCTAATTTTTCAGAACCCTCCTTGCGTCTGACCTGGTGATAAATTTTGGTCGCCCTTACTAGAGAGATTCCACACTTTGGCTTTACGCCCCTGTCTTCATTAACATTTTTTACTTCGTCCTAATAATAGCAAGAAAAGGAAGAATATGAAAACGAAACTGGAGCCGGTCTAATGATAAGGAGACAAAGCGCTCCAGTTTTTCAATGGGAAAATTTAAAACACTAAAGATGGCGGGATAGTGACATGAAACATGCTGTTGGCCAATCACAAACTTCAGAGTTTGCGCAACCGCACAACTTTGATATGTACGAGGGACCATACGGATTGGAAGCTCAACAATGCTACATCACGTTTCTGTGATTGTAGTATTTTGGTTTAATTATAAAGAAAAAGGGGAAATTTTTACATCAAAATAAAGCAGATTTTAATGACAATGACGTCGATCGCGATTTTACAGCCGGTCATGGGTGAATTAGGTGCTCCGATTCAAAGGTTACTTGCTGCCGCAGCTAGCTATGCACAATAACCATAGACCAACATATATTCATATAATCTACACTCACTGGTGCTGATGAACATGATTGTGATGGCTAAAAAGACAGTAAAGAACTTCTGTTTTTTATGTTGATATATCTGTTCCATGAAGACTGAGCTTATTGTGTTTATTCATACTTAACAGATGATGATAGATAATATTAACGGCTCCTCTGTCTGACTTGACAGTTTACGGTCACTACGGCTATGACAACAGTTATAGTCGCCTTAAAGCGTAATTTCGTGATCTGATCTATGAATAATGCGCACAAGCCTTGAAGAGTGAAAAAATGTCCTATTTCTCTGGAATTAATGCCTTTCGGAACAAACAATCAGTTTGACAGTGTCTACTAATATGGAAACAAAATGCCAGTCCATGTGACAGATTGTTAAATACAGGAATCTAACCATTCAAAGAGATGGGGCTCTGGTCCTGATTGCGATTGTGCTGCCCGAGAGCTTGTCAAAGATGGCGTTGGAGTGGGCCGTCTCCTTTTATTTAGAATGTCTCTTACTAAACTTCTAGAATGTGTCGAGTGTTGGCCAGTGCACAGTTCTTGTGGCTGTCCTCGTATATTGCCTGATCAGAAATATCAGCAAAAGATGAAGAGGAGGGTAATGGTGGATAGGGACTCCACTGGGACACTCAAATACTGCTGACGCCGGTCTACGTCTTTTTCTTGGATCTCATGAAATTAGCCAGCAAGGAGAAAGCCGTTAAAAGTGATGGGCCCGATTCATGCCGCCGCACGTGATTGGTTGTTGGATGGAAAGTGGCTGTAAAAATGAAGCCGTGGCCATTTCCTGTAAACAATTGAAAGTGCTTTTTAGTGTACAATTGAAACTGCTGAACTCAACATGGCAGGAAAATTACTCACACTTGAATCTGTTTCAGTCAAGCTAAATGGGCTTTTGCACAATGACTGTCCCCAGTGACCCTCTTTTTGTTTTGTCTGTCACACTGTGTCACAAAATGATTTTGGACCAACCTTGTTTCCTGCTGCTTCTGAGAGAAAGACAACAAAATGACTATGAGATTAAATTTGGTTGGTGGAATTCATATTAAGTCGATTACAGTCTATGTATCGCTTTGAGTCTGGTTTTCCACTTGTCCTTACCTCTGCTAAGGAGATTATGTTTTATCTTCGGTTTGTGGGTAAGTATGTTTGTTTGTTTGTTGGCAACATTGCAGAAAAAAATTATGGACAGATTTTTATGACATTTTTACCAGAAGTGTGTCTTGGCCCAACTTTGCAGTGATTTCATCATGGATATGATCCAGATCAAATTATGGATCCAGGAATGATTTTTCGGCATACTTCATCATTGAGAAAGGGCCATTTTCAACATTTCTGCTTCTGACTTGAGAAATACACATAGTTCTAAGATGCTAACATTCAGGGGAACTCCTTCTTTACTTAATGAGTGGTACATAATAACGTTTTTCTCATCTGTCGCATACACGCGGGGAATGGGTGGGCCTTTGGGGAGGTATGTGCTCTCTGTGTGCTCTTGTTGACAATCTGTGGTATGCTGTTTTTTAATTATGAGCTTCCATTTTGTCTTACAACAGAACATGAAGGCATTGAAGTGTGTACTTTCTGATTCTTTGTGCCGAAGGTAACCATGTATTGTTGGTTGTTAGTTTGACGTGCCAGTAGGTCTGTCAGTATTTGGCATATATTTGCTTCCTGTTTGATAAATGCCAATTCAAGGTCACTATCCCCGAAAAGCATATTTAGGGTGAATTTCTGTAAATCTGTCCGCATTCAAAATGTGCCATATATTTCCAGTTCCGTGCGATTTACACTCCTTAAGTTTCGTTAAAGACTCAAATTCATGGGCCATCTCTCACTTAATGGCACTTTCAATCGAGCCGACACATGAATTTCAATTTAAATCGGAAATGAACCAGACTGAGCTGGAGCGCCGCATGTGGTATGCAGCTCAACCCATTTAATCCAGCTGTGTCTTACTTCCCGAGAGGGTTTCTGAGACGCCGGTTGTACAGAAATGATGGAACCTTTAATCCAGCTGAGCTTTAAAATACTGATTGGAATCTATAATATAGGGCTTCGGAGATCAGATCTCATTTTTGAGTTCTTGTCCTGACTGATTTACTGTATGAATTTGAATGAGAAATTGCATTTACATTCTTGTTGAAGAAAAAAATCTGAAAAGTACAGAAAAATCTGGAAACTAAGGGTGTAAAGTCAATCCGCCCGTACTATGTTTTAGGATCTGGATTTTGCCTTGTGTAACGGAGACATGTTTTCTTGTGTAATGGAGACATGTTTTTTGTGTAATGGAGAAACGTTGTGGGCAGGTCTGAACTCTCTGTCGCCGCCCTGCAGGAGGCCCAGAGGATGGTGCGAGAGGCTAACCTGAAGCAGGCGACTACGGAGAAACAGCTGAAGGAAGCCTTGGGAAAGGTGAGGTGGGGAGAGACTCTTAGATTTACTTCAAAGAGATTTATATTTTCAGAAAATAAGCCAAGGCCATGAAGTTTCATGTTTAGAAAAATAATTATATTAATTTTAGGTTTAAGGACTAACTTAAAAAAAGAAAAGTTTTTTTTATTATTAAGTAAATGACTATTGAAACGGGGTCATTTTGACACCATTATCCTCCAAGGGCTAAACTTGTGCAGGACCCAGAATGGCCCCTGTGATCGGGTTCCGGGAATGGGTCTGTCGCTGACTCGGCTCTGCTAGTATGTGTATTTGACGAGTCCCGGTCAGTCATTGCATTTCTGATTTAGGCCAGACCTTGGATTTGAGAACAATATGAGCTCATTTTGGGGAATGCCAGCTTTAGTGTGCTGGTGTTCACCTGGGCTGAAATTATCTCCAGAGCCTGTCTCAGTCCATGTACATACAAACCTCACTGCCACTGCAATTTTACGCCCCCAGAAAGAATATTTTCCTTGGCCCCTCTAGTTGTTTAAATTAAGTTGAATGTTTGAGGACACACCCCGTCCATCTCTGCCCAGCCACTCATACATTGCACAGCATTTCTGGCATTGATATATTGCACAATGGCGGTTATCGAGGTTCCAGAACCATTCCTGCATTGCTGGTTTTGACCATCAACACTCATACTAATGCTACTGATCATGCTCCCACAGATCTAGTTCTGCTGTTTCTATGGTCAGCGCTCGCATTAATGGAGCAGGTGACCGCAGCATCTTACCGCTGTGAAGTGTGCATCTTGGGCATCAGGGCCTGCAGTCAGTGTGTGCTCGTTTGATTAGGCTGATAGCCCCTTATTGACGTTCATGTGATTAGCCTGAGAGCCCTTTATTGACGTTCATGCAATTAGCCTGACAGTTCTTCATCAAAGGCCTTCTCAGACTGCTGAGAGCCAGAATGAACACACATGATAATGACTGCCACTAACGCACATTTCAGAAGGATCCTTTTTGCGTATGTGCAGTTATACTTTTTTCTAACAATAATAAAAATAATAATAATACATTGAAATAATGAATATCATTTATAAGTAGCAGGGTAGCAGTGTTGCATCATAGCTAGGTGGTTGTGGGTTTGAGTCTGGCCCGGGGCCTCTTTGTGACATTTGAACGTCTCCTTGTGTTTGTGTTGGTTATTTCCTGGTATTTTAGTTGCCTCCCAAAGTAAAGAGACAAACTGCTCAGGCTAAGAGGAGGCGGTGTGAGTGAGTGACTGAATGTGCTGTGATTTCTGTGATGGATCGGCAAAGTTTCCAGACTGTGTTCCTGCCTTTGCGTTCCAGACCAAGGGAATATATCATGAGGCAGGATTACGGAGTTGGCTGTTTAAGTTCACCAGGTAAAACCCTGAACCTTTTAAAATCTGGAACATGGACAGATGAAAAACAGGCATTCCAGGTTTTTCTCAGGGACTTTAGGTAGCTGACTTGGTAATCTTGCTTCATCAAATGCCTCTCTGGAATAAGCAGGGACACAATGGATGGATGGCTGTATGTATGTATGTATGGATGGAGGGATAGAGGGATGGATGGATGACTGAATGTATGGAGGGATGGATGGAGGGATGGAGGGATTGGACTCAGAAGCGCTGGGTGTTTGGGTCTCCAGATTGACGTGTTGCAGGCAGAGGTGGTCGCCCTGAAGAAACTGGTGCTCTGCACCTCCCCGACCTCTCCTCGAGGGGACCTCCCGCTGGGGCCCAAAGCCCCTGTAAGAAGAGTCACATCCGCAACAAGAGCACCAGCAGCGCCGCTGTGAGCGGCCCACAGGAGCTCAGTGTTACCCAGCCTGTCGGCCGCGACTGCAAAGAGGTACCCGCCACGCCCATCGCCCTACTTGCCACACCCATCACCCTGCCTGCCACGCCCATAACCTGCCTGCCACACCCAAAACCCTGTTGGCCACGCCAATAACCCTGCGTGCCACGTCCATTACCCTGCCTGCTACATCCATCGCCCTGCCTGCCATGCCCAAAACCCTGTCGGCCACGCCCATAACCTGCCTGCCACACCCAAAACCCTGTCGGCTGCGCCAATAACCCTGCGTGCCACGCCCATTACCCTGCCTGCTACATCCATCACCCTGCCTGCCATGCCCAAAACCCTGTCGGCCACGCCCATAATCTCCTGCCTGCCGCTCCTATAACCTTACCCATCATGCTATGCAACCACCCCCCTGCTTGTTATGCCCAAAACCCTGCTCAGTATGCTCACGCACCACGCTCAAAAGCTCTTCCCAGGATTCATGGCACACATCAATGGAGCATTAAAGCTCATTTATTTTGTGCTAAAAAGTAATCTTTTATTATTGTTTGGTATGGGAATGTGCAAGTGATGTGTGCCTTAGCGTTACAGTGCTACAGAATGTAAGATCCATCACATGGCTACTCACAGAGTGTGTTTCTCCAGTTGCCTCTAAGTTGATGTGTGTGTGTGTGTGTGTGTGTGTGTGTGTGTGTGTGTGCGGGCCTCCCCAGGTGGACCCGCTGCTATTAAATGAGTTTAAAGCCTGGAGAGAGGACCCTACACTGGAGAGGAGCTGCTCTTTCCTGGACAGAATCTACAGAGAGGACATTTACCCCTGTCTCACCTTCTCAAAGAGTGAGGTGTGTGTGTGTGTGTGTGCGTTCTTGCACATGCTACAAAGTGAGAACCAAAAAAATGTTGTTTTCCTAAAGAGTGGGGACATTATTTGGAAGTGGGGACATTTTCAAATGTCCTCACAACTACAGAGGCAAATTACGCCTCATTACTTAAGGTTAGGGGTAAGGTTAGAATTAGAGGTTGGTTAAGGTTTGGGTCAGGGTTTGGGTTAGGCATACACTGATTATTGATAAGATTAGGGAAAGGCTTTAGAGACACAGAGATAATTAATGGAAGTCAATGTAATGTCTTCACAAAGATATTAAGTGTAAGCATACACATCCATGTGTGCTTGTGTTTGTGTGTGTGTGTGTGTGCGTGTGCGCATACGTTTGTATTCTACAGAGAGGACATACACCCTGGCCTGTTCCTCTCAAACAGCGAGAAAAAAGGCTAAAAATTTTGTTGGTGTTGTGCTACTTGTAGTCTGCACAGTTTGCAAGATGAGCACCTCACTGGTCACTACTGCTGGTGCCGGTTCTCAGGGACTTGCTTTAAATTTTGAGGGGCGGATAAAAAGGGCTAAGGAGTGGGGATGTGGCTCTGTGGGTGACACCTTATTACTGCCTGTGAGTCCCTGTAACCTGGGTTCTCTGTCTCTCAGCTGGGAGCGGCCATTTTGGAGGCGGTGGAGAGGAACACGCTGAGTGTGGAGCCGGTGGGGTTTCAGCAGCTGCCAGTGGTGCGGGCCTCTGCCATGGAGTGTGGGGGGCCAAAGTGAGGCCAAACTCAGTCTGAACTTTGTGTTAATGCAAACAGTGAGGCCACTGCTCAGTCACAACACTGTGTTAATGCAAACAGTGAGGCCACTGCTCAGTCACAACACTGTGTTAATGCAAACAGTGAGGCCACTGCTCAGTCACAACACTGTGTTAATGTGAACAGTGAAGCCACTGCTCAATCGCAACACTGTGTTAATGTGAACAGTGAGGCCACTGCTCAGTCACAACACTGTGTTAATGCAAACAGTGAGGCCACTGCTCAGTCACAACACTGTGTTAATGTGAACAGTGAAGCCACTGCTCAATGCAACACTGTGTTAATGTGAACAGTGAGGCCACTGCTCAGTCGCAACACTGTGTTAATGCAAACAGTGAGGCCACTGCTCAGTCACAACACTGTGTTAATGTGAACAGTGAGGCCACTGCTCAGTCGCAACACTGTGTTAATGCAAACAGTGAGGCCACTGCTCAGTCGCAACACTGTGTTAATGCAAACAGTGAGGCCACTGCTCAGTCGCAACACTGTGTTAATGCGAACAGTGAGGCCACTGCTCAGTCGCAACACTGTGTTAATGCAAACAGTGAGGCCACTGCTCAGTCGCAACACTGTGTTAATGCGAACAGTGAGGCCACTGCTCAGTCAGAACACTGTGTTAATGTGAACAGTGAGGCCACTGCTCAGTCAGAACACTGTTAATGCGAACAGTGAGGGCAGTGCTCAGTCAGAACACTGTGTTAATGCGAACAGTGAGGGCAGTGCTCAGTCACAACGCTGCAAAATTCAAACTGGGGAGGACTCGCTCTGCCTGAACCTGGATTTTACGCTTCTGGATGTGATGCACATTATTATAGTCCGCACATGTGAATGCTTCACCGGGAGGAGCATTATATGCACTCTTCCAAATGGATAGTTCAGGATATTAACCCCATAAAACCTGTGGACCCATATATCGGTCCGTCAAATGCAGCTGCTTTATTCAAACCTGAGGAACTTCAGGCCCATTTTAGATTCTAGTGGAGATCCTAAAATTTCCTAAAGATCCCAAATATGTCCTGCTGAGCTACAGGAAAATGTGTATAAAATGATGTACAAGATCTAGATATTCCCTGCTTGATGTAATACTGCAGGCATGAAACATGGTGTCCTTGGTTTGAATATTTCTTTCAGTCTCAGTGTGATGTTGCTGTAGTAAAGTGCTGCAACCAGCAGATATGGAATATGTATGTGATAATGTCCTGCAATATGGAAAAAACATAATTTTTCTTACTTTGAATTGACTCAAGGGGAAATTGAGGCCAGAATTCAAGCTGTGAAAATATGATTAAGCATTCCAAACTGGGGCAAAACTGGTTTCCATAGAGAAATTCGCAGTATTCGCAGTGCAGATTCGTGAAACATAGCATGACTTTGAATGGTTACATCAACTTTAGAAAACCAAAGTCAACTAAAAAAAATGCAAAAACAAATGCAGTACTTGATGGTAACGGTCAAAACAGTTCAATATCATTACAGAAGTCTTTGTCACTCTCTCTTTCTGTCTCTTCTCTCACTATTTGCGTGTGTGTGTGTTTGTGTGTGTGTGTCTGCAGGAAGTGCGCCCTCAGTGGACAGACTAAAACCTGTAAGCACAGGATTAAACTGGGTGACACCAGCAGTTATTACTACGTGTCTCCCTTCTGCCGGTACCGGGTGAGTCTCGTCTCTGGAGCGCAGGCCGCTGTAGGTGCGAAATGTTTTATGATTCTGACAGGGAAAATGTATCCTTTATAAAATGCACGAAAAAGTGTCACTAATCACTGCAGGAGGATCCAATGAGGAAAGCGAGCCTCTGGTCTGACTGTTGATGTATATGCAGAGGGGATTGATCAGGTTTTCTGTTTCAGAAGGTAAATCTGGATAGAGACTCACTGATCTGTGTGGATGCCATTATGCAGTGGGAAGTCCGTTCATTGCTCATGCTTAGCCAAGATATGCCCTGATTATTAAATGATAAATTCAACTCAGTAATAATTTATAAAAAAAAAAAGTGTGAGGTGCGTGATAATATTCCTGTTATCACACAAAAAAACACAGAATTAATGTCCGTAGCTCCTGCGTTGTTTGCTGTCCAGCAATGGTCTGAATTTCGTTCTTTTCCCGACTTCACAGATAACGTCTGTCTGCAACTTCTTCACTTACATCCGCTACATTCACCAAGGGCTGGTCAAGCAGCAGGATGGTGAGTGCCCTGGGACAGTCCATCGTTAAGGGTGTTTCCCTAACACGCCTTGTTGGTTGCGGCAGCCCCTGACTCCTCCCACCTCTCCAGTTCTGATTGGTGGGATGGCTGAGAACCCAGTAATCACTGGCGATCTCTGTGTTCTGTGAGTGGGTCGGTTGCAGGATAAACCAGTGTACTCTATTCTACATCAATCCTGGGTTGAATACTCTCTGTGCGACTATCACTCCCAATGATTCCTGTGTCTATGCCACTTTCTTATACTGTGACTCTCTTTCCATGTTAGGGGTGGGCGATAAATTTATCGCGATAATTTTTTGCGTAATACGGCCGCCATGGAGCAGACAGACGAGCTTGCCCTTTAACTTTTCTATGACGCACACCTGATGCGGCGTTGAGCATGCGACTGCCAAAAATCAGAGGCCATAGGAAATGCTTCCAGAAAACAACTTCACTAACTTCAGCATTTATCAGCGACGTGCTGAACAGAGCAACGTTAAGGTCTGCAGAATCATCACGTTCTAGCAGACAATTGCTCTCACCCCGCTCCCATTTACTTTGCTCAATTTCCAATCAAACGGTTGATTTGCTCAATTTACAGTTTAAATTGGTGAACAGTCTAATTTATTTCGATAACATTTTTGTTCCTCACTTTTTGAAATTGAAATATCCATGGAACATGACAGATTTGCGTGAATGCACTTGCTAGATCATTTCTATTTTTACATATGGCCACTTCGTGCGAATGTAATAATTTATATGACACGTTCGATATGCGTAAACAAAATACATTTCACCTTCACTGTGGGCCATTTAGAAGCTCAGAAGTAACCAAAATCAAGAGCTATGAATTCCTTTATTTTTAATTAATATTGTTCAATTATCAAATAAAACATACTACAAATCTAGGGAACAGATTTGCCTGACCGCGTTTGCCAGAGTTTTGGTGCATTAGACCATTTTGTACAATGCGAGAATAATTTCTCCCTCCCATTCACGTTTGATATGCTTCACAAAAGGTTTTCCACTTCGTGTTTTAGATGCTTAAAAACCAGGGCCATTTATAAAAGATTTATCAAAAATATATTCATTCCAATACGTAAAAATTCTATGATGAGAGATGGAACTCAAAGAGCGTGTTTATTCCCCTAATTTTTCAGATTATTGGCATTCTTTCAATCTAACATGGCAGCCTGGTTAGGTCTCTCTGCTTCTCATTATCACTTCTTAATCATTATAGGCTACGTATTGGTTTTGATTAGTCAGTAGGCTAAATAAGTGGCTTGACTGTTAGTCAGGCAAAGTACATGCATATAGATTTAAGGTAATTATGCCAAGGTGAAGGAAGCTGTCCAACCTCGCTGGTAATTTGCTGACTTAAAAAAGTAATTTTATTCCGGGAAGCATTTCAAGTGGCCCTTTAAGTTTCGTTCAACACCGCATCAGGTACACGTCATAGAGAAGATAAAAAGCAAGCTCGTCTGTCTGCCCCATGGCGGCAGTTACTTTTATTGCGCTGAAAATTATCACGATAAATTTATTGCCCAGCCCTACTCCCTGTGACTTTTTCCCTTATAACCATCTCCTCTTGTATCTATGCGAGTACCTCTCCCGATGACCATCTTTTCTTGTCACTCTCTTTCCCCTTGACTATCTCTCCCTGTGCTGATCTCTCCCTTTGACTATCAATCCGTCTATCTTTCCCTGTCTCTATCTCTTCCTGTGACCATATCGCTTTTGACTATCTCTCTGTGACTATCTTTCCCTGTGATGATCTCTCCTCGTAACTATCTCTACCTGTGACCATATCTCTGCAACTATCTCCATGTCATGCTCTCCCATGACTATCTCTATCTGTGACTCTTTCCCTGTTATGATCTCTCCCTGTGACTATTTCTCCCTGTGACCATACCTCTAACTATCTCTCCCTGTAATGATGTCCCCGTCTGACTATCTCTCCCTGTAATGATCTCTCCCTCTGACTATCTCTCCCTGGGATGATTTGTTGCCATGATGATTGCTTCCAGGGATGATCTGGTGACTATCTCTCTCCGGGACAATCTCTCCCTCTCTAGCAGAGCAGATGTTCTGGGAGGTGATGCAGCTAAGGAAAGAGATGTCATTCGCCAAGCTTGGCTACTACAAGGAGGAGCTGTGATCCTCTTGGAGGGAGGAAAGCACGTCCACTGCTCTCATTGGACTGGAAGGCTGACAGGCAGGGAAGTGCTCCAATCAACAGGGCCCACAGGCAGCCAAGGCCCGCACGTCCCTGCCCGCCCCCTCTCTGTCAGTTCTTCTGGAATGTTGTTCCCACCTGAGAGGGCTCTCAGCTGCTGGGCTCCTTGTCTTTGCTATGTCATTGGGAGGAGCAGAGAGCAAGAACCGGCCACTCTAAACACACACTGATAAATGATTTCCACCAATGAGATGAGGTTTAATGCTGGTTGCGTCTGCATTCTGTCTCGGGGACTTCAAAGAAAAAGTGCACCTGGGGAGAGATATGAACCAGAAAAAAATTCTGGAATGTTCTCATTTCAAACCACACCGATTATGTACACCCGGCCCTCGTCCCTGAACTCGAAACTATAGTTAGCGGTATGCGGTAGTAACGTTGAGTGTGTATGACTATGTGCTGTTCGTATGTTTGTTCTCTGTTGAGTTTTTGTTTTATTTCTGCACTGCAGTCTTAACAAGGCTTCCCCCTTTCTTTTTGTGCCTTTCTTGACTAATAAATAAAAGTGTATACCTCTTCACTTCATGTGTCGACTCACTGCTATATGTGAGAGTCAGGACTAGTGAATTTACCAGCTCAAGTGTCTCTCCTTGACCCCTGTGATGTTTTCTTGGTGAGGTAGGGGAAAATGGCTGCCTGTATGTTCTGATGCACCCTCGCCCTGAGATGGGGGCTAACTGTGGGAACGGTGTCACTCTCTCTGTTTCACCCTGAGAAAAGGAGCGTGCACCCCAGTTCTCTTAAGATGGCGGCCCTTTTCCTTTCCTCTCCCTTTTCCCTCGATCTCAACACGAAACATCACTCAGGACAGAGGAAAGTTGCGGGGAGATTTTTCAGTTACCTTTGGACATGTTTGAGAAAAATCAGATGTCCTTTCTTTTAATATGCCATGAACTCAAAGGTGATTGATAATGACGTGACTGATCTGGCATGAAAACAACGACAAACAACGTATCCAGTCGCTACAGCTAAGAACTGTGGTCCGTAATCTATGATTCCTTTCTTTCCCAGGTTGGTCCTGTTTCTTTGCTGGAAGGAAGCAACGAAAGAGCAAATTGCCTCCTCTCCTTGATGAAATTTGGATGCTCCTTGTCATGGCTATCTGCGAAACTATTTCTGGCCCATTGCTGTCAGTGAGGAAGGTTCCTTGCTCTTCAGAGAATTTGGGTGCACTGAAGATCCTCAGCTGACCAGTTCCCTCTCATGCCTTTGACTTGGGCAAGCTATACAAATGAGACCCATGGAAAATTATTGAGCAGAAGATATATTTATGTATGTTAAATGCAAATAAATGGAAGATGGAACACATTGCATGGTTAGCAATCCCAACGAGAGTGAATGCTTTCATTTTGAGCGGTGATTGTCATTGTCGGTAACGCCCCTGTGTACGCTGACTTTTGTCCCAGACACAATTGCAATTGTAGGATTTAGGAAACTTTTGGTTTGTCTTTGGCGCTTTTCATGTCTATAGCAGTCATTTGCTCTCTTAAGTCACATTTAAATATCCTTGCAAGCAATGAAGAACAAAAATAAGACATCCACATCGGGATATACTGGAAACAACGTAAACAGCCAAAGAGGGGGGAAATGGAACCAATCAGAAGAATCTGTTTGGTCCTACTTAGTGAATCAGTGAAATAGTGGCCGTGAAAACCAGCTTCGCATTACACAAGCAGATGATGAAACCTTCACTGTGTCCTGTTTATGTCATTTAGTTCAAACAAAGTATATTGAAAGAATTTAAAATGCTTGTGTTTAGCAACCTACTTTGGAGCTCATTGATTTTCTCTGTGTATAATTTAATCTGTTTGAAAATGAGATTACCTCCAATACAAGAAATAAGCACAACATATCGAGGGTTTGGAGCACAATGGTTATATGTCCAAATTTTGTGGTTTTGAGATTTTTACCCCGTCACAGCTTTCTATCAGCTAATCCTTGGAGCACAATAACTACATGTCCATCTGCATTCATTTTTAATCAGAATTCACATTTTCATTTTGTGATATGTATTTGATGAATAAACATGAATTTTAATGCAGAATAGTCTGTCTTCCATTGCAAACGAACTTACCTTCAACCAATAACCATTGTGTTATGTCACATCATGTGCTAGAATTGTTGGAGCACTGAGGTGACATGTCCATTTTTGGCAATTTTGGCCATGATGTTGCGGTTACACTCCTATGAAAACTTAGGTGTTCAATATACTTCTGAACCATGCAGCAGAAGAGTGACTGGTAAAAAAAAAAAAAAAAAAGATATAAATTACCTGATTTAATTGAACACTTGGAAACCTAAAAATCAATTTTTCTCAAAACCTCTAAAATGGACATATAACCATTGCGCTCCAAACCCTCGATATGCAAGGATGCTTTATTTCTCATGGTATGAAATTTCTGTCAAAATGTGGCTTAGGAGGATAAATAAATGCTCTAAGCATGAAGCATGTTCCTAATTAAGGCAAATTGACAGCATGATAAAAATCCTACAATCGTAGTTGTGGTTGTTACATGAGCGAGCATACTCGGGGGCTCCAGGACCGACCCTGAGAAGCACTGATTTAGAGTCATGAACCAAGTATCTCATTGGACAGGATCTCCTGGCTGCTCTTTCATCTCTGGTTATTGTCGCCTTGAAAAACAACATTAACTCTGTCAGCAAATATCTTTCCATCAATGTGCCTTTCAGTCACATTGCGTGAACTGGTTTTTAATGAGTTTACCCTCGGAAAAGATCATTTGTTGCAGTTCACATGGTGGCCACTGGGTGTTTCTCTTTCACACAACTGCTGTGCTACCATTGGTGCA
Source organism: Gymnothorax javanicus (assembly GCA_029692085.1). Lineage (NCBI taxonomy): Eukaryota > Metazoa > Chordata > Actinopteri > Anguilliformes > Muraenidae > Gymnothorax > Gymnothorax javanicus. The sequence continues at coordinate 9,722,160 of CM056201.1, forward strand.
TCAGTCTGACACATTGGCCCACTCCAGGAATAGGCATTTTAAGATACACTTTATTGAACCCCGTGGGGTAATTCGTCCTCTGCATTTAACCTATCCTACACTTTAGAGCAGTGGGCAGCTACAGAGCAGCGCCCGGGGACCAACTCTAGTTCTAAAGCCAGTTCCTTGGTCAGGGGCACCGATAGGAGTGTTCCTATGATGTATGTTTTTTTTTTTTTTTGTCCTGGAGGCCACATTACCTGCAGGTGTGACTCACTCTCTCTGCAAGATCAACTTCAGTCTTAGAGCACCACAGTGTCTGCCGGTTTAACTCCAGTCCTGGAGGGCCGCAGTGTCTGCCGGTTTAACTCCAGTCCTGGAGGGCCATAGTGTCTGCAGGTTTAACTCCAGTCCTGGAGGCCACAGTGTCTGCAGGTTTAACTCCAGTCCTGGAGGACTACAGTGTCTGCTGGTTTAACTCCAGTCCAGGACACCACACTCCCTGCAGATTTTACTCCAGGCCAGATGGCCACACTCCCTGTAGGGTTTTGGTGTAGATCCTCATGAGTGATTCATTTAAGCCACGGATTGGCCACTAAGTCCATACCCCATATTTTACAGGCATCATTTACCTGCGGATTGATAGGTGACCATAAAAGGCTGCAGGCACTTTGCTTCTCCAGGGAGTAACCCATCCCTGGTCTACATTCTGGTGACAGACATGTCTGTATCAGACAACCAGAAACAAACAAAAAAAACCTTCACGGTCCAAATACTTATGGACAGAACTGTACATAAGTGAACAGAGTCTTCTGATAAATACACCACAGGGCTGATTGTAGATGGCAGGATCAGTGAGTGACACGTGTCCTCAGAAAGGTAGACTAATAAAGTCTCATTGTGGGAGCTTCCCCAAATTCACTCATGCGAGGCACCTTAAACAAGGGAATTCTGTCAATGAGTTAGTGCCTTTAAATTAAGGGGAAGGACAGGGAGAGAGAGAGAGAGAGAGAGAGAGAGAGAGAGAGAGAGAGAGATGGGTATTTATGGATGCATTCAATCTACAAAGTGTATACACCTTGCTTGCAAGATACGCTGGGCTTAGGGTGTTCCTGTTCTGTTTCAGAATACATGTAGGAAATAGCAGTGCAGATACACACAGATAGGAAATTAACAATCAAAACATGCTATCGCTGATGAATTTCATTTGGCAATATTGCCAACAAAGCTCACAGCCTCCAAAGGATGCAAATAGTTTTTCTTTTTTTCTGTCTCTCTCTCTCGAGAGCACGCAAATGGGAGAGATCCCGTTGTTGTGAGTTTAGAATAAATGGTGCAAACTTACATCCAGAACAAAAACAAAACAGGAATGATCACACACTGGACACATCTGATGGATTCCTTTTGTCCCTCATTAAAATGGCTGCAGCTCCATAAAATCCCTCAGAGTGCACCTATGTTAGTTCACAAGACTATGCAAGTATGTAGAGCTGAGTTATGCTACAGTCCTGTGTAAGCTCATGAGCAGGCTCCTGGGAAGTGGAGGATAGCAGCGGTTGAGGATGAGAGGTACACCGCAGTCAGATAAAACTTTTTGCCTTATCCACAGTGCTGTGATATCTATATTTGAGGTAATATCATTACTGTGTGAAATGATTCTCCCTGTGGAGTAAGGATTTACAGAAAATAACAGACACTCAGAGAAGGCCGATTCTACAAATTAGCCTCCACTAATCTCCTTACCTTTCACATTGTATTTGCGGCAAAGTTTAACATTAGATCTGGCTTTATTGGCACAATTCTCTTTATTTAAAAAATCAATATAAGACAGAGAGGGGCTAACAGGAGTAGTTAGAGTGGCCACAGGTGGCAGTTGGACTGGCCTGCATTCAAACAAGCTTCCTTGTTAACTGCCGCCCACGGTTGATTTATTATTTCAGCTTAAACTTCTATGACGCTCGCACTGCAAGTTCTGCTAATATACTCCATGCATTCATATCCATGGCTTAGCCCTAATAGCAGTTACAGTGCCCTCCAAAATTATTGGGACCCTGATTGAATGTGAGTTAAGTGGGCAGTGAGAAGAAGTCTTTGCTGTCTATTCTCTCCAGTTGATATCACACAAAATATTCACAAAAATCTTACCTTTTCATTAAAGTAAAATCGTTGAAACGGGGGGAAAAAGTTGACATTAAATACTTTTCTCCAAAACACGTGTATCACAAATATCACTACCCCTGGTGAGTCCAAATATCAAAATGGACTGAAGTGTATTTCCAGTCATATTTTACATTTTAATTCACCAGTTTGATTAAGAACTCATAAGTGATGAACCATGAATTCCTGATTCACTGGAGTATAAATATCAGGTGACACAGGCCAAAGTCCCACAGTCATCCATCACTGTGGGAAAGACCTGAGATTAATGACCTTGAGCAAAAAATAAGTTGTGCAAATCTGGAAATGGATATAAGAAAATACCCATTTGCACTATCAGAGTAATAATTAAGAAGTTTAAAGTGACAGGAGATGTTAATAATCAGCCTAGACCAGGATGTGTGTGTACATTGACCCCACTCACTGTGAGGAGGATGGTTTGACTGGCAAAAGAATATCCAAGGATCACAACTGAAGAATCACAGAGGTTAGTTGAGACTTGAGGTCAGAAGCATCCAAAACTACCAACAGATGCCACCTACAACACCACAAATGTTTTGGGAAGGTTGCCAGAAAAAAAAAAAAACCTCTGCTGTCAATCAACCACAAACATTGCTTTATGTTACTGGGACTTTCAATGGGACCAAGTTATACGGTCAGATGCGATCAAAATAGAGCTTTTTGGCAACATACATCAAGAGTGGTTTTGGTTATGACAGACATAAAAAAAGCACCTCATTCCCACTGTGAAGTATGTTGATGGATCTTTGATATAGTGGGGCTGTTTTTTCTTCCAAAGACCCTGGACATCTTGTTAAGATACATGGTATCATGGACTTCATCAAATATCAACAGATATTACATGAAAACCTAGCAGTCTCTGCCAAGAAGCTTAAAATGGGCTGTGGTTGGACCTTTAAGCAGGACAAGGATCTAAAGCACACTTATGCAAAAATGGTTGACTAACTACAGAATGAAGGTTTTCCCATGGCCATCACAGACCCCAGACCTAAACCCCATACAAAATCTGTGGGATGAACAGAAGAGGAGAGTCTACAAGAACTAAACTCAGAATCTGAGGGATGTGGAGAGATTCTGTATGAAGGAATGGTCTAAGATCCCAGGCCATGTGTTCACAGACCTCATCATGCATTGTAGAAGAATCAGTGCTGTTATCTTGGCAAAAGGAAGCAGCTCAAAACATGAAATCAGACCGTGCCTATAATTATGACACAAATACTTTTGAGAAAAAATATTTGTTTCATGATCAGAATTTGATGTTTCTTTCAATTATTTTATTTCAATTTGAGCGAATGCCAATACAAAAAAAAAAAAAAAAACCCCAGATGTGGCTTTTTTGCCGAAATTTCTTACACTTCCGGGACTGTTGCACTTCCGGTGTGCAGCTTGCGTAGCGGCATGACAACAATAATTCAGCTGGATTTGAGAAACTGCAAACAATGTAAATGGTAAAATCAAGCCAAGAAAAGTACTGGACGCATGAACAATTCACACAGCTTCTACGCTCTGTATCGTACGGCCAAGTATCTGTAACCGTACACGCTAACGCAACTTCTCCCCCGCAGCTGCATGGGACTGGAAGTGATTTGGCCACCAAACTATCCCGTCAAGCATTGGAAACAGGGCTTGATTGCAATATCTGGGTTTTTTTTTTGTACTGGCGATCGCTCGAATTAAAGGTTAGTTTTTTTTTTTTAAACTAATATTCTGAATCAAATATCATGAGGTTAAACAAGACATTTTTTAGCATCTTGTTCTGCTCATTTTTCACTAAAGGGTGCCAATAATTCTGGAGGGCATTCTGCAGGCAGGGCTAAATGCGCGTAGCAAAAAAAGAACCTTTTTTTATACCAGAAGGTCACCAGAAGAGTAATATTTCACATGTGAGGCTTCAAGCCAAGGCTGATGCGACAGTTCCCCGGAGTCCATTTAAGGTTTATTACCAGACTTTTGGAGAGTGTTGTAAATTCCAGTGAGAAGTATATCATCCTCAGGCATGGCATTTCAAGCCATGGTTAGCACTAACTTTTCAGCGGTGACCCTTCTGAAATGTCATTTGCACTGAGGGCTGATGTTTGCAGCTTCAGTTCTGAAGATACATGGCCCATACGCACCACAGTACTGGATGGAGGAATTTTTGGCAGCTGTGCCATTAAAAGCCAATACTACACTTGCTCCCTCCAAAAAAAAAAAAAAAAAAAAAAGGGTAACACAGTGAACAGCAAAGGATAATATGCATAATAATGAGGGAGACTGTGCACGAGTGTTTGTGTGTGCGCGCACACACACTGCAGACACAAGAGAGGGCCATCATTCTCAACCTCTGTCAGGGTATACACAATTAATAACAAAGCAGTGGCTTTTAAGACAGTCTGTGGACATTTTCTATGTACATTTTTATGGCACATTTTTGCTTTTTGGGTGTTGCAGTTCTACACATCAGATTTCAAAGCACTGAAAACGCAGTTTAAATACAGCTTTAATTTGCAGGTATTTACATTACACAGGAATCAGAGCTCGTTTAAAATAGCATCATTTTCCAAACACTTACCACCAGGTATTTTCCCAAACGGTATACAGCCGCACCATACCTTAAATTCAAAATTATATACAGAATGACGTCATTGCTTTTGTATCATTTGATAACCTGAAAAATTTGTGTCAGGTCTTCATCCAAAGTACCACATATGCAAAATACACTACAGGGGAAACTCGATAAAAATAGATTTTGCAACTTTTTTGAAAGTATTGTAACCGCAACATGTATTGTCATCAAAGACACTTGTCCTGTGCAAAAATAATGAAAAATCTCAGCTTTTTTTTCAGCTGGGCTTCAGGAGGTCAGCAGTGCCGCCTCTGCTAACATGAAAGCAGCCTGACAAGGTTGCTGCAAAGAATCGGCAAACATTCGCCAAACATTCAAGTAAAATAGCAAGGGCATTTTGCAGGATTCCCACTGTGACAAATGTCTGAGGATGAGCATCTAAGCGTGATGAAATAGGTCCGGACATACCCAGGGAATCCATCAAAGATGGGCTGAGACAGCCCCATGCGTAATTACGGTTTCACCGGAGAGCCTGTCCTTGTGTCTGCCCAAGGGCCACTGCTCCTCCATTACGGCTCTGCTGACACTTTGCACCTGGGTAAGAAGGACATTTTGCAACCCAAATCATCAAGTTGAAGCAATACAAACAGCCATACAATTACTGATCTCAGACCCACTCCGCAGCTAAAATATACTGCCGTGCCTTGCTGTTTAACGTATTAAATTGGAATAATAAATCATCTTTGGCACTCACGCACTCTTCCAGCAACTGCCTACTAGGAGGTGCTATATAACACAGCCCGCCTGCACAACTTGCTTCAAAAATGCCTCCAGACTACCATGCAGAGAGGTGCCCTTCTAAGGCTGCATCCAAATGTCCGCACTTCACCGCACTCGCAGACTTTGCGGCGCGTTCACGGGAAGTCCGGGAGTGCTGAGGGCTGTCCAAATCCACAATTGATCCAGTCCACAAAGGGCCTCAAGCGGACTTTCTGCGGACTTCCAGAGAGTCCGCTAGGGGTGCAGACTTCACTATCGTAATTACCCACAATTCATTGCAATACGGATGTGACGTTTTAATTTTTCCAAATTGCTGACAGAAAAAAGCACATTCACACACACAAAACCACATAAACTTATAATAAATTTATAATATTAAAACGTTACTTGAATATCATAGTGTCATGGATTTGCCCCGCCGGCTGGAGACAACAAGCCGGCAGGCACAGGGACCATGGGCCCAAAAGCAGGTAAAGGGACCCAAACGCACAGGCTGAGTAAAAATATTAAAATCTTTAATTTAACAAGTAAAACAAACATGAGGGGAGCAGCAGCACAAACATGACAGGGCTTCAAAACCAGAATGCTGCTGCACTCAACTGAGGCACAGCCAACCCTTAAATAACCAGACCTCCACCTCCACCTCACCGAGCCACACCTGTTGCCCGTTAAGGTGGAGGTGAAGAATGCAGCAGGGGGAGGGACTGCGAGGACAAATCCTTACACGTGGGCTAGATATAAAATTCAACATCATGATACAGAAATACAGGCTATAGAGGTAATCAATGTGCATTTGCACGGAAATGAGTGAAACAGACTCGAGGCCTGTCTATCAGCTTTTTTTATAATGCTGCAGACTCCCGCTCTTGCAGACTTTACGTGATGAAGGTGAAAACGTCACATTACATACGCCTGAAGTCCGTGAGGGCTCAGTCTGCAAGTCCAGAGGGTGGAGATTTGGATTCAGCCCAAAATTTACTTCTTTGATCTTATGACTCTTTTTAACCCAACGCCATTGAACAAGGAACAGCTCAAGGCTCTGCTCCAGTGAGTGTGGAATGGAATAGAGCAGGATATTCGCACCAAACTTGCTGACGGTATGCCAAGGAGACGAGCAGTGATCGCAGCAAAAGGCAGGCCAACAAAGTACTGAAAATTACCACAAACTCAGTGCTTACCCTGCACAAATATTTCTTGGGTCAGTGAAATAACCTGATGAGGTACCAGAACAAAGAAGTTAATTTGCGTATTTCAATTTGGCCACCACATAATGAAGGCGGTAACTAGTGCACACAACTAATGATTCTTTGTATTCCTAGTCTACCATTTTCTTAATTCAACTTTTTCTCTGTGCACAAATAATTTTGGGGGTGACTGCAGTGTAGAGGTAGGTCGCTTGACTGAAGAGTTGCAGGTTCAAGCTGTCTGTAAACTGGAGAGGTGTTATGAGATTGGGAAGAACTCTGCCGTTGGGCCCTTGAGCAAGGCCCTTAACCCCAAAATCGCCTCAGGGGACTTAGCCCAGTTTCCCTCCATCCTACCTCACTTGCAACTGTTCAATCTAGCATTTCTCCCAAAGTGTCCTTGAAAAACAGAAATGAGGGGTGCCTTATCATTATGCCAAATTGTGCGTCCTTGCGTCCTCTCTGCTCCCATCACCCGGAAATCATTCCCCTCCACCATCATGGAAGATATTCATGCACCTCGAGGAGATGAGATGCGAGGAGAGAGGAGGCTCCTGGCGGACCTTCCAGCGAGGAAACACCGGTGTATTCTAAGCTGGAGTTTTGTCGTATCTTAATGGAACCAAGAATCCCCGTCATTTAGCTGCTTCGACTCCCCAGTCCTCGCGTTTGTGAACCGCAGATCTTTCTCTCCATCCAGCAGGGAGGAGCCATGAGGTGCGGCAGAGACGCGAGGGGGGGAAACGAAGATACATCATGTCGCATAGTGAAAGGCAGTAATGTTCTAAATGGAACTAGCAAATTAAAAGTAAAAAAAAAAAAAAAAAAAAACCGAGCACAACATCGGCATTTGTTTTCCTAACCAAGTGTATTAATGCAATAACGCGGTCGAAAGCCACAAATCGCACTCGCAAGCTGCATAATACGTCATGTCTGTAATCCAAGTCAGAGCGAACAACGTTTCAAGACCAATGGATAAGTGATTGTAGAGGATGCCAAATCCTTTGTAAATCCATGAGGAACTCCGACTCCGAACGAGCCGCTCAACAAATGAGTTATAAAACACATTCGAATATATTTATCCAGGGCGGGCAACAACCGATACTAGACACTGAACAAGTTCTCGGACACGTTCACTGAACCCTCAAACGACGTTGCAGAACGCTTAAAAAAATGTTATATCTTTAGACAACGATTTTATTTCAGGCAGAGAAACAGTCGTTGCCATTACATCAGCACATGCTCCAAGCTGATGTCCAACATCACTCTTCAACCGTAATCAGACATTGAGCATTGAAGAGGTGAGCTGCCGGGCGAGTATAAGCATCTCATCGAGTTCTTCGGATCCTTTTCATCGCAGCAAAATCATTGGCACTTTATTTATCTCCATGTTCTCCGTAACTATTGGAGTAAAGCCGATATGATGGTATCATCAGACAGGCACCTCGGATCACAGCGGCTTCGCACTGCACTGAGCGTGTATTCCGCAGGCTGGGTTCAGAGGGTAAAGGTTATTCACCCAGCATCCTCGGCAGTACAATACACAGCCATCTTGGTTCTACGAGGAGAAGAGAAATTGATGCGGTGAGTTTTTTTTTCCCCTGATTTTTTCTCCAAAATATTGTCTTAGCGCTGCCGGGTGAACGATGCATCTCAACCCAGAAGCCGTTCCGAACCCGGCGATATGGATTCGGCCGGATTTGAACCTGCCGGCGGGTTCCAGTTCGAGCTGTTGCTCTATCGCTTCTGGTTTTTGTCTGGAGCTGTGTAAGTGGAGTGCGTCGGGAGCCGAGGAAGAGCAGGCCCGACCAACCCAGCAGCCCTAACCAACAACCCAGCAGCCCCTTTCAGAACTTCCACTGGCTCGCCTGACGTTAGCAATCATACTAAAGCCGCTTTCACACCGGACGCGAAACGAATTTTTCGCACGTCAGATTACATTCAAAGTCAATGCAAATAGCGTCTTTGCATTGACTTTGAATGCAATCTGTCGCGCGAAAAATTCGTTTCGCGTCCGGTGTGAAAGCGCCTTAACGCTACAGTGCCACTGGACGCAGACATGTAGCACGTTAGCTATCTGACGTTAGCTAAATGCTAATGCAATGGAAATTTAATCTTGTCGCTTGCTAGCTCGCAGTTAGCTAAAGGTTGCGTTTGACCATTAGGGTTAGCCTTTTGCTTTTTTTAATTGCTAAGATTTTGAGGGAAGAACCGAAACACGGCGACCTGAATCATTATCACTACCGCCTGCTAAATAATAGCATCGCTAATTGGCAAATGCAAGCCTGTCAATTAGCATTGTGCGTCCTCTGACTGACATGCTAAATTGCAGTTTTGATTTGTTGCCTAATTGTATGTTAAGTGTCCTCAGTATGTACATTGGTTCTATTGTTGCAGTAGTACGTAAACTAATCTGCTGTCATTAGACATGTTTTACTTGAATTACAGGACTCTCAGTTAGGGTACTCATGCGTTTTGGCAACGTTATTTATTTCGGCTTTCCTAAGACCAGTCCACTTAGAAAGCTAAACACTAGGAAGCGAGCTTGCTAGCCGGCCAATTAAATGCCATTTGCTGGGTAACATCAATGAATGGAAAACTAGCTTGCTAGCTAGCTTGTGCAGAGACGGCCAGGCAGCAGCTGCTGGCCTCCTGAATGTGAGTTTTCAGGATTCGAGCATTTAAATGCCCCGCCGCCTATTTTTAGCTCGCTAGCTTGCTAAATAACTCGCTTGTGGACCCTGTGCCAGGACATAACACACTGATAACGTTCTGTCTTTTTTACGACTCATAATCCGACTGCTTGCGTTAGGTTTTTGTCCTCCTTTGGTCCGGCTTGGTAACTATTGGTTATGCTAGTCGGACTTGGAGAGTTCACGGTTTTTGGTCCCTTCTTCCTCTGTATATTTGGGGCCCCTCTGGCCTCAAAGCTGCCTTTCTGAGGAAACTGTAGAGTGGCTTATATTTCAGCAGACTTTTGCTGGATGAAACGATCTCCCAGTCCGATGACAAGCTCGCGTATTCACTCGCCATCTGTTGTTTCCATCTCAGGTCCAGTCTATCGTTTGGCTGTGATATTGTCTGCTGGGACTCAGTTAGCCAGTCACCGTCCAGCTGTAAAGCATGAGCTGAAATATTGCTGTTTTACGAACTTTGTATTTGTTAGATAGCAGCACCAGCCTGTTGTGTGACGAAGTTTTATGAGTTTAAATTACATGCTACTAGATTTTACGCTAAACTGTCGCTGCGCTTGAGATGAAACCGCTCTTGCAGCCCTTCGTACGTGACTGTTTTTTTTTTTTGGGCGATGATTATTGCATGTAATTGTAACTCCGTGGTTCTCAAACTGGAGTCGCTTTTGGTTGTCTTTTGTTAACTTGCACATACTTCACCGGTGTTCCGTTAGGCAGCTAAAACCTGTGCGCACGGGAGTACCATAGATGCACAAGAAATCTTGCTGTTGAGTTGAGCATCCCATTGTCTGTTCTCAAGTTTTGTTATCGTTGTGTCGAGCTCTCACGTTGTTTTTGTGGTTTTATTTTCCCTCTTATTTCCCATTTATCTCTGCCCTTTATATGTTCACTCCGTATGTCTTATCATGTGAAGCACTCGAAGCGTGCGATTTCTTTTTTGTAAAGCACCTTTAGGTGAGTTTCTTGTATGAAAGGTGCTATAAAAATGAAGTTTATTATTATTATTATTAATTATTGTAATTAATTGTTTTGACTCTGAAGACACAGTGTCGAAACGTTAGTCTGTTTGCACCATGAGGGCTGTTAATTTATCAGTGTGCTCCAGTCTCCTTTGTCTCTCTCTAGATTATTATTCAGAAATATGCAGCTGGGCTCTGTTCTCCATAATGGAGAACTGTGGATGACTGTGCTGCATTAAAACTGAAACGGCTCCTTTTACTTCAGTTCATGTTCTGACTTTATGAAGTCTGTTGGATTACCTCCTTGCAGTTACCCAGCTGCCATCAGTGAAGGTGCTGTAAATGCACAGTTGGTGCGCATTTTTCAGGCAGGCAGCTGGTTGGTCTGAGGTCCACCTCTTGCCTGATTTGGTCAGACTTTGAGTGTTAGTGTGTGAAATGCCGCTGTCATTTCCTCCCCCTGATGTTCCTCTCTCCCTCTGGCCCAGGGCGCTTGCGGTGAAAGCTCTGTAAGAGGTCCTGAATCTGCGTTTGATTCGGTGGACTGGAGCTGCACAGTTTCACTGTTGTAATGAAACGGACGGTGTGCTATTACCCAAAGTGCCATTGGCTGTGTTGGGTTTACTTGCTAGTGTAGCAACGTTAGCTCAGCGTGGCTTATTGTTGCACGCACCAGTTTTATTTATACTGGACAACCCTGACATTTTTACAGTGATGCCCATTTAAGAGAGAGAGAGATTCAGACGGCAGCCTCAGTTGACCCTACCACCCTGTCGGATGTGTTCGTTGTCACCTCCTGCTGTGAAAGCAGAGCACCCTCTGAGATTTTTACTGCTGCCGAAAATCAAAGGCGCCCATGAGACGCTCCGATGGGAAATCCTTGTGCACTTTGAAATGACTGTGTCGAAACCAGGGCCCTGTTTCACAAAGCAGGATTATTGAGTTTGCAGGATAACTGCACTGCACGATTTTTTGCAGAGTTGATATTTTCAGTGATTGTGATCAACCACGCACAGGGGGCAGAGTCACTTTTTTTTCGATTACAAATCAAATTCCGTGAATATTATTGGTGTAAAAACCCTCCATCTCTTTTTTTAATTGGCACAATTCTCCTGTCGTACATCATAAAGTTTGGATCGGAGAGCTGGAACCGTTACTGTGGCAGCGGCATTTTGGGATGCGGTGCGGTGGCCCGGGAAACGGGGGAGGAGTTTAAAGCTCATGAACTGCGACTTCCCCGGGTTCACACATCTGCATTAGCGCAGCTCCAGAACTTCACAGGAGACGCCATTAGCTGCGTCTCATTGAAGCTGCCCAGGACCAGGGCAGGGATCGCTGTCTCTACCGAGAGCTCTCACTGGGAATGGGGTGGGGCTTACTGTTCAGAGCCTTAAGTACGGTCTCTCATCTGCAGCTCAGCTCGTTAGCGGCTCAAGTTAACTGCGGATGATCCACCGCTGGCAGAATTTGATGAAATTATACGGTCTCGCCCCCTCCTAGATGTGCCGAGTTGGCACTCTTTACTCATTGATTTAAAGGGTACCTGGGTTGGTGATTCTGGTAATCGATCTGCACATTACCGCACTGTTAATGAGCATAAATATCTCAGGGGCTTGAAGTTAATTCGGTGTGGTCTTCGGCGCGATTGTAGATATTATAAATCCTACCCGGATAATTGGAATTTAATTAAAAGTTGGGGAAAAGTAGGCCATCACAAGAAAATATTGAGACAGAGGCCCTGAGCGGATTCATTAAAACTGAAGTCTTTGCATTCTTTTGACGCATTATATTCTTATTGGCATTTTCGAGGGTATAGAAATTATGAGTCTTCAATGTCTTGAGATTCCAAAGCTGGGGTTCTCTTTGTGAGGACAGACGCTGGTGTTAGGCCAGTGAACTCCAAGCTCTCTGTAGGACCTCTGCTTAAAGAACATTTGACTTGGACTAGGATTGGTGGACACGCTGCATGGATTTGATTTCTGTTAGCCTGTCTCCTGATCTTTGAGTGTGTTGCTGCCAGAATCCCATGGTCAACTTTTCACCCTCTAAGACTATGCGCTTTACTTTTGACCCTACTACATGCTGAAACTGGCAACTTTGTGAAATGGTTTTATATAATTGAGCTGCGTTGGTGTTCTTTGGGTCCTCCGAGGTCTATTTATCCTCACCTGTATTCACAGTCTCCTGCTGCCCAGCTGTCCTCTGGTCTTAGGGGAATAATTTCTGTGGTGAACACAAACAAGGTTTGATTATCTTAATATTTTGTGAGTTGATCGACTGAATAATCCAGTGCTCATACTTCGTGGAAAGTCATTCATGAAATGTCCGTCTGTGACTGGAATGCAGGACGTATGTGATGACGATCAGCCTGTTGTCTCGGTTGAAAACGCCACTGTTGAATGTTCACTGGATTATGGGCCTGACATCCACACACAGCCCCTGATGCTGTTCTCACCTAAGGCCAGAGATAAACTTTAAACCATGCGTTTGCGTAAACAACCGACTGCATCATGAACAGAATTATTCACATACTTGATTAATATGTGCTTTGCGTGTTTCTGGAGGTTTTCCACTGAAAGGCGCACCAGAGAACTGATAGACCAGACTGTGGAGCTTCCAGATTTGCACCTAAACCCCTGACCCTGTCACATCCCCATACTGCCCCTACATCGACCCTACCGCTCATGTGCCTCTTTCATTTTGCATTCATGTAGCGATTATTTCTGGTACACTCATGTTGAATCTCAATCAATTCTCCAAACGAATGCAGAATACGAGAGGCAACCGTCATGTGCATGCAGACACGTAATTAAGAGCATGTACTTTATCTCCGCCCTTACGCAGCATTGGGCGGCACGGTGGCGTAGTGTTTAGCGCTGCTGACAGCAAGAAGCTTGTGGGTTCGAATCCGGCCTGGGGCCTTTCTGTGTGGAGTTTGCATGTTCTCCCAGTGTTCCTCCGGGTACTCCGGTTTCCCCCACCCACAAAAACATGCATCATAGGAACACTCCTTCCAGTGCCCCTGACCAAGGAACTGGCTTCAGAACTGGAGTTGGTCCCCGGGCGCTGCTCTGTGGCTGCCCACTGCTCCTAACTATAGGATGGGTTTAATGCAGAGGACAAATTACACTTTATTGAACCCCGTGGGGTATCTTAATCTTAATTGAGCAAACGGGTTGGTTGTGCCCTGCGCTTGCTTGCTAAGGTGGCTTTTTGCATAGCTGGAGCTAACCTCGAGCGGAACGGGAACGGACTGAAGTGCTGTATGTGTCATTAGCAGCAGGCTAATGACCGTGAGAGTCGGGCCAGGTCCGGCCATGTTTGTCCCTGTCCGTCTGCTGTTGGCCCGTAGTAACAGGCGAACTTCTCTGCATTCTGCTTGAAAAAGTTGAAGATGCCCAACGTGCTGAGAGCTTTGCATTTGGACTCTGGAGAAGACGTTAATATAGACTAAGGACGTGAAACTCTGGGCTGCAGTAAATGCTGGTTTTCGCTGCATTTAACCACAAGTAGTTCATTTAAGTCACTGAATGGCCAAGGAGACTGCACCACTTGTTACCCCCTGCCATGAAGTAGGTGGGGAGATGGGAATGAGCGTTGTCCTTCCGCATGTCCGTCCCCTGTCCATCACGGTTCTTTTCTGGGCTGGAACTTCTAAACCGTTCGATATTTATGAACAAAATTATATATATGGCTACACCTTATTGAGTTGATGTGCCTTCTCGTACTTCTCTGTCCTCCAGTCCATCTGTCCGTCCCCCAGCTGAGTTTTGTTTCCAGGCCAGATATCTGCCATCCCATGGTGGGGTATCTGAGTGTTCCATGCATGTTCTCAAGGCGTTCGGCAGCCTGCCGATGTTGAAAGGAGACAAATTCCAGGATTCACACACTGTTATAACTGCTTCCGAAGTCATTTTATTAACACTATAAAAACATTTTGACCGCAAAAAGGTCTTTGTCAGGTACTACGCGGATCAAAACGTGAAGGGGGTGGGATATATGTAAACCAGGAAGTGGACTGATACCATAATAATTAGTCATGATGGAATACACCTGAAACCATTTTGTAAATCACAGAGACTTACAAAGAAAAATCTTAAGGTAATGAGGCAAACAAGTAATAATCCCATCCCATGAAAATATATCAAAATGCATGATAAATCACTCTAAATGCAAAATAATAGGTAATACATTGCCATTGAAATTATTATATCACTCGCTTACAAAAAAAATCTAAAGATAAGGCCACCGAGTAATGGCTCCAACCTATTAATCAATGTAAATGCATAGAATATTTGTCAAAAGGTGTAAAATAAGCCATTCATTTACCTCCCCATAAATAATCACACATGTAGATGTGCACTAGAAAAATTAGAAAGGTAGAAAAAGCTAAACATGTGAAAGAATAACGATGAAAATCAAAGCCGGTACAAATCGAGGCACTCCGGGAGTACAAACCTCCGCCAAGGCAGCACAGTGGGAATCTTGCTGAGTGAACATGGCTCATAAGAAATTTAAGGTATCTGCAACTTAGGATTTCAAGATGGCTCCCATGGCGGCCATATTGTTTGATGCAGCGCGTTCCAAACTGGTTGGTTCTGGCCCTGATGCGAGACCAATCAACCCACAAATTTTGAATGATATCACTGGGAGCGAAGTTCAGTTATCGCGTCATAGTATTTCAACATGGCTGCTGTGGGAGCCATATTGTTAGACCGATCGCAGTCAAAATCAATAGGGTTCATCCCTGATGTAGTAGCAACCCACCCACAAAATTTCAGAGATATCCGTTCGATACTTTTTGAGTTATCTTGTACACAAACACAGAGACAAACAGACAAACCAATGCGGGCAAAAATATAACCTCCTTTGCGGAGGTAAAAATACACAGACGGATAAATGCAGCATATCAGACATATTTAAACACTTGATAAAAGGAGATCACTGGGCCCAGCAGACAGTGCAGCTCTCCAGCGCTTGAGTGTGTGGATCCCTGGCTGTAATAGGTGATATAGATGTTGAAAGGGCAGTACTCCTGTCCATTGAAGGGTGCCTTTCTCTCAGAACGCTGCCAGCCCTCCCTGGCTCCTCATATTTCAGGCTGGCTCTCGAGTGCTCTGCTGCCTGGGTAGAGTCCCTTGCTATATTCCCTCTGTCTCTTCAGTCTGGTACTGCTGAAATCCTCGAGTCATCTGTCTCCACGTTTGGAGTGTGCTGCTCCATTCTGTCATGGACGGCAATCTGAGTGGCCTTGCTCCCTGACTTCCACAGTTAGTGTTAGAATTAAGTGTATTTTAAATTAGAAGTCAATATATTTTGGCACTTTTTTTGTTTCCATTTGAAACGGTCTTTGGGGTGTGCACACTGGCAGCTGTTGTAAAGAACTGTTATCTGTGCATTAGCCTGCTTGTTGGCTGAAGATCAGTGGACTTGAGCTGAGCTCAGAGTTGTAGAGTTATGGGAAATGTAGTCTGTCCTGAGCCAGCATGGTTACCCAGTCCAGAGCTTCTGACCTGAATGCTTGTAAATGCATGTATTGTGAGATAGCATGGGCTTTGGAACCTACATGAAATTGATTTGGCAACCACTGGCTGCGAGCTGATTCTTTTCCCTCTAACAAGTGTGACATCACAGATGAGTGATTAGAATGTTCAGCTCTGAATGTTCCGACGCTGAGGTCACAATCACCGCTGGTTAATGAAAGCAGCAGAGTTCTAGAACACAGCCTCAGGATTCTGAGGAAACATTCCAAAGAGCCGAGTCTTTAAAGGGTTAGCTGCTGCATTCCTCCCGGGGCCTTTGTGGGAAGGTTTGGTGTTTCCCTGTGGAATAACTGTGTGTTGAGGATCACCAGCTCAGTGGAAACACAGATGCACGTGTTGTTAGAGCGGGACGGAGTGGGCCTTTCAGTGTAGAGGGCACGGGCGGGTGCACATATGGTGGATTCTGCCCGCCGTGGTGCAGACATATGGCGCTTTCCGCCATGTCGATGCTTCTCTCTTCTCCGCCATGTCAATACTTCTCTTTTCTCCATCATGTTAATGCCTGCTCTCTCTCTCCTCCACCATTTTGATGCCTGCTCACGCATAATAGGAAAAATTGGCATTATTTGTATTCTGCGCAAATGAGTTAAGTTGCAATTTGACTTCCTCCAAAATTCCTCTCATTTTTAGCTGGTGTTGGGACTTCTGCTTGTGCTCGTGGCCATGGTTCTCTGGTGCAGCTTGTAAGCTATAGCTTTGGAAACAAGGTTTTCGAAGAGCTGTTGACATGGAAACCATTTCAAATTGCAATTATAATTGCGTAAATTGCTCAATTAACAGGAGCGGAGAGAAATGAGACTGTTAATCTAAAACGCTTGCAAATGATTGAGGGGGGTAGGAACCGTGTGAAATGGGGGAAGTGGTCATCAGGACTGGCTCATCACACGCAGACACCTACTGGAGTTCCACGGCTAGAAGCCTCAGCTGTGCGTGTGTGTGTGCATGTGCGTTTTAGTTGTGTGTGGCGCGTGTGTGTGTGCGTGTGCGCGCGTGCGTGAGTGTACGTACGTGCGTGTGTGTGTGCGTGCGCACTGGCACAGATGGCAAAGTAGGGAGGGCCAAAACTGTCCCCCCCAAACCCAGTGGCTCAGCTGTGCCTTTCCCCACTCCACATGGGGCTGTGGGCAGGATCATTTCCTTCAGACACTCCTGTCCTCTCCACGATCTCTGGTTTTGGTGATTTTTGGTGGCTGTCTGTCCCTGATGAGGTTCGCTTCCTTGGCCCATGTTCACCGCTTGAACGCTGCCCTCTGTCACCTGTCACACCCTAAAATACTGTGGACTGGTTGTTTCCCCCGATATCCACTCTGTCTCAGCCTTGCAGTGTCTAACAGTCTGTGGAGTTATGGCTCATACCCTAGGATGAATGTGTGATATTTTTAATTTCAGGTTCAATCATGTAGAGCTCATGCGCTCCTCACAGAATGACTTTCGGTGACACTGAAGAATGGTAGAACAGGGTAGCATCTGGCATAAACACCCGTGAATAGTTAGGCTGGCCGCTGTTCTTTTTTTTACTGGGGTCAGTTTGGTATAAAGACTGAATTATGGTTGGTCCAATAGATTGTTAAATCTACAAATCGCATTAAAAATTAACTTATGTTTCTTGAACTTGATAAATTTGCGGCATCGGTTCTTCCATACTTCATGCATTTAGATTTCCGTGTCCTTCAGATTTGCTGCTGTTTCCCAGAGTACTCTGGTTAGGCGCGGCATTCTCACATTTTTTAGGCTCTGAGATTTCTGACTGCTCAACCCTGCATATTCAGCACAACGGAGAAATTCTGTCCATGAAATATTTCTATAATTGTTGATTGGTCCATAAATGGTGCTAAGATGTTACATTACCAGAATAGTGAACTGATGGCAAAGTCAAAAGACACTTTATGCTCCTGCAAACACTATCACCCAAAAACCATTTAAGACATAAGACTGGACAATATATGGAGCATTAATGGGAGCCTGTTCCACCTGTGTTTGATTATATTGTCCCACAAAAGCATGCAAAGTTTACTTTAAAGTTCTACTTTTGAACAAATCATTTACGTGGTGGTGTTTCGTTGGTTTTCTGAATAGCCGACGGCCACATTGAGAGTGGCACGAAATATGGTAATAAACACTCGGCAAGTCGTTGTTGAACAAACACGCAGAAGTACATGTTCAAGTCCTAAACAAATACAACGAAGGCCATAATTGCACGAAGGTCATAATACTTTTCAGAAAGAAAAACATTTTTATTAAGTGATTGTGCCATTTAAGGAAAAAGTGAAGCTTCTAGATTTCTGTCCGGTTTGAAGTTGAGCTGATAAAAACATCTGCTAAGTGAATAATATTATGTGGTCACCATTACTTGTGGAAGCCCTCAGTCCATGTCAGGCTCACCATGCAAACACTAAATTTTTTCAATGTTACACTAATGTCACTATGACACCGCATGTGTTGAGAATATTTTGTGTTTGCTTGTTGGCACCTGCCCACAGATGCCCTTTCATTCTGTCCTTCCGTGCCTGGGTCATTTCTGCTGTAGACTTCAAAAGCAGCTGGTCTGATGGAAGCAGTCTGACACACACACACCGCCCCGCCACAGCCGTCATTGTTGAGCCACAACAATCACACGTGCATTCTCACACACATCACACAGATGCATGCAGACACACAATCTCACACACACGACACACGATCACACACACTCAGCCCACACGCACACACGCGCGCGCACTCACATGCACATACACACATCTCACACACACACACACACACACACACAAGCATTCATGCACACATCACACACACACACGCACACATCACACACACACACACACACACACACACACACACACACACACACACACTCGCACGTTTAGCCCTGCGCACACATGCCGTGTACGTGCCAGTGTATGTGAGCGGATTGGGGGGGCGCATCACTGTGCTGGGCATGTGTTCCCCTCTGTATTACTCTCTTCACTCAGCCTCTAATCCTTCCTCGGGGCTGTGAAAACACCCGGCCGCATGCCGCAGTGATCGCCTGTCCTGCCCAAAGCTCCCTTCTTCCTCCAACATCGCCACTGTGCCTATGGCCACCCAGCACGGGGGACAGGAATTTGAGAAACTTGTATGGCCACATTGCAAATGCGGGACCTCGACAAGATGAAGCGCCAAGTGTACGCCCCCCCCTTTTCTCTTTTACTTGGGCTTCCAGTGATCGTTTTTAGGGAGCGCTTTACTTGAAGCATTTGACATTAACGTGCCACAACACAATCATGCATTGGTCCTCATAGCTCTCACAGTTTCGCTAAACTGTGGGAACTTGGTGTATTTGAAACTGCATCGTACCCTCATGTTTTTACTGGCCTATTTTATGACTGATGTTCGAAAAGAATCAGCTGATAAATGCACCTGGTTCTCTGAGGGTCTTGTATGTGCAGTTTGATTTTTCTTAAAAAGAGGACGATGCCAAGCCTGGTCTTAAATAATGAGATGAAGAAAAGGAATCTCTGCCCTAGATTTAACAAGCTCTCTGTACAGGCCTGGGTAATTGCCCCAGAATCACTTTGAAGGCCACTGTGCTCTTAACAGCCTCTAAATGCTGCCTCACTGTATTATGCAGCATATTCATACACATGCATATAGGCTCTCACACACGTGCACGTGCACAGAGATGCTCTCACGCTCCATTTTGCACCGCACCTGTACGTACGGCTGATTAATGTTTCATGGGGCTCTCCTGCCAGGAATTGGGGCAGCGGTTGTGGGCGGTGTAGTATTTCTGCTGGCTCCTTGACTGCTGGTGCTGCCAGCAAGCCGAACGTTATTACTACAAACCCAAATTAACCATGAATAAAGCTCTCCCTGATTTCTGTTCTTATACTGCAGTTTGGAGGCTAGGTTCAAATGATATTTGTGATGGGAGCGTAACATTTCTTATTTCACTTGGCTTGTCTGGTGTATTGGAACATATGAAATGATCCCAATAGCACAGACCCTATCCCTTTGCAGCTATTAGTAGATCTCATCACACTAGGCACGATCAACAGAGCACAGAAAAGCACTCGACAAAACAAATTTGTTTTAACCCGAGGCCTGGTGCGTGCTCTGAGTATTCTACAGAGAGTCAGTGCTGTGCCTCATGGTGCTGTCATGTGCCGTTTTGTTCTACCCCAATGACTAGAGCCATGAGTAGTTCTACAGAAGCTTGTGGCCAAAATGATCATAGCTGGAGACATCAATGCGACGTGGAGACTATGAACATGCCTGATTGCTGAGCTGTGCAATATTGAGCAAATGTGACTGAATGGACCACTTAAAACCCTGACCGTTGCCTCTGTGAGGTAAAGAGGCTGGCCTCCTCGGCGATGTGCTGTCTGCCTGGCTTTTTTATAGCGCAGTGCATAATACCACGAGCCTTTGCGTATCCTCTGAGAGACCCTATGCTGTACAGCTATGAATGAACACTCAAAGGAAATGGATTTCTAGATGATTTTGTTCAAAGTAGAAGATTCCATACTGAATCTGACCCAGATGGTCTGAGTTTTCTGAAATAGATGGTGGTGTTCTGCCTGCTGCTGTCTGTTTTGAAGTCTTTGCTTTTGGTGTTGTCAGATTTTTATTATTTTTTTTTTTTTTTTTTTTTGGTCCATTGTTTATCATCATAGGTTCTAGATGGGCTATTACACAATAACTTACTTTAAACAGTTTGGCATTAGATGACACACTTTGTCATGAATGAAGTCGTGGCTACAATAGTGTTGTTAAGCACAACTGTAATGGGTGTACCACCGTTGTAGCCACGTTCATGATCGTATCAGTTGCCAGTATGCCGTTATAAAAGGCTTACAGTGATTTTTATTTATCGTGTAACATTACTTCGTTGAGTAAATCACTCCAGATTTCTTCATGGACTTATACAGTTTACAAATGGGCTCCTTTGATAAGTTGAATTTCTGTCTCATATTTGTGATTATTGGTGGACATGGTCTCAACTAGTGAGAATGCCTGATCAAAATGGCCTGTGCTGGTCCTCTTAAGTCCATTTAGGCTTGTCTGCTAAACCTGTCGTTTGGACCCTGTTCTGGTTCTCCTATAGCATGCATTACTGTTAAAATGACTCATTTTATTCAGAGAGACTTACAGTCGATTACTCTTAGTAGGAGCTGATCCACTGTATTGTACAGTAAGGTCATTCCATGCCAAGTGGAAACGCTTAAGGTACCTTTTGGGCCATCATGGTTGAGCATGTTCACAATGCTGGGCATCAATTCCCGTTTACAACTTTTTGAAGCTTTAGCGATGTTAAAATCCACTTCTTGTGACAGATATGGGTCAATTTATTTAGCACCCAATGCCATCAAGCAGCAAAGACAATGCTAGGTATAGTGCATGTTCGGTCTACCTGCAGCAACCATTTATCGTCCAAAATATGACCATTTTCTGGCAAAAAAGTGTAACATTTGAAAAAGAGCATTGGTATACCTGTGTAAAAACCTTATCTACAAGTGAGGAGTAGTGTTAATTTTGATACCAGTGGATCCATAATAAACTCTACTTTCCAGTGATATGTAATATGTTACAGCTATGTTGAGATTTCAAGTACTCAGGATGCTTGAATTACATTTTACTAATCTGAAAAAATAGCAAAATTTGACCCCACCTTGGGAACTGAGCATTCAGTTCAATAAAATTAACCAAATTACCTGCTTTAAATTGCTAAGGATACCACTTTGTTCATCATAGATTTTGTAGAATCGTACATTTTCTCATTATCTCATACTTTTTTTCTTTGTAACCAGCCTCAAGATAATGGCTTAATTTTTCCGTCCTACAGTGTCCGTCCATAACACTGCAAATTTCTCCTTATTGGAGAGTGCTATCGTAATTATACCATGGGAGAAATATCTACTAATAAGGAATGTGTACACAAGGTTTGCCCCCGAAACTCTGACTGGCCCCTGAACCACAGAAGTTTTACTCTTTCTGTCCCACAAAATGTCAGTCCATCACATGCGTGATGGACAGACATGCTGAGGGACACTTTCACTTGTGTTTATATACCTTATTTTTATGCAATATTTCTTGGTACTAATATGATTTCAACAATTTTCGAATGGTTAGAAGAGGTTTTAGGATAAATTCATTAACGGTTGGAGTGAAATGAGCATTGCGCAGACAATCACGCTCACCTCCGACTGCATCAGATTATCAGCAGTGATTCATGCCCTACTTGAAAGAGCAATATGTAAGAAATGTATGTTGATTAATCATGAAATGGCCCTGATATATCACCAGACATTAAGGAATGATGTTAATTTCAAATACTTATATCACTGACAACAGTAGTCCAGCCAGAATATTCTCATTACAAAAGCGAAGTTGCAGCCCACAACTAATGTTGATGTTGTCATTTTGTGTTTTGGCCTGTTGCGCGCCTCCGCCTATCTCCCAATCGAAGTCAGTAGCATTTCGGCATCCAGGTTGCCAGTTACCACTGAGCTGCAGCTACCAGCGTTTCGGAGCACAAATGTCTGACGTTACTAAACCTAAAAGGCCTCGTTATGATTCCGAAATACGTCGTGACAAAGTCAGAAACAAAACAAGGATCTGTATAGGACATGCCTTTGAGAGATGGAGACAGCTGAAAGCAGAGAAGAATTTGAAGACCGACGCCGAAGTTGCTAATTTTCTCCTGAGCAGATGAGATTCAGCTAAGTTTGGCTAACTTAATTCTATTTAATGTAGGCACGGACATTTCAAATATTCTCTACAGTCGAATAACGTTATGTATGTTCGTTAATGGTACGTTAGTGCGTATGCAGGTGGGTCATCGAATTGACTAAGTAACAAATTGTTTGAGAAATAAAAACCGTGGCTCTTCATTGCTAACATTAGCAATGCATTATTAGTCCGTTTCTCTGGCTTTATGCTGAGACGCTGTGGAAACTGTTCCAACATTAGCACAGCCATTATGGCAATGTGAAATGTAATTGAGACAGTACATCGGTCAAATGAGTCCTCATTCATTCTTTACGCATATTACAGTATGGACTTTAGTTGGCTATCCACACAGAAGAGTTATGAGCAAGTTGACCAATATGACCATTGCTAAAGTTAGTTAGTCATTCGTCTCGATCTTTTCTGAACTGAACTGAGCACAACCCTGTGAGAGCAAATCATTGGTGATATTGAAACGTAGCCATGGTAGCTCCGTGTAGTAGACGTTCTTGCTGGATCCGGCAACCTAGCTGGCAACCTCTCGTTTGGGGGAGAGGAGGAGGGGATACTGCGCTCTGCACTATTTTGAATGTGATTACACTACCAGTTTTGGCCACAAACTTACATATTGCTCCTTTAATCCAACCTATACCCTACTGATCAACTCAAGTGTGTCAAAGAATCAGAATCAGATATTCTTCACTTTTAAATGCCATGTAATTGCAATCAATCAGCTGCCAATTGAATTGATGGGTCCAGGGAATTCAAGTGTCCCACAATGTCCGTCCGTCAAAAATCCATCTACCTGTACAATAATTGCAAAAATTAATACATGTGAACACTTTTACTTATTTCTTTATATTTTTGATAGATTGGCTGGGGCAGCACCCCAGCAGCGTGTTTTCCAAGACGCATACCCAGCATCAAATAATCCTTTATTGACAAAGCTATCTTTGGTGAAATGCTGAGCACAAACAGCTAACGTTCCCTTTGGCCGTGGCCATTTGCCACCAGCAAACAAAAAACTTCCTACTGATTTCTAGTGGCACCTCTTTTGGAAGAGAAAATAAGTTCTGCTTTTTTTTTTTTTTTTTTTGCATCCAAAAAAAACACAGACGAGCAGCTTTGGGAGAGATACTGACGAAACTGCGCCTCAAATGATCTGCGGTTCTTCTTTTGTATTTCCAAAAGTGTAGATGCTACTAAGGCCTAGTATGATCTGCGGTTGTTTGTGCCTGCTAGAATAGTTTCTGGTGTGGGCAGGTCCAGCGCCGTGATTGGCTCTGGCTAGGTCTGTATTTATTGGACGGCACAACCTGACGTCAGGTTTTGCCCAGATCTCGTGAAGATCTCGGGACGAGCTGTTCAGAGAGGAAGTCACGTTCACGAAATCACGTTCTCGGATTACGGCAAAACCCCTGTATCTTATGTTTAGAAACTCTCAGAGGTTGAGTATGGACAACTAACATTATAATATTACTAATATGTATTAAAAGAAGGATCAGCATAATGGGTCCCCTTTAAGACCAGAAATGACAAATTCCCAATGTGGGAATGTCCCACAGTGTCTGTCCATCACAGTGGTATGAACAATGCTGTATAATGTGTATGACATATAAATAGATGTAGTTTGATCCACCTGAGCCATTTCACCTGTTTGCTGTTAATATGTTCGTTGAAGTTAGCAGAGTAGTAGTTCTTATTTCCTCATTTGTATCTCAGTGTTTATTCAAAATAATGTGATCTCGTAACTGTCTATGAACCTGAGGCCATATAGCCATGTTGAAGGGTGCCAGATGTAGGCACAGTGTTCAAGTTGTTGTTCTTCTGAATAAAATATCCATTGCATACAATAATAGTTTTTGTTTGTTGTGGATTTTACTGCTGATCATAAAGCTGTCCCACAGTGTCTGTCCATCACATGCCCAATGTCCCACAATATCTGTCCGTCACACATATTTAATCCATTTTGCCTGCTTTATGGTAGACTTCCTGGCAAAAAGTTTTCCATGGGGCTTTAGCTCTACTACTTTATAGTAACCTGAATGAAGTTTCTTCATTTTTTCTGCACAGTAGTTAGTTGGAACATAAAATGAAATGATGCAGCTTCTTGCAAATTACAAAATTATGAAGTTGTCAATGCCGACTACCCAATATTGAGAAAAACCCCTTCATTTGATTATCTCCTATAGAATTGCCCATACCCTAAACTAACTGAAAGAGTTTGTTCACACTGAGGAAGAAGACCTTCAGATTTGTGGTTCAGTGATGACTAATGTGGCAGAAATATCACTTTTAAGCCTATTTTCAATAAACATGAAGCGTAAATTGATAGTTCCAGTGAAAAGATTGTTTCCACACCTCTTGCTCTCAGTTGCATAGGTTATGTACTTCTAAAAAAAAATCAGAAGTTTTTGGAATATAGAAAGGTTTATTTTTCTCTCCTGGTGTTACACTCACGATGACCAGCATTGCGAGCATGCTCGGTCTCAGATTTTTCTCTAACTTTGGATATTTGTTCATTTGAACTCAAATGATGGTTATACCCAATTCTTTCACAAACGGCCCACTGGAATGGATTTTATGTGCCACTGAAAAAATGGTCTGTAGGGGGCGCTTTTCAAAAGATGCTGTGGAAGAAGTCTATGATTCTATGACAGATGCAGATCTGGAAGGTGGCTTGATCCTTGACATGAACCTTGCTCTAGGCTGACAGTCTTAATGGTTGCTTGTATCAATGGTGAATGCCATGGAAATTGAGGTCGAAGTTGAGGTTCACGAAAATATTTTCCACTTTTTCAATCCTAATTACTCGCTGATAGTTGGAGGGAGTGATCAACTGATGCCAGGAACCTCTTATTTCAGGTAGATTCTTGCCATTTCTATCAAAATAGAAATGGGGTGGCATGGCTCAGGAGGTAGAGCGGGTGGCTTGGTTTGAGATTTTTCACTTTTTGTGTCCTTTTTTTGTGGTGAAAAAAAAGCCTGTATACTAGACCGATGGTGTTTTCCAGGTCATCTGACATGCAGCAGGTGCAAATTCATAATGATGCAACTTTTCCCCAGGGATGGACAGACCCCTTGAACTTGTGACTTTTTCTGTTGTAAGCAACTTTGAAAGGGTTAATCTGACAAACCATTGTGTTCTGCTTAAATTTTTTGATAAAAGTGTCAACGCTCTATCTGAAATAAAAAGTTTCTTTTGTCGCTTCAGTAATTGGTGAGTAATAAGGGTCCAAAAAGTAGAAAAAATCTCAAATTTGTCCAACTTCAAACACAGTTTCTATGGAAACAAGAACCGATACAACCATTGTAAATGATGTTGGTGCTAGAGGAAGCCTTATATTACAAATCCATCCAACCCCAGACCTGTATCAGTAATGGGGCCAGAGATATAAGGGTTTTTCTACAGCATGTTTTGAAAAGCGCCCCCTACAGGCCATTTCTTCGGAGGTCCATAAAACCAATACCAGAGGGCAGTTTGCAAAAAAAATCAGATATCCATTATTTGGGACAAAATGAACAAATAGACAAAGGTAAAGTAAAATCCAAGACCATGATGGCCCAGGTGTGTTTCCACTTGGCATGGAATGAGCCAGTAGTTCACTTGAGTTTGGGTTAACCCCTTAGTGACGGGGAGCTTTACGCCTGCAAGTGCCAAGTATACTGAATACATTGCGGGTCACCAGCCCGTCAGCTGGGAGACGCGTATATGCGGGAACTAATACGAGTAACATTGCAGTAACATTGAGACTTGCATGTAATGTCAGCTGTGTGCCACATGGATTGACCCAATCCCTGGCCAGTCCAGCGCCCCCCTTCTAATGGTAACCAGTCAGGCTCCACCCCTTGCCATTTCATCATCACCGCCTGGCCCCGCCTGGTGTCTGAGCTATCCGCTGTGGACTGCCAACTACCCGAGGCAAATCTCAGTCCTGCTAGCATGAATATCGCTGGTCATTTAAACCCACGCCATGAGCCAGCCTGGTAAAGATGGGCTTCCCCCTCTTTGTCCTGAGATGTCTTATAATCTGCCACCAGGGACTATTCCTCCTCACTGCTGCCTCAGCTGAGCTCTCCTGGGGTATTAGGCCTAGGTTCAGTGTAAAGCATGTCATGACGTGACTTTGTGAAACTCGCCACGCAAACGGATTTTGATAATTATGGTGATTATGGTGCATGTTCATGCTCCTGCAGTCGCCTGCTGCCATTTTGAGTTTCCATCTTGCTTTCTTCCCTTCTGCAGGTGACATACAGCATGTTCAGTGCTACGAGAAAGAAGTTTGTCGAAGGGGTCGACAGTGACTTCCCCGATGACAGCATGTACTATCCACAGCCGTCGATGTTCCCGCATCGATCGGACAAAGATGTAAGTTCTGGGACTTCTACCTTGTTTTCCTGTTCTGTTGCCCATCCCAGAAAACACCACCTTGTGCTTAAAGCTGTTTTTTGGGTACAGAAACCAGTTTATTTCCGCTCGCTGTTCGTTAATGGTCTCTTCTAAGTCATGCGGGTCATTTTGGATATTATGTCGAGGTAATGTTAGTCTGTCTGTTTGCTGGAGGGTGCTTTTGTTATGTAGTCAACTCACATTTTTGGAAGGGAAGCTCCAGAAATTTAGTGGAAGTGTGGCAGATGATTTGGTGATTCGCATGGTGTATTATCATTCCGCTTCAATAAATTTTGACAGGGTTGCAGCCCTTGGTTGACACGACTTTATTCAGCGCACACACAAATGGTGTTCAGCCCACAGTCGGGGGATGTTGTGCTCCTGGAGCGCTCTTGTTAAGGTTTTTAAGTTTTTTTTTAACCAGTGAGCTGCTCTGCTGTATGTCCCAACAAAGTACGTTGGGTGACGGGTGCACACAGAGTTGGTAACGGGCGAGTGGCTTAGCCGTCTTGTGCCAGTGAAAGTGTTTTGGTCATTGCCATGTCCTTTGCAGACTAGAGGGCAGACTGCCCCAATCTCCTCTGAAACGTGATGACAACTGCCTGTTGTTTCTCTAGATATACAAATGGATCTCGTACTGTTTCTGAGAAGGATAAATAACGTGCTGGTTTATCAGGCTAACTTGGCTGCCTGATTCTTGAGTCAGGTCGGGAGTCGCTAAGATGGAAAAAGGAGCCATCTGCTCGCTCTTGTGCAATCCCCTTGGTTTCTGGGAGATGCTTGTGCAACACTCTGTGACTCCAGTCAACTGGCCGCAGTCAACCCTAGCACAGCCTGGATTGTGCACCAGACCATGGGGCCCATCCACACACTGGAACAGAGCCTTAACAGATACCAGAGCCATGGGGCCCATCCACACACTGGAACAGAGCCTTAACAGATACCAGACCATGGGGCCCATCCACACACTGGAACAGAGCCTTAACAGATACCAGACCATGGGGCCCATCCACACACTGGAACAGAGCCTTAACAGATACCAGACCATGGGGCCCATCCACACACTGGAACAGAGCCTTAACAGATACCAGACCATGGGGCCCATCCACACACTGGAACAGAGCCTTAACAGAACAGACCATGGGGCCCATCCACACACTGGAACAGATAACAGATACCAGACCATGGGGCCCATCCACACACTGGAACAGAGGCTTAACAGACCAGGGGCCCAGACCATGGGGCCCATCCACACACTGGAACAGAGCCTTAACAGATACCAGACCATGGGGCCCATCCACACACTGGAACAGAGCCTTAACAGATACCAGACCATGGGGCCCATCCACACTGGAACATGGGGGCCTTAACAGATACCAGACCATGGGGCCCACTGGAACAGAGCCTTGGAACAGATAACAGATACCAGACCATGGGGCCCATCCACACACTGGAACAGAGCCTTAACAGATACCAGACCATGGGGCCCATCCACACACTGGAACAGAGCCTTAACAGATACAGACCATGGGGCCCATCCACACACTGGGGGCCTTAACAGATACCAGACCATGGGGCCCATCCACACACTGGAACAGAGCCTTAACAGGAACCATGGGGCCCATCCACACACTGGAACAGAGCCTTAACAGATAACAGATGGGGCCCATCCACCATGGGGCCCATCCATCCACACTGGAACAGAGCCTTAACAGATACCAGACCATGGGGCCCATCCACACACTGGAACAGCCTTAACTTAACCAGATACCAGACCATGGGGCCCATCCACACACTGGAACAGAGCCTTAACAGAACCAGACCATGGGGCCCATCCACACACTGGAACAGAGCCTTAACAGATACCAGACCATGGGGCCCATCCACACACTGGAACAGGAACAGATACCAGACCATGGGGCCCATAACACACTGGAACAGAGCCTTAACAGATACCAGACCATGGGGCCCATCCACACCTGGAACAGAGCCTTAACAGATACCAGACCATGGGGCCCATCCACACACTGGAACAGAGCCTTAACAGATACCAGACCATGGGGCCCATCCACACACTGGAACAGAGCCTTAACAGATACCAGACCATGGGGCCCATCCACACACTGGAACAGAGCCTTAACAGATACCAGACCATGGGGCCCATCCACACACTGGAACAGAGCCTTAACAGATACCAGACCATGGGGCCCATCCACACACTGGAACAGAGCCTTAACAGATGCCCAGACCATGGGGCCCATCCACACACTGGAACAGAGCCTTAACAGATATACCATGGGGGCCCATCCACACCATGGGGCCCATCCACACACTGGAACAGAGCCTTAACAGATACCAGACCATGGGGCCCATCCACACACTGGAACAGAGCCTTAACAGAACAGACCATGGGGCCATTAACAGATACCAGATACCATGGGGGCCCATCCACACACTGGAACAGAGCCTTAACAGATACCAGCCCATGGAGGCCCATCCACACATGGGGGATACCAGACCATGGGGCCCCACACACTGGAACAGAGCCTTAACAGATACCAGACTATGGGGCCCATCCACACACTGGAACAGAGCCTTAACAGATATCAGACCATGGGGCCCATCCACACACTGGAACAGAGCCTTACCACAGCTTCATATCTGTTACCTTAACAATCCCTTCCATTGCTGTTTTTTGTTTCCGGAGCGCATCGCTGACACTGCTGATGGCCTTCGAAAGTGGCCTTTCGAAAATTCTTATGTCGGATGGCTGTATCCTCTAGTTGTGCCTTTTGCATATTTTGTTGACCCAAGACCCTTTTCCCTTATGACCTTGACCTTTTTATGTAATTTTCAACTTACTAAAAAATCCATCAGATTGTTTAATGTTAGCACATCTAAACCTAGGTTTTGGTCAAGACCTTTGACTTGTGACTTTGACCTCAGTTCATTTTTTGGAGAATATCTCCCAAACAGCTTGCAGTGTCCTTTCAAAATTGCTTTCTAGTCCCGAGCCACCCCGCGAGTAGGTCGGGCGACTGTTGATTTAGGCCGTTGGTCCATCTGTGTAGCGGTTTGTCCGTCCATGCACCCTTTGGCGGGAGACTTTTGGGGTCTCTGACTGGCCTGTGTGCATTTGAGACTTGCTGAGGTGGTTTGCTGAAAGCATGGTGTGGTGTGGTGTGTGGGGGTGCGTGTGCTTGTGCGTGTCAAATCAAGCAGAGCAGTGACCTGAATGGGGCGAAATGACATTTCCCAGCAACAGATTTGGCATCAGAAGGGGAAGCACTATGCTAGCTGGCTTGGGTGTTTCTCTAGGACCTGAGAGATTGGTGATACAAACTGCATGAGCACAGTAATATCAGTGCGGCTTTTGGGCCCTTTAGCAGGGATCCTGCAGCTCAATCACTCATCTCCACCCTATTGTCCCCTGCCCAGAAGTGAGTGCTGTCCTTCGTGTGTCCGTCTGTCTGTCCTTTAGGCTTCTTTTTCATGCCAAAACTTGAAACGCTTCAACACTTTTCTGTGAAATCTAATGTATAGATGCATTTTTAATGGTAGATGTGTCTTTTCAGACTTCTGTCCGTCTCTCAGTCCTGTTTCGTTTCTAGACCGGAACGCCAAAACATGGCGGAGGATTGGAGGATTTCCTGCTTTCTTTGGGTGAAGATTGCGACCGTTTAATGCAAAGCGACAAAGCATCTGCTAAATGATCATAACGTAAATGCATCGAATTACGGGGGAAAAAAAGGGCTCAACATCATCTTTTCGAAGCGTCTCCCTCTCCCAACTCGCTGCGCCCATCCGAACCCCCCCTCCCCATATCCAAGAGCAGACGCCTGTCAGCCCTGATCACCCTGCTTCTGTGCAGAAACTCTTTACTGCTGGTGAACCTCTTGTTATGCTCCATGAGATGGTTGCATTTCATGAGTTACTGAAGCCGCACTGTGTGGCGTGGATGGCAGTGTGGGAGTAACGTCCTTCAGTCATGGTATCGCAAAGCTGTTTTGCTTTCTGTTCGCTGGTCTTCTTGGCTTCCTCTCATTGCCTTCATAGCAGGCAGCCGCCATTACATTGCACTGATGTTTCATTTAGCCGATGCCATTGTCAAATGCCAGTTTATCGTTCAGTGCAGGACCCAATCCCTTTTGGGTCAAAGACGGCCTTACCAAGGGGCTTAGGGGTTGCAGCAACAACCTGCTGTTTCCCAGTCAATTACATTATTTCCACCAGGTTATGTGCTGCCCAGGATTGTTTGGGGGTCTCTGTAGTATGTGAGCTATGTCTCAGATATATTCCATTCCAGCTTCTAACACTCCCCCCAATATCCTCACTCTTTTGCAGATGTTGGCCTCTCCGTCACCCTCGTCGTCCGGTCAACTATCCCAGCTGGGTGCTAGTTTATATGGACCGCAGAGTAAGTATCCGAGTGTCTATGTTCTGCTCTGTCAGACCTGGTCACCATGCGCTGCAGTTGGCCTCTGGCTTAGGCTAACCCAGAGCTCGCTTATCGTGTCCTGACAATTTGTGTAGCCTGACTATTATGGCTCTGTGCTTAGGGAGTACATACTTACTGGACGGATTACAAAGACTTCATCTTCTGCATTATTATGCCTCAGACATACACAGCGGGCAGGAGGCGTACAGTTTTCCTGATGTCCGTGCATGCAGGCGTTCATCACACCGTACACGACAATATATTTTGTTTGCCCAAAAAAGGAGAGGAGGGATTTTCACCAAATAACACATGGTAACTCCCCATAGAGGGTAGCTGAACTGATCAGTTTTTGGAGGTCATTGGGTCAAAGGACAGAGTCACATGAGGTGAGTTGTATGTGGGGGCCAACAATCAACTTGTCGGGTGAATGAAGGCGGAAGTATAGTTTTCAACGCTTTGCGCTGCTGTACCTTGTTACATGAAACTTTAGACTGTGTGACTCCGTCCTCAGATGTGTACAGTCAAACTTCTCAAAGTTAATGTCGTTCCCAGTATTCCATTCAATCCACCTGGATTTAGCTGCAACACAATTCTTAAAATGGGCACTGTCATGACGCACATGCATGAACTTTAATAAATAATGTTTAATAAAGATTCACTGGGAGAATCTCGTGTATATTTTGAATTCTTTGTTTGGAAGGCTTTTGAAATTGTTTTGCCGTCCAACTTTTGCTAAAGATAAGACAAGTGCACAGATTTACTTTGATCTAATGGCAAAGAGTTTGGCGCCGATTCCAGAGGGGACCACTCAAGTGAAGTTGTTTTGATTGCTGAAAAAATTCACTGTTCTAACTTACTTCCTTGCAAAGCTAGAACTAACAAAGATATTGTTACCATAGGGAACTCGTGATCTTTAGCAAATTTGAGAGCACTCGCTTTAAGAAGAAAACTGGATGAAGCAATTGGGGATACCTGTGTAAAGGCAAAATCTTTGCCAAAGTGCTACCACATCAAAACCGTGAAAAAAATAAAAACTCAAACCAGCTGCGTCTTGTTTACTGTAGCTCTCCATCAGATAAATGAACTTCCCAAAGAGCAGAATTATAAACAAAGAATTAGAGTTCACAAAAGCTTTCAGACTCTGAAACAAAAATAGCAGCTCAAAAATATGAAAAAATAATCAAAATGTTGAAATGGCTGAAATATTCTAGAGTGCAAGGATTGCGACGAAAACACTCGATACTTGAAGATCCTCAAAATTCCATCGAAAACGTAAGGTGTATAATTTCAATATTGGAGCAAAGATGGACTAGGAATTGCGTGGGTCATAAGATGGATGGATGGAAAAGACAGCCCTTTCGGCTATAGAATGAGAGACCAGTTCCTCCTTATAATTGCTGGCTCTTTTTCGATTGGAGCTGCCTACACCAGGATTAAGGTGGAACCTACCCCAAGGAGACCAATTTTCATATACTAAGGAATGTTTTCATTCCAACTTGTCAGGTAGTTGTTGGGAGTGAAAGATTGCATTTGACCGCAATTTTGGTCATTTTGGTTTACCATGGCAACAAGAATTCAAGATGGCCGCCATTGTGTAAACAAAACTGTAAACAATAAATACTTCATAGCTAATTGGTATTTTGATTTGGATTTTTTTTCCATTTCCTTTATGCAACCTACCAAAATCTAGACTCTCAGTCCACAGGAAATATTTTCTCAAATTTTATTTGGATTTAGACCTTCAAATTCAGTGTTTTGAGGGGTATCCATGGCAACAGCTACCTCAGTGTTTATAGTTGAGAGTTCAGTTTGGTAGGTTGCATAACACTCCATAAATTCTAGCTTCTGTCCAAAGTTCAAGTCAGTGGGACTAATACTTTTGGCAGCATTACGGTTTGAAGTCATAAAACCAGGTTTTAGAGAAAAATGCATTGGAAGTTTGTGCATCACTTTCTTACCCACAAACAGCTTCCAACGTGCAACGATTTGGCTTCTAAATGCCCCAGACTCGTACAGTGTTCCTTCCTTTTCTTGAAGCCAGTCCTGTCTGCCCTTCATTTTCCATCTGAGATATTTTCTCCTCCTGGATTCCTTTTCAGAGACTTTACGGTCAGCCTGGTATAGCCTATTGCCATCGATTTCGTTATACCCTTCCAAGCAGTATGACCCAGGACCAAGTCCTGTGTGCTATAGAACATCACTGCAGGCTTTTAGTCCACTATTATAGTTGATAATTGAGTCATACACCCCAAACTCCAGCACATCCTTTCCTGCATAAACTCCTTTTGGACATCGAATCCAATACAACTGATTTATTGCCTTATTCTGACTCTGAGTGCGACCATTCAAACACCTTAGAAGTTCATCTTTAGTGAGAACTCTGTTGTTTTGGAGGGAAGTTTATGACTGTTTGAATATATAATGAGGATGTAAACAAACCCTTTGCACAAAATAAGCAATTTTAAAAACCCTTTTTCTGCAAAAATAGACTTCTTAATCAAAATACTAATTAGCTGACTTGAAAGTGAATTCAGTATGGTAGACTATGAGGATAAAAAAAATGTTCTCTAAAATTTTGACTTTTCTATGAAAATCATAGGTAGTTACCACCTTAATGGTGTAAGGAAGTTAACTTGAGGGGTTGGGATTAGGAAGAGGTTTTAGGGTGAACAGGAAGTGGCTTTACATTTGCTTCATTAAATTTCGACCTGGGGTATCCGCAAAATGATGGAAAGGGGCTGACAAGTGAAGTCCTGCAGGTGACTCTCTTGTAGTTTGGTCCTCGGCGTCACAAGCTCCGCGGCACTGCCGAATACCCGTACTACATCTGTATGCTCAGAATTTGGTTTGAATGTGTATGCATTAGCACTGTATGCACCAAATCGCACGTACAATATGGCCGCCATCTCACCAATTTCGTCGCAGGATTTGCCCATGGCGTAGCATAAACTTCTCCTGTGAATTTAAGTGCACAACTGTATGTCAGAATTGACGTTATTTATAAATATTTTTGATACTGCTGTCTAATATGGCATTCCTGTTGATTTATACATTGTTTATCTTATTAGTAACTTTTTACTGAGAGTAATCACTGCCTTTGTCATCTTAAAAACGGCTTGTCTTGCTGCCTGTAGCTTTATGGGATAGAGCAGCGTTTATCGGTCACATGCAGCTCAATTCTGCCGAACGCTGTTGGCCATCTGAGTATCGTTTGCATGCAGTTTGATCCATGTGGAGGATTCGGTTCACTGAATTTCACGTACATATTTTTGCCTTCTGTATAGTAATTGTGTCTAACTATTTGGATAAGTTTTTTGGCAGGCAATGGTTGGGAGGCTAGTCATCATTCATCACATCAGTCTTGTGCCGCATGGGCATACTGCAAGCGAAGACTCATTGTCTATAGCAATCATCAAAAAAGGCCCATAAGAAAGTTGATTTATTGACGAGCAAACATCAGTGAGAGAGCTAGATTATTGCCTGAGTAAACCTCACTGAAAGAGTTGGGCTATAGACCCAGTAAACATCGGTGAGAGAGCTGGGTTATAGACTGATTAAACCTCAGCGAGCGAGTTGGGTTACAGACAGAGTAAACCTCTCTGAGAGAGTTGGGTTATAGACCCTGGAAACGTCAGCAACAGAGTTGGGTTGTAGACCCAGTAAAAAGCAGCGAGTGAGTGGGGTTATGGACCCAACAAAAATCAGAGAGAGAGAGTTGGGTTATAGATGGAGTAAACCTCTCCAAGAGAGTTTGGTTATAGACAGAGTAATCCGGGAGAGAGTTGGGTTATAGATCCAGAAAAAATCTGCAAGACACTTGGGGTATGGACCCAGTGACCATCAGTGGCATCTTGACTTGGAGCGGAGGTGCTGCAGAGGGGTGGATTAGTGAAGAAGCGCTTGGGTGTTTCGTGAGTTACTGTAAAACGTGCTCATTGTGCTGTAGAGGGGTGGATTAGCGAAGAGGCACTTGTATGTTTCTTGAGTTACTGTAAAAAGTGTGCTCATTGATGCCTTTTGATGAAGGGTGCTTTATAAAGCAGATGCTGTTGGTGAACTGAGTGTGTCTGGGAAGCTGAGATGTGTGTGAGGTTTGGTGCTGCAGCGTTCAGATATCGATCACGTTTCAAACCTGTTTTTTTTTTTTTTTTTCCTCCCTTCACAGGAAGTGTATGTAGGTGTAGATGTGTGGGTTGTTGCCATAGATACCATAAAGCAGCAAGGCTGCATGTCCGGTCTCCTCATCGCATGGTAAAGCACACAGAAACAGGCTCTGGTCATTCTGCAGGGCCCTGTTACACTGAGCAGGATTACTGCGTTAGCTGCACAACAGCTCTGTTTCAGTTCAGTCCATATTCCAGATCTGGGAGAGTTCTGGGTTTTTTTTTTTTTGGGAAGTGACCCAGCTCAGTCTGCATTGCTGCTCTGTGCTCCGCTGACGCTCTGCACCTCTAACTGGCCATTTCAAGCCGGTTATGCCAGCAGTTACACGTGAAGAAATATCAACATAATCAAAGTAAGGAGTCCGCTCGGTGAAGTTCAGGTGTACTCGAGCACCTCACTTCAGTTTGTCAGGGGATACACCATGCAAGCCTACAGTATATGTTCCCCAATGGTTATACTTTCCAAAAGTCTTATTGTAGCCCTTGGATGAAGTCGGGCGGCTGCTATGGATTGGTGCTCGTCATCTCCTCCGCAGCCAGGCCCGCAGACACGTCCTTGGGGACGCTGTGCAGGCTGTCTTTTTTGACCGATTTACTTTCATATTTGATATGGACATGTTATACTTCACTTATGACACCTATCAATTCTGCTTGCCATGGCGACAGTATTGGCCGAATAATCCCCAAATTTGTGCTGAAACGTAGTGATTTCCTTGTGTACGCAGTACAGGCTGGAGAAGAGGGCTTTCGGGGGCGACACTCATGCAGTCAGGGGTGAACGGACTGTCCAGTTAGGCTATTCTTAAACACAGTCAGGTCTTTCTGCATTTGAACAATGACAGTTTTTGTAATTTTGGCTCTGTACGCCTCTGCAATGAATTGGAAATGAATCAATCATCATGTTTGGAAGGTTAGACCTTCAGCTTTAATTGAAGGGTTTTGTCGAATTTTGTATCAGTATTGTTGGAATTACAACAATTTTTATAAATGGCTCCCCAATTTTGGGTGAAAATAAACCACATACACTTTCCTACTTCTGAAAAATACTGATTCAGTCATTATGGGGTCTGCTGGGGCATAGTTGGGGTGTTGGGTGAGACCTATGTTTCTGCGTGTAAAAACACACTCTAGTTTCTGTGCTTTTGTTGTGAATTTCAATGATTGTTTAACTGGCAGTGACTGGCCTTTGGAATTCATATTGACTATTAACAGCGAATGCCTCCATTTTGGCTCTTTAAAGCAAATGCCACACTTGAAATTAGATTTGGACGTTTTATCTGCTTCCTTGTAAAAATGAGTGAAAAACACACACGGCATTGGAACTGCTGTGTTGGTAATTTTTCACTCTGTTCTTTTGGTCGCTTGAAAATGGGGAAACCACGTATGAAATGTTCTGTAAAAAAAAAAAAAAAATCTGAATGTCTGTATTTGAAAGCTGATTTCCCGTAACATCCCTTCAGCATATAATGCTGGGGATACAGCTGTTGCTCTGTCCATCTGTGGTCTGTATGTCCATCTGTCTGTAAACGTTTTTGTCCGGAGCATAACTTCTGAACCGTTTAATATTTTTCGATAAGACTTCGCAGACAAATCAACCATGTGCTGCAGCTCTGTCTCCTGCTATTTAGGAATCTTTGACATTTCAAATGCAGCCGGGGCAGGATGTGCCGTCTCCTGATGGCCCCTTTAACTGAGTCAGCAATATACTCTGGTGGTTTGCTTATTGACTTTTTCAGTGTCCAAATGTTCATGGTGTGACTTTTTTGAGTTAATAATTTGGGAATTATTGAGTTGGTCAATATAGAGTAAGATTTTTTTTTTTTCCTTGAATTCTGTTCAAAAATGTAATTTATTAAAAATTGTAATGTAATTTATTTGAAGAGGTTACATTTTGTGATGCTTGCTGATATTCAGCAGAGCTGCTGCTCTGTTTGAAACCTCAGTTTTCAGTGATGTTGGAGTCTTAAACCTGATCTGGGGTCAGCCTGAGGGAGCCTTGGCCTAGCCACAGCCATTATATTAAAGAAGCCGTCATTGTTCTGGGGTCAGTGCCAAGGGGGCAGACTATAACCAACACCACCCCTCGCTCTTATGAGTTTGACAGTCAGTTCAAACTGGTGAACACAGTTGTAAATGGGTCAATGACAAATAAGCCTTTTAAAAATATATTTTTTTTTTAAAATAAATCTTTAAAAATGTACAGAATACATTTTTTTGAACTTTGAAGAGTGTGTTTAAACGAGCCTTAATGGTTGCACAACATTTACAGGGTTTTAGTACAGTTTTAGACTGTATTTGCAATTTCACCAGCCAAAAAATGTCAGGTGGCGCAACCAAATGTTTCTTGAAAAAAAACACACTTCCCTCTTTTTTTTTCTTAGTGATTTTTTTAGTAAGTATACCTGAGAGTGTCTACTCTGCCTAAAACATTACTATTTTGTACAAAAAACCCAACCAGTTAAAAGTAACTTATGGATTCTTTATAGATAAAAAACAGAATATTTTGATTTTCAAATCCTTTTTAACTTATATTCAATTGAAAACTGCAAAACTTTGTTTAATTTCAAACTGAGAAACTTTTTTTTTTTTTTTGCAAATAATCATTAACTTAATATTTTAAAGCAACATATTGCAAAATACATTTCACAGGGGTTTTACCACTGTGTTACATCACGGTTTCCCACCTGACATTTTGCAAGGGTTTGAGATGACAAAACCAATTTTTATATCTTTTTAGGATAAACTCTTTCCCATTGTTCAAATTAAACAGGTTTTTCAACAAAATGATGCTTATTATGAATCATTTTAAAATTATTTTAAACGCCAACATTTTCAATGGGACAAGGTCTGGACTACAGGCAGGCCAGTCAAATACCGCCTCTTTACTACCATGCTGGGAGGCTGTTTACATCTGCAGAATCTTCAGTTGGCATTGTTAGGCTGGGGACGGGGGTCCTGGAGAACCTGCTTGGATGGCAACATATGTTGCTTTTGGGAAGAACATGCAAACCTTTCTCGTGAAGTACGAACCCTTTCCTTGGGAGGTTTGAATCCTATAACAACGGATGGTTCTTTTTCATTCTGACAGCGTCACACAGTTTCCAAAAACAATTTGAAATGTGGACTCGTCAGACCACAGCTTTTACCCACTTTGCATCAGTCCATCTTAGATTGGCTTGGGCCCATTGTGCCCCCAGGTGCACTGGGCTGTTGATAAATGGCGCTTTGCATTGTAGAGTTTTAACTTGCACTTGCAGATGTGGGCGAGCGCAACTGTAGTTACTGACAGTGGTTTTCTCCCCAGTGTTCCTGAGCCCATGTGGTGATGTCCTTGCCCACTGATGTCGGTTTTGATGCACCCCGCCTGAGGGATCGAAGGTCAGGCATTCAATGTTGGTTTAACGCCTTGTCTCTCTCTGCAGTGATTTCTCCAGATTCTCTGAACCTTTTGACTCTAACCGTAGATGATGAAATCCCTAAATGTCTGCTGCAATAGGTTGAGGAATGTTGTTTTAAACTGTACAGCTCTGTCTGCTGTATTTGTTCATCATCCTCACCCTAACCCCCATCCTTGTTTGTGCTGTAAGCATATCATCCTCCTCTAACCCCCCAATCTCTGCTGTAACCCACCTATCATGTCTCTCTAACCCTACAGCTCTGTCTGCTGTAAGGCTTTCATCCTCACTCTAACCTCCAACACTCTGTTCCAAATAAGTGTTTGCTGTAAGGCTATCAGCTTTTTTGAAACATGTTGCAGGCATCAAACCTCAAATGACTCTAATATTTGCAAAAAATTACAAAGTTTACCTGTTAACATTAACTAACTTGTCTTTGCAGTGTATTCAATTCACTATAACCTGAAAAGGATTTGCAAATCATTGTATTCTGTTTTCATCCTCATTCTAACCAACAGCTCTCACTGGTTTTGGGTTTTTGTATTTGAGCTCTATTAACCCTAACATGGATTCTTTATTGCTGTATTTTGGTTTTCAAACAATTTAAGAACAATTAAACTGTCCAACTTTGTTTATTTCAATATAAAATTATGGCCCCATATTAATATTAAATCATATTTTAAATTACATATTTAATACATTTACATTGTGTTCCTTGCTCTAACCCCCAACCTCTGACATTTTGAGGCTTTGAGATGACAAAACATAAAATATCATTTTCTGCTGTAAACTATCATGTTCAAATTAAACAGGTTTTACAGAATAAAATGATGTTAGGCTATGAATCATTTAAAACTTTGTCCCCAATGTCATCTCTGCTGTTAAATCATCCTCATTCTAACCAAAAGGATTTTCACCAGGCAGAGTTCACTCTCTGCTTGTTAGGCTATCTGGGGGACGGGGGACTGGAACCCTGGAAGCTCTCTCTGCTGTTAGTAGAACATGCAAACTGCTCTCGTGAAGTCCCTTTCTGCTGTTTGAATAGCAACCTTCATTCTGCTAACCTCCAACACTCTCTGCTGATTGGCTAGCATCCTCCCCCTAGGTGCCTGGGCTTCTCTGCTGTTAGGCTATCATCCTCACTCAGTTAACCTCCAACACTCTCTGCTGTTAAGCTCAGCCCACCACCGGTGTGCTGCCATGTCCCTTCTCACCCTGTTAGGCCAGCAGGTATTCCTCTAACCCCCAAACTCTCTCTGCTGTTAGGCTATCATCCTCACTCTAACCCCCAACTCTCTCTGCTGTTAGGCTATCATCCTCACTCTAACCCTACAGCTCTGTCTGCTGTTAGGCTATCATCCTCACTCTAACCCCCAACTCTCTCTGCTGTTAGGCTATCATCCTCACTCTAACCCTACAGCTCTGTCTGCTGTTAGGCTATCATCCTCACTCTAACCCTACAGCTCTGTCTGCTGTTAGGCTATCATCCTCACTCTAACCCCACAGCTCTGTCTGCTGTTAGGCTATCATCCTCACTCTAACCCTACAGCTCTGTCTGCTGTCAGCCTATCATCCTCACTCTAACCCCCAGCTCTCTCTGCTGTAAGGCTATCATCCTCACTCTAACCTCCAACTCTCTCTGCTGTTAGGCTATCGTCCTCACTCTAACCCCCAACTCTCTCTGCTGTTAGGCTATCATCCTCACTCTAACCCCCAACTCTCTCTGCTGTTAGCCTATCATCCTCACTCTAACCCTACAGCTCTGTCTGCTGTTAGGCTATCATCCTCACTCTAACCCTACAGCTCTGTCTGCTGTTAGGCTATCATCCTCACTCTAACCCCAACTCTCTCTGCTGTTAGGCTATCATCCTCACTCTAACCTCCAACACTCTCTGCTGTTAGGCTATCATCCTCACTCTAACCCTACAGCTCTCTCTGCTGTTAGGCTATCATCTTCACTCTAACCCCCAACACTCTCTGCTGTTAGGCTAGCATCCTCACTCTAACTGCCAACTCTCTCTGCTGTTAGGCTATCATCCTCACTCTAACCTCCAACACTCTCTGCTGTTAAGCTAGCATCCTCACTCTAACTGCCAACTCTCTCTGCTGTTAGGCCATCGTCCTCACTCTAACCCCACAGCTCTCCCTGCTGTTAGGCTATCATCCTCACTCTAACCCTACAGCTCTGTCTGCTGTTAGGCTATCATCCTCACTCTAACCCTACAGCTCTCTCTGCTGTTAGGCTATCATCCTCACTCTAACCCCCAACTCTCTCTGCTGTTAGGCTATCATCCTCACTCTAACCTCCAGCACTCTCTGCTGTTAGGCTATCATCCTCACTCTAACCCTACAGCTCTCTCTGCTGTTAGGCTATCATCCTCACTCTAACCCCCAACACTCTCTGCTGTTAGGCTATCATCCTCACTCTAACCCCAACTCTGTCTGTTGTTAGCCATCATCCTCACTCTAACCCTACAGCTCTCTCTGCTGTCAGCCTATCATCCTCACTCTAACCTCCAGCTCTCTCTGCTGTTAGGCTATCATCCTCACTCTAACCTCCAACACTCTCTGCTGTTAGGCTAGCATCCTCACTCTAACTGCCAACTCTCTCTGCTGTTAGGACATCGTCCTCACTCTAACCCCACAGCTCTCCCTGCTGTTAGGCTATCATCCTCACTCTAACCCCCAACTCTCTCTGCTGTTAGGCTATCATCCTCACTCTAACCCTACAGCTCTGTCTGCTGTCAGCCTATCATCCTCACTCTAACCCTACAGCTCTGTCTGCTGTCAGCCTATCATCCTCTCTCTAACCCCCAACTCTCTCTGCTGTTAGGCTATCATCCTCACTCTAACCCTACAGCTCTGTATGCTGTTAGGCTATCATCCTCACTCTAACCCTACAGCTCTCTCTGCTGTTAGGCTATCATCCTCACTCTAACCCCCGGCTCTCCTTGCTGTTACCCCATCATCCTCACTGTTACCCTACAGCTCTCTCTCTCTCTCTGCTCGTCAGGGGAATCCTGCCCATGAACTCGCGGAACATGATGAATCAGGGCGTGGGGCTAGGGGGCAGCAGGACCAACAGCATGGGCAGCCCCAACCGCTGCTCGCCCAGCATCATCTGTATGCCCAAACAACAGCCCTCCCGCCAGCCCTTCACCATCAACAGGTAATACACATGCATGCATGTGCGCGCACTTCAGGCACGCAGACACAGACACACACGCACGCACACATGCATGTCTGAGCCTGCACTTGTATAATGGGCTGCCATCTGGCATTTTGTAAGATGGGGCCAAATTTTAAAAGGGGGGAAAAAAAAATTATCCCAAACATTATGGAGCTCAGTGTAAAATCCTGGTTTACCTGGGCAGCATTAATGTTCTCCATGCCCTGGTTGTGCAGGTGAGTCTGCCTCCAGCTTGTGTTGGGTGTTGGTGAATCGTGCTCAATACTTCTGCTGCCTCTGAAAGGCCATTGCATTGTTGGTTTTGGGTCCAGCGCAAGCGTCTCAGAGTAATTTCTGAAAAAGGAGCTTGATATGTGAGTTTGATGGATCTCCTCAGGTTTGAGGACACATTAAGAGACTCACTGGCACTGGCATCCTTCAGGGCCTGTTTTTGAGCCGGCATGATGAAGCCTCAGACTTCAGGAAGAGGTGGATTACACCACAATAATTAGCTGATTATCCACAAGTTGATGTTATGGTGGGACTAGAGGTATGGTAAGCCCAATCAGCCTTCAGATCAGGCAGGAGGTGCGCTTGACGTGCCTTAAATGGGGTCTCTGTGCACATGTCCCAGTTACCAAAGGCTTAAATTATCACTCCAGAGGTCTCATTGTGCAAAATGACAGACTCTCATCACTTTCTTACCTCCACCTCACCGCTCAATCAAAATTACTAGTGTTCTTTGCGAGCTTCTGAGCAAAACTTCTCACTTATAATCCTGTTTGATGGCCCCATTCGATTGTTGGCAGTCAACTGAAAAATTTGGCCTTTCATTCAAGAAAGCAGAAGAAACTTTGAAGTAGCCTCTCAGTTGAGAGGGCAGCCCAAACTGTTAGCTTGTTTTAGCCCAAACTGGGAGTTTATTTCAGTCCAGACTGGGAGTTAATTTCAGCCCAAACTGGGAGTTTATTTCAGTCCAAACTGGGATTTAATTTCAGTCCAAACTGGGATTTAATTTCAGTCCAAACTGGGAGTTTATTTCAGTCCAAACTGGGATTTAATTTCAGTCCAAACTGGGAGTTTATTTCAGTCCAGACGGGGTGTTAATTTCCGTCCAGGACTGGGGGTTTATTTCAGTCCAGACTGGGAGTTTATTTCAGTCCAAACTGTTTATTTCATTCCAGACTGGGGGTTTATTTCAGTCCAGACTGGGAGTTCATTTCAGTGCAAACTGTTTATTTCAATCCAAACTGGGAGTTTATTTCATTTCAGACTGGGAGTTTATTTCAGTCCAAACTGTTTATTTCAGTCCAGACTATGGGTTTATTTCAGTCTAGACTGGGAGTTTATTTCAGTCCAAACTGTTTATTTCAGTCCATACTGGGTGTTTATTTCAGTCCAAACTGTTTATTTTAGTCCAAACTGGGAGTTTATTTCAGTGCAGACTGGGTGTTTATTTTAAGTTCAGGACTGGGGGCTTATTTCAGTTCAAACTGTGTGTATTATCCCCTGCCTTGACACAGCGTGGTGCAGGATATATTGCAGTGGAGCTTGGTTGTTCATCTGTCTGTCCAGATAAGTGAGGACAGGTTTTCTCAGAATCTGCCTTACCTGGATGAATGGGATTTTGTGTGTTTGCTACTCGTCATGACCTTGGTTGGTTTTAAGAACGGGATTCCATGGTAGTGGGGGATATTGATGACGGCATTGTCTTGTTTCAGTTCAAACTGGGCTTATTTTAGTCCAGACTGAGGGTCTGTTTGGATCTAAATGGTTTATTTCAGTCCGACATGTGGGCTAATATAAGCCTTGTTTTGATGGTGGAAGTCTGATGTTTTTATGTGAAATCTGAATAATCCCCATCCTGATCCTTCAAATGTAACAACCCTTTAAAGTGCTTATCACTGCTATTGTCATGAAAGGCACGAAATATACAAGGCAAAATTTCAGATTTCAGCCTTCAAAAGGTCAGTAATTTTGTCGATTTTTAGTTGGCAATGACCTTCAGAAGGGTCTGCAGGTACCTGTGAGTCCCCCGAAGGACATTTGTAAACTACATAATGAATGATTAACTTTCGGAGGGATAGGGTGAGTAAAAATGAAGCACTTTAAGGGTTAAATGGTCGTGTGGTCTGGGGCAGTTGTGCTGATGATTGTTGACCTCTGTTCACGCAGTATGTCGGGGTTCGGAATGAACCGGAATCAGGCCTTTGGGATGAACAATTCGTTATCGAGCAACATCTTCAATGGAACAGGTGAGCCCCCTCGCTCCTCTCCAGGCGGCCATGAAATCTTACAGAAACCTGCAACTCTGAAGCTCGGAAACCCTGAATATCTGCAGACTTATCCTCCCTTCCCTCACGTGCCTGTGATATTATTAACATACTTTCCACCAATTTGAAGCCTCAAAAACAGCTGTTAGCATATTTAATGTTGGGTGGCGGAAGGAAAAGGGGGTTCCTCTTGTTCTTTTAATGTTCATACCTTCCTGCAAGGTGAAGTGGATTGAGCCAGGAAGAGTCGGTCATGGCGACAGCATGTATTTAATCAGGACAGTATGTACTGAATCACGCCAAGAACTATAACCCTGCTCTACTGTCGAGACCTTGACTCTAAGATTCATTTGTCATTGTGAAGGGTTAGAACACAAACACCTGCT
This sequence comes from Gymnothorax javanicus, assembly GCA_029692085.1. Lineage (NCBI taxonomy): Eukaryota > Metazoa > Chordata > Actinopteri > Anguilliformes > Muraenidae > Gymnothorax > Gymnothorax javanicus. Next base: position 9,766,940 of record CM056201.1, read on the forward strand.
ACTACGCCTTTTTTTTTTTTTTTTTTTTTTTTTTTGGATAAGACCAGCCTGTCCTGGATGTCGGGGGTGTCTTGGGATCGTTTGGCAATGCTTGCATGTGGGAGGTTTTTTTTTTTTTTTCTTGCCCTGTGTCTTGAGTAATTGGCTCTGGGGCAAGTAAAAGGATTGGCCTCTACTTAGTGCAATGGACTGGCAGTCACTTTGGAATGAGCCCCGCACCTGATTTATTGTTTCAGACGGGAGTGAAAATGTAACGGGATTGGACCTCTCGGACTTCCCGGCGCTGGCGGACCGGAGTCGAAGAGAGGGAAGCGGGAACCCGACACCGTTACTCAACCCGCTGGCGGGGAGGGCGCCGTACGGTAAGCCCCCCCTCCATTTCTCTCGCTGCTTTATCCAGGCAAAAAACCTCGAGTTAGTATTTGTGCAGCGCCTTCTACAGAAGGACAACTATGGAGAGGCTTCTCAGTAATTAAAAGGCAGATGCCTGGCCTGAAATTACCAGCTCATGAGGTCCAAAAAAAAAACTTTACTGTTGGGAGAGAAACTCACTAGTAGCACCTAAAAACTGAGAAAGTGCACCTTGTGTTTTGACTGTCTTCACACCTCCCCTTTGTTCTGGTGTGAGCATAGGCCAAGCAGACAAACTTCGGTCTACCTCGGTGAAATTTTCCCGAGGAATACCAATGTGGTCTCTGAACTTCAGTGGGCCAGACAATCCTCGGTGTGTTTCGGGAAAATTTAACGGAGGTTTACTGAGGTGTTGTCCAAACTTAAGTAAACCGGACAGATTTCAGAATACCTCGGTAATATTTTTCTGAGGTTCACAGAGTTGGCCTCAAATCTTCAGTAAACCTCTGTGTATTCTAAGTTTTCGTAGGAATTTCTCGGAAAAAGGTGCACTTCCTCGGCTTTTAGGCGCTACTAGTGACTCCTCTGTCGTGTGGGAAAACTCACTAAACATTAGATAAAAAAGGGAAGACACCTGGCTACAGTGGGGGAGCCCATCTTCCACTGGCCAACCGTGCGTGTCATGTCATTCAACGCTTGCTGCCGCCCGTCTGAAAGGATGACGTGGATATGTGGCGTATCACCATAGTGAGACATGCGGCGTGTGACCACAGTCAAACGTGTAGTGTATTACTATTGTCACGTGTGGCGTGTCACCATAGTCAAACATGTGGCGTGTTGCCATAGTGACAGGTGCCCTTATTTTGTTTGTTTTGTTGTCAAAATCTAGACATGTTGCCCTGTTTGATATTTTCCCTGTTGCAGAGCACATTTTAATTTCATTGGGGCCAACCTGGTGGAAGTTCACTTCTGAAATGACAGTTATAATCTTGCTAAACGAGGTGTCCGCTCTTATCCTGCAGTTGGGATGGTCACAAAGCCATCGAATGAGCAGTCCCAAGACTTCTCCATCCACAACGAGGACTTCCCAGCATTGCCAGGACCCAACTACAAAGACCCCACGTCGAGTAATGACGACAGCAAATCGGTGAGTGTGGCTGATAGGACCACGTCGGCAGCCTTGGTGTCTGTGTGGCTGCTGATTGGACTGTGTCGGTAGCCTCAGTGTCAGTACGGCTGCTGATTGGACCGTGTTGGCAACCTTAGCGTCTGTGAGGCATCTGATTGGTTGGTGTTGATAGCCTCAGTATCTGTACGGCGGCTGATTGGACTGTGTCGTAGCCTCAGTGTCAGTACGGCTGCTGATTGGACCGTGTTGGCAACCTTAGCGTCTGTGAGGCAGCTGATTGGATGGTGTTGATAGCCTCAGTATCTGTACGGAGGCTGATTGGACTGTGTCGGTAGCCTCAGTGTCAGTACGGCTGCTTATTGGACTGTGAATGGCTGCCAGGGTAGATGAAACCCTCATTCTCCTGCGGGGGGGGAAGTCGGGGCCCACAGTCGGTAAGGAAGCCTGCCAGGAGTGGGGTGAACTGTGGCCCAACTCATGGCGCAGTTAGTGTCACTGTACAATTACCTGACTGCACACCCCTGGTCGTGGGTGCTCTTCTAATAGAGCTGTTGATCTCTACTCCTGGAACCGCTGTGCGATGCACCATCTGAGCAAATGGGTTTTTCTTGAACCAGAATCGCAGCTGTAATGCCTTGGTCATCTCTCTTCTTCCTGGTTAGTGCTCTGCGTCGGCTCATGGTTCATTTAGATCATATTTAAGGGCTCATGTTTGAAACCGCAAACTTGAAATAACATTCATAACTCATAAGCACTGCACTATGGTGCTCAGCCCTGCTCCTGGATCATGTGACTGTTAGCACCCTGTTTATTGTTTTCTGGGCTCTAATTCTGGTGCCTCTAAACCAGTGGTCACTAACCCTGTTCCTGGAGATTTATGCCTGCAGATTTTCACTCCAACCATTACAAGCACACCTCTCGCCAGATTAAGTTTGTAATGAAAACCTACGAGGGTCATTCCATATGAAATCACCCAAGCTCCCAGCTTGATGGTCTCAGAAATGCTTCATTTGGTGATGTTTTGTTGCCTGTGATGAGCAAATCAAATCGCAGGTGGTTTCAAGTTGATATCTCGTTCCGTTCTCATTTTATTGGCCCCTGAAAAAGGGGGCGTGGCCCACGTTACCCCTCTGGTCACAGTTTGTGACCATTTTCAAAGGGTTATAACCGTTGAACTAATAAGGATACAAATTTCATTCTTTCAGGATATGTTTATTCTGTTTAATAGTCTGCAACAAACCTTTTAATATAGTGGTTAACCGTTTGAGTGCTTTGCAATTAACCCCTAAACATTGAAGTTTGGTGCCAAACATGTCGATTTCAAATGAAATAGCTAATTACCGAAACGGCGCACTTTTTGACCCTCATTTTGACCATGTGGGCCTGTTTTGATTTTCAAAAAGTTGGCCTCAAATGAAAGCTTATACAAAGAACTACAAAATGCAACAAAATCAAACGTGGAACAAATACTCCTACTTGGAAAAATAAGACCCCTTTTTAGTGCTATTTGCACATCGGCACAACTACTCTCAGTGTATACAGGTAAATGTACATAAATGGACAGGGAAATGTAGAGAAGAAAGGCAGATATGGCAAACATGATACAAATGTTAATGCATATTATTTTGCTAAATCCAATTTTTCAAACCACACTGAGATTCGGTCCAACTCTTTCTTGGCGATTATATAATTCCTGCCCTTGCCACTCGTGCTAGGAGCATCAACCAACATGATATGCTTCAGTGGTACCCAACAAAGATCCTGCCTTCGTGGCCAAGAGAATTGTGGTGCAGGGCCATTTGGATGCATAAAAGATACTTTAACATCCTCGTTTTCAAGGGATTGCTCTAAGATATTGGCCAACCACCACTGGCCATCATATAAGCGGGCAACAAATCGACCAGGGTGTTACGTTCTGCATTAGCTGTTATACAACTACGCACCAGTAGAGGGCCCATTACCTTTAATTTTGCTTGCCTCTCTTTCTAGATGACAGGTGAAGTATACCTGTGCTGACGTGGCGCAGGATTAAGAGGGCTGAGGTTAGCCTTCCTAGAGGGGGGGAAGGTTGTCCGGAGGTAATCGGTACCCCTCCCATCTTCAGTGCCAGAATAACCACCCTTCCCCAAAACTGGTGTACCGATTACCTCCTGACAACCTTCCCCCCTCTGCAGTGCCTGACAAAAGTCTTGTCGCATAAGGACATAGTAACTAAAAATAGCATATAACTTTATTTCTAACCAATCAATTGTTATAATAAATGGTCCATTTTAATGTCAAGGGCTTTCACATTAATAATTTGGTGCAAAATGAAACCGTCAAAAAGTGTTCTGATGTTCACAGCTTGGCTAAGCCCATAACATCTGTTTTTGCTAGGACAAAAGTCTTGTCGTCTCTTCAGATCATGCAACAAATCGCAGATTAGAGTTTAACCTATGACAAATACTGTAATTAACACATTCCCAGATGTGTATCGAAATACCCCAGCACACCAGACTTTCATATGAGGTGCGACTAGACCTCTGACAACATACCAAAGATTCAACCACAGACCAAAGTGCTGATCATCAAGAGCCTGAAGACTGAGTCTGCTGCTGAGGTGGCAGACATCTTTAATGTATCCAAATGTCAAGTGGAGGGGATAAGAAAAAGATTTGAAGAAACTGGTGACGTTCATGGCAAGCGCAGGTCAGACAGACCCCGGTATGACAACTGTTTGAAAGGACCGTTTGTTGCTTCAACTATACAAGTTCAACTACAGCGAAGCTACATGAGGAAATGTCACCAAAAATCCCGGTATCTACAAGAAGAGTTTGTCAAATTCTCTCTCAAAGTGGTTTTCATAGCCAAATTAGTACACAGAAGCCTGCATTAAACAGAAAACAAAAAACCTGCATTGCATTTGCCAAGGCCCACAGCTTGCAGAAAGGATTGATACTGGAAAAGTGGCTTAAAGTTTATTTTTCTGATGAATCATCCATTGAATTGCATCCCAGTCGCCGTACAAGACCTGTTCTAACCCTCATGGACCCAAGATTCTCCCAGAAAACAATCATGTTTGGTGGAGGAAAAATCATGGTTTGTTGTTACATCCAGCATGGGGGGGGTGAGAAAGATCTGAGAGTGGATGGCAACATCAACAGCCTGAAATATCAAGAAGTTCTTGCTGCCCTACTTATACTGCTGCTCCTTCTCATACTTCTGCCTCCATGTCACAGTTCCTGAAAGCGAAGAAGGTGAAGGTACACCAGGATTGGCTAGCCCAGTCACCTGACATGAGCATTATTGAGCATTTCAGGGGTAAGATGAAGGAGGAGGCTTGGAAGATAAAACCATAGAATCTTGATGAACTCTGGGAGTCCTGCAAGACTGCTTTCTATGCCATTCCAGATGATTTCATCATCAAGTTATTTCAGTCATTGCCAAGACATATGGATGCAGTCCTCCAAGCTCATGGGAGTCATACGCAATATTAATTCTTTTTTCCAAGGCACCATGACTTTATGTTCTGATATTATAGTGGCATATTTGTGTATTCAAAATAAAGTGTATGTATAATTTCCACATTTTTTTTTCAATGCGACAAGACTTTCGTCCAAGCAAAATCTGACCTTTCTGTACTAATTAAATAATAAAACTCAATGAATGACACAAAACTCTATTTTGGTATATTTCAAGATAATCTAGAGGGCTTTTGCCTTTCATATAAGCCATTTTTGATTCCAATTGATCAACTACAAGTCAGGTTATTATTTGTTGTTCCTACAACTTGGATAAGTGACAAGACTTTTGTCCGGCACTGTAGAAAGGCTAACCTCAGCCCTCTTAATCCTGCGCCACGTCAGCACAGGTATACTTCACCTGTCATCTAGAAAGAGAGGCAAGCAAAATTAAAGGTAATGGGCCCTCTACTGGTGCGTAGTTGTATAACAGCTAATGCAGAACGTAACAAGGGGTACAATATTTTAGCTCCACAGGATCATCCTTTTCGCAAATAAAGGGCATGAAGGGGCAGGTACGGTTTGAAGGGTTTCATCCACATTAGTAACAATTCTGCCTAGTCTATCAAATTATCTTGAAATTTCTGGGAAAACAAATACAAGAAAATGACACAGGCTGCAAATGATCAAAGAGCATGCAACTGAAAGTAGAAATAAATGAGTGGAGTTCAGTATTTCCTGTACATTATTGTATGTTTACATACACTGAGAGTAGTTGTGCCAATGTGCAAATAGCCCTTAAAGGGAGTCTTATTTTTCCAAGTGGGAGTATTTGTTCCAAGTTTGATTGTGTTGCATTTTGAAGTTCTTTGAATAAGCTTTCATTTGAGGCCAACTTTTTGAAAATCAAAACAGGCCCACATGGTCAAAATGAGGGTCAAAAAGTGCACCGTTTCGGTAATTGGCTGAAAAGGGGTTAATGTTTCTCCAAATTGGATGAAGATTGAAAGATGTTTTTACCTTCATTTGAAACTCCATCAGGTATACTATCAACAACGTAAATGGCAAAGGGGACATTCTAAGGATACTTGCATAATATTTCATTTGAAATCGACATGTTTAGAACCAAATTTCAATGTTTAGGGGTTAATTGCAAAGCATTTAAAGGGTTAACCACTATATTAGAAGGTTTGTTGCAGACTATCAGACAGAATAAACATATCCTGAAAGAATGAAATTTGTATCCTTATTAGTTCATCGGTTATAACCCTTTGAAAATGGTCACAAACTGTGACCAGAGGGTTAACGTGGGCCACGCCCCCTTTTTCGGGGGCCCATAAAATGTGAACGGAACGAGATATCAACTCATCACAGGCAACAAAATATCACCAAGTGAAGCAATTCTGAAACCATCAAGCTGGGAGCACTCCCCATTTTGGGTGATTTCACATGGAATGACCCACGAGATGGTAGATCTCCAGGAGTAGGGGCGGTCACCACTGCTCTAAATACTTGACAAAATGGCAGCTTAGGCACTCGTGTAAGCTGTGGGGGAAATGTGTCCTTCATGCGCCGTTGGGTTGGCTCTGGGTAAATCTGGGTAGAGTGTAGTTGGGGCTGGGTTATGCCCTGATATGAGGGAGGCCAGACCGCTGCCCAGCTGCCCTCGTCTTCTGAGTTGGTGGGATTGGTCAGAAAGTGAGGAGAACTTACCCCTCAGAGCTTCACTAATGCCAGTCCTTTTCCCTCCTGCTTCAGAATTTAAACTCGTCGGGCAAAAAATGCGTCGAGCACGGATGGACCAAAATTCCCCGGCGACAAGAGCTCGACAGCACAGAACAACAACCAGCAGAGGAAGGGCATCCAGGTTTTGCCAGACGGTGAGCGCTCTCGGCCAATCAGTGCTGTCCTCTGATAAAACAAATATTGGTCGATCGACAGTTGGCTGTATTTTCCGATTGGTTGATTGGTCGAAATTGACTTCCTTCGGAGCCAACAGTACTAGCTGCCCTTGCAGATCATGTGTATAATCATGTTTGGCTGATGCTTTTATTTGGCCAAACCATAGCTCATTCTGATGCTTAGGCTATGTTTTATTTGATAAACCTGGTTGATCTTATTGTAATTTAAAATTTCTTTTGCAGAAATGTTGACAATCTAGAAGTCTAAAATTCCCATGGACTTTGATAGTGTCTGTCAAACAGGTGCAAAGTGGAAGCAACATTAAATAAAGAATATGGTTGTTTCAGAAAGTTTGTTTTATTTTCATTTAGGCTGTTAGTTGTTAATGGTTTAGTTTGTTGTATTTTTAATTTGTGCTTAAATAAAGCAGCTGACGTTACAGACCATTCCAACAGTCTACCATAACAGATGCCATGTTTTTCCACATTTATTGAAACCACAGCACCAGTGAAACCAATAGATATATGTATGCTCAGAGTCAAACTATACGTAGTTGCTATTATTAATAACAGAATGACCAATCAAAGAAATTACGAACAAAATAAATAGGATAAAACAAATCCACACATAATGCCTTAAATTGCAGCTTATGAATTGCAATGCTGAGTGAACATAAATGGCTCTCTCTCGTAAAAATGTACCCTGTTTGGCCACTTACCAGTTTGAAGTTCCGTTGCATAATAAACAATTAAATTCTGCAAAAAATACCATATGTATGCCTAGCTAATTTTGTGTGGCATCAAGTTTTTTTTAAATTAATTGTGTTCTACTTATAAATTAAACATTCAAAAACGTACGAATACAAGTTGGCTCAAAATTTCCTCTCTCGTCAGATTGGCTTTGATGACAGGGGCATTAGTTAACATTATCTCTTTTTAAACGTTATCTTTTTATTTCTTCTGAGATGGCAGCGAGCTTCAGCTCCACGCTTGCGTTAAACCTGATGTTACAGTGGGACTCGTGAAGTAATGGAGCTGCCCCTGTAAATGCAGTTTCAAACAGACAGCCTATACACGACTCCGTACTCATTACTAATCGCAAACGTATAATAATTCATCTAAAATGTTCACCTGTGAAGGCCCTAAAACGGGTATATGCCTGAAAAGAGTATAAAGTAAGCTGATTTACCGTTTCCACGTGGTTCGTCATGCTCGTTGTTGAACTGAGGCTAGCGAAACGTCGCTTGCATAGCCTTTCCAGTTTTTTTTTTGGTGGTCTAAATCGCAACTAAAGCAAAATGCGGCCATGCTCCAGATTTTTTCTTTAAAATGATATTCTCAGGTTATATTGAAATGAGCAATTTAAAGCAATTCTTACCTTTCTGGGACGTCGCACAGCACTTAGTAAAAATTTGAATGAACAACTCCGCCTCCCTCCAAAGTCCCACCCTCTTCCCCCCCAATTGCCAGACTTCTCCTACGAAAAAAAATATAACTAATAGATCGTCAGACTACAAAGGTAACTATATGTTACGAGGGCATTTTATTTTATACCGCATATAGGATTGAATATTATTTAATTATTGTTGGTTAGTTTTCACTTACCGGTGCCTCTGAATCTGTCTCCATTGAGCCGTTTCACTCGCGCTGCTCACTTCCTCGCGCCGCACGCACATTTTTTTTTTCGTGGGAGAGTGAAACGGGTCAATGCAGAAGCACCGGTAAGTGAAAACTAACCAACAGTAATGACATAATATTCCCCTCTATATATTGTATAAAATAAAATGTCCTCGTAATGTTTAGTTACCTTTGTAGTCTGACGAACTACCATTAACGTTATTATCGAAATTATAGCATTTCAGCACCCGTTTGTTTACACTCAAATGCGTCGTTTTTTTTTTTTCTGCCAGAGAGGCACGTGACTCGCAAGCGGTGACAGCGGTAGGCAACTGGAAGGGGCGCTGCGACGGATGACAGACAGGAAGCTCGGCAAATCATTTTATTCAGACCGAAGAAAATGATTGGTCAGACTTTTATCAGAAATGTATGATAATTGAATATTGAAGAGTTTCAACACCTTGTGGATTTCTTTTACATTTTAGTGTGCCATACGCTTATTAGGAGCATTTTAAGATTACAAAAGAAAAGTGTAAAAATGCCGGAAAGGTAAGAATTGCTTTAAGTATGCTTTAATCATTAATCTTAACTGTGGGGCAAATCTTATGCAGCAATTAAAATTGGCATTCCCATGCCTATAAGAAGAATACAGTGCAAGCCTGAAAAGGGTTGTTACACATGTTAGTGTTACATATATAAGAAAAGAATTCTATAAAATTTAGCTTTTACTCGTTTTGCAGAATTACTCAAAACATTAATATTACCTTAAGTATGTAATTTAAAAAGAACAGAGGCCTAGCTGAGAGTGAAAGACTGTCTCTGCCTTACTGGCAACATCCAGAGTGGATTACCCTATGGACATGGATTATTAGTGATTGCTTGACCAAAACAAATCCTGGCCAAATAATAGGCCATCAACCGAACAATCGACCAGCTGACTAAATGTATGGTCGGTTTGGATGGATAACTCCGAGGACCCAGTGATGCAATGGCATTATGACCTCGGTGACCAGGCTGTTTCCCTGTGCTGCCCCCACAGGTCGGGTGACGAACATACCCTCCGGCATGGTAACAGATCAGTTCGGCATGATTGGGCTGCTGACCTTCATCCGGGCGGCGGAGACAGACCCAGGCATGGTGCACCTGGCTCTGGGCAGCGATCTGACAACACTAGGGCTGAACCTCAACTCACCAGAGTGAGTTCTGAGTGTTCCAGGCACCCAGGTCCTGCTGGGAAATGTAGTCCAGAACATTTACTACTTTTTGCGTGTGTGTGTGTGTGTTTGAGTGTGAAGTTAAGATTACCTGTGCTGTTTCTAAATGAGCTAATTGTGAAAATAAAAATGGTTTTCAAGTGCATCTCCTCTTCTTTGCCTGTCCTGCAGAAACCTGTACCCCAAATTTGCATCTCCCTGGGCGTCAGCGCCCTGCCGACCTCAAGACATCGGTAAGAGGGGCTTCTGCTCCTTTCTGTCTGGGTGGGGGGGTGGGGGGTGGCCCATCTACAGCCACTGTGTCGTGCCTCAGCTGTTTGACTGGGAGTCAGTAGGTCGGCAGTTTAGCCCCCAGTGTCACTGCAGGAAGACCAGAGCAGCTGTTGGGTCCTTGAGCAAACTCCTGACCCCACACTGGGCCAGGGTGCATTATTCCCTGCTCAGTATAACCGACTGGCTGCCACTTTGGAGCAGAACGACAGCTTTAAATTTCAATCTATGAATCATCTCAGACTTCAAACTTGGCGGGTATATTAATGAGGACTCATGGAGGTGGTGTGTTGAGTTTGAAGTCATTTGGCTATGCACTTGAGGAATTATGAAAGCTGCAATCACGCGTACTACTTCAGCAGCTATTGAACAGACACTGTACTATACCACGCAAGCAAGTATTTAACAGGCACTGCACTATACCACACAAGAAGCAATCGAACGGACACTGCACTAGTAATTACAAATCTGAGGGTTTAGAGTGCGTGGTCTATTGAAAATGCTCTGGGTTTTGCTCTAGGTTGAACGGAGACTGGCTTTAGATGGAGGGCTCCTGCATTGGGTTTCCTTCAAATGACGCTAATTGCGCAGCATCACCAGAGTTTAACTGATCTCACTGAGTGGATTGAGTGCCAGGAAGTCAGGATTTACAAAACCGTACATGGACTCAACTAGCAGATTTGTCTGTATTGAGTGCCATACGATGGATGGGCAGTCTGTCCCAGAGGTGTCCCCTTTTCTTGCTCAGTGGATGCTGGGATAGCCTCCTGTGCAGGAGTTGATGCATGTTACGGTGGCGCGTGATTGGATGTCTGACAGGAAGGGGCAGAGCACCCCTCAGCAGTTATTCTGACTGTTCATTTTCTCATTTCGTTTTCAGACTTCCATGTTCCATCTGAGTATTTAACCAACATTCACATAAGGGACAAGGTATGTATTCACCCACGCAAGCTCAAGAACAGATAATCCTTACCCGATCTCGAACCCTCTCCTGTGTGGAACTATCCTGAATTTGTTTCCTTCTGTTGTGAGAGCATTTTCCTCTCATTTTAATTCATTTTTATTTCTCAATGAAATGGTCTGTTTTTTTCTCTCTCTCTCTCACAGCTGGCTGCAATAAAACTGTCTCGATATGGAGAAGACCTGCTGTTCTACCTGTACTACATGAATGGAGGGGACCTCTTACAGCTGCTCGCGGCAGTAGAGCTGTACGTACCACCTTTTACTGCATAGTAGGGCTGCACGATTCTGGAAAAGATGTGAATCACGATTTTTTTTATTGAGAATTGAGATAACGATTCTTTGGCACGATTTTTTCCAACAAACTAATGTTTATTGTAGTCATAAATAAATAAAAAATTGGCCATTAAAGTGCAGTTTTAAAAAAAGGTTTAATAAAAAAAGCTAAAAAGACGAAATAAGCAAAATAAGTTCAAAACAAGATTACATTCAAAGTCAATGCAAAGACGCAAATACATCGCGTGTATTCGCGTCTTCGCATTGATTTTGAATGCACTAATCTGTCGTGCAAATAATTCGTTTCGCGTACGGTGGAAAAGCAGCTTAAAAATCAAGCACTTTATTGAGCCAACAAGCACAACCGGCATGTAGCCTATAATGATTAAAAAGTGATAATGAGAAGTAGACAAACGAAACGATGCTTCTGTGTAAGAGTACCAATAACAATAAATCCATTTTAATATGGCCCTGGTTTTCAAAAATATAACAATATAGGCCGACGCAATGTGGAAAACATTTCATTAAGCGTATCCACCGTGAGGTGTGATTTATTTTCGTATTCACATCAAATCATCTGATGTAAGCCTATAAAAATAATCTGACAAATGCATGCAGGTGAATCTGCGCTGTTTCCTGGTCATTTTAATCTCAAAATGCGACTGTCAAAAGAACAATACATATAGGTTATGGTGCAAGTGTTTGTAGCGGATTGGAATTTCGGAACGAGTTGGGCCGCGGAGGGATTCGGTCTCGTGTGGTAAATAGGTCTTCACGGTGAATAGGTCTTGTGACACTAACAAAAACACGGCTTTTAAAAAGTTCGCTGCTAACTTATAGTGTTAATTTTGCGGGCAATGTAACACTAGAAGCTACAACTAGCTTAGGTGGTTCGGCTGTCTCTCACAGAGATGAACAGGGTGCCTATTTCATGATGGCTATTAAATGGATATGACAATCTGTAGGGAGTAGCGCTACAACATCATTTCCATTCAAAAAACTAACCAAACGTTCATCTTGTTGTGGCTATAAGTCGCTGATACCCGGGATTTTCTCCACGACAGAGTGAATGGCCTCCTGTGCATCTATGTCCGTAGCCATTGTTGATTTCGGAGACTACAATTTCAAACTCGGCGCAGCTGCTACATCATGGCTCTCGGCCACGCCTTCTGTTCACTGGTTGGTCCGGCGTATTTTCTGCCGTAAACGAGGCAGAGCTCGGAGTGACCAGACTGAGTGGTGAAGCGAAATGAAATTGAGCGGAAGTACGAAGGCTGGCGGTGCCAGGCTAGTATTGCATCAGATCATGTTTTGCTACAGACACACCACCAGAGGGTGCTGATGAACAAAATAAATAGCTGACCAGCAAGGCAGCAAAACCGCATGCAACTAATCTCCATTTACAAATGATATGCAATGCTGTACATAAAATACTCATACACAAGACCTGCACCTAACATTTCTCCGGGTCTCCCTCGCTGCTTCTGAATCTGCACTGCCAGCCAACTCTGTTAGATTCGAAAGACCACCGCTATTTACTGTTTACCTCTTCTGGCTTCTACATGAACTCAAGGGATTTAGAGCTGCTTTGCCACAGGATGAGTGCGAATGCAACATCAGTGCTGCGTTTCGGGGCGGCCTCAAGAGACCACCTACTACTCACTCTCTTTAAAACCTACCGAGTTTGTTTGCTCTGCGGCTCATGAAATTATGCTAGAAAATGTCGTTGACATTTACAAATTAGATCGTGCGAAGGGGTGAATCGAGATCACAATCTTCTGGCGATTTATTGTGCAGGCCGACCGCATAGTCTTATCAGGTGGAGTGTGGGGTCACAGCTAGGGTCAGGGGTCACGCCTGGGGTTGGGGGCATCGAACTGTTCAAGGCTTTTAGACAGCTTCTGCTAAGTTTCCTGGGTTCTTTTGGGCGCTGCTAGGTGGCGCGAGAGGTCAGTCCATGGATGTCTCCGCGTTTATCTGGGTGCACTGAACTTGTCATGAGGGAATTCGAGCCTTTGATAAAATGCTGCTCTTCAAGTTGAAAATGTATGATCTCAAGCATCTCCAGTTTTCCAGATATTGTGAAACTTGCAGCCAGTAGGGACACTGTCTTTTTTTAAGTGTTGGTTCTGAAGAATGAGTGTTCATTGTGGGCGTAGTTTCACTTATTCCTTAGTGTTAAGTTCTATATACCACCCCCTCCCAAAAAGGCATTTATTATGTAAATACAGGTATATCTGAAAAGCTGCCGAGTGGTGATCAAACTTTAGACTGGAGAACACAGAGTTATAGGTGCCAAGTCTTACAACTATGCTGGAGTCTAACTGAATTGTGAACTCTGTATGTTTCATAGCAGTGATACTTCAGGTAAAGGGTTCCTGAGTTTTTATTCTCACCTGTGAGAGCTGAAAATAGCCATCGTCAGTCTGTTGTGTAATTATCTCAAATGTGTCAGGAGGAAGTTTTCTTACACAGTTGGATTTTATCTTGAGAACGAGTTATCCATCAGGATGAGTGTTGAGAGTAAATCGGTGGGTTAATGATTTGAGGTGTCCTCGCTGCAGTCTACCTTCCTTTACATCTCTGATTTGAGCAAGGAGTGGTCAAAACTGAATTTTGAATCCAAATTCAGTCCAAGTTTTTTTTTTTTTTTTTTTTTTTTCCCTTAAAGGTCCCCTATTATGCCGCCAGGTGCACAGCTAATTAGCCATTATAAGCCAGTTCAAAATCTCTCCTTCCTGACATCACAAGGAGGAGTGACCCCCCAGAATAATGAAATCTGATAGACTGCTTGGCTGAAGGTGATCAGTTCTTCTTGCCTCTGGTTGGTTACTTCCCCATGTGATGTCAAGAGGGGAAAGATTTTGAAATGGCTTGTAATAACTAATTGGCTTTGCACCTGGTGATATAATCGGGGACCTTTAATCTCCCAGTTAATTAATTGATCATTTAGCAGTACTGTCATTACACCTGACTCTCAGGTACAGGCGGGGACAGTGAACAGCCATTCTCAGTGCTTGGGGAGCGTGATTTGAAGTACAGGGGTATCAGCTCTGACCCCTGTGGCTGATCTATAGATATTACACTGATTCCTCACTGACAGTTTTTGGTCTCTTTTCTCACCTCAGTTTTAACCGGGACTGGAGGTACCACAAGGAGGAGCGAGTGTGGATCACGCGCGCCCCTGGCATGGAGCCTACGCTAAAGACCAACACCTACGAGCGAGGAACCTACTACTTCTTCGACTGTCTTAACTGGAGGAAGGTTGCAAAGGTAATGTCTATGGTATGAGCGAGGAAGCTACTACTTCTGCAACTGTCTAAACTGGAGGAAGGAAGCTAGAGTAAAGTCTAGAGTAAGAGTGGGGAACGTGCTACTTGTTTGACTGTATTAACTGGAGGAAGGTTGCAAAGGTAAAGTCTACGGTGTGAATAGGCAACGTGTTACTTGTTCGACTGTCTAAATTAGCAGAAGGTCACTGCGGTAAAGTATGAGTGGGGAACGTGCTACTTGTTCAGCTGTCTTAGCCTGAGGAAGGTAGCTAAGGTAAAGTCTTGAGTATGAGTGGGGAACATGCTGCATCTTTGACCGTATTAATTGAAGGAAGTTCGCAGAGGTGAGGTCTACAGTGTGAGTGGGGAACGCGCTACTTGTTCGACTGTCTTAATTGGTGGAAGCTAGCAGAGGCGAAGTCCACAGAATGAGTGGGGAACCCACTACTTTTTTTCTATTGTTTGGACTGGAGGAAGGTAGCTTAGGTAAAGTCTACGGTGTGAGTTGTGAATGTGCTACTTGATAGATTATCTTAACTGCAAGACCGGGGAATGTGCTCATCTTTCGATGAACGGCCATCGGAATGAATTACCCAGTTTGTCACAAGATTTTACTCTGATTTTGAAAAATATGAGCCCAGGGGTCATGCGCATGCACCATGTGATTGCTGGCTCACTGATTTTAGGCTATATCCTGTTCCCTCCATGCTGTGTTATCATTCACACCAGTGCCTCTCCAATCTGCGTCATTCCCATTAATGCTATTCCCAATACCGGTATTCTTATGAACAAAATTCCCATTCATTTCTCAATATTGATCACATCACTCCACTAATTTATCCTCATCTTTACAGGAGTTTCACCTGGAATACGACAAACTAGAAGAGAGGCCTCATGTGCCGTCCACCTTCAACTATAACCCAGCCCAGCAGGCCTTCTGAAAGACTTCAGCTATAACCCAGCCCAGCAGGCCTTCTGAAAGACTGTTCCCTGTTCCCGGGGTATGGCTGTCTCTTCATGTCGGTTCCTCCAGCCTCAGACGGTGGCGTGACCCTGGAAATCCTGCTTCTTATTCCCTGAGGATCTGGCCAATCGGATCAGGCACAAGGGTCACCGCATTTGGGATCCTGCCTTACAAATTGCGTGTGGCCCAAACAACCAACCAACAATGTTTGTTCCTTTTTTATTACTCCTCATTTCATTTTTTTCCCATCTGTCTTCTTTTGAGCAGCGTCAGAGTTTTTATGCTCGCGGCTCTGAGGATACTCGTTTCGGTCAAAGCCCGGACCGCTCACGCTCACTCGCTCGGCAATGACGAAAAGGTTCACGATTTGATCTTTCCTACAGGAGTCAAGAACTCTGAAAGTTAAAAAGGTACCGGTAGTCACTTATATTTTTAATAACAAACACCAACTAAACATGGGCAACAGAAATGTTGCGGTGTTTGTCATAGCACTGTTTGGTTATCAAATAACACAGAGGTTTGTGCATTTATTTCCATGGTAAGACCTTCTGGTGTATCGTTTGGGAAGATAAGCGGCCTGTAGTCCTCCCTACTTCTTTTCTCCTTCCTTCCAGATCCTCCTCCTACTTTCTCCATCCTGCCTACCCTGTTCATTTACTGTCTCTCTCTCTCTCTCTCACACACACACACACACACACACACACACACACACACACACACACACACACACACGTGCGTGCGCGTGCACACCCTGGCCTTGTGTTGGTGGCATCTTCTGCCTGGCTTCAATAAACAAGAGCGAGAGACTGTTTTAGTGAACGTTACTTGGTGCGATCCCATGGGACGATCTCAAGGGTTGAGTTTTACAGAGATTTCATCGTTCTAGAACGAGCGGAAACACTGTCCAGTCTTTGTTACTATTTTGTAATAAACGTGTACATTTTTTTAATTTTTGGACATCACGTGAATAAAGATATGTATGTACGAATGTGTATATATATACATATATATATATATGACATCTATTTTGGGGGGGGAAGCATTGCTCTGCCACACCTCGTTTTTAGGAGGTGAGCGCAGACGCTAAACGTGGAATAAAACAGGACGTTTCCAGAGCTGCTGGGCAGAGGACCACGCTCGTCGCCCTGAGCACTTTTTTAATCGGACGGCGACACAGACAGAAGCTAAAGGGCCAGATTTTCAGCGACCCAAGGACACCCATACCCACGTGAGCGCGTTGGGATTCGAGGAAGAGGACTTGAGGCATTTCAGTCTGGCTGTTTTGAACAACAGCATTTCATAGGAAAAGGAAAACCCAATAAAAAAAATTTTAAGAAGATGGATCTTGCATTTTCTGATTATTTTTGAGTTTCTTCTCTTTGTAATAAAGCAGAAAAGGCTCTCCTTGATGCAGCGTGGGGGTATGATTTGGGACGGGCTAGACTGAGATTGACAGTGCCTTGTTACAGTACCGCTACCGTTAGTTAGCTGCCGGGTTTACAGTTGATTAGATTTAGCAGGGGCTAATCCTGCCCGATGCAGGCTGAGGTTAAGGGTCTGTAGCAGCACTGATGTTACTGTGGCTACATTAGGCTTTATCCTCCAACCTTCTGAGTCCCAGACTAACACCTGAGCCCCCAGGCTTCCATTTCAGTGTGACTACTCCAGATCTCAGAGGGACTTGTGTCTTATGCAGGTGGATCCAGATCCAGAATTTGAAGGGGCTGAATCCAGATTGGAGGGAGGGGCTGATTTTGATTTGAGAGAGGCTAGTCTCTGATTTGAATGGGGCCAGTTCCATATTTGGTAGGGAGTGGTTTGGACTTGGGAGGGGGTAGTCTCTGGCCCAATCCCTAACCGGTCCCTATCCACTCGCCCTATCCAGTCCCCCTCCGTTTGGGCATTCCTGCGGAGGGTCCGCCACATTGAGTGCCATCCTAAACCAATCCCCGTGGAGTGTAAGTGGCTTAAACCCTCCGCAGCGAGTCTATACTGATGCAGGCTTACAAACCACCCTCCTTTCAAGTGCAGCACTTATGCAGTGTTTCTTCCATCCCGGACACAAAATATGTCTACAAATGTCAGTTCCATGCGGCTATTTCCGAAAGATAAGTAAAACGTTATCTAACCCCAAACGGACATTTGACTAATTCATGCACACATCACGGAACTAAAGGTTACACTGTTTTTTGAAATGAACATGCAGATGTGCACCCGCGAAAACACTGAGTGAGTAGTTTTATTTATTGAATAAATGATCGCTCTTTCTCAAAATGTGTCATTTCATGCACAAACGCCTTCATCTTTGTCAGTGCTGTGTATTCAATATTTTTAATATAAATTTCAATTAAGTACATTACCCTCAATAAAATAATTTGGGCAAAAAGTGTATCATCAGGGAACTAGACCGTCGTATACAATTCAACACACCTATCGGTAGGCATGGTGATGATTACCTCTGCTTCCCATTGGATAAAGGGCAAGGGCATCCCAAAGTTTATACACGTTTTTACACCCTCCCCCTTTATGAAGCTCCCTCCATCGCTGTGAGGGAAACTTCACACGGACTGACACTCGGTAGTGAAGTGCTAGTGGTGAGGGTGTGGTTTGGGATTGGGCCGTGAAGTTTGGTGAGGCTGGCTTCAGATTTGGGGGTAGAGCTAGACTGGGGGAGGAACCCATTTGGGAGGGGCTACTTGCTCGAAGGCGGGATTTCTGTGCACGCTTCATCCTGGTAAGTACCCTAACACTAGAAATGCTGGAGTTTTGTGGTTCATATGTTGGTTGCCTTCGTGACGCACTGGTATATGTGAGGTTGGTATTGCAGTGTGCAGTGGTGAGAATTCATTCCACTATCCTGCATGAATAAAGTTGACAGGATAGGGTGCTTTGTAAATGAGGCATTTTTTATATACATGCAGCAAATTTCACAAATATTTCATTTCTTAGTTGTTTTGCACTTTTTCCAGAAGAGTCTCTTGAGGTTCCTTTACAGGGAAATGGGGCAGCAGCGAAAGGAGGTAAGCACCAGGCCTGAGCCGCAAACGGCAAACATGAGGTTCAGAAACCTGACTAAAATGGAGGTGTGTGATTGAAAACCCTACAGAGATGGAGAAGTATGAGTCGCAAAAACCCAAAAAGGTGGAGGTATATGATTAAAAAACCGAACAAAAATGGACGTGCATAATTCAAACAACCCCACGAAGATGGAGGTGTAAGATTGAAAAAACTCTACAAAGACGGACATGTATGATTCAAACAATCCTGCAAAAATGGAGGTGTATCCTTGAAACTCCAAGGTGGAGGTGCATGATTGAAACCAACCCTACAGAGATGGAAGTGTGTGATTGAAACATCCCTACGGAGTTCGAGAAGTATGAGTGGAGAATCTACAGAGAGGGAGGAGTATGGTTGAAAAAACCTAACGAAAATGTATGTTTATGATTCAAACGACCCCACAAAGATGGAAGTGTATGATTGGAAAAACTCCACAGAAATGGTGTATGATTGAAACTACTATGAAGGTGTAGGTGCATGATAGAAAAAAACCTGACAAAAATGGATGTGTATGGTTTAAACAACCCTACAAAGATGGAGTCTATGTGTCACAGTCCAGACCAGTAATCAAGCGCGGAGGAAGTGTACCATTCAACAGGTAGTTTATTGACCGTTTATACGGCACTGAAGGGGACGGAACCCCAAAGGAAGAGGTGAGGATGGAACCCTGAATACTCAAGGCACAGTTCAGCACAGATGTTAGAGATGAAGCTGAGCGGTCAGTTGCCAGCCAGTGGCTTCTGCTATAACAGCGAGTTGGTGTGCAGACTTTGCCAGAACTGAACTGTCCCAAAGGAGGATGGTGTAGCTTGAGGGTTACTCTGTTCCAGTCCTGATGACTGCAAAAAGACGGGGAGCTTGTTCCTAACAAACTGGGCAGACGAACAGAGTTGGAAGAGTTAACAAGAACAGGGTCCCACTCCTGAACCCTAGTTATGCTTCGGAGCTTGTTCTTAGAAACTGGAACTGACAAACGTACTAGAGCAGGGTTAATTTAAACCCAGTCCTAATTTAGGACCCCGATTAGGACTGGAAGATTGCTCGAATTAACTGAGTTACAAGAATGGATTTCAGGATGTTATCATTAAAGTACAAGTAGCATTTAACTTGCGATACTGACTGGTTCTAAGCACAGATAGCACATTGCAATCCAGCAACTTGCATCAATAAGGGCTCAAATACCCATCACCTTCCTGTCAGAGCATAACTGGGTAAAGAGATGCAGCCAGGGGTGGGGAAACACACACAGTGTACACCAATCACATAAGAAGTACACCTCATAAACGCACAAGTTGCTGAATTGGCAGAGACAATAAAGGGATTTGCACAAGGGTTGTGACATTATAATTATAAAAACCCTACAAAGATAGTGGTGTATGACTGGAAAACCCTACACAGAGTTGTATGATTGAATAGTGGATCACAGGAGGCTTTACTGAAGGTCTGGCAGCAGTATGTGTCACTGCTGCTGGTGTAAAGGAGCTCTACAGGCAGGTGAGCTGAGAACAGCAGGTACTTAAGATAAATCAGAGCTGAGTGACATGGCTCAGGATTTATCATAATCTGTTTCCATATTATGGATGGTAATTGTGCATCATGGTGTATATCCTAAATTTCACCGAACATGTTTTTAAAGAATTACAATGATTTGACAAGGTTGAATATTATTTTATGCTTATGCATATCATCATCGCTGCAGTAGTTCATGGAAGCCCATAGTGGACAATATTAAAATGAAAATGCAATCCCACTATTGCATGATAAATTTCCACTTATGAATGAGTTATTTGAGACAATATTAAATTGAAAATGCATAAACCAATTATCACTTTCATTTTCACATACACATATGGGAAATCTATGACTATATTCAAATGATCATGAAAAGCTGTTAGACATTTCATTTTCAAAGTCATGCTCTGCAATACAGTGGACAATATTCAAATGCAATAAGCAAAACAGCACCCCCAGCCTATTGCATTTACATTTACATGTCAACACGCTCTTTTAGGGTCAGCATGAAAATGTAAATGCTATTTTCTGACTATTTGAAAATGATATTTGGAAACGGCATTCAACATTTAATTTGCAAAGACTTAACTTGCTCTACTGTGGACAATATACAAATGCAATAAGCCAAACAGCTCTCCCAGTCTATTGCATTTACATATACATGTCACCACGCTCCTTTAGGGTCAACATGATAATGAAAATGCTGTTTTCTAATCACTTGGAAATAAAAATGATGACGGCATTTTTTGACATTTCATTTTCAAAGACTTATCCTGTAATACATGGGACAATATTCAAATGTAGTAAGGGAAACAGCGCCTCCCAGTCCATTGCATTTTCAAATACATGTCACCAGGATCTTTTTGGGACACAATGAAAATTAAAATGCAATGTCAGCGTCTCATCAAGGCGGGTCTTCAGCTAGGACGTTACTCATTAGGGGCGCGAACTAAAAGCACGTTCCTCATTTGCATACCAACCAATCAGCTTCTGGGTAGCGCTTGTACGCACGGAGGTTAGGGCCGAAGTATACTCGCTGCAGAGAACGCGTTCGCGTACGCATCATGGCTGCCATGCGTATTTAGCGGTCGTTTGGCGCATAGTCCGCTCACTTCGACACGAGGTAACGTGACGCGTGTGCGAGGTGAAATAATAACATGACCACTAGAGGCGCTCGTGCGAAGTATACCCCTATAGACCGTGAACGAGAGCCGTGAACCACCTTCTTCGCTTCCATGACCTCTGTGTCCGAGTGCTGCGGTCTGCCCCTAGCGGAGACCACCAGTATCAGCGTTTTGACTGCGTCGGCGAACGGCCGTTGCTGCAGCGAGTATACACACAGGCACAGCACACCGTGTACGTGTACGTTTTACCATGCAGCGAGTATACCGGCGCCCTTACTGATAATTGCTGCGTCTCCATTACCACTAGAAATGAGCAAAACCTAAATATTGCAATAAAAAACTGGTAATGGAAACACCCAATTTTCAAAAAAAATAAAAAAAACTGAAATATTGATAAAAAGTTTTTACGTTCTCATGAGGTGGTCTTTCAGATGTGTCGATAAAGAACTTTATCGCAAAAGTGTAATGGAAACGCTTTTTTTCGCTAAACGTGACGGACAGTGGTTTTGCTCACACCGAAGGTTTCGCCTATTACCCTGTACTCGGCGCAGGTTGCGAGTTTGTAAAGGGCAATAGCAACTCGCTTCCGAGTCGGAACCGCCTCCCTGGGACAGGACATATCTGGTGCCACATTTGGTCCTATAACCTCGCAGAGCTGATGGAACCTTTCGCGGGTCATCCAGCAGTTCTGGATCCAGAGTTCATCTGTGAACTCTTCGGGCACGAGCACCTCCCAGAAATCCCTAATTCGTGGCCGCTGCCACACATAAGGACTCTGCCGCTGAAAAATGACCCGCTGCCTTCACCTTCTGTTAAAAATCGCCACGGCAGTAGCAGCAACCATTACTGTACCAACGTGCAAAATGTTTTGGCCGTCCATACTGTATGCTTTAACGCGGGACGCACGACTTTATAGAATTACCGTAAATTACTCAAATTACCATTCAATGGAAACAGCAGCAAGTTGCAATTGTGCCTCATCAAAACTTGAGAAATATCGATTTTATTTTGCGTAAAACTGTAATGGAAACGTAGCTATAGTCAGGATGGCTAGGCTGCCATGTGTTGCGTGCCATCGCGAATTAGGCTACGTTGCCGTTTGGATGTAGCCATCTCGGCAGCTAGTATGCTAGCTAACATTAACTAAGGAATATCTTTGAAAATGATCATCACATTAAAGCGATATGATTTGATTTTTGCCCCAACTCTATTAACTGAGCTAGCTGTAATATGCATAAACTTATTCAAGGCTTCGCGGCAGTCTTGTGCAACTGCAACCCAAGTGTGCTTGCAGATTTCAGAGACGTTAGCTAGCTTGCTAGTGAGTCTAAGAGCAATCGCTTAGGTACAGCTAACTAGCTATGATGCCTACTGGAGAAGCTCTTACAGCTCTGATTTGTCACTTTCAATGCCATCTCACATACACGAGCTCTTTCGCCACTGATTAGCAGCTTCTTTTACCTAAAGAACAAACTGACAGTTCAGCCTGAGACATGTTATTTCATAGCTAGTTAACCCTTAAATGCCCCCAGTGACAAATTTGTCACACGATTTCGGGGGTTGTCAATACCACTGACCCCACATAAACTTAGCAACCTAATGCCCATAGTGACATATTTAGACCATCAGGGCTGCCATCTGATGCATAAAAGTGGAACTGACACTACACTGGCTGCACCAGCTAACCTTTCCAATATGGCCGCCCCCATGGTGGAATCCACACGATAGATCAGCACCCATTCATCACTGGATAAAGCAGACAAACAGGTAAGCTAATGAAAAATAAGCTATGCCTAATACTTCAGCTACATGTCAACTGTTTTATCATTCAAGTCATTTTAGCAGTAAGGTCCCTGAAATGCCCATTGTGACATATGTCACAAAACTAAAATGAGGTCAAAGGTCACCAAAAATTAAAAATTGCTATTGGGTTGTTATTGGCCCCTCCCCAGGACATATTAACAGAATACATAGATTTTTCTTTCAACTTTTACTATAGTTGGGAATTTAAGGGTTAAAGCAGCATTATCCTTCCATGCGTGCTATAGCGTATTACATTAATCCAGATAAAACGCTATCCGTCTTCCCACGCTGCTGACGCTAGTTAACGGAAATGTTTGTAATCATTATTATACTAAATCGATGTGATTCGGTTTTTGCCCTAGCTTCACAAGCTAGCTAGCTGACAGCGATTGCTCTTGTGCTTGCCGAGTTGCAAGTTCGCCACTCCTGAAACATGCACAATGTATGTATCATGCAGAACGGTCCGATAAACGGCCAGCAGTCAGGCTGCCACTGTTCCTGGTTTAATCGCGATTCCCAAGCCATGGAGCAATGGGAGAAGTTTTGATGACTCTGACTGGCTGAAAACAATGTTCCTCGCATGCTAACTCAACCTGCTGTAATATGAACTTCTTTGATATGTTTGCCAGCACTTTTGTATGTCCCAAGCATAGACTGTATTAAAAGATGGACGCAGCACCCAGGTCTGAAAAATGAAGTCCGTGCGGAAGTACCGTAAAATGGCATTGTATTTAATGGCCAGCAGATGACGACGTCGGTGGTTGCAGAAAGAAGTTCAATGCTATAGAAGTCTATGAGAAAATGACCCTACTTTCCCACCTGATTTTTCATTTAAATAATGATTTTTCACATTATTTTATGGTAGCTATAGCAAGTTTCAAGTCTCCTTTGAGATATCATGATTTTCATTTTTATAAATTATGGTCCCATATAGACTAGAATAAAGGATAAAGCCAGAATGTGCTTTAGGGGCGTGGCTATCCTCTGGTCCTCGTCCGATACGGTCAGATCCAGAGCCACGGTCCTTCCCGGATCTCCAATATACGCTCTCGTCCAATAGAAATCACATCCGGTTTCAAAATGACAACATGGCGCAATTCAAATAGCCAAAATCGAGGCTTCCTTAATGGTATGCCGAAACCAATGGGTGATGTCACGGTAGCTTCGTCCATCTTTTTATACATTCTATGGTCCCAAGTTACAGTACTATTAGATTTCTGGGAGATTTAGATATCTAGCTCAGGGGCGTCTCTAGGACTGACGATTGGTTGGGCCCAGAGCTCCCCTTTAAAACAATTACTAACCCTGACTTGCACGCAATCATTCGCATAATTGACAAACAATCCTTCCAGGATTTTCCCGGCTTTTTTATTGTTTTACTGATTTCTTGCAGTAACTTTTTCAAAAAGTGGCAATGAAAGTTGCAATGTCTTGGCGATTTATTTATTTATTTTTTTGTCCGCGAGAAATTTGCGTGGATTGGTTGAATTTGCTTGAATAGTTGCAATCGCGACATGCAACTACCTTGAGGGACTAAGCAATTGATTCACTCCGAGAACACGCCGGTACGGTACGGTACATTTCGGTACGGCGACAATCATTAATCTGGACGCGTAATTTCGTGCATTTAAATCAGCGTTATTCAGAATTGCACACAGACGTTTCAAATGGTCTTTTATTTTATTTAAGCAAAACGATCAACGATCATGAAGCGCTAGTTAAATCACTTGATGTGTGGAAAAGGTAGCGCAGACGTTTGAGAGCAGTTTGTCTTTCATAAAGCGTTGAACAATTTTTGAGTGGCCTAAATATTTTTTCTGATCTGAATTCATCCCATTATTTAGTCGTCAATAGATCGCATGGAGAGAGAAACCGTAACTTCGATTGCCAGAGGATTATTGTCATAATTGGAAAACGTGTGAACAACGGAAAATAATTGAGTACAAGCCAGGAACAATCATTCACGCAAAGGCATGGCCCGGGCCCCACCAATTTTCACTTCCAGAGACGGCACTGATCTAGCTCATTACCTGGCTAGCTCAAGAACAATCACTGTCAGCTAACTAGCTTGTGAATTTAGGGCACAAACTAAATCACATTGCTCACGTATAACAATGATTACAAACATTTCCCTTAACTAGCGTGATCAGGGTGGGAAGAGACGGACAGCGTTTTACCTGGAGTAATGTAATACGCGATAGCACCGCACGCATACTCATAGAAGGATAATGCTGCGATGACTAGCTATGAGATAACGTGTGTGATGGCGTTGAAAGTGACAGATGAGAGCTGTAAGAGCTTCTCCAGTAGGCATCATAGCTACCATAGGCTCACTAGCAAGCGAGCTGTTACCTAAGCGATTGCTTTTAAACCCACGATAGTGAAGCTAGCTGACGTCTCTGAAATCTGCAAGCACACTTGGATATTGATGTTACCGTCGATACCAAGGCTTCGGAGCTTGTATCAAAAATGTGAAGCACTTCCTAACGGAGCTCCGGGTCGAGGCTTGTATCGTCTCGACGAAATGACGTCAGGCATTACGTTCGAAGCCTCATTTGGGATGCTGCTTCGAGAAGGGGGTTTACTGTGGCGAGTGATTCGAGTATAAAATGTCCTGATTCTCTTCTGCAGCCTGAGGGTTGTTGTCAGTAGTTTAAGTTTGTCAGAGCGGTTTGCGATTTTGAGCAGTCTGCGAGTTTGTCATTGCGTGCGATGGAGCCAGCAAGAAGGAGAAAGTTTTCATCTGTTCGGGAATACTTTGATTTGATTTCACCGAATAAGGTCACTTAGTGAGGCTATTAGGCCAAATTGTGAGACTGGTATGTGATGTCATATTTTCAAACCTTTTCAAATAATTTCCAATACATAATACATTCCCTTAACTTGATAGTTTTTCATTTTATTATTAAGGGAAACGCTTATTATTTTTGAACAAAAATACAAAGCTCTTTGTTTCACAAGCGCATTCACTGCCCTCTGTCCTGTCCCCGAAAGTATCTTTTAGTTTCGTTATGACATAACATGTAATCAAAATACATCATTTTATTTTGCATTTATTGCATTTACATGAAACAGCGCTCTGTTATTATTTTTGAATAATAATACCTAAGTCACACAAGCACACCCAGTATGCACTGTAATGGGGGGGCAGTTTTGACAATTTTTTTTGTTAAGCCCAGTCTGGAGCTAGGTTGGGCATGTCCTGGGCATGCCTCAGAGGGGGCTGGACAAGAGTATATAAGGAGAAAAATTGAGAGAGTAGTAGGAGTAGAAGAAATTGCAAGGAGAAATTGTGGAAGGATACATTTGACCAGACCTGTCACTCTTTTCAAGACCTGTGAAGCCTTTTGTGGATTTTTGCCTGTGTTGGAGCATTTTCCTGTCCCAGGACATCGCAACATAGCAGCCCATCTCAATTACCAAGGGACTGTAACTATCTTTTTTTTTATTTCAATCTTGGTCAGTAGGGTAGAGTGTAGATTAGTTCTAAGTGTTTGTTTAATTAAATCTGTTGAAGTTGAAGAATTTTGTCTGTCATCCCTTGCTGTCCGTGATGCCATAACAAATTGGGGCCATAACAGCACCAAGCACAATCAAAAAACATAATAAAATATAACGTTTTTTTGGACAGAGCAAATATTTACAGGATTCAACGAGGCTGTGGGTGTAATTTATGTTATTATAATATTATATTATATTATTGTAGCGGTTTCTCCAATAAGCGGAGGCAGAGACAGGGTCTGGAGTTTTCGGATCGCCCCAGAAGCGGATCTTCGCTGTATTTCTTCTGCCATACTCATGTGAACACAACGATTTCTACTCAGAATGGCACAACCTCACAATAACAGAGCATATCACACACAACTCAGACCGCTGATCAGCCTGCCTATATGTATCCACTGGATCACTGTGATTGGCTCCCGTAGAACAGAGTAGTGCAGCCAATCACAGCGGCCCGGGGGGGGGGGAACAGAGCTAGCAACACAGAACACAACACAGAACTCTGGCGAAATCGCCACATAGCCCCCACCTAAGGGGTCACTAGTCCCCCGATGACCCCACAACAACAAAAACACATCTATGTACAAGAATTAACAAAGCTATTTACGAAAAATTCACTCAACTATGTACAGTCAAAGTCCAATAGATGCCTCGGCACCTGGCGTCATCGGACTGGGTGACGGTGCACCGGCGGAGTTATTGCAGCCGCCGGTGATGAAGCTGGTGAGTAGGGAGGCGGGCTGTTAGCTGGCCGCCAGTTGGCCGGTGCTGGAGCGGGCGAATGGCGAGATGGGCTGGCTGCGACGTTGGGAAGGCAGGGGCGGTACGGGGCGAGCCAGTCTTGATGCAACACCACCAACCGCCTGTTGTGCTGCATCCGGACCCGGTAAGTCACCTCTCCCACGCGACTGATGACTTCGCCTGGCCCCCGCCAGTGGTGCTGGAGCTTTGGGGACAGGCCCTTCTTCCTGACCGGACAGTAGATCCAGACCCGGTCTCCCTTAGCAAAGGCCTGCCCCTGACATCGGACATCATAGTTGTGCTTTTGATGCAACCCTGCAGTCTCCTGCGCCCGTCGGGAGAAATCATGAGCCACCCGTAGCCGCTCCAGCAACTGCCGGTAGTAATCCAACTACCCTGTGGCTGGCTCCGCTGGTTCGGGCGGGGCCCCAAACACCAGGTCCACAGGCGTTTGGAGCTCCCGCCCAAACATCAGAGCTGCTGGGGTGCACTGGCTTGACTCCTGTACGGCCGAGCAGTACGCCCACAGGACCAGGGGCAGGTGTTGATCCCAGTCGCGCTGGTGCTGGCTCATGAGGATGGAAAGCTGGGTGGCGAGGGTCCAGTTGAACCTCTCCACCAATCCATCGCTCTGTGGGTGGAGAGGAGTCGTCCGCGTCTTTGCCATCCCCAGCCTTTTGCAGACTGCCGCCAGCACCTGCGCCTCGAAGTTCCGCCCCTGGTCGCTGTGCAGCTCATTAGGGACCCCAAAGCGTACGAACATTTGCTCCACCAAACAGCGCGCTGTCGTCTCCGCACTCTGGTCGGGCACGGGGTACGCCTCAGGTCACTTGGTGAAATAGTCCATCGCCACCAGGATGTAGTGATTCCCAGCTTTGGTGACTGGAAATGGCCCGAGGACGTCCACCCCTACCCGCTCCACTGGGGCGCTGACAACATAGTGCTGAGGGGGAGCGTGTGAAGTGTTGCTGGGTCCCTTCTGGGCTGTGCAGGAGTCACAGCAGTGGATGTGGAGTTCCACATCGCGGTGGCAGCCCAACCAATAAAACTGCCCCCTCAGGCAGCGCAGGGTCTTTGTCACCCCGAAGTGGCCCGCCCCCACCGAGCCATGAACCAGCTCTAGGACCAGGGGGCGTAGCTTGTAGGGCACCAAGAGCTGGAGGATGTTGAGCCCCTGGCCAGGCGCCTGCCAGCACCGGTAGGCCAGCCCGTTCAGCAGCTCCAGTTGCTGAAACTGGTTTCGATAGGCCTTCAGCTCCGTACCCTCTGCCGCAATCTCAGCGCATGTCGCTGGTACCTTTGCCTCCAGCCAGCCCCTCAACTTCCCCAGCATGCCGTCTGCCTCCTGCTCCTCCTGTAGCTGTTGAGGTTCTAGCGGCACTGGCATCCCCTCTGCCCCTGTCAAAGCAGCTGCCACTTGGCTGGTCTCGCTCGTCCAGCCGCTGACAGTACCTGCACTCCAGTGCGGCACACAATCGTCTGGACAGGGCATCAGCGTTCCCGTGGTGGCGGCCCGGACGGTGCTCGATAGTAAAGTGGTAGCTTTGCAGAACCTCCAGCCAGCACGCTACCTGGCCCTCAGGATCTTTGAAATTTAGGAGCCAAGTGAGGGAGGCGTGGTCGGTGCGCAGGCGGAAGGTGGTGCCCTGTAGGTATGGGCGGAAGTGGCGGAGCGCCCTGACAACCCCCAGCAGTTCCTGGCGAGTGCTGCAGTAGTTGCGTTCTGCCCGACTCAGAGCATGACTGTAGTACGAAACTACTTTTTCCCCTTCCTCGTCCTGCTGGGAGAGCACGGCCCCTACCCCAGTGTTGCTGGTGTCAGTGTCCACAATGAAGGGTCACTGGACATCGGGATAGGCCAGTACTGGAGCCTGTGTAAGGGCTGCTCTGAGCCAGGCGAACGCAGCTGCGCACTCCTCTGTCCATTCGAAGGCTTGGTTTTTGTCAGTGAGACGGTGGAGAGGGCTGGCGATGGAGGCGAAGTCCCGCACAAACCGCCGGTAGTAGCTTGCCAGTCCCAGGAAACTGCGCAGCTCACCCACGTCGGTCGTCCCACCGGCCAGCCTTGCACAGCGGCCACTTTTGCTGGGTCTGTGGCAACTCCCTGCCCACGCACCACATGCCACAGGAATGTCATCTCCCATCGGAGCAGCTGACACTTTTTCGGGTGGAGTCTGAGCCCCGCCCGCCGGATTGTGGCGAACGCATCCCGCAGGTTGGAGAGAGCACCCTCGAAGCTGCTGGCGTGCACTGGGAGGTCGTCAAGGTACACGACGCAGCAGTCCCGGAGAACAGCTGACAGGACCCTCTCCATTAGCCGCTCGAAGGTCGCAGGGGCGTTGCACAACCCGAACGGCATAACCCGGAAGTGCCACAACCCCTGTCCGATGGTAAATGCTGTTTTTAATTTGGCGTCGTCAGACATCCGCACCTGCCAGTATCCGCTGCGGAGATCCAGCGAGCAGAACCAACTGGAGCCTGCTAGGTGGTCAAGCGCTTCGTCGATGCGCGGGAGAGGATGGGCGTCCTTCTGGGTTACGGCATTCAGGCAGCAGTAATCAACGCAGAACCTCCATTCGCCATTCTTCTTCGGCACCAGGACAGCAGGGGCTGCCCACGGACTATCGGAGGGTTCGATGATGCCTGCTGCAGCCATCTCCCTCACCTTTTCCTCCGATGCTCGTCGTTTGGAGAGGGAGAGGCAGAGTGGCCGCAGGCGAATGGGCGCAGCGTCGCCGTTGTCGATGTGGTGTTGCACCAGGTTCGTCTGGGTGCATTCCTCATCACGGACGGCGAAGAGGTTCAGGTTGTCGGTCAGCAGGTGCTTCAGCTGTTGGCTCTGCGCGGGATCGAGGCCACTGCAGCTGCGCTGCCACAGCTCGTGGACTGCCTTTGTGGTGTCAGCTGACGGCGAGCAGGATGGTGGTGAGGGGGCTGGGCAGACGGAGTTTGTGCGTCCGCTTAGGTTGGCTGGTTGGGGTGGTGAATTTGTTAGCTGGGCTGTGGCTACGGCAGGTGGGTGAGCTCTCCTCGCGATCTGTTCTCCTGCCGTAGACTGGAGCTCATAGGCGTCCGTTCCGATGATGAGGGCTGGGCGGGCGATGTTGATCGTGGTGCCGCAGCGCGCTAGCAGGTCTAGGCCCACGATACAGTCATTCCGTATCTTGGCCAGTCAGAATTGGTGGTTGAGGTGACGATCTCCAATGGCCACACCCACCTTCTACCAGCCCATTATGCCCATCCGCTGGCCTGTCACAGACTGCAGCCGTGGGTCAGTGGGCTCCCAGTGGGCTTCGTGGAGGACCCCTGGGCGCACCAGGGAGACCATGGAACCCGTATCAATGAGTGCCCTGCAGGGTTTCCCATCCAGCCAGCACTGCAGGTACAACCCATTTCCTGAGCCCAGCCGGCCTATCTGTGGAAAATTGCTCTCGTCTGCCTTTAAAAAGGCAGGGAAATGGGATTCCTGCATCCCCGCCTTTAGAAAGGCAGGGGGATGAAATGGCTGCTCATCTGCCTTTACAAAGGCAGAGGAATGGAACTTTTGCGCCCCCGCCTTTACAAAGGCAGGGGAAGGGAATTGCCGCCTATCCTCCTTTAAAAAGGCAGATAGCTGTTTGCTCAGATTAGGCTCGGCCGGCTTAGGCTTGGGGTGTTTTGGTGTTGGGGCGGGGCAGTAGCGGGCGATGTGTCCCCACTTATCCGCTGCGAATTAGGCATGCGCGTCAGTGCATTAGGCATCCGCCCACGCGGACCTGGGGGCGTGGCCTGCCCTGCACCTGGGTTCATGATGGCTGGCTCAGCCTCCTTCAGCACCTCATCAAGGGAGCCAGGCGGTAAAGGGCAACGTAATGGCGGAGCAGAACCTGCGTGCAGCGCCAGCTCGTCTTGGCCCAGGTACCCCTGAAGGCACAGGTCGGCCGCCACAGCTCCCCAGCTCTCTCCGGATTGTTGACGGCGACTTGTTTATGCAGCTCCATTGACTCCACGGCAACCATAGCGCCGTTCAAGTGAATCGATCAGCGCCATAAGCTTTGTTCGTCGGCGCTTAAGTCTAGTAGAGGTCTGCAGCGCTGGCCCCTCCAGCGCTTTTCTCCGCCTCCGCCCACCCCTGTGCTGGGCAATGAGTGTCATCTGTGCTCGTCACGGCTCCCAGTGCACCTTTTCCTGCCTCAGAATGGCTAGGCTCCCGGGGTGTGGGTCACAGCGGAGCGGGCCTGGGACTCCGGCTTGCAATTTTTATCCTGCCCGGATTTCGTCGCAGCTTGCTGTATCCCACTTCTGCCACCAGTGTAGCGGTTTCTCCAGCAAGCAGAGGCAGAGACAGGGTCTGGAGCTGCCTATATTTTTTTCTGCCACACCCATGTGAACACAACGATTTCTCCTCAGAATGGCACAACCTCACAGTAACAGGGCATATCACGCACAACTCAGGCCGCTGATCAGCCTGCCTATATGTATCCCCTGGATCGCTGTGATTGGCTCCTGTAGAACGGAGTAGTGCAGCCAATCACAGCGGCCCGGGGGGAACAGAGCGAGCAACACTAAACACAACACAGAACTCTGGCAAAATCGCCACATTATATTATATTATATTATATTATATTATATTATATAGGCTAATATAATATGAATTCTTAAGGTAAGGAAGAAAAACAACAGACACGTAAAAATGAAGTTAGATTTCAGCTTTATTTAAGTATTTTTCACAGCATAACAAAACTCAAAGTGCACACGCACGGTGCGTCAGCGTCACCTTTTCGAGGCTGTACAACAGCCACTGTGCCAGCAGATGTCACCCACGTGCTCAATGAATGAAGCTTCGAGTAGTGAACCAATTTTCAATACAATGGGCCATAAGGGTTGAAAGCTTCATGAAGCCCCGTTTGGCCATCACTATCACTACGTTCAAGCGCTACCCAGAAGCTGATTGATTTGTATGCAAATAAGGAACGTGCTTTTAGTTCGCGCCCCTAATGAGTGACGTCCTAGCTGAAGACCCGCTTTGATGAGACGCTGACATTGCATTTTAATTTTCATTGTGTCCCAAAAAGAGCGTGGTGACATGTATTTGAAAATGCAATGAACTGGGAGGCGCTGTTTCCCTTACTGTATTTGAATATTGTCCCATGTATTGCAGGATAAGTCTTTGAAAATGAAATGTCAAATGCCGTCATCATTATTATATCATTATTATTTCCAAGTGATTAGAAAACAGCATTTTCATTATCATGTTGACCCTAAAGGAGCGTGGTGACATGTATATGTAAATGCAATAGACTGGGAGAGCTGTTTGGCTTATTGCATTTGAATATTGTTCACAGTAGAGCAAGTTAAGTCTTTGCAATTAAATGTTGAATGCCGTTTTCAATATCATTTTCAAATAATCAGAAAATAGCATTTACATTTTCATGCTGACCCTAAAAGAGCGTGTTGACATGTAAATGTAAATGCAATTCTTGGTGTGCAACCACGTGACAAAATAGTGAGACGTAAGCATCCATCGCCATGTTGGATGATATGCAAATCTACAATGCTGTCTCCAGGGGCGGCTGGTGAACTGGCGATAGGGGAGGCTGAAACCCATCCCTTAAAAATACTGATTGGTCATGACCTGTTTTTAATCATTCATTTAAATTACCATTTCAGAAACCCCAAAAACTCTAAACGTTATCAAGTGTGGCCAGTTTTCATTAATAACGCGTACCTCCTAACTCTCACGCATTCGGCGTCAGTTTTTGTGGCATATTTACGTTCCCCTGCTGTAGTCAGAAATTACTCAATCAACGCGTATGTAAGAGATTCATAAGTCCTTATGCATGGAGGTTTATCATTTTCATGTGCGATTATGAATCTAGACTTCTTACGCTTTTCTTTACTCAGGGGTTGGAAGCAATGCATGCGTTTCATTATCGTTTAAATTGTTTAAAAGATATAAGATCATTTGAAACGTCTTTCTTCCAATGATCTTACTTCATTGGAAATAAGCACTTTCATAGTGCTACCAGTGTGAACCATTGGGTATTGGAAGCACCCTGAAGAACTGTAATCTTGGTTGTGGTTATCATCCACCATGGCGGACTTCGGGTTTGCTAAATATGCGTGACTTCACATGCACACGAAGAATAGGCTGGGGGTGCTGTTTTACTTATTGCATTTGCATATTGTCCCCTGTATTGTGGGGCATGACTTTGAAAATGAAATGTCAAACAGCTTTTCATTATCATTTGAATATAGTCATAGATTTCCCATATGTGTATGCGAAAATTAAAGTGAGTTATTTGAGACAATATTAAATTGAAAATGCATTAATCCAATTATCATTCATAAGTGGAAAATTATAATGCAATAGTGGGATTACAGTTTCATTTTAATATTGTCCACTATGGGCTTCCATAGTAGTTAGCAGACAAACATAGTGATGAAATCTCCAGGGGTGGAGATTAACAAGTCTCTGCTTGAGTGTTCCTGTTTAACCTGATATAGGGTGTGTTCAGTGAAAGTGAAGTGTAACTGTTGGACTGAGTTTGTGAAATGGCAGCTAAAGTTTTGATTCCCGAGGACGAGCTCTGCTGTTCTGTGTGTTGTGATATTTTTAAAGAGGCTGTAGTCCTGAAATGCAGCCACAGCTTCTGTAGAGAGTGTCTGAAGCAGTACTGGAAAGAGAAGAGCTCTCGACAGTGTCCCATCTGCAGGAGAAAAGTCTCTATGGAGGAGCCACCTGCAAACCTGGCTTTGAAAAACATTGTGGAGTCTTACTTACAGCAGAAGACCAAGAGAGAAACCGCAGAAAAGAGTGAGGCTCTCTGTAATCTTCATGGAGAGAAACTTGTGTTATTCTGCGAACAGGATAAAGAGCTTCTCTGTCTCATCTGCCAGACTTCAAAAAAACACAGAAACCACCCACTCTGTCCTGTGGAAGAGGCTGCACAGGATCTGAAGGTATTATTTTTTTTTTTTTTTTTTTTTGAAAACAATTTCATAATTTTCCAGTTTTATTTTAGACAGATCTTCAACACTGAGTAATTTCTGTGGAATGAGATGTGAACACATAAGAACATGAGGCAGTGTAGCATGCAGCAATGCAGGTTATGAACCAGGAAGTGCAGGAATAAACAAGTGTATAACTGGTTGGTGGAGAGCAAAGATATACAGTATACAAGCAGTAAACAAGCGTTTAATTGATGAGATGGATGCTATTGAGCCAATCGAACATTTTCAATGAATACATTAAAGGAAACTGTTCACAATCCACGTAATCTGTTAGGGAAGCAGACAGGTGGACACCAGGCGCAGGATCCAGAAGTGTTTATTACAACACAAAACACTCGGAGGAAATAGGCGCACAGACCAGAAACAAAACACCGTGCACATGCACTGAACAACAGGAGAAACTAAGGTACACTGCCCAAGGCAGGGGGGGAACAGAAGTACTCACTCAAGGAGTGGCTAGACTAAGGAAACAAAAACTGGAACTAACTGACGGGAACACAGGGAGATTTAGACAAAGGGCAGACAAGACGAGGGCACACGAGGCTGGGGAAAACTCAGGATGCAAAATAACAGCAAACGAACTCCCGTCTGACGGTCTCTTCAATCTTCCCTGCTTGAATACACATGGGAGGAGGCGGGGATACGGAAGGCAATCTCAAGTGGAAACAGAAACACATGGGATTAATAAAACAATTACGAGAACCGGGTTAACAATGGCGAGACAATCACGCAAGATAGACAGTTTAGATTGAGGTAATCTAAACTTGATGAGTACAAGCACCACAAGAACAGCAAAGGAAAGCATAGTTTTAAACGCAGTTAATCAGGGAAAGCTTAGGAAGGAATTTACAAAAGCTAGGAACACTCGTACTCGCTAATGAGTTAATTAGGTTTGTACTATGTGACAATATATACACCCTTAAATAAGTGCTGGTTAGTATGGTTAATAATGGCCCTATCAGAGAATGCATTCACTCAGAGTTTTGCGAGACCCAGAATTAAGCACAGGTGGAAGCAATGAATGAAATACCACAGCCCAAACCGAAAGAGGAAACGTGATTGGACAACGAGGCTCAGGCACACTGAAGACTGTCACACGACATTACTGGAGTTTGGGCAGGAGGGAATCGATGGTCAGACCGCGGGAATGGAGCTGAAGCACAAATTAAGAGGCACGGGGGGAAAACGCACAAGCACAAACAAGCACACGAGGCAGAACCATGACAGTAATCATGTAACACCTTGCCGGAAGCAGCAAGCAGGGTAGAGTTCCCCATGTCGTCTGCAGACACATTGCTGTTCATCTGCCTGATCTAAGTAGATGAGTGAACAATGCATGATTCCAGTTGATCCAAGTCCAACATTGTCTTCGACACCACCGCAGATGAGCCTGGCGATGTGGCGGAGTCAGTCCTGAGCTTGAGTTAGGATGTCTTGCACGCAGCTGAAACTCAGCAGATAACACTGCACAGTGGGGCTGTTGATGCAGGTGTTTCACTGGCCAGGTGTTTCACGTGCTGTCTGAATTGCTGTCTAGAATCTGTCCTGTAAGTGTGCCATTGTCATGATTACCTGCCGATCTTAAAGTCGTGTTGTGACACAAGCCCTTCAGGCTCTTCCTCAGACTCAGTGGCAGGGTGATGCTGGACCAATCTGGGTATTGTTACCTGATGGCCACTCAATCTCTGCACTGCCACTCTGTGGGACATGCCACCCTCCAGCATTCCCAGTGCCTGGTGACGTTCATCATGGTCAAACGCGGCATGGTTCAAATTCATACCATATGTTCAATCATATTTGGATTTGGCCGTATGTACGCCCCATTTTCAGCACATGGACAATCCCCAATTCTATGACCAATATGAATTCATTGAATTGGCTTGATTTTCTTATTAGCTGATCAAAAAAGTCACTGAAGTGTGAATTTTCTTCATTAGACTTATTATCCCTCTTTATATAGATTAATTTAGCACATCTCTTAAAGTAAATAAATATTGCCTATAATTGTATAGATCACAAAATTTATGTATGTGATGTGTTTTCAGTGACTGTCAGTATTTACTGAGCACAATGCTGTTATTTATTTAGTGTTTTTCTGAATATGTTTGGTATTTATTTATTAGTTCTCTGTCAGAATTGTTCATTTTCTCATATAACTCAGGGAGACTTTCATGCAATGATGAAACAAAAACTGGAAATTTAAAATCTTGCAATGAACAGAACCATGTTTGCAGCTGCTTCAAAATGTCCAACAATCTGCTTTCACTATTAATTTTGTTGTTCAGGTCATACTGCCAGCCTTCCTGGTGCCAGTTTAGGACCATAATCACTATGCCACTGGTTCCCAAACTCAGTCCTGGGGCCTCCCTGTGTAAGCCAGTCTTCCAGCAATGATTTGATATTAACAAGTCGTTAATTTGTTTTATTTTGGTGCATTTTATGTTTAGAGCAGCAATTTACACTTGTAAGCCACATTTTGAATAAAATATTCATGCATGCCATGAAGAATAAAAATTCTATGTCAACATTATGATATATTGGAAACAACTAGATAACAATGAGGGAAAATGTAACCAATCAAATTAAAGAATCTGTGTGTTCCATAGCTGGTGAAACTGTTGACACATGGTCACAAAAACTAACCATTTATTACGCAAGCAAATGATGGTGTCATCCATGTTATCTGTCACATTTATGCTATGAATTTTGGGCAAAAGAATTTTGAAAGAACTCTCATGTACAGCAATCAAATTTGGGGCTAATTGATTTTCTCTGTGTCTATAATCCGTTAATCTGTTATTACCTAAAATTATTGGAATATAGAAAAAAAAAATCAAATGCAATATATTCAAGGATCTTATATTCTTCATGGTATGCAAAGATATTTTTGTGAAATTGTGGCTTAAGGGGGTCAACAATTACATTTAACATGACATCGCATTGGGAACAAAAACTGAGCATGTACTGGTGAGCCCTCGCACCGAGACGGGAGAACCGCTGCACTGGGCCTCCTGCTGAGCCCTGTTGTATTACAGTAATGGGAGAAGCTGTCATTCATTACAATCAGTAATGTTTGGTTCATATCACTACAGGAGGAACTCAAGCCTCCACTAAATCTTATTAAAGACAGACTGAAGAGGTTCACTGAGGTTAAGCAGGAGTATAAGAAAACAGCAGAACACATCAGGGTGAGTAAAGAGATTAGAAATTATTTTTTTATTCATGTTGGGAGTGACATTGATAGCGCACACACTTGCTGCCGTAATGAGAGAAAAGGTTTTTCTCATCAAGTTAAATGTGATGTTTAAATCACAGAGCCAAGCCCAGAGCACAGAGAGGCAGATAAAGGGCGAGTTTGAGAAGCTTCATCAGTTCCTGCGAGAGGAAGAGGAGGCCAGACTCGCTATGCTGAAGGAGGAAGAGAGGATGAAGAGTCAGATAATGGAGGAGAAGATAAAACACATCACAAGAGACATCTCCATCCTTACAGACAAAATCACAGCTATAGAGAAGAGCATGGAGACTGAAGATACCTCCTTTATAAAGGTAGGAGCTTCATTTACTGACAGTGTTGTGAGTTTATACTGATTACTGCAGTAATACTGAGATGCTCAGTTTGTTACTGTGATGCAGAGGATCAGAGGTGATTTTCAGCATCAGGACAGTGGAGCAGGACCTCACCAGCAGAATGAGGAAGATGAGAATAAACTGCTAACAACAGACATGTAACATAAGCACCCATATTAAATAATTATTTAACCTGTCTGTCTATATTTGGTCTTGTCCTCTTTTCAACCATTTTACGTAAATATCAAGTTATCCAATGATTATAATTATCTATTGGCAATTATACACTACAGCTATTGTCCTTATGCAGTCTTGCAGCAAATAAATATTAAATTCAATTCAGAAAAATGTTTTATTTGCTTCATATATAAACTACTGTAACTCCTTCATTTGCTTCTAGCACATCCTGTAATGCAGGCAAACATGCACTTCACGATTTTTTAAATTACTACAAAGAAACCAAAGATTAGGAACACATATTTACAATCAAATAACTTTGGAATACACTTTTGTATCCAAATTTTGTGTTTTATTTCTTGTCTTTCCTTGGCTGGCCACACCTGAATGTAATTAGTGATTTC
Source organism: Gymnothorax javanicus (assembly GCA_029692085.1). NCBI lineage: Eukaryota > Metazoa > Chordata > Actinopteri > Anguilliformes > Muraenidae > Gymnothorax > Gymnothorax javanicus. Next base: position 9,805,213 of record CM056201.1, read on the forward strand.
TGGGTTCAGGCAATGGTAATTTGAATAAATGATTGAATACAGGTGAAGACCAATCATTAGTTTAAAGGATGTTCTGAGCGCGCTCTGTGTTCTGTCACTGGCTGACACTGCTACCTGCATGTAACCTGCATGTCACTGGCCAATGCATTTTGCAGTCACAGTGTAGCAGTTTCTCATTTACACCAGTAGGGGTCACCAGCTGTCCTGTTCTGAACTCTCTCACCCTCTGTACACTTCACTTTTTAGATCTTCAATAAGCTCTGGGTAATAAGTTCACTCACCCTTTCCTCATGTTGTTTCTCAGCTACTGTTGCCTGTCTCCCCCACAAAATAATTGTGTTATTTTTTATTTTTCAGAGCTACAAGAGCATCAGGGAAAGGTATGAAGACTCTCAGCTCATTTCATCTTGTGTGTTTAAGGCTCTTCAGTTCCTGAGCCTGACTGACTCCTGCTTGTCATTACAGAGCCCAGTGCTCACTGCAGGACCCGGAGCTGCTCTCAGGGTCTCTGATAGATGTGGCCGAACACCTGGGTAACCTGAAGTTCAGAGTCTGGGAGAAGATGCTGGAGATGGTGCAGTACAGTGAGTATCTGGGGCTGATGCTCCAATCATGTGTATCTGTACAAACATTTAATGAAAGCATGAAACTAAAGGAATAAGCTGTAGTTATTGAAATGATGCTAAACAGTGCAGCAAGGCTATTACCCAAAAATAGCACGTTATTCTCATTCCACAAATATTTTTTGGGCATTTTTGCAATTTTTACTTACCAAGTAATCAAACCTCAAACCTCCAAAATACAACTAATTAGCAAAAGTTAATGAATGCCGCAATTCCTATATTTTGGCCAATCAAAAAATACTTTGTGTGGCAGTGTCCCGGATGTTTTGATGTGCTTTTACACCAAGAAATCAGCTGATCTATCTAAAGTGTGCACAAATTAGTATTGATTATCACTTGTGCTGCAGCTTCATTTTACGCCGAATGATCAAGGTCCGAATCGTCCGATATTATTCATCATTGTGAGAACCTGAGCGACAAAATCAGTGGTAATGCCGCTGTGTGCGGCTGTTGATTGCGCTAACAAAAGGAGAAACTTAGACCTACCCGTGGGCATAAGCTTGCACTGATTTTCCTTGGTGAAGCCTGACTGGGAGCACAGAACTTCCTTTGTAACAGCAATTAGTCTTGGCTAGTTCACAATCACCTACCTTCATTGGACTATTTTCCAATTTTGAAATAAACCATTGGCAATTGAAGATTCGGCCTCTCTCCCCCATGCGATCTAACAGCGACGAAACAATGGGCTAAATTCAGTACAGGATAATAATTTACTCAAAAATAGGCCCATGCTTTAAAAAAGACAAACCGCTCGGAAACTTCTGCGCTGCCTTTACCGCATATGGGCAAGGCTCACGAAAATGACTCCACCCCCTTTTTGTTTGTCCAATGCCTATAATATTTTTAAAATTGGGAGTTTTTTTATTATTACAGTCTCATCATAAAGAGCATGATGAGAGCTACACAGGAATGTATACTTTGGGTCTCTTACCATTTTTTGACCATATTATGGGCACCTAAAATCTTGCAAACCTTAAAATTTCCCACATTTTGGTATGTCCAAAACAGATATATGAATTTTGAATTATGTTTCATAGAATAAATTAAAATCTAAAAGTCTAAACTACTTTTAAATGTATAACACACACACTGAACTATTATTTGGGAGCCAAGTCATTGTGTGAATCTCACTTGATCCATGTCATACAGGCATCAACAACTTGTCCCAAAAAACCGTTGTGTACGTGATCCGATTACGACCAGTCATAAATAAATAATTAATGAGCATCTAGGGAACTATTAAGGGTCCACACCACCCGAAAATATTCATATTTTGACAAAATGAAACCATTTTTCATGTTATGTTGGCTCCCTGACCTTCACACTCACACAAACATCAACTTCCTTGCCGTATGGTTCAAGCTTGTTGTGTCCGTTATCGGTGTCATGGCGAGACTCAATGAATCACGCACTTCTAGTTTGTAAAATCCTTAAAAATACATCCAAACTAGTTTGAAAAAAAGTGTGAAAGACATAATTATATGAACCCTTTTTGAAATTATTACGTGAAATCTCCATTTTGTGTTGTTTTATGCGGCATGCGTTGTGTGCGTTATCGATGTTGTGTACGTTATCCGCTCTGTTTTTTCCATTATTTAACTTAAACTATAGATTTATTTTCACTGATATCTCTTCCTTTCAGGTATTTGTGATAATTCTGGGGGGATTTACAGCTTATAAATAAATTAGGTGTTGCTTATCATGAAATCCAAGCTGTTTTTCTTTGATTTCTTAGATTTAAGGTTGGAAAATAATATATGGAGGCTGGGAAGATAAAGGTAGGGATACCTGTCAATGAAGTAATTTGTGTGGAGGAGAAAAACTTATAGTTTGGGCCAGTGGCGTCACCTGACTTTTTATTCTGGGGGTGCACAAGGGGGGCACAAACAGAACATCCAAAAAAGATGGCCCGCAAATAAATAAATCACTGTGTTCGTTGGATGTTCTGCTTGTTGTTAAAATGTTTTTTTTTGTTCTTTGTTTCGTTATCAATCTGTTCTAATCGTCCTTTTTTTTTTTTTTTTTTTGGCTGTCGGACACGGAGCATTTAATGTCCGACCGGCATTGTACGGACTTCGTTGTATTTATAAAAATGGCCCAAATAAATTGATTGCAGTGCCCATTGGATGTTCTGATTGTTGGTGATATATTTCATTCTTTATTTTGTTATTAATCTGCTCTCATATCAATACTTCTACTTTCTGCTGGCTGCCGGGCATGGAGTATTTTGCATTTCATCTCGGACAGTCTTGATCGTGCATGCGATGTTTAATTCACAATGTCAATGGTCATGGAATTGATTTGCTGACTGACTACAAGCACGATTTTATCTCTGGTGTGGAAATAAAGCGTGAATCTGTTCGATCCATCTGACTAATTTTCAAGAGAGACCGGATAAAGACTGTTGTCTATCTTCAACGGAAGAAAACAGACGAATAAAATACCAAGAAAAGTCGATAGCTATCAATTTGCATTTTGTGAAGGTCGAACAAAAACATGGCCAAGTTTGTACGTCTAATAATTGCTGGAATAATCCAAAAATTAGAACTTTTATGACTTTCGGACGCGGAGTATTATAGGATCTCTGTCCGACAGTCGCTAATTCTTCATAAATGCGCAGTCCCGCGCCAATGTCGCTTCACTTTATTGAGCAGAGCTTAAACAGAAACATTGATTGAAATTCTCGGTACTCATCTTGAAGAACTGAGCCCTCTTATCAAAACATTCACGTTTAATATCTAAAAGATTCAGAAGATTCGAAGAAATTAAAAACAATAATAGACTGTCGGACGCGGAGTTAAATTGAAACCATCCGACTGTCGGACACGGAGTTATATTAAAACCCCGTCCGACTTTCGTACACGTAGACACTGCGTTATTTATTTATTTATTTACGTATCCTAAATGGGGGGGCACATGGGGGGCAAGAGATGTCCGTGGGGGGGCATGTGCCCCCCCACGTCCCCTCCGGCGACGCCACTGGCTTGGGCCTCTGGACACTTGGAATTATCCGAAAAAGCTTTGTTTATGCAGATTCATTAAGACAGCATTTTGTGTTGTGTACGTTATCCGCTGACAGCCTTTGCTAATTGGACTCCTGCTCCCACCATTTTTTATTATTACATGGATTATTATACACCAAAATGTGCAGAAAATAATGACGATTGTGGTAAAGTATTAGAAAATTCATTTAAACTGAGTGGGAACTGCCACATGAAATGAAAGTATACATTTAATCCATGTTTCACTTAAAATCCTGATGCTCATTTTCAAGACTTTTTTCACAAGCCTGCCAAAGGTCAAAAAATTTGGTGGACATCTTTTTTGGGGTATGAATTCCTTTCTCAAAACATCATAAAGTATAAAAAAAAGGAGCTAGAATTGATTAAAAAGAGATTTAGTATGTACCAGACTACTCTGACGAGAGGCGTGTCAGTGGATAACGTACACAACCGCGCCGAAAATGGATTCAGACATGCCGTTCTTTCATGATGCATTGTAGGATAAGTATAGGTGATTTGATGATAATTTTTTTTTTTTTGCACATAAACTGAAAACATCTCTAATTTACACATAGAAACTAATTATTTGATACTAGCAAAGCAATATTTTTTTCAAATGAGGTCTGGGGTGGAGTCATTTTCATGAGCCTTGCCCACATCAGGCGATTTAACTCGCGCTTCACGATCGTTTAAATGAAATAAATGACCATTTGAAACGTCTTTATGCAATTTCATAGCTTTCGACCCGGGGAAAAGCGAAGCGTGGGAATTCCGGAGTCATAATTGGTTTCCATGCTGCTAATTGTGAAATCGATGGAAACGCATGTGAAACTGAAAACTTTCCATTCACAAGGACTTCAATTCCGAGTGATAATCTCATGCGTTGATTGATTTAGGACTAATCCGCATTCCAATTAAATATCGCCTTTCAATCTCCTAGCAGCGAGGGTTGATTTAAAAAGTGGGACTCAGCAATTTAAATTATTTAAAAAAATTTCATTTACCACTATTGTTTTAATGTGTGAAATTGCTGACTACGGCGTGATGTGATATGCCAATAAAAAGCGTGAAATTTGACAGGTATGCAATTTTTAATGATGCTGATTTAACCCAATAGCACTTAGTCTCATTATATATAGATTACCTCTGTTCCCTGCTGTCGCGGCTCGTGAACTCCCCACAGGGGAGGATCAAACAATCCCTTAAAAAGAATGATTGGTCACGACCTGTTTTCAATAATATCGTGCAGGAAATACAGATCACAAAGGCAGGTGTTCCAGAAATGGTTACAAAATATGGAAAATTTGAGAGTATCGAAGAAATTTTAGGTGAACAAGGGATCAAAAGTGAAGTTGCTAGGTTTTTTATTTCGTTTTTGAAGGAATCAGGGCTTCAAAAGAGGACATAAGAACATTAAGTTTAGAGAGGGATATGTGCATGTATAGGCCTATGTGCTATTCTGCCAATGGTCTATGAGTAGCACACTCAGACACAGTAAGTGGCGATATACAACAAAAAAGAGTTTATGTAGACATTATTAGAAGAAGAAGAAGAGTTTTCAATCAGTCATTTAATTTACCATTACAGAAACTCTGAGAACTCTCAACATTATCAGGTGTGGCCAGTTTTCATTTATAACGCATACCTGTCAACTCTCACGCATTCGTTGTTAGTTTTAAGCCGCTTTCACACCGGACGCGAAACTAATTTTTAGCACGACAGATTACATTCAAAGTCAATGCAAAGACGCGAATACACATTGACTTTGAATGTTATCTGTCCTGCGAAAAAATTTGTTTCGCGTCCGGTGTGAAAACAGCTTAAGTGGCATATTTACGTTCCTCTGCTGTAGTCAGCAATTACTCAATCAACGCGTATGTCAGAGATTCTCGCGCGGAACTGAAGTCCTTGTGTGGAGGGATTGGAGGCAATGGCATAAGACGTTTCAAATAATCTTATTTCATTTAAACGATCGCGAAACGCATGCATTGCTTCTAACCGCTGAGTAAAGAAAAGCGTGCGAAGTCCGGAGTCGCAATCGGTATGCGTTGCTAATGAAAACTGGCCACACCTAATAATGTTGAGAGTTTTCGGAGACTGGTAATTAAAACGAACGATTAAAAACAGAACGTGACTAATCATTCTTATTCTTTTGTGGGTTATTTTGGCGGGTAAAACGACAATCTGGTGCATTACCGCCACCAACTGATGTGGAGTGTGGATGTTGACGCTTACTCTTTCTTATCTAAAAACAAAAAAAAAAAAAAAACATACATATATCTTGCTCAGAACGTCTATTTCCCTCAAATATTGAAATAATATTTTAGAATCTTGTCTTTCTGAACTTTGTCTCAGAATTTCTAAACTAAATTGACTTTTAATTCTTTTAAGTTTTTCGACCAAATTACTTCTTTCTGCTTCATACTTCTCACACTCAAATAATACATGTTCCACTGTTTCAAATTTCCCACAACTACATCTACCCGTAGCATGCTTCCCTATTTTAAATAATGTGCTGTTCAGCCCTTTATGTCCAAATATCATTCTTGAAATTATTCCTTCTTCTCTTCTGTTTCTTCCTGCTGTCCTCATTTCACCAACTTTCCAATGTATTCTGTAATACCATCTTCCTTTCCTCTCTTCTTCCCATTGCTTATGCCTCCTTTCCTTTATTCTCTGTTTGATAATATCCCTCACTTCTGTTGTGCTGAGCTTAATTACTAAATCAATGTTACTATACTTTGTTGCCTCTTTTGCTTTCTTGTCTGCTAATTCATTTCCTCTTATTCCGCTGTGCGCTGATACCCATAGAAAAACTACTGTCAAGCCCATCATCTGAATTCCGAAAAGAACTTGTCGTATTTCTATTAGAATGTCTTTCCTACCTTCTGATTGACTATATTGTAAGGTAGATAGTGATGAACTGGAGTCTGAACAAATGATTGTTTTCATTGGTTTAATTTCCTCTACCCATAGTAACGCTAACAATATTGAGATCATGTCCCCCATATACACTGATACCCCCTCATTGACCCTTTTTGCTACTTTGATATTAAATTCAGGGATGACAAATGAAACTCCTATTCTATTTGCTGAACTTTTAGATGCATCTGTGTAAATCTGTAGGTAACTGTACTAATTATCTATATATTGTTGTACATTTCTATTGTTGTTTTGGTCTAATAATGTTAAATCAACAGTTGCATCTGGTAATATCCATGAAGGAATTGCTGATAACTGTACTATTGGACTCACTTTTAGTTTGTCTATTTTGAATTCTTTTGCTTTCTCTGCTACTGTCCATCCAAAGCTTTTTACTTCCTCCTTTTCCTTTTCCCAGCAAGGCTTTAATATACAGGGTGTCTCAGAAAAAAGTATACCCAACTTGAATCATCGATTATATTAAAACTACTAAATTTTAAGTGTAATATGTCATTAGAAAGAGAAGGATTTACTCTTTTAAATGATACCCTAAACATGCGTTTATTCTCATGGGTGAATCAGTAACAATGCATTTTTTGAATGGCACCCAGATCCTTGCTGTGACGAGTGTTCTGCTCTTCGTAACTGTGGGAAAGGGAAATCACAAACAAAAAGATTGATGAGGAGTACTCATTTATTCAAATGTTACACAGTGTCAAATTATGGCACTGGTCCCTCCACATGACCCCCCTCCCTATCAATGCACAGCTGGCATCGTCTGACCATGTCTCTGACAGCCTGTCGGATCATTTGGTGATCATGTGGAGGGGGTCATGTGGAGGGACTAGTGCCATAATTTGACACTGTGTAACCACACTTCCATAATCCAAGACTGATCTTATTAGTCCACAATATATAGCCTTAAGTGACATTCTGTCTGCCCCCCACTCACTACCAACCAAACACCTCATAATATTTAATACTTTTTTACATTTATTTATTACTTTCTGAATATGCACAGCCCATGTCAACCTTTCATCAAACCATAAACCTAAAAATTTTAATTGTTTCACCCTTTCCAACTCTTGTTTATAAAGTTCTAGTTTGACTTCACTTCCACTTCTTTTCCTTGTAAAAAACATTGTCTTCGTCTTATCAACTGAAAATTTAAAGCCCCATTTATACGAACATTCTTCAATTTTCTGAATAGCTCCTTGTGGTTTGTTTACAATAAATTTCTGATTTCTTCCCGTCTTCCAAATTGCTCCATCATCTACAACCAGTGAAAATCCCATCCCACTCTCTAATTCCATAAACACGTCATTAATCATTAGGGAACATATCAAAGGGCTGACTATGCTACCTTGAGGCGTCCCATTTTCGATACCAAACTTCCTTGAATATGTCTTTCCTACATTCACTTGAATGATCCTTTTCTTTAAAAAATCTCTCATCCATCTATAAATACGACCTTTAATTCCCAAACTACTGAGTTTAATTAATAATCCTTCTCCCCACATCATTTCGTAAGCCTTTTCTATGTCAAAAAATACTGCCACTACACTTTCTTTGTTAATCTGTGCTTTCCTAATTTCATGCTTTAAACATAAGGCTGGATCCATTGTACCTGTATTTCTTCCTCTTCTAAACCCACTTTGGTAATTTGATACATATCCTCTCTTTTCTACATCTATATTATAATAACCGAGTGGACTCTGTGTGTGTGCGTGTGTATGTGTGTGTGTGTCCGGCTTATCAGTGCTTGATTCCACCGGGCGCATATCTGCAGCATAACGTGAGCAACTATGGCAAGCCGTTTTAACATTTAATCGAACCACACTCCTATCTGTAATTACATTTTAGATATCCATAATAGCATTTCTCCTAGTCAAAATGTAAATTTTGACTAGTCAGAAAGGTAATTAAAGATATCTGCAATAACATTCTTACTAGTAGAAATGTTATTTTAAGATATCTACAACTTTGATTGTACTAGTCAAAACTAAATTTAAGATATCTAAAAATCCTTAAAAACTGTAAGTGGCCGTTTTAACATTTAATAGCTAGACTGGATATGTATTGCAGATATCTGTAATTCAATTCTTCCTAGTCAAAAAGAGCACTTCAGATATCCACAATGACATTCTTCCTATCCACAATTGTCATTTCAGATATCCACAATGACATTCTTCCTCGGACAAATGACGTCACTTTTGCCATTCATGTGTATTGGGCTTTCAATTTCAGATATCCACAATTACATTCTGGATATCTAGAATGAACATTTTGGATATCTGCAATTGAATTCTTACTAGGAAAAACTCCCATTTCAGATATCTTCAATCCAATTGTTACTAGTCATAATTTTCATTTTAGATATCCAAAATGAAAAACTAGTCCTGTCTACCCGTCAACAGATATCAACAATACTTTTATGGATATCTGCAATTGTATTGTTGCTAGTCATAATTCTAATTGTAGATATCTGAAATTACATTTTTACTAGTCATAATATGAATTGTGGATATCCATAATGACATTTTTACTAGTCACAATGTATTTTAGATATTCAAAATTACATTCTGGATATCTGGGATAGTTTTTCATTTTGGATCTCTGAAATGAAAATTATGACTAGTAACAATTGGATTGAAGATATCTGAAATAGGAGTTTTTCCTAGTAAGAATTCAATTGCAGATATCCAGAATGTTCATTCTAGATATCCAAAATGTAATTGTGGATATCTGAAATTGAAAGCCCAATACACATGAATGGCAAAAGTGACGTCATTTGTCCTAAGAAGAATGTCATTGTGGATATCTGAAATGACAATTGTGGATAGGAAGAATGTCATTGTGGATATCTGAAATGTTCTTTTTGACTAGGAAGAACTGAATTACAGATATCTGTAATACATATCCAGTCTAGCTATTAAATGTTAAAACGGCTTGCCATAAGCGACGCTATTTTGCTCCGTCTTGCAGGCGACTTCAGCCGGAATTATACTTTGCGTGTGCGCGTGTGCGCAGTTGGCCGCTAGAGCGCGTTGACGCAATTTTCGTCATCAAACAGTGTGCGCATAGCTCTCCGCGGTCGACCGCGTACCCTCCAAAATTTTCTGACCGCGCGCACAGGAGCGCACAGGAACGCGTGATCAAAACACCGACTGCGCATGCTCTTGCAAACAAACTCAGATGCTTTTCGATACTTTTCTTCCCGCGTACAAGAGCGCTCAATGCGTTTAACTATATTTGGCAGAGGACGCGCCCGCGTCCGAGTGCGCACAAACGCGTTCGCGGATGCGCAAAGTGTAACGCCGCCTTTCGTGTTCCACTGCGCGCGGAATGTCAGCGCAGCGTATTCCCATTGATAGTTACTTAGTTTTAGTTATTATAAAAACATCGGTCACGTGACAGCCTCCTTAGTGTTTATGGAAACACCATAGCAACGTGATGACATCATAGAGGTGCATGTGATGACATCATAATGGTGCATTGTTCACTATGATATAAAAGCGAAGTTACATAAAACAATAAAATTTAAACTTGGGCTGAAAATTGGGCCCCATGTGGGTTGAATCTAGAGCCCGTGGATCCCCACGGGCAAAGTGCTAGTAATATATTAATCTTTCATTAACCATTTTCTCCATTATTTTACAGATATTTGATGTTAGGGCAATTGGCTTAGAACTTCCTGGGTTTGAACAATCTTTCCCTACCTTTGGTATCGGTATCACCACAGCTTCCTTCCAACTTTTTGGTATTTTCCCTCCCTCCCAAACTTTATTATAAAGTTCTAGTAGCGTGTTCTTTGATAGTTCACAAAGATTATTTATCATTATGTAGCAAATATGATCCATGCCTGGTGCTGACATCTTCCCTTTCCTGAGAGCTCGGTTAAGTTCTGCCTTTGTAAATGATACATTTAGTAGATCATCAGTCTCTTCTTCTTCTTGTAGGCTAGGGCTTTTTATTTCCTGCTATGGTAGATCTTCTTCCTCTTTTTCCCTCTTCACTGATATTATCTGAACTATGAATTTTAACAAATGTTCTTGCCAACATCTCTACTTTCTCCTCATGTTTCCCTGCTGTTGTTTCCCCATCCTTTAAGACTGGATATCCATACTCTCTTTTAACCCCATTCATCCTTTAAGACTGGATATCCATACTCTCTTTTAACCCCATTCATCCTTTAAGACTGGATATCCATACTCTCTTTTAACCCCATTCATCCTTTAAGACTGGATATCCATACTCTCTTTAAACCCCATTCATCCTTTAAGACTGGATATCCATACTCTCTTTAAACCCCATTCATCCTTTAAGACTGGATATCCATACTCTCTTTTATCCCCATTCATCCTTTAAGACTGGATATCCATACTCTCTTTTAACCCCATTCATCCTTTAAGACTGGATATCCATACTCTCTTTTAACCCCATTCATCCTTTAAGACTGGATATCCATACTCTCTTTAAACCCCATTCATCCTTTAAGACTGGATATCCATACTCTCTTTAAACCCCATTCATCCTTTAAGATTGGATATCCATACTCTCTTTAAACCCCATTCATCCTTTAAGACTGGATATCCATACTCTCTTTAAACCCCATTCACCCTTTAAGACTGGATATCCATACTCTCTTTAAACCGCATTCATCCTTTAAGACTGGATATCCATACTCTCTTTAAACCGCATTCATCCTTTAAGACTGGATATCCATACTCTCTTTTAACCCCATTCATCCTTTTTACCATCTTCCAAACTTTACCACTTTCTGTTTCCCTTCCTACTGAGCTACAAAATTTCCTCCAGTAATCCCTCTTTGTATCTTTTATAGTTCTCCTTACCTTTGCTTGTAACCTTTTATATTCAATAAGATTCTGAAAACTGTGGTTCCTTTTAAGCATTCTGAAAGCTTTATTTCAACACTTAATTACTTTATCACATTCAGTTGTCCACCATGGAACAATCTTCCTTTTATTCTCACCTCCTTTCTTTTTGATAGACTGCTCTGCTGCTTCTAAAATAGCATGACAAAAATACATGTTAATATCATCAACGTTTTCATTCATGTTCACTTCCTGTATTCTTTGATCACTTATATATCTAAATTTATCCCAGTCTGCTTCACTGAAAGACCATTTTGTACTGTATTTAACTCTTCTTCTTCTACATCTAGGCCTACCTCTACCATAATGGGATAATGGTCACTTCCTATAGTTGTTCCTCTCTCCACTTCCCATGAACATATCCCTGCCAATGAATCTGAAACTAATGTTAGATCTATGGCAGACTCTGTACCGGTACTGGCATTAAATCTTGTACCTCTTCCATCATTTAGACAAACTAGGTTTTTAACTACCATCAGTTCTTCTATTACCATTCCATTGTCATCATTACGGTTACCCCACAACATACTATGGCTGTTAAAATCTCCACAACAGATTACTTTCCCCAGTAAATATTCAGTAAGCTCACCCAATAGCTCCATTGATATTTTATTGCATGGATTGTAGTAATTAACTATTTTGACGTTTCCTTCTCTTGTCCAAATTTCTACAGCTAAATATTCCAGATCTCTACCTTTTCCCAAAAATCTATATTGAATTTCTTGTTTTACAAAAATGATGCACCCTCCCCCATTCCCCTGCTCTCTATCTCTACGGATGCTATGATATCCTTTAATAACAAAATCTATGGTTGGCTTAAGCCATGTTTCTTGAATGCATATGATTTCTGGTTTCCTTTCTAAATATATAATAAAACCTTTGAGTTCTTGTCCATTTGATATTAAACTTCTTGCACTCACTTGTAGAATAATCATATTGTCTTATCCAGAGTTGGGTTCAAGTACTTTCAAGTACTTTCAAGAATTGGATGCAAGTATTTTTTTAAATACCAAAGTGCTTGCACTTGTATCGGAGTACTTCCTATTAATTCCTAAAGTACTTGTACTTGTATTCAAGTACTTTTCAAAGTTCTTGACCAATCTGTCCCGTAAGTTCTGACAGAGATTGGTCAAGTACTTGAAAAGTACTTGGATACAAGTACATGTACTTATTATTTGGTATTATTAGGCATTACGCCTAATAATATTATTAGGCATTATTAGTAGTACTCAGATACAAATACAAGCACTATGGTGTGTAAAAAAAAAAAACAAGAAATGCTTGAATACAATTCTCAAAAGTACTTGAAAGGACTTGGACCCAGCTCTGGTCTTATCCCCTGATCCTCCCTGTTTCCCCTCTTTCCAGTCTTTTATTTATTTGTTCCTACAATACATCTTTCATACTCAAAAACTTCTCAGCTCCTTTCACAATTATTTTAATTTTCTCTGTTTTATGTTTCACTAAGTCAGAGCAATTGATCACATATGCTATAAAAAGCATCAGTTTATCAGCTGTCAGTACATTTGTTTTCTCTGTCCGGCCTCTTTCTGATCCCTGAATTTGGTTCATCCGACCAGCTTCATTCCTTCCCTTTTGTTGCTGTATTTTTTTTAACTGCTTCAGCAAAATTTATGTTGTCCACTGTTTTAACCTGCTGAATCTCAACAGCCCTCTTCCTTACTTCACAACCACCATATGTTACTTTGTGTTGACCTCCACAATTACAGCATTTATCCTGCCCATCATCTCTACACTCCTCAATTCTGTGATCTCCTCCACATTTAGAGCACCTCTGCTTTCCTTTACATACAGCTGCAATATGCCCAGGGGTGCGTTCAAAGTCACACTGGTGCACATCGTTTTGTTACGGTTTCCAGGTTGAATGACCTGTTTCCTCCAACCAGTGTGCCACAGTGCACAACGGCGTTTGAGGTATGTTTTCTCCTGTTTGGATAACACCCCTGGCACACCCACCAATCAGAAACATGTATATAAACCGCGCCATCTGAAAAAGGCAGCGGCACAATGAATCCAACAAGGGTACGATATAAATCTCTTGCAGCTTGGTATACACCACGGTTGATGACATCAAACAACATGTTTGTGGTAAGTAGAAGTTTAAAAAGTTTAAAAATGAAACACGAATTTGAACCTATTTCATCAGGCTCCGAGAATTCTTCCAAGAGAACGCAGAGTATGGCCCTCTCGGCTGCCATAGTTGCAATGCTTGCGTGCCACAACGGGGTGTTCAGCGCACTACTGTTGCCGTTTAAATATACGTTTTGCTACGTGTTGCCGACTTTGAACGCACCCCATATCTCTGGCATTTGTAACACCTGAGTGGAGGTGGGCGATATATGGCCTCACTGGGAAACTAATACACCCCACTGTCACCCTTTCTGGGAGGACAGACTCCTGAAACTCAAGGAGGACGGATAAACTATCCCTCCTTTCCCCATTCCAAGTATGCTGCAGTCTTTTTATCCTGCTCACATTACCCCCCTCAATACTGAGCCTGAGTCTTTCCAGATCTTCATCCACAGGTATCCCAGTTATCACTCCTCGTGTAACTTTTCTTTCACCCAAGATTACTGTCTCCCTCACTTTTCTTGCAAATGCTCTCGATATGCAGAGCTCTGTTTTTCTGTTCCTCTGATCTGCATATTATCAGCAAGTTTCCATCCCTCAAAGTTTTCGCCACTTCCTCGTCCCCTAGCTTCTTTCTCAGTTGCTTTGACAGCGTTATTGGGCTTAAATTAATCTGTTCGTCTTCCTTACTGAACCTTACGATGATTTTAAATTCTCCTCTCAAAGCCTTTTTCCGAACTATTCCGCTGCTGCCTTCATCTGAGCTATTTTCCTTCAAAATTCGCTTACTGTTTTGGCTTCCATACTAGCCTAAATTCTCTCTCTCTCATTTTTCTTTTCTCCGTCCTCTCCCACTCGCCACTGGTGTCCAGCTATCAAACTCCATATCATCCTCCTGATCTACTCCCTGAGTAGCCATCATGATCCATTCACACCCCAGCTTATGCCCACCACCAATTCCACAATCCACAAACCATCAAAACAAAAAATATTTGATACAAACAATTTGCTGCCTCCATCTTCCGACTGCTACTTCACTTTCAGCCGAGCCGACCAACCATTCTTTTTAAGGGATGGGTTTCATCCTCCCCTGTAGCCATTTCACGAGCCTCCACTGGTTCCCTGGCAATCATGTGACACGGGCGGTTTGAGGCGGTCTAGGGAACAGATGTATCAGGCGGTATCGGTCGGTCCAAGTGCTATTGGGTTAAATGCATCAAATTTCGCGTTCAAATGAATGATTGTCATCTTGCCTAAACAGGCAGCAATAACTGATTGTGTGGAATGTTCTCGGAGTGAAACTATTCTCAATTATGAAAACGATTGTGAACAAGTCAGGACTAATAACTATTTTAAAGGGATGTCCTGTATCCCACCACATATTCAGTTCTTGCTACACCACTGGTTTTATTTAATTTATGACCTTTGTGCCCTCAAGAGTTCAGGTGTCAAGGTGACATGGCAAGCTACCCTGATTCCATGAAACATGGAGCACCGCGGATAAATCTGATCTTCTGGAGCTGATATAGTCGCTAAAAAAAATTTCAAAAATTACCAAAGAATATATTTGAATTGTAGGGGCAGTGTTCTTTTTATTGTGGAAGAGCTGAAAAAAGGGTTTTCTTTTCCTTTTAAAGCATGTCACCTGAGAGGCTATCTGATGTACCAGTGAATTTCCACAAGGAGGCAGTATAGCCAACAAGTTGCTACTGTTGCCGCGATCACTTAACGCCAAATACATTTCAGTCCGGTCCACTTTGTCAAAACCCTAAATTATATTATCATTTGCAGTGAATTTATTTGCAATATTTGAGTTTGGTGGCATGGCTCTGTCCTGGGGCCTCCTCACCCTACCACGCATATGCATCAAAAGCCAGTGGGCAGGGAGAGCAAAAAACCTGCCCTTCCATGCATACGCGTGAAAGCCATTGGCAGAGAGAGCAGTGGCAAACCCCCCCAAAATGACCGTGCCAGGCGAGAAATCTGAGTCGCCATTCCAGGTGACCTCCCTGCCTTTCCACCTGCGTGCATGAAAAGCCAAGGGGGCAAGGAGAGCCAAAAGCCTCCCTGGCCTTCCATGTATATGCACAAAAACCATTGGCGGTGAGAGCAGCAGCGAAAAATCCAATATTTGCCAGAGTAGCTGATTTGTTAGCATTGAATATTCCCCATGACCTCAGGTGGTGAATTTTTGGTTCAGCGTTCACCAGACCAGATTTAAGGCTGCTAAGCCTCCAACAGCAAACATTTTTTAGCCACACAGCAGCATGCAAGTACATGGAATGTGGTATTAGCATCGATTACTTTGATTTACCTGGAAGTTGTGCCAAAATGACACCTGTTAGGGGCAATGTAATAACATTGATCGTTGCAAACATGCTTTTATTTATTTAGCCTTTATTTATACAGGGAAACCCACTGAGACAGTTTCATTCACAGTGGTGCCCCGTTAACAGAAAAATACACCATAAAATATGGACAATTAACAAAAGTCATTAGACAGCAATACTTTTTTTGGAGCAACTGTAATCAAAGCAATCACAGACCACAATCTCTAAATTCTTCAAATTTTTTTTGATGAAAAAAATGAATCAATTTTTGAATTTCTGGAATGAGATTAATTAATGAAGTTTAAAGGACTCTTGAAACCTGCACATCCCTGGAGCATAGTAGCAAAAAGCAGTTTTTTCCTCAGTTTTAGCGCACAGGACCTCGAAAACCAACCAGCCCTGAGACCTGGCTTGGTAATGGCCAAGAGCGCCATTTGATGAAGGATAAGATAATTTGGTAACCTTTGTAAGATTGCTTTGTAAATGAAAGAAAGCCAATGCTGCCTCCCTATGACCTAGGGAAGGCCAACCCACAGCCTTACACAGAGAACAGTGATGGGTTCTCAAGTAATGCCCAGTAATAAACCGAGGTGCGGCATGATAGACCGTTGTTACAACCCCTGTCGTACGTTTTGGGCATCTTTGCTGTGAAATCAGTTATCTTTGCTTTTCTCTGGTTCGCCTGAGGTCTGAAAATTCTGTTTCCAGTTCACCATTTGAAAAACTCTGTTTTTGTGTTGTGGATTTTGCGGATTGCTGTTATTGTTTGACTTGTGACTGACCCATTTTGTTTGACTTTGATTCTTGCTTTGCCCCTTTGGATTTGTTTATCAGTGGACTGTGTGTTTTACCATTTGCTTCACCCATTCTACTCTGATTCTTGCCTCATCCCCTTGTCTGTTTGCCCCAGTGAAATTTTCCAGCTTTGACTCTGGCTTCGTTATTTGACATCAATTTGGCTTTGCACCCCTGTTTGTCACTTGCAACCTCGGTTAGTTAGAGTGTTCCTAACTGGGTTTTGTTAAATCCTTCCGTCAGGACACTGTTTTATTATTTAGCTTTGTTATTTTTCCTTTGTTATTTTTGAGGGCTATCCTGGGTGGAAATTCTCTTTCCGGTGGGGGTCACACGATTCAGACACTGCGTCTCAGCCTGCAGACACTGTGCTCTGAAGCTCAGTGTGTAAAATCGCCTTGTACTCAGTAATGCTCGAAAACGAGTCAGGAAGGCAGCTTTGGATAGGAAGCTAGGGACCGTGGTTATACAGCAGCCCACAGTTTTAGTTTTCTTATCCATTTTCTCCACCTTCACACTAGTCCTTTTTCACCTGTTACGGTCTGACCTAGACCAGGTCGTAACAACCGTATCAAGTTTTAAGGTGGAAGGGGCAGCATGCATGTAGATAACATCATCATAGCCAAGCACTGGCAAGAGGTTAGACTGAATTAAAAGCTTCTTGTAATCACATAAGAAACACAATCCAATCCTTTAAAACAGGGGTGTCAAACTGGTGCCATGGAGGGCCAAGAGGCTGCAGGTTTTCATTCCACCCAAAAATGCCACCAGGTGACTTCACTGATTGGTCCCTTCTCTCTGCTTGAAGGTGAGGTAATCAGTGAAGTCACCTGGTGGAGTTTTTGAGTGGAATGAAAATCTGCAGCCTCTTGGCCCTCCATGGCTCCAGTTTGACACAAGTGCTTTAAAAGAACCAAAATTTATGCCTTAACTTCCTTGCCAGTTCATTAATGTGCATTTTAGAAGACAGCTTTTCATTGATAAATATCTCAAGGTAATAGCCCTCGCTCGATTTCAAAGCCATCCTGAGCATAAATTCTGTCCCCCCAATGAATGGGATCTAGAAAACGCATACAGTTAGTTTTTGTCACAGTTAGAACTACAACCCCAATTCCAAAATAGGACAAAGTGTAAATTGTGAATAAAATCAAAATGCAATGACTTTCAGATCATGAGTCAATGTTATTTACAATAGAACATAGATAACATTTCAAATGATGAAACTTAGATATTTTACATTTTTATCCACAAAATGAGCCTATTTCAAATTTTCTGGCTGCAACAGGTCTCAAAAAAGTTGGGACACAGACAAAAAAGGGCTGAAAAAGCAATTACTATATAAGAGAATCAGCTGAAAGAACATTCAGCAAGTAATTAAGTTAACTGGCATCAGGTGTGTAACATGATTGGCTATAAAAGGGATGTCTTAGAGAGGCTGAGTCTCTCAGAAGTAAAGATGGCCAGAGGCTCTCCAACCTCTGAAGGCTTGTGTAAAAAAATTGTGGAATACTTTGAAAACAATGTTCCTCAACCTCAAATTGCAAAGGCTTTGAAGGTCTCATGATCGACAGTGCATAACATCATCAAAAGATTCAGAGAAACTGGAAAAATCTCTGTGAGTAAGGGACAAGGCCGAAGACCTTTTCTGGATGCCCGTGATCTTCGGGCCCTCAGACGCCACTGCATCACTCACCGGCATTATTCTGTCATTGACATTACTAAATAGGCCCAGGAATACTTCAAGAAACCACTGTCTGTAAACGCAGTCCGCCGTGCCATCCACAGATGCCACCTAAAACTCTATCATGCAAAAAGGAAGCCATTATTGAGCATGATCCAGAAGCGCCGCCATGTTCTGTGGGCCAAGGCTCATTTAAACTGGACTGTAGCAAAGTGGCAAAGTGTCCTGTTGTCAGACGAGTCCAAATTTGACATTCTTGTCGGACATCATGGGCGTCGTGTCCTCCAGGCTAAAGAGGAGAAGACCACCCCTCCTATTATCAGCGTTCAGTTCAAAAGCCAGCATCTCTGATGGTATGGGGATTCATTAGTGCATTAAGTTGTGGGACACTTGCATATTTTAAAAAGCACCATTTATGTTGAACGGTATATAAAGGTTTTAGAGCAATATATGCTCCCCTCCAGATGACATCTATTCCAGGAAAGGCCTTGTGCATTTCAGCAGGACAATGCAAAACCACATACTGCAGCTATTACAACAGCATGGCTTTGCAGTAGAAGAGGCTGTGTGCTGAACTGGCCTGCCTGCAGTCCTGATCTTTCACCAATTGAGAACATTTGGTGCCTAATTAAACGAAAATTCCGTCAAAGGAGATCCAAAACTCTCCAGCAGCTGGAAGCCTGTATTAAACAAAAGCGGGATCAAATTCCAAAGGCTAAACTCAAGAAACTTGTCTCCTCAATGCCCAGACGCCTCCACTCTGTGTTTAAAAACAAGATGGGATGCTACACCATGGTAAACAGGCCCCTGTCCCAACTTTTTTGAGACCTGTAGCAGCCATCAAATTTGAAATGAGCTCATTTTGTGGATAAAATTGTAAAATTTCTCAGTTTAAATATTTGCTATGTTATCTCTGTTGTATTGTGAATAAAATACTGGCTGGTGTGATTTGAAAGTCATTGCGTATTGATTTTATTCACAATTTACACTTTGTCCCAACTATTTCAGAATTGGGGTTGAAGTAACCTAGCTTGTACGTATGCAGAAGTGTTATGGAATGTGCTTACTGAACTGTGTGTCCCTCTGAGGCTTTGAGATAAAATTGCAACAGAAGTTTTATGAGATGTGTGTGCTGAACTGTGTGTCCCTCCGAAGCCTTGAGATCCTCCGAGGCTTTGAGATTAAGCCTCAGGATGATGTAAACTGTGGTGGCAGTCTCCTCTCCGCTGGGGCTGATGAGCTTATTGGGAACAGACATACGTGGGGCACATTAACCTAACTGTGGAACGCTGAAAGAACAAACTTCTGTGTAAATCAGTCTCAAGCAGGGGGGTTGGATAAGAAGTGTCTGCAGAAAGGAGGAGAGTAATGAACTATTGGGGGAAATTTGCCGCAAGGACTGTACATTTAAGACATTATGCTCATACAATCAACCAAGCAAAGGGGAAATCCCTTTGTCCTTGTTCTGTATGTAACTTGGACCCTATATGCATATAGTAAAGGCCGAATCCTATTTTACTATCTCTGTCTCTGAGTGTCTCTTATAGGAATAAATAAATTTCCACCACAGGTATGTTTGGAGAAAAAAGGGTGAAGCATTTGTAGAGAAGAACGTGTTGCCAGCTGTTAAGCATGGCGGTGGTTCCATTATGCTTTGGGGTTTTGTAGCAGCTGGGGGCACAAGCAATATTGTGCGGGTGGAAGGAAGAATAGATTCCACCAAATATCAAGACATTCTAGAGGCTAATGTTCTAAGCTCAGTCCAAAAATTGAAGTTGAAGAGACGTTGGGTATTCCAGCAAGGCAATGACTCGAAGCATACCCCAAAGTCCACCATGACGTACCTCCAGGAAAGATGGATGAAGGTTTTGGAATGGCCATCACAGTCCCCAGACTTGAATATTATTGAAAATCTGTAGAGAGACCTCAAACATGCCGTCCATGCAAGAAGGCCAAAGAATATTTCTGAACTAGAGGTGTTCTGTCAGGAACAATGGGGGAAAATTGCAACGACAAGAACTGAAAGACTCTTAGCTGGCTACAGGAAGCGTTTGCAAGCTGTTATAGCGGCGCGAGGAGG
This sequence comes from Gymnothorax javanicus, assembly GCA_029692085.1. Lineage (NCBI taxonomy): Eukaryota > Metazoa > Chordata > Actinopteri > Anguilliformes > Muraenidae > Gymnothorax > Gymnothorax javanicus. The sequence goes on from CM056201.1 coordinate 9,825,632, forward strand.
TATTACAAAGTGCTAGCTGACAGGGTTCCCAAACTTTTGCACAAGGCCTTTTCCCTTGTTTTATTATTTTGAAACTGTAAAGAGTTAAAAGAAAAATTATTCTTGCTTTAAAATATGATGAAATGTGTCATGTTTAACTTTGTAGCATTTAGTGTTCAGGTTGGCTTTCAATCACTTAGAGATTAATTATAACAGATATTTAAACCAGGGGTGCCCAAATTTTTGCACCCCACTGTAACTATAAAACAATAATTCATAAATCTTCAATAGAAATTTGAGAACCCCAGGAATCCTTGTAGTTCCTTGATAGTTGATGGTGTAGGCCATGATTGGACGGCTTGGACCTTCCCCTCATCCATGCTGACACCATTGGGCTCAATGAAGTATCCCGGGAAATGGACTTTGGTTTGATGAAAAGAGCATTTATCAGCTTTCAGATATAGGTGGCATTTACAAAGTATGGTCAAAATAAGGGAGACATGTTGGTGGTGTTCCTCTTTGTTCCGGGAGTTCAAGAAAATACCGTCAATGTAGACGAGGGTGAATTTCTGGAGGTACTCCCGGAAAACCTCCTTCATGAACCACTGGAATATGGAGGGGGCATTAACCAGGCCATAAGGTGTAACCTCGTATTCATAGTAGCCTGCGGGTGTGACGAAGGTGGTCTTCCACTTGTCGCTCTAACATATTCGGATCGAATTATACACACCTCAGAGTTCTAACTTCGCGAACACTGTTACCCCCCAGAGGAGTTTTAGGGAGGCCGGAACAAGGGGAAGTGGATACCGGTACTTGATCATTATCTTGTTTAGGGCTTGGTTGGAAAAACAAGGCCTTAAGACCGCATCCTTTTTACCCACAAAGAAGAAGCTGGATGCAGTGGGGGATGTGGAGGGGCAGATGTAGCCTTCATGTACTGTAGTGCCTCCTTGGTATATTCCTCCATGGCCTTCTGCTCAGGTAGTGAGAGGGGATAAACTTTTGTATATGATTTATTTTGGCATGTTAAACATCAAACTTTCAGCACCCACAACAGCAGTGGTGGACAGTTTGATCTGTGGAAATAATTTTTGTCAAGACTGACTCTAAACATTTTGCAAGTACCTCAGCTAAGAGCTTAACATCCGCGCAAAGCAGAGAAATTGGACGAAAATTGCTGTAAAGGAGACAATCCTTGACCTTTTTTAATATGAGAGTGATAAATGCCTCTCAGAGTGTGATGGGGAGTTTACCAGACTATCACGAATCATAGAACATATTTAACAAAAGTGGGGATAAATTGTCTGCAAATGCCTTGAGAAACTTGGCAGGGAACCTATAAGGGCCTGGGCTCTTCCCACTCTGTACTCTGTAGAGTACTTTTAATTTAATCAACATTGAGGGGTTCATCCAATCCAGTGGATGTGTCAGGATCTATGGAGGGAACATTTAAGGACCTAAAGAAATCTGTTAGGTGTGTCTCATCAGAAGGACTTTCAGTTGTATATAGCAAAGCATAAAAGTTTTTGAATTAATCAGTTATGGTTTGAGGATTTATCGTGGGGCCAACGTCAGTATTAATTTGAGTGATATGCTGTGACAGAGACGACTGTCAAATTTGGGAAGCAAGTATCTTGCTTGGTTTATGTCCAAACTCATTATAATTATGTCGAGTATTTAATAGCGACTCCACAGCCTCCTCTGCTGCTAAAACATTGTGCTCTGCCTTTTTTGTAAAAAATTATTTATAAAGGTCCATGGCTGGTGAATCAATACACTTAGCCTGCAATTCTGATTGATCCCCAAGAAGACTAACCCTCCATTCTGCATAAATCCTCCTCCGATAAGTGGAAAAAGATATTATTTCTCCTCGCTGGAAAGCTTTGCATGTTTCCCAAATTGTTGATGGTGATATAGCTGGGTATACATTAGTAGAACTGAAAATTCAATACAACTGTTAATGGTCTTACTGAAGTCAGGGTTGGCATGTCGCAGAGAGTCAAAGCGCCAAGGGATTAGTGGCAGGGACCTACTGGGTATAGAAATGTCAACCATAGCAGCTGCATGATCTGATATTACTGTAGCACCCTACGAGCAAGCTCTGACTGAGGATAATAATTTGTTGTCAATAAGAAAGAAATCTATTTGGGAAAAGGACCCATGAGCAGGACAGAAAAAAGAAAACTGCTTAGTAGTAGGGTTAAAAAACGCCAGACATCAGAGACTGCATACTGCTCTACAAATGAACAGATGACTTCAGATGACTGAGATGGAGCAGAGGGCCTGATCGATGAGTGGTGAAGAGAAGGGATAGGACAGCAGTCGAAGTTCCCTCCAAGGATAAGCAGGCTAAAATTTAAGTCAGGGAGAATCCTAATTATAATCCTAATTATCCCAATTTGGGCCATACACATTTGCCAACATGAGGTTATTATGAATAATTTTGCCTGTTACAATAATGAAGCGCCCGTTGGGGTCGGGTATGGTCTTGGACACTTGGAAAGGCACTGATTTATGAACAAGAATTGCAGCCCCTTGGGCTTTACTCGAAAATGAAGATATAGCTGGCCTACCCATCCTTTAAGGAGTTTAAGGTGGTCGGATGGCTTTAGGTGAGTCTCCTGCTGGAAAGAAATCTTGGTCTTTCAGTATCTTAAATGGTTAAGAGCCACATTCTGAGAGAGTGGCACTGGCAGTGGAGTTGACATCTCAGAATTGCATGAAATTTGGCAGAATGGTGCCCATACACGTGTGACGGGAAATCCCGGAGTTTGAGCTCACAATTTTTATCGATATGGCTACAGCGTCACCTAGAAGTGGAAAAGTCAGGTACCAAATTGAGCATTTTTGAGGAAAAATAACCATTGTTGAACAAACATTGTGGATAACTGCTTCAATGGGCCAAAGATGTTATGATTGTATTTGATACTGGGATATCCAAATGTTTAAAATGTGAAAGTGCCACCTGGTGATCATGTTAGTTATACGCGCAATGACAAGAAATCTGTATACAATGGGAAAAAATATTTTTACAAATTCAGGCTTATTTCAATTTTTAAACCAGACCAGTGCCAAATTCACCTTACCTGTTTCCCTTTCAGACATTAAAGGTGAAAAAATGTTTGAGGTATTTAGTCTGGCACTTTTTTGGTTTTTCGAGATATTTGTCCCAAAGTTGTGTGTGGGCTAATTTTTTCCTGTTTGTACAGTGGATTAACATGAATAACCAGACACCAGTCGGGATGAGTAGACCTTTAATTTCAATCTTCCTTTGGGCTAAACAAAGGACACCAGAAACATCTTAGGCACTATGCTCCATCTTGGAGCAGCGGCTACAGACATTTTGACAAAATTTCCAATTTGCCTATTTGCAGTGATGTTCAGGAGCCCATAAAAATGTTAACCAAGAAGACAGAGCCTTGAAATTAGCTGAAGCTCCAGCCCTGTCAGGACATTTTAACATGCCAAAGGAAGTTTTATGGCACTCTTTGCCAATGTCTGGACATAAAGGGATGAATTTTCAAAAATATATGGGTCAAAACACAATATTGGTGCACATTTCTCGACCCCAATTAAAAGTTGAATAAATAATTTATTAAACAAAGAAAATAACAGTTTTGTCTTTAGTATGAATTTACACCTCCTACAGAGATAACTTCCAGTGAAAAATACCCCCTTGCCAAAAAAACTTTGAATTGGGAGCCATGTCCGACCCAAATGTGTACAGATTTTCATGACAAAAATTTAACAAGGAGAATACATGGAGAATATGTGCCAGCTCTGATCGTTTATTTTGCCGTGTAGAACATTTATTTTAGTATGAGTATGTCTCGGAACACTTCCATTTTACCATCCGGAAGTATCAGTTTCATGCCAGTAGCTGTAAGCAGACAGCTGCAAAAGTCCGAAGTCGTGGACGAACGTAATCATTCATGCCCAACTTTGTTACGTACATCTTTACCAAACATCTATCGATAAAGCAAGAAGTGTCTGTCTGTGTGACTGTGACTCGAATATCTCTCTGACTGCTCGTCAGATCGGCCTAAGCTTTTGGATATGGCTTGCGCATGGCACGATGGTGTGCATCCTTCATTTTGAAGTTTTTTGGATTAATTTTCAAAAAGTTACAATCCCATAGGCCTGTGTAACCTATCTAGCCTGTCACGCTCTCGCTTTCAGCTATAGCCACGCCTCTTTGTACGTCCCACCTTCAAACACAGCCTCATTTGGCCACGGGCAGTGCACTAATGTAGAAAAATTGGAGGAGTGAGGGAAGCGCCGGTATGCTGTGAAACTATGTCCTAATGTGGCAACTTAATCAGAGTAATTTGCGATTTAAAATTGTTCATGTAAAAAAAAATAAATCAAGCAAAGGTAAGGTTACTTCGTTCTGTGTCCAATTTCTAGGTTACGTACATTTCTTGTCATTGCACGTATAACTAACATGATCACCAGGTGGCACTTTCACATTTTAAACATTTGGATCTGGGAATTAACAGGCATAACTCTGCCCGGAGTGCTTGTATTGTGCACCTGCCATAAAATGCTGGGTGTACGTATTTAGACACGCGACAATTTTTTTTCTTGTCTCAAACTTACAATTCGGGCCTATCGCTTGAAAATTATTTGATCAGTATGTTTAGTAATGAGCTGCACTTCAGTTAAGTTATCCAACACTCATGAGGTAGTCCCAACAAGATATTATCGACGCATATTGACATTTTTGTCACTGGCATACTGGTGCGGGAAGTACGAAACGCAGACAAAATTCAAATTCAATGCAGAATTGCCGAACAAAATCTGTGTGCGTTACTAACTGCAATGAAATGATATTTCAGGCCCTCCATGTCAATAAACTGATATTCACAGTCGCTTGTATTTTTATCTCCGCCAAGGAGATAATGCGATCAAGTCGGTTTATTTATTTATTTATTTGTCCGTCTGTCCTTCTGTCTGTCTGTGGACAGGATTTCTCGGAAACTACTGGACGAATCTTCATGAAATTTTCACCAGAGGCAGATCTTGGGCCAGGGACGACTCCATTAAAATTTTTTGATGATCCGGATCAGGATTCTGGATCCGGATCCGGATCTGTATTTACAATCTTAGTGGCATTTCTCGAAAACTACTTGACGGATCTTCATGGATTCATGGATGCTTCAAATATACAAAAATCCCATTTAAACTTGTCACATGGGTGGTCCTGAAATCTTCCAAAGAGAAAGATCTTGCATTTGTATCAACATCATCCCTTGGCGGAGATCAGAAATCTCGGATTGCTCTTGTTCTAATTGTATTAAGGATGGTTCTATGATGGTGAGGCTGCCTTTATAAATGGCCAGTACCCAAATAAATTATCAAAGTGAGTATTCGCACTTATTTAAGTGCGTCCAAACACAAAAATTGATCGAAATTCGCGTGAGACGCACTTATGAGTGTGGCCAAGATGCACATTGCTCCATTGCCCACACTTATTTTAAGTGCGTCCAAAGCTAAAATTTTTTTCTTGGCCAAACTTATTTTAAGCGGTACTTTCTAAGCGGCACTGGAATGGTCATCAACTGGCGCGCTTATAAGTGTGGCCAAGTAAAAAATTCAGCATTGGCCACACATATCGGCCAATAATTATTGCATTTGCTAGAATAAACATTCATGTTTGAATAGAGGGTCATAGCTTTGTCCCTTTCTTCTGTAATTCCCATTATAATGGACAACTTCAAAGTTGGCTGGCTGTCCATCCAGCTTAGAAGAAAATGTCATGTGGTGTGGTTTTTTTTCCTGCTGTTTTTAATCTAGATTTTCATTTGGTCTATTTTGCAGCCCGTTTATTGGATTAATTTTGGTCTGTACCAAAATGTAGCTTCATTAGAAAAATTACTCCTGGAATGTCCATGTTACATACGGCTTTATGGAACACTGAAGCTAATTTTTTAATTTCAGCAGAAATTCACCTATCCAGAAAATTTGCCTTGGTATATTCCTCTCCAAGCGCAGTAAATATTATTTGATAACGACATACCTCTGGCATTGACTAGGCCTCAAATTAAAATTGCTGTACATTTGTGTCCTCGTTACATACTGCCCTTGAAGGCCATGCTAAATTCTGTTCTGCTGCTTCAGTGAACTTCAGACTTTCATGTTTCGGAACAGTTCTCCCAAAGATATTAAAACACTAAACCAGTGGATCCTAATATTAAATGTAGCTTGTGATTGTCTTCTTGATTAGTACTTTCATTATGTCCTTGTTACGTACTGCCTTTTGCAGAATATGACCGGGCATATCCATACCTTGGGAAATACTATCCTGCCCTAAACAGCAGTTGTGGGCAAGGTCCTCCTGCTACAGAAAATGCTTGCTTTTAACAGAAAAGATGGATTTGAATTTTTAGGTCTGGTGTTAGATATTTTGCACCAGCACTGTGTTTTGACCCATATCTGTATAGGGGGCACTGTTCCCAGTATGTCAGATCTGACAAAACCAGACATGTTCATGGAGAAGTTTCTGGAAATGGAGTGTGTCTTATGTACAATGTGAAAACACTGATTTTGTTTTGCCACTATGTTGGTTTCACTAGTAATGCCAAAAGGTGGAGACCCACCGTACCAACTTATTCAGATCTCGCAAAACCAGACATGTGCCACAGAGAAATCTCTTGAAATGTAATATGTGCGATGTATACATAGCGAAAACACTGATTTTGCCTTGGCAGTTGGCTATTTAAGTAGTTACAGAGATAGGCGGTCCCGACAAAGGTACTGGTGCAAGATAAATTTTAAGGTTTCGAACAGAGGTAAGCAACATATTATTTTGGCATATTCACTGAATACTTCTGAATACAAGTAAAAAGTTGAAACCTCAAGGGATAGCAGGGAAAAGGCGTGTATTCAGAAGTATTAAGTGACTGCACAATGTTAATTGTGACCATTACTAGTGTCTAGAATTGACTGATCAACAACCAATTGATCAACAAACAACAACCAATCAACAACTTGTGAGTTGTGAAATTCTCCAAGGTCTCAGTAACACGGCCGACTTGATTCCATACACTCTCTGCCCACGGGAGAGCCTTCCCGGACAGCAGGGAGATTATGGAGGCTATCCAGACACGGTCAGTCATGAAAAGGTCGGCTTGCATTTCGAGTGCCAAGGAGCACTGGAGCCGGAAGTCGTCTCAACCCTCTGGAATGCCCAAGTAACGAGCTCGATGTGCCGTAGGACCGGCTATGGGCAGAGGCATAGGACTGGAGTTCAGGGTTGCATAGTGGAACTTGTCGGCCTGTTCTATGTTGTTCGGTCTGGTCATGGTGTAATCCAGACCCGAGAACCGAACTGGGTGGAGAGAACAATACTTTATTTGCTGGAATTGGAGACAAAAAAAGAAATGCATATATGTTTAAATGCAGTGTACAAAAATAACTGGGAGGAATAGGAATGAGAACTACAGAGGTTGACAAAGAAAGCAAAACACAATAAAGTAATGCAAAGAAAAAAACAAAACCTAAATAATCTAATAAAATGTAAAATATACAAAATTAAAACTACAGAAAACACATTAAGGATAAAAAAAAATTGAAACTAGAAACAAACACTGCTCTTGGAAATAGGTTTAGTGCAAGGACCTAGAGACTAGGAGCAAAAACAGGTCTGTATAAATGAGGCAGGACAAGGAGTGAAGGGAGAATGACTGTTTAAATGGGGAAGTCCAATGGTGAACAGGTTTGTGTGGTCAGTACTCTGGTCAGCTGGAGTGAAAACATGGAATTTGAATCTGGAGGGGATGTGTCGGATGGAGAGCCTGGTACAAATGTGAAAATCTGTGGCCCTCATTAAGCTGTGAAAATACAAACTAGTAACTGCTCTTTCAAAACACTGGCTTATCCAAAGCATGCTTCCACTACTGGAAATAAGTGTCTCATGTTTTTAGATAACAAGGGTTCAGTCTGCCACAATCTGCAGTACTTTTTGTGGATACTTGGAGGCTGAGAGAAGATATATCACTGACTGAAACTTTCCTCTTTATTCTCTGAAATAGAGCCTTCAGCCCCTGGGAGGGTGGAGGCCACTGATGTGAAGAGCAGCTCAGTGACTCTGTGCTGGAAAAGACCAGTCAGTGTCGAGGAAGTTTCTCACGAGATCCACATCACCTACAGTTGTGAGGGAGAAAAGCCCAGATTACAGAAATGTGCTCCCAACACCACCTCAGCTGTCCTCCCTGATCTGAGGCCTGGGATGGAGTATACTTTCAACATCACTACTGTCCTTCCAAATGGCAGCTGCAGCAAAACCAGCTCAATATGGCTTTGCACAAGTGAGTTATTTTTACACTTGGAAATGCATATTTCATATTTAAACTAGTAAATTAAAACCTGTTGAATGTGACTTGATTAATGCAGCATCTCCATGTTTGGTGAGTTGCCAGCTATGAGAATTATCCTGTGTATCAGTGGAGGGGAATGACTGACATTGCTTACTGGGCTGTGACCTATGTTCCCTCAAAGCTCAGATATTTGAGCTGTGGAAAATTGTATCTGATCTTGCAAACTCTGACTTTCTCTTAAGCACATTTCCACTTGTGGACATAAAAGTCTCCCTCGTTCAAAGTCCTTGGATAGTACAGATTTGGTCAACCACAATCTGCGGTACTTTTAAGGGAGTTTCCAATAACATCGGTTAAAGGGGACCTATTATGCTATTTTTCCAAGTTTATATTTTGGTCTTTGACTCCCCTAGAGTACTCCTGATTGTGCAAAGTAAAAAAAGGGTACTTATTTCGCTCATAGTGCCATCCTCAAAAAACCCCATTTGTAGTCCATTGTAGTCTCTGCCTGAAACGCCTCATTGGGGTGGCTCTTCCGCTATGGCCCCCACTCCCCGTGTGCCCACTTTCTTCTGACTGGCCAGCTCTGTGGAGGGCGGATCTAGGCGGGACGAGGCAGCAGAACGCAGTTTTCCTGGTCCGGCTCCAGAGTGAAACTGACGCGTCTCCCAAAGGAATCGACGGGCATATTCTGCAATCTAACGCAGTACATGTGTATATATCTAATGAAATCAACTTGTTCTAATAAACGCAGCAGCGAAAGTGGAGGACGCAGTGCGAAAGACTGGCAGCTCAAGCACAAATTTGCTATCGGCAACAGTGGTGAGTACAGTGGTTTTTCTACTCTGTAGCTAGGATGCAGGGAAAGCTAGAATCCACCCCATATAGACACATTTGTAGAACGGGTCGACATGCCCAAGTGTAGACCGGAGACCGTAGAAATCCGGTGGGTCAGAGTTTAGAGGGAAACATGGACAGTGAGGAGCAGCTAAAAGTGGACAAACAGCTTATGGACTGTTTCGGTGTGTATTATAAGGACCTGCTGGTTCGTGTGCATAGCTGTGGTGTGTTGTTAGCGTGGAGAAACAAACAGCTTCCGCGCTGGTATATGACGGAGGGGCGAAAGCTCCAGGCTAAACAGCCTTTTCGGAAATTGCCCGTGGTAATGGTTTAGTTATTGCTTCGGAATGACCAGCTTCGGAATGACCAGCGGAAAATGGGCGCATTATGGATAGCGTGCGAGAGCTAAATAGAGCTCCGGTTATGTCATGAACATAATACAGGTTTTACAGACCGTTAAGTTTCGTTAGCGCGGACAAGTTGCTTATGTAGGGCTAGCGAATCGATCACTTCTACAGGAAAGAATTACCTATTTAATCTCCGCCTTTTTCAGCTTTTTATTAGCCACAACAATTTCTAAAGGGGGATGAAATTATGTCAAGGTAGTGCAGAGAAATCATTTGTAAACAGGCAGAGCTTCTGCGTTTCGCATCGCTTTCACGGTAGCACCAGAGAGCTTGCTCAGACATTTGTGAAGTATCCGGCTGATCCCGGTCATGGACAAGTGAAGCGATCACTAACTGTAGTGGCTACAATCGGGCAACGTTATGATGAAACTGCCACATTGATGCTTACCGAAGTAACACAAGCATACCGAGCAGAATTACTGCATTTAAGTTAACCAGGAGCATTTTTAATTAGCAGAGCACGCGAACTAACATGCAGTAGCTGATAAGCGGTCATAAGTTTGAATGTAATCTGTCACGCGAAAAATTCGTTTCGGGTCCGGTGTGAAAGGTGCTTAACGAGCCCATAACGCCTGTATTCGCATCTTTGCATTGACTTTGAATGTAGCTAATTTGTCGCGCGAAAAATTCGTTTCGTGTCTGATGTGAAAGCAGCTTTATGGATAGTACGAACAGCGAGAGAGAGCTTGGTTATGTTATGAACATAATACAGGTTTGCAGACCGTAAGTTCCGTTAATGCGGACAAGTTGCTTATGTGGAGCTAGCGAATCGATCACTTCTACAGGAAAGAATTACCTATTTAATCTCCGCCTTTTTCGGCTTTTTATTAGCCACAACAATTTCTAAAGGGGGATGAAATTATGTCAAGGTAGTGCAGAGAAATCATTTGTAAACCGGAAGAGCTTCTGCGTTTCGCATTGCTTTCACGGTAGCACCAGAGAGCTTGCACAGACATTTGTGACGTATTCGGCTAATCCCGGTCATGGATAAGTGAAGCGATCACTAACTGTAGTGGCTACAATCGGGCAACGTTATGATGAAACTGCCACATTGATGCTTACCGAAGTAACACAAGCGTACCGATCAGAATTACTGCATATAAGTTAACCAGGAGCAATTTTAATTAGCACGGCACGCAAACTAACATGCAGTAGCTGGTAACCAAGCAGTCATAACCACAGAGACAAACCCTTGCAATACAGGTTTTACAGACAGCAAGTTCTGTTACTGTGAACAGTTGTACCAAGCATCCAAATTACAAACAAGTATTAAAAGTTAGCTTCAAATGAGGTTTATGTTCACACACCTTCTGTAGAATTTCCGCTGAAATCACTCTTGCATATTTAGGACACAAACATTAGCAACAGTAACTTGGCTACGTTAGCCGCTGTGCTACAGCCACAATCAACTGGCTATCATGTCAGGTTGGCTTATGCAGTAAAAGCAACTTGCAGCTTCTGTGTCTGTGAGTCACGGACAGTCGCGACCGATACAGGCTTTATCTTCAGATATTTTACAAAGCCTGCGTTTGAGGCCAGTTGTTAGTGCTAACTATCGCTAGCAGTCCTGCTAGCCACCCATAACTCGTTAGCTTCACTTACATTATTTGCTGTTACATCGTTACTTACAGCTCGTGGCTCCGAGCACTTGATTGATGCAGCTGCTTCAGGTTTGAGAAGAAGCTGAAACGCTTATCCTGTGTCGAATTATCCTTTATTGACAAAGCTGTCTTGGGTGAAATGCTGAGCACAATCAGCTAACGTTTCCTTTGGCCGTGGGTGTTTGCTGCCAGCAAACAAAAAAAGCTACCCACTGATTTCTGGTGGCATCGTCTTTTGGAAGAAAAATAGTTGTTTTTCTTTGCGTCCAAAAGTAAGCGGACAAGCAGCTTTGGGAGAGATACTGACAAAATTGCACCTCAAATGATCTGCGGTTCTTCTTTTGTATTTCCAAAAGTGTTGACGCTACTAAGGCATAGCATGATCTGCCATTGTCAGTGCCTGCTAGAATAGTTTCCGGTGTGGGCAGGTCCAGCGCAGTGGTTGGCTCTGGCTAGGTCTGTACCAATTGGATGGCACAACCTGACGTCAGGTTTTGCCCAGATCTCGCGAAGTTCTCGGGAGGAGCTGTTCAGAGAGGAAATCACGCTGACGAAATCACGTTCTTGGATTACGGCAAAACTCCTGTATCTTATGTTTAGAAACTTTTCAGAGGTTGAGCATGGACAACCAACATTATAACATTACTAATATGTATTAAAAGAAGGATCAGCATAATAGGTCCCCTTTAAGGTGGTCGGATGGCTTTCGGTGAGTCTCCTGCTGGAAAGAAATCTTGGTCTTTCAATATCTTAAATGGTTAAGCCCATACATGTGTGACGGGAAATTCGGAGTTTGAGCATACAATTTTTATCGATATGGCTACAGCGTCACCTAGAAATGGACAAGTCAGGTACCAAATTGAGCATTTTTGAGGAAAAATAACCATTTTTGAACAAATATTGTGGATAACTGCTTCAATGGGCCAAAGATGTTATGACTGTATTTGATACTGGGATATCCAAATGTTTAAAATGTGAAAGTGCCACCTGGTGATCATGTTAGTTATATATGCAATGACAAGAAATCTGTATACAATGGGAAAAAATGTTTTTACAAATTCAGGCTTATTTCAATTTTTAAACCAGACCAGTGCCAAATTCACCTTACCTGTTTCCCTTTCAGACATTAAAGGTGAGAAAATGTTTGAGGTATTTAGTCTGGCACTTTTTTGGTTTTTCGAGATATATACTGAACAACAAAAGAAACGCAAGTTTTTCTGTGTGGTTTAGACAAGGGGGTATGTGTCCTGTTGAGTTTTCCAACAAAATACAGAGTGAAGTTGGTGAGCAGTACCCAATGGAGCATGAGTTTGCAGACAAACACGATCACGTGTGATGGCGAGCACGTGTATGAATTAATGGAGGTGCGGCATGTTTTGAGCAATACCGCAGCGTCGCCAAAAATTGGGATTGGCGATTTCGTTGGTGTATCCGGGGTCTATAAAAGCAAATGGTAACATTCGCCATTTACCGCATTTTCACGATGCCACGCCTCACAAAAAATCTCAGGGAACGCGCCATTGGTATGCTTCATGCTGGTATGACGGGTCGCAACGTTGCCAGACGTCTTAATGTTCACGAATCAACCATCAGTAGGCTGAGGACGATATGTCGCCCATAGAGCACTTGTGGGACATTCTGGATCGTCTGCGTCGTGCCCGTATCCGGTCCCAAACACAGTGGGGCAACTCCAGAATGCTCTGAGGGAGGAATGGCAGGTGATTCCGCAACAAGAAATCCGTCATTTAGTGGGTTCGATGCGCAGAAGATTGGCTGCATTAATTGCAGCACATGGAGGTCACACCAGATATTGACTTTGACCTGATCCAGAACGCTAATTTCTCTTCATTTCTGTTGATCAACTCAAACACACTGTCACTATCAATTTCAAAAGACGTCCGCACACAACCAAAAAGAATTCTCCCATATAAAGCATACTAAACTATACTTGCGTTTCTTTTGTTGTTCAGTATATGTCCCAAAGTTGTGTGTGGGCTAATTTTTTCCTGTTTGTACAGTGGATTAACATGAATAACCAGACACCAGTCGGGATGAGTAGACCTTTAATTTCAATCTTCCTTTGGGCTGAACAAAGGACACCAGAAACATCTTAGGCACTATGCTTTATCTTGGAGCAGCGGCTACAGACATTTTGACAAAATTTCCAATTTGCCTATTTGCAGTGATGTTCAGGAGCCCATAAAAATGTTAACCAAGAAGACAGAGCCTTGAAATTAGCTGAAGCTCCAGCCCTGTCAGGACATTTTAACATGCCAAAGGAAGTTTTATGGCACTCTTTGCCAGTGTCTGGACATAAGGGGACGAATGTTCAAAAATATATGGGTCAAAACACAATATTGGTGCTACATTTCTCTACCCCAATTAAAAGTCGAATAAATAATTTATTAAATAAAGAAAATAACAGTTTTGTCTTTAGTATGAATTAACCCCTCCCACAGAGATAACTTCCAGTGAAAAATACCCCCTTGCCGAAAACACACTTTGAATTAGGAGCCATGTCCGACCCAAATGTGTACAGATTTTCATGACAAAAATCTAACACGGAGAATACATGGAGAATATGTGCCAGCCCTGATCGTTTATTTTGCCATGTAGAACATTTATTTTAGTATGAGTATGTCTCAGAACACTTCCATTTTACCGTCCAGAAGTATCAGTTTTGTGCCAGTAGCTGTAAGCAGACAGCCGCAAAAGTCCGAAGTCGTGGACGTGCATAATCATTCATGTCCAACTTCGTTACGTACATCTTTACCAAACATCTATCTATAAAGCAAGAAGCGTCTGTCTGTGTGACTGTGGCTCGCATATCTCTCTGACTGTTCGTCAGATCGGCCTAACCTTTCAGATATGGCTTGTGCATGGCACGATGGTGTGCATCCTTCATTTTGAAGTTTTTTGGATTAATTTTCAAAGTTACAATCCCATAGGCCTGTGTAACCTATCTAGCCTGTCGCGCTCTCGCTCTCAGCTATAGCCGCGCCTCTTCGTTTGTCCCACCTTCAAACACAGCCTTATTTGGCCACGGGCAGTGAACTAGTGTAGAAAAATTGGAGGAGCGAGGGAAGCGCCGGTATGCTGTGAAACGATGTCCTAATGTGGCAACTTAATCAGAGTAATTTGCGATTTAAAATTGTTCATGTCAAAAAAAATAAATCAAGCAAAGGTAAGGTTACTTCGTTCTGTGTCCAATTTCTAGGTTACGTACAGCTTTGTTATTTTTCGATTTAAAAAATTCATTGCACCTATTTTAGAACATCCGGGTCCAAGGATGTAGAGAAGACTGGATTATGGCATCATGGCAATTGCAGACCCATTATGGCAGAACAGGAGAATTCGGGCACGTATCGAAGTTTTGTGTCCATTATTTTGCAAATATTACGTACTTCCACGGCAATATCGTCTTGTTACTAACATCCCCCGATGGCTTAATGATGCCGCCCTTTTAATCTAGCGGTTGTTTAGGAATTACACCTTTGTAAAATATGGAAATCAACGGGCATTACTCTGCCCAGTGTGCTTGTATTGTGCACCAGCTATAAAACGCTGGGTGTACGTATTTGGACAATCAACAATTTTTTTTTCCTGTCTCAAACTTTCTTAAGATACGGGCCTATCGATTGAAAATTATTTGATCAGTATGTTTATTAATGAGCTGCACTTCAGTTAAGTTATCCAACACTCGTGAGGTAGTCCAAACAAGATATTATCGACGCATACTGACATTTTTTTCACTGGCATACTGGTGCGGGAAGTACGAAAGTACGAAAATTAAAATTCAATGCAGAATTGCCAAACAAAATCTGTCTGCGTTACTAACTGCAATGAAATGATATTTCAGGCCCTCCATGTAGATAAACTGATGTTCACAGTCGCTTGTATTTTTTTTATTGTATTAAGGATGGTTCTATGATGGTGAGGCTGCCTTTATAAATGGCCAGTACTCAAATAAATTATAAGTGCGTCCAAACACAAAAATTGATCGAAATTCGCGTTAGACGCACTTATGAGTGTGGCCAAGATGCACATTGCTCCATTGCCCGCACTTATTTTAAGTGTGTCCAAAGCTTACATTTTTTTTCTTGGGCAAACTTATTTTAAGAGGTACTTTCTAAGCGGCACTGGAATGGTCATCAACTGGCGCACTTATAAGTGTGGCCAAGAAAAAAATTCAGCATTGGCCACACGTATTGGCAAATAATTATTGCATTTGTAAGAATAAACATTCATGTTTGTATAGAGGGTCATGGCTTTGTCCCTTTCTTCCGTTATTCCCATTATAATGGACAACCTCAAAGTTGGCTGGCTGTCCATCCAGCTTAGAAGAAAATGTCATCTGGTGTGGTTTTTTTCCTGCTGTTTTTAATCTAGATTTTCATTTGGTCTATTTTGCAGCCCATTTATTGGATTAATTTTGGTCTGTACCAAAATGTAGCTTCATTAGAAAACTTACTCCTGGAATGTCCATGTTACATACGGATTTATGGAACACTAAAGCTAAATTTTTTAATTTCAGCAGAAATTCACCAGAAAATTTGCCTTGATATATTCCTCTCCAAGTGCAGTAAATATTATTTGAATACGACATACCTCTGGCATTGACTAGGCCTCAAATTAAATTGCTGTACATTTGTGTCCTCGTTACATACTGCCCTTGGAGGCTATGCTAAATTCTGTTCTGCTGCTTCAGTGAACTTCAGACTTTCATGTTTTGTAACAGTTCTCCCACAGATATTAAAACACTAAACCAGTGGATCCTAATATTAAATGTAGCTTGTGATTGCCCTCTTGATTAGTTCTTTCATTATGTCCTTGTTACGTACTGCCTTTTGCAGAATATGACCGGGCATACCCATACCTCGGGAAATACTATCCTGCCCTAAACAGCAGTTGTGGGCAATGGCCTCCTGCTACAGAAAATGCTTGCTTTTAACAGAAAAGATGGATTTGAATTTTTAGGTCTGGTGTAAGATATTTTGCACCAGCACTGTGTTTTGACCCATATCAGTATCAGGGGCACTGTTCCCAATATGTCAGATCTGACAAAACCAGACATGTTTATGGAGAAGTTTCTGGAAATGGAGTGTGTCTTATGAACATTGTGAAAACACTGATTTTGTTTTGCCACTATGTTGGTTTCACTAGTAATGCCAAAAGGTGGAGACCCACCGTACCAACTTATTCAGATCTCGCAAAACCAGACGTGCCACAGAGAAATCTCTTGAAATGTAATATGTGCAATGTATACATAGCGAAAACACTGATTTTGCTTTGGCAGTTGGCTATTTAAGTAGTTACAGAGATAGGTGATCCCGACAGAGGTACTGGTGCAAGATAAATTTTAAGGTTTCAAACAGAGGTAAGCAACATATTATTTCGGCATATTCACTGAATACTTCTGAGAGTAGATATATCACTGACTGAAACTTTCCTCTTTATTCTCTGAAATAGAGCCTTCAGCTCCTGGGAGGGTGGAGGCCACTGATGTGAAGGGGAAATCAGTGACTCTGTGCTGGGAAAGACCAGTTAGCATGGAGGAAGTTTCTCACGAGATCCACATCACCTACAGCTGTGAGGAAGAAAAGCCCAGATTACAGAAATGTGCTCCCAACACCACCACAGCTGTCCTCTCTGATCTGAGGCCTGGGATGGAGTATACTTTCAACATCACTACTGTCCTTCCCAATGGCAGCAGCAGTGAGACCAGCTCAGTATGCCTTTGCACAAGTGAGTCATTCGTACATTTGGAAATGCAAATTTCATATTTAAACTAGTAAATTAAAACCTGTTGAATGTGACTTGATTAATGCAGCATCTCCATGTTTGGTGAGTTGCCAGCTGTGAGAATTATCCTGTACACTGCCCTCCATAATTACTGGCACCGCTGGTTAAGATGTGTTCTTTAGCTTCTAATAAATTCAGTTTTTTTCTAAATAATATAGGACCACAATGAAAAAAGAGGAAAATCCAACCTTTAATTCAAGTGCATTTATTCATTGGGAAAAAAATCCCACATTAAGAAATAATTCTTTTACATCAAATCATGTGTGTCACAATTATTAGCACCCCTGATGTTAATACTTTGTACAACCCCCTTTTGCCAACAAAACAGCACCTAATCTTCTCCTATAATGTTTCACAAGATGGGAGAATAAGGAAAGAGGGATCTTCGACCTTTCCTCTTTGCACAATCTCTCTAAATCATCCAGCGACCTGGGTCCTCTCCTCTGCACTCTCCTCTTCAGCTCACTCCACAGGTTTTCAATGGGGTTGAGGTCTGGGGACTGAGATGACCATGGGAGGAGCTTGATTCTGTGTCTGGTGAACCATTTCTGTGTAGATTTGGTCACATGTTTAGGGTCATTATCTTGCTGAAAGACCCAGCGACGACCCATCTTCAGCTTTCGGGTAGAGGCCACAAGATTTTGATTTAAAATGTCCTGGTATTTCAAAGCGTTCATGATGCCATGCACCCTAACAAGGTTCCCAGGGCCTCTGGAAGAGAAACAGGCCCACAGCATCACCGATCCTCCCCCATACTTCACAGTGGGCATGAGGTGCTTTTCTGCATACTCATCTTTTGTGTTCCGCCAGACCCACTTAGAGTGTTTGTTGCCAAAAAGCTCTATCTTGGTCTCATCTGACCAAAGCACACGGTCCCGGTTGAAGTCCCAGTACCGCTTAGCTTAACTCCAGGCGTTTGCGTTTATGATTGTGAGTGAGAAAAGGTTTTTTTCCGTGCATGCCTCCCAAACAGCTTGTTGGCATGTAGAAAGCGCCTGATGGTTGTTTTGGAGACTTTATGACCCCAAGATGCTACCATTTGTTGCAATTCTTTAACAGTGAGCTTTGGAGAACTTTTTATTTCTCTTACCATCCTCCTCATTGTGCGTGGTGGCAAAATAACCTTGCGTCCTCGTCCAGGCTTGTTTACCACTGTTCCAGTTGTTTTAAACTTCTTAATAATTCTTCTGACAGTAGATATGGGCAGGTGCAGGCGAGTGGCTATTTTCTTGCAGCCATTGCCTGACTTGTGAAGGTCGACACACATCTGCCTTACTTGAATGGTGTGTTCCTTTGTCTTTCCCATGTTGAAGAGTGGATAAGAGAAATGGCCTCTGTGTCACATCATATTTATACCCCAGGGAAACAGGAAGTGATGAATTACTAATTAAATGTTCCTAGATACTCTGATCAACTTTGTAAACTACTGTAGAAATGACAGAAATACTTCAATTACATTTATTTCCTAGGAATTGTTAGGGGTGCCAATAATTGTGGAACAGGTGATTTTATGAAAATAATTATTTCTTAGTCAGGGATTTTTTTTTCCCCTTAAAATTCACTTGAGATGAAGGTTACAGTTTTCTACAATTTTCAGTGTGAGAGTATGCTTCTGCAATAAAAATTGAATTTATTTTAAGGCTTTTAACACATCTTAACCAGGGGTGCCAATAATTATTGAGGGCGCTGTATATCAGTGGTGGGGAATGACTGAGATAGCTTACTGGGCTGTGACCTATGTTCCCTCTAAGCTCAGATGTTTGAGCTATGGAAAATTGCATCTGATCTTGCAAACTCTGACTTTCTCTAAAGCACAGTTCCACTTGTGGACATAAAAGTCTCTCTCGTTCAAAGCCCTTGGATAGTACAGATTCGGTCAACCACAATCTGCAGTACTTTTAAGGGAGTTCCCAATAACAGGTTAATGAAGAGGGCCACTCCCAATGCACCTTCCTATTCATCCTTACGTCTATATATATCTCCCACATTCCCACAATTCCCGCTCATCTCGTTTCTCCGTGGTTTACTCGTACCCAGACAGCCCGGTGCACAGAAAGAGTTCGCTTACCCGAAGCATGGAATCCGAAATCCTGCTGAGTCCCTCGGACGCAGAATTATTCCAAGACTCTGACGCTCCAGAGGAATCTTCCCAATCCGTTCCCGCAACTGCCGTTTCACCTCCATGCACCCGCTTGCACTCCGCCGTCTTCGTACCTCCACCACGAAGCACCACCCGTTCGCCCCAACCGGTGTGCTCATATTCCAAACCATGCTCTCCCCGCGATGAAGACTGAGGCCGTTCTCCTGTTCGTGCCGCAGGAAAATCCAGCCGGCAGTCTCCAGGGCCTTCACGCAGCAGCTACGCCCCTCGCCAACTGCAGCGCCCAAAAGTGAGAGCCTGCAGCTCCCCAGCAAGGCTTACCATGGCTCACACTCCAGGCTCATCCGAGGCTCCATGTTGGACTGTCGCCCGACTCCATCGGGCACTCAAACAGAAGAAAATCCCCTTCCACTGCTCTGATAACAAGGCCAGAGTACTAAAATTATACACAGACTCCCTCGGTAACCCAGCTGGTCCCCCTCATCTACCAGCAGCAGACCACACAGCACTTCCGGGTTCTCCCGTCAACGTCCCCAGCGCCAACGTCATCATGCTCGGCGAAGTCCTCTCTGCTCCAGATTCGGCAGAAGTCACTCCTTCCGCAAACCAGCCAGTCCCCCCCGTGCCTGCTCCCTCTGTTTACAACATCTTTGGTCTCTTTTCGTCCCGTTTTGTCCCTGTGTTCACAGGCTGCACTTTTGCCCCATGCACATGCGTCCCGTTCCCCCCCCCCCCCCATCTTTTCCGCTGGACGAAACCCGGCTTCTGCACTCCTTCAGCCCACAACCGAATTCTACAAGGCTCCAGCAGTTCCGGTGTTAACCCACCTACTGCTGGAGTAGCACCAGCTGTTGCTTCATCTGCTCTCTTTCCCACTGCATTATCTTTCCCCGCCCCCCTCCCCTTCCCCGTTTCCCAATGTTATTAATTCTGCGCTTACTCCTACAGGTCCGCCTCTCCCATCAACTACTTCGGCTTGACCCTCGCAGTTTCCCTCCCCACAGTTTCAGTACACACTAGACACCGCCCCACCTCCCATACGCCCTTCGTAGCGATTCCAAACCCTTCGCCATTATCCCCCACACTTAGACTACAGATTTTATTGGGTATATACATCGATCTGGCCCAGCTCATTCCGCCATCCTATTTCCGCATTCATATTTCAGTCTCAAAAAACAAAACTCCAAACTGTCCTCGACCCCGCCCAGCTCAAACACCTGACCCCCGCTTGTTCCAGGGAGCTCACTGTAACCGAGCTCGCATTTGCCTTCTCTACCTGGACACAATCTGCCAGTACTTTCCTCATCGGAGGCAAGAACTGGACGATCACCTTACACTCGTTCTTGATCTCGCTTTACACTTCAACAGTACAGTAAGCGATTGCCTGTTGGCTATGTTGATTTAATTGATGTGACTCCACAAGGATGACAATCTTCAAAAAATCCGAAACTTTCCCTGACTTTGCAGCAATTATTTTCGCCATCACTCAGCTATGCATCATACCTAACAACACCATTTAGCTGTCACTTCATTCAGACTGTCGGAACAGATTCTCATGGCTTATTGATCTATGAGACTCGCAAACTAATTTTCGCAAATCTGTGTTGTTTCACGAGCTACATGAGCACAGGAATTATAAAGACATATTGAAATTTTTTTTCGTAGTCATCAATGTGTGGAAGAAAATGCCATATAATTTTGTAGTGCAATGTATAACAAGGCTTTCAAAAAATAAATTAGACTTTCGTTGGTTCTGCCAATTAGTCTGAGCAACTCTTGCTAAATATGCTTGTTGTGTTCTTTCCAAATTAAATGTCATACAATTATGGTGCTGTTGAATGATTGCAATGTTTATTCCAAAGTTGCCAAAACATTACAAATGCTAATGTACTTTGCCTCGCTGGCAAACATCCACGGATACTGCACGCATATCCACCTCACGGCCACTCGCTGTGGCACAGCTCACTAGCGCTTCGTTAGCGCTTTGGTTATTGGTGCACTTTGCCTCGCCGGCAAACATTCACGGATACTACGCGTATCCTTCTCACGGCCACTCGCAGTGGCGCTGCTCACTAGCGCTTCATTAGCGCTTTGGTCATTGTTGCACTTTGCCTCGCCGGCAAACATTCACGGATACTACGCGTATCCTCCTCACGGCCACTCGCAGTGGCGCAGCTCACTAGCGCTTTGCTAGCACTTCAGTTATTGGTGCACTTTGCCTCGCCGGCAAACATTCACGGATACTGCAGGCGTATCCACCTCACGGCCACTCGCAGTGGCACAGCTCACTAGCGCTTCGCTTATGAGTGCACTTTGCCTCGCCGGCAAACATTCGCGGATACTGCACGCCTATAGACTTCACGGCCACTCGCAGTGGCTAGGTTCACGCTCTCGGCCATGGCCCCAGCAGTAAGTGTCTATATGGATAAGTATTCACAAATACATGCAACTTACTCACTGCAAGACCGCAAGCTGTGGTCATTTCATGGTGCTACGCTAGCGCCTTGGTAGAGGAGCACGACGCCTAGTGGCGCTATCACAGATACTTTGCTAGTGTCGAGCTCTCATCCACTAGCAGCGTCACCACTCATCCGCAGCTTGTCTACTTACTCTCCTTGGCTTTATCTAACCATCCTGATCCCAACTTCGTCCGTTTCCTCATTCACGGCTTTACCCACGGTTTCCACCCCGGCTTAGTCGCCATTCCCGATCACTCCTCCACGTGCAGTAATTTACAATCCACTCTAGCAGAGCCTCATATCCTAGACAAGCTTATACAAGACGAAGTCAACACGGGTTTCATGATCGGACCCGACACTGCACCAACTTTCCCCATCCTTCGCATCAGCCCTATCGGGATAGCTACCAGAAAATATTCGGGAAAAAGCAGTTAATCATTGACTTAGCATCCCCTCACAGTTCTGCCCTCCCCAGTATCAACAGCCTTATCCCCAGTAACGATTTCTCCATGCACAACTCTTCCATGGACCACGCTATCACTCTCATCCGCCTCGCCGGTCGCGGCGCCTGGTCGGCTAAAGCCAATATCACAAACGCTTTTAAGGTCGTCCCACTCGACCCACTTTTTTGGGGTGTTTCCTGGAAGGGGAGCTATTACTTCACTGTTCGTCTCACTGCACCCCATCATCGTTTCCTCCCTCATTTGGGGTCATGAATGGGCCGCCAAATGTATAACAGTACATTCTGACAACTCGACCACAGTAGACACCATAAAAAAAGGTTGTTCCCGCTCCCTCTCGTTCAGGCCATTCCTCAGGAAACTAACTCTAATTTCCGCAAAGCACCAGTCCATGCTCAAAGCCGCACATATTCCCGGCTATAAAAATGCCATCACTGACGCCCTTTCTTGTTTCTCTTGGCAGAGATTCAGACGCTTGGCTCCGCACTCGGACATTCACCCCACTCCGGTTCCTCCGTTTTTGCGACTGTCTAGCCTTGACTCCTCAGCTCAAGCCATTTGCCGCTTTATCTCGAGATGCCATTCTAAACGGGTTCGCTCCACGCTCACTTTCCTCATACCTCGCAGGATGTAAGCAATTCAAGAAATTCCACTCAGCCCTCGTACTTTCATTGCCGGCCCTCAATGTCGTTTCCACCACAAGCTTTATTTCGTACATTCACTCCATACACCACGTCCGACCAGCCTCAATACAAGTCTACCTCAGAGGCATTAACCTCTTCGTCAAACTGGCCACTGGATATCCGTGCTCGTCTATTTCCCATTCTCACGTGCAAACACTACTGAAAGGTTTACGTAAACAAGAATCTCAAGCTCCAACCAAACGTTTACCCCTGGCGGCAGACCTCCTCTCTCACTGCATCCAGACGCTGCGCTCAGGGTACCATTCTCCTTCCACAGATTCCACTCCAGAAGCCATGTTCCTATTAGCCTTCTTTGGTTTCTTGAGATGTTCCGAGTTCGCTCCGCTCTCCACTAATTATAATCCTTCTTGTCACGCCAGCCTAAACGACATCTCATTCTACTCCACCAACTGCCTCACGTTCAAGATAAAGTGTAGTAAATCGGATCGGTTCGGCATTTCTCAGCCCATATTCTTATTTCGCCTAGACTCTGCCCACAGTCCGTTTGAGCCAATATCAAACTACGTCACCTCAAGATACAATAACCACGCTTCTCCCCAAGAACCATTATTTACAACTGACACCGGTGCCGTAGCCACTCGCAACTGGTTCCTCAACCATTTCCGTCATGTTTAAATTAGATCCAATATTTCGCCCGAATACTTCTCCGGGCATTCTTTCGCATTGGCGCCGCCACCACAGGATCCAAGCAAGGAGGGCCGGACCATCTGATTAAAATCCTCGACCGCTGGACATCAAACTCTTACGCAAGCTATATTCACAGTAATATTGATAACGTACGTAGATCCCATCTCTCGTCGATTCATTAACACCTTTTGGGGGCTTAGGGGCCTACACGGACTCCGACGAGAGATGCGAGCCCCACACTGAGTCTCGCCACCTGGGGATGCCCAACATTCGCACAGTCACAGACTAAGTCCATACAGCATCACATTCGCCCTGATCTCCTGTCCGTCATTCCACCGAATACTCTCCTCCACTTTGGAAGTGGTCCAAAATTAATTAATGGATATTTAGAGGCTCAGAGAAGTTAAAGCACTGACTGAACCCTCACTCTGTTCTCTTATATAGAACCTTTTGCTCCTGGGAGGTTGAAGGCCACTGATGTGAAGAGCAGTTCAGTTAGACTCCGCTGGGAAAGACCAGTCAGCATGGAGAGAGTTCCTCACGAGATCCACATCACCTACAGCTGTGAGGGAGAATGGCTCAGATTACAGAAATGTGCTCCCAACACCACCACAGCTGTCCTCTCTGATCTGAGGCCTGGGATGGAGTATACTTTCAACATCACTACTGTCCTTCCAAATGGCAGCTGCAGCAAGACCAGCTCAGAATGCGTATGCACACGTGAGTGACTAAATGTGTAGCTCTGAGATTGCATTTGAAAAATTTTATTCATCGATCATAATATTTGATTATTATCATGAATGTTATAAGCTATCCCTTTGTCTGGTAGTTTTTATGATTAGAATATTTACTGCTACTATTTTTGTAATGTTCAGTTATGCAAATATAATTAAACTTAGCACTGAATCCTGGAATTTTATCTATTTTTGTTCAACAGAATTGAATGTTTGGAAATTGTACAATTGATCAGGGCGGGATGACGACACTTCCGTTTGACGACATGTCTACCATTATGCAGCCAGTGACAATATAGAAACAGCCTCTCATTGTCCTGCATGATTTTGTCTGTTTTTCTGCGCCTCGGATCTGATAAAATTTTGCTTTCGTTGCACTGTTTACCATCAGTCTGGCAAACAGTTATAAAGAAAGTATTAGTAGTGAGGCAAGGTCCAGATATTTGCTGAACTTAGATGTGTTGGACTTGAAACAGCGTCCTCATCGTCTTCCTTCCGACGTGTGGATGGATGATCCAAATTAGTGGCCTAATATTCACAATGCTATTTTTTTCTCATCTATGAAAAATGATCGTGCACATGAAGATTAAACACATAAGCGTTTTTATTAGGGGCCGGGCAGCCTAAGCTGCCAGGACCCTATTGTTATCCTGCATGTTCTTCTTCTTCTTCTGAGGAAATCCTACTTCACATGCGCGAAAAATCACCAAACTTTGCACAAAGGTCCAGTCCCATGCCAGATTGCCTCAGCTGCAAAAACAGGCCAATAGTCCGGATGGTGGTACTACAGCAAGCCTCTAAAGTTCAAAATTTTGAAAATTCACAACAAATCAACCATATATGCTACAGATTTGCAACTTTCAATAAAATGTAGACCCAATACTAAAGAAACTTTTGTACTCAAAAACTGTAAAACTCCTCCCACAATTTTTGCTCAATTGACACCAAACTTGCTACAGAGCATCTTCAGACTGTCCTACACAAACGATCGATACAGATTTTTGATTTATCGAAAATTGAGCCTACAGTGCATCAAAATGTTTGACTGTAAACGGTATTGTAAATATATATTGCAAATTCTTGCTAAATAAATTTTCAATATTCATTCAAAAAAGACAAAATTTTGAAGTCATGGTAGATGATGTTTGGAGAATATCTGAATTTTATCTCAAAAACTGAATATTTTACAGCATTTTGAATTTTGCAGTCATGCGAACAATTGGAGTCAATGCAAAAATGGCATTTTTAAACATCAGTTTTTCACTTATGGAGCCAAAAATCATTGTTAAAAACAAATTACCAACATCTCCATGCTGTCTAGATGCAATTTTTGCATTTTCGGATTTTTGTCTGAATAACTGAATTTTTGACAGCCGTTTGAAATCTGCCTTTACACGCTAACAGCTGTTGTCTTGCACACAGGTGACTGGCTTAGTCAGTTTGTGAAGCTACATGTGAGATTTCCATTTGCCAATTGGCTCACTGAGCAGTGGCGGGTCTAGAACTGGGAATTGGGGTGGCACAGACACGTCCCTTTTAGTCCTGGCAAGTTCTCAATCATTGTCCTTTATTGACGCGTTTTCCAATCATCGTAATTGGCAACTGAAGACACGGTTTCTCTCCATATGCAATCTACCAGCAATGAAATCATGGGCTAAATTCAGTACAGAAAAATAATTTACTTATAAATAGGCCAATGCTTCGCGTTGATTGAACTGGTCCGTGTTCCAATGAAATATTGCCTTTCACCCTCGGTATTGCGGGTTGATCTAAAAAAAAAAAAAAAAAAAACTGGCACTCAGCAGTTAAATAGGCTATAAAAAGCCTGCGGCTCAAGCTATTTGCTTGAGAGTCGACAGGTATGCAATTTTGAACGTTGATTTAAATACAGAAAATATGCATCCAGATGAATGATTGTCGTCTTACCTAATTGGGGAGAACAAGCAGGGGTGGATTTAGCAATTTAGGGGCCCTAGGCAAACAGAAGCATGGGGCCCTCCACCTTTTTCAAATCTCATTTAACAAACAAACTAAAATCAAATATCTCGCTCCTATTTAAATTTTTTTAAAATACAGACAGCACTAAAACACAGTAAAGTAACTACAGTAAGTCTTATTTACCTTTTCATCAAAGTAATACAAAAAGATGCACAGCAACATAAATTTAAATTTCTAAACCATTATGTCTTGATAAAGCCACCTTTCCCCCTCCCCCACCACCCATCATTTACCCCATTTACCAGATATCGCCCCACAAGAGATGGGTTTTTTCAGCGGTGCAACTGGCATTTGTAACAAGTGTTATGGCCCCAATTTGTTATGGCGTCAATTTGTTATGACGTCACGGACAGCAAAGGATGACAGACAAAATTCTTAAAGTTCAACAGATTTAATTAAACAAACACATAGAACTAATCTACACCCTACACTACTGACCAAGATTGAAATGAAATTAAAAAAATGAGATATTTACAAGTCCCTGTAATGGAGATGGGCTGCTCTGTTGTGATGTCCTGGGACAGGAAAATGCTCC
The DNA here is from genome assembly GCA_029692085.1 of Gymnothorax javanicus. Taxonomy (NCBI): domain Eukaryota; kingdom Metazoa; phylum Chordata; class Actinopteri; order Anguilliformes; family Muraenidae; genus Gymnothorax; species Gymnothorax javanicus. Next base: position 9,852,198 of record CM056201.1, read on the forward strand.
AACACAGGCAAAAATCCACAAAAAGCTTAAAAGGTCTTGAAAAGAGTGACAGGTCTGGTCAAATGTATCCTTCTTGCAATTTCTCCTACTACTCTACTCTCTCAATTTTTCTCCTTATATACTCTTTTCCAGCCCCCTCTGAGGCATGCCCGAGACATGCCCAAACCTAGTTTTAGATTGCTTAACAAAAAAAAATGTCAATACTGCCATCTAGTGGCTTTTTACCACATTACACAAGAGATCACACAAACATTCTGAATGGGGTTTTACCGTGTGAAACGTGTACCAGAGCCGCTGAAAACAGCCTGGAAAAAGAAGACCGTCAGTATCAATATGTTCCCAGGGTTCTAACCAGTAGCTATGTTTCCATCCACTTGTCAATCGAACTATCGGAAGTTCGCCAAAAATATTCATGCGAAGTAAGCAGGTGAAAATGCGTTTCCATCTAACGGCATTAAAGCAAATAACAAGTTGTGCGTAATGACGTCACATGCTGAGATGCAGTCAAATTGGTGTATCGAATAGATTTCTGACATTTTAAGCTGTTTCCATTCATTTTCGCACTGAATCGTGGAACCTTCAAGTGAACAAACGTAGTGTGTTAGCCGACTAATTTAGCTAGCTAGCCAAAATGGATGGCGTCTACCAACAAATGATGATAATTTGCACAAGTTGTACGTGCTTATGTGCCAGCTATTAGCAACATAGCAAACCATTATCAGAAGGCAACGACGGCATCAAAACACCGTCACGATGCAGTTTCAGATTTATTCGGCAAATAACGTTTCCTTCAGCATTTATCGCATAAGCCTTTTACCGATCAAGAGAAAATCCGATCAGATCAACCGTATAAACTTTGTGTCGATATTCTTGAAATCAAGTCGAATGTCACCGTTTCCATAAGGCATTTTTAATTCGATTTGACTTCTTTCGCATAAGAACGTGTGGATGGAAACATGGCTGTAGACGTTAGCCTCGAACGGCTAGGGCAGCCAAGAGAAATCAGAGGAAAGAAGAAAGCTCTCTAGTTAACATTACTCTTAAGTAGATAACCGCGGTCAGGCCAGCCTCCACGCCGAAAACACAGTCAAATTAGCCCCCACAACCTGCCCAAATTAGCTCACTTAAATGTTACCCCAATAACTCAACACAAGTATGGAAGCATATAGTTAACAAAATTAAAATGAAAATGCAATGTCAGAAATGTATTTTCATTTTCAAGATACGAGCGCATTATTTGTATCATAATGAAAATGCAAATGTAATCCTCCACTTTGCATTTTCATTTTCAAGTCCATGTATGCAATTTTTATGGAAGCCCATAGTGGACAATATTCAAATGAAAATGTAATCCCACTATTGCATTATAACTTTCCACTTATGTATGAGTCATTTGAGACAATATTAAATTGAAAATGCATTAATCCAATTATCACTTTCATTTTCACATACACATATGGGACATCTATGACTATATTCAAATGATAATGAAATGTTAATTGACATTTAATTTTCAAAGTCATGCTCTGCATTACAGTGGACAATATTCAAATGATATCAGCAAAACAGCACCCCCAGCCTATTGCATTTACATTTACATGTCATCACGCTCTTTTAGGGTCAACATGATAATGAAAATGCTGTTTTCTAATCACTTGGAAATAATAATGATATAATAATGATGGCGACATTTGACATTTCATTTTCAAAGACTTATCCTGCAATACATGGGACAATATTCAAAGCATGCAGTAAGGGAAACAGCGCCTCCCAGTCCATTGCATTTTCAAATACATGTCACCACGCTCTTTTGGGACACAATGAAAATTAAAATGCAATCTGTCAGCGTCTCATCAAAGGCGGGTCTTCGCTAGGGCGTCACTCATTAGGGGGTGCGCGGCGAAACCACGTTCTTATTTGCATACCAACCAATCAGCTTCTGGGTAGCGCTTGTAGGCATGGAGGCTTACTGATAATGTCATGATGGCTAGGCTGCTACGTATTATGTGTCGGCGTGCATTAGCCTATGTTGCGCTTTTGAGGTAGCCATCTTGGCAGCTAGTATGCTAGCTAACATTAAAGAAAATATTTGTAAATGATCATCACATTAAAGTGATATGATTTGATTTTTGCCCCAACTCTATTAACTGAGCTAGCTGTAATATGCATGAACTTATTTGAGGCTTCGCGGCAGTGTTGTGCAACTGCAACCCAAGTGTGCTTGCAGATTTCAGAGATGTTAGCTAGCTTGCTAATGAGTCTAAAAGCAATCGCTTAGGCACAGCTAGCTAGCTATGATGCCTAGTGGAGAAGCTCTTACAGCCCTGATTTGTCACTTTAAACGCCATCTCGCACACACGACCTCTTTCACCATTGATTAGCAGCTTCTTTTACCTAAAGAACAAACTGACAGTTCAGCCTGAGACATGTTATTTCATAGCAAGTTAAAGCAGCATTATCCTTCCATGCGTGCTATAGCGCATTACATTACTCCAGATAAAACGCGATTCGTCTTCCCACCCTGCTGACGCTAGTTAGGGGAAATGTTTGTCATCATTTTTATACTTAATCGCTGTGATTCGGTTTTTGCCCTAGCTTCACAAGCTAGCTAGCTGACAGCGATTGCTTTTGTGCTTGCAGATTGTTCTTGAGCAAGCCAGGTAATGAGCTATCCATTTAAATCTCCCAGAAATCTGATAGTACTCTTGGGACGTACAAAAGTGCTGCCAAACATATCAAAGAAGTTCATATTTTCAGCAGGTTAAGTTATCAAGTGAGGAACATTGTTTTCAGCCAGTCATCAAAACTTCTCCCATTGCTACGTGGCTTGGGAATCGTGATTAAACTAGGAACAGCGGCAGCCTGACTGCTGGCCGTTAATCGGACCGTTCTGCATGATGCATACATTGTGCATGTTTAAGGAGTGGCGAACTTGCAACTCGGGAAGCACAAGAGCAATCGTCAGCTAGCAAAAACCGAATCACAGCGATTAAGTATAAAAATGATGACAAACATTTCCCCTAACTAGCGTCAGCAGGGTGGGAAGACGAATCGCGTTTTATCTGGAGTAATGTTATGCGCTATAGCACGCATGGAAGGATAATGCTGCTTTAACTTGCTATGAAATAACATGTCTCAGGCTGAACTGTCAGTTTGTTCTTTAGGTAAAAGAAGCTGCTAATCAATGGTGAAAGAGGTCAGGTAGGTGTGTAGAGATGGCGTTTAAAGTGACAAATCAGGGCTGTAAGAGCTTTCTCCACTAGGCATCATAGCTAGCTAGCTGTGCCTAAGCGATTGCTTTTTAGACTCATTAGCAAGCTAGCTAACATCTCTGAAATCTGCAAGCACACTTGGGTTGCAGTTGCACAACACTACATGAAGCCTCGGATAAGTTCATGCATATTACAGCTAGCTCAGTTAATAGAGTTGGGGCAAAAATCAAATCATATCGCTTTTAATGTGATGATCATTTACAAATATTTTCCTTAGTTAATGTCTGCTAGCATACTAGCTGCCAAGATGGCTACACCCAAAGCGCAACATAGCCTAATGCGCGATGGCACACAATACATAGCAGCCTAGCCATCATGACATCATCTGTAAGCCTCCCGCTGCATAAGCGCAAAATACCCAGAAGCTGATTGGTTGGTATGCAAATAAGGAACGTGGTTTACAAGCACCTAATGACGCCCCAGCAGAAGACCCAAATTTTTGATGAGACGCTGACAGATTGCATTTTAATTTTCATTGTGTCCCAAAAAGAGCGTGGTGACATGTATTTGAAAATGCAATGGACTGGGAGGCGCTGTTTCTACCGCGCTTTTGAATATTGTCCCATGTATTGCAGGATAAGTCTTTGAAAATGAAATGTCAAATGTCGCCATCATTATTATATCATGATTATTTCCAAGTGATTAGAAACAGCATTTTCATTATCATGTTTTAAAAGAGCGTGATGACATGTAAATGTAAATGCAATAGGCTGGGGGTGCTGTTTTGCTTATATCATTTGAATATTGTCCACTTTATTGCAGAGCATGACTTTGAAAAATTAAATGTCAATCAGCATTTCATTATCATTTGAATATAGTCATAGATGTCCCATATGTGTATGTGAAAATGAAAGTGATAATTGGATTAATGCATTTTCAATTTAATATTGTCTCAAATGACTCATACATAAGTGGAAAATTATAATGCAATAGTGGGATTACATTTTCATTTGAATATTGTCCACTATGGGCTTCCATAAATTTTTCTTAACAAATGGAAAATTAAAATACATTCCTCATTTACATTTGCATTTTCGAGAAGTGCCCTGCAATATCACTAACAAAACGCAATAAAGCAAATAAATTCTCGGAAATGCCGTTTTAAAGAAGCGCTGCATTATTTTTGTATCATCACGAAAATGCTAAAGTAAACCTCCACTTTGCGTTTGCATTTTCAAGTCCATGTAGGCACTGTTTTCATTTGCAAGAAGTGCCCCCAATATCACTAACAAAACGAAATCTAATCTCATAAGGCAAATACATTCACGGAAATGCTTTTTCTTTTTCAAGAAGCAGACGCAAAATCTGTCTCATAATTAAATCGCTAACGCAGTTCGCCACTTTTCTTTTTCATTCTCGCGACAGACTGCCCTGCCTGGCTTTGCATTTTCGATTTCGAGGTCCCACGCGCTTTTCCTAACAAAATTAAAAAGAAAATACCCTCCCTAGTTGGGTGTGGCCTGTCGGTGAGAAGGCGGGACTTCACCCACAATTTGGTACGGATTGGATATTAACAAATACAAGCGATCTCGTTGGTTATCAATCAGAGGGAAACACCTGCTGCACGCACTTCTTTGTGAAAGCACACCTGGGAACTTACGTAGTTGGAGCCACTGACTGTGCATGGACGCCCACTGGACATTGCGGAGTTTGATTGAGAGTATAGCTAAGGTTTTCCCCGGAAAGACACTGCTCTCGCACTCAATTACCCCTGTGTGCGCTTGGATTGGCGCTGCTTCCACTGAAACTGTGCGCTTACACTCAGATCTGCTGATCTTCGGACGGGTTATATGCGCATCATCTGTTTAGTAGTTTACAAAGCAAGTTCATACGCTCCTGCTCTCTTGGGCCTCATGTACTTCCATTGCTTTCTTCACGAATTTGGTGTGAAAGGACAGTTCATATTAATACACCAGTACCTATACGTCTCTTTACCTTAATAGCTGGCTACATACAATGGTAGCCGTGTAAAACGTCGACCTCCAGTTATCTATATGCGAGTCTGTGGATGAATCGCAGAGGTAGACTGAGCTAAGAAAGGGACAGATTAATCCTGTTCGCTTGCATCCTGCTGCTGCAGAAGAAAGGCTTGCGAAATCCATAGATCTATGATTTCTCTTATTATACCGTAAAGTCGCTTGTAATAATATGTTGTCGCTGGCCATAGCCAGATGTCGACACAGTGATATGTTACGGCCAATCGATGTGTTTTCATGAACGGTCACATCGTAAGACTAACGCGATGTTAATTAGCTAGCTAACTACTTCCCTGCAAGATGACGAACATTACGAACAACTATAGCATAAAACTTGCTTCCTGTCCATTTAACTTGACCAGATAGCGATGAGTTTCACGCTTCTGTTCTATGTGGTAACACTATGCTGCAGCAGCATGCGTCTCTCCCCCGGAGCTCAGTGCACCCCTGCCATTCATCCACAAAATTGCAGTGGGACACACCAACTGGAAGCCGATGTGTTTACCCGGCAACTAAGGTAGAAGAAAAGTATGGACACTGATGTATTAACATATAAAAGGTCCTTTTATTCCAAAGTCGCGACGAAAGCCACAGAAGTAGCTACTTATGCAGCCCCGGTGAGCAGGACCGTATGAACCTGCAAAAGATAGCGAGCAGATAATCTGTCCAACCATTGATTGATCTGAGTGTTAAGCACGCGGTTTGAGTGGAAGCAGGTATAATCCAAGCGCACGCAGGGGCTGAGTGCGAGAGCAGGATCACTGCAATTTTAGTCTAACGATGTGACCGCTCATGAAAAATACATCGATTGGCCGAAACATATCACTGTGTCGACATCTGGCTATGTCCAGCGACAACATATTATTACAAGCGACTTTACGGTATAATAAGAGAAATCAAAGATCAATGGATTTCGCGAGCCTTTCTTCTGCAGCAGCAGGATACAAGCGAACAGGATGAATCTGTCCCTTTCTTCGGTCAGTCTGCGATTCATCCACAGACTCGCATATAGAGAAGGAGGTCTGGAGGTCGACGTGTTACACGGCTACCATTGTATGTAGCCAGCTATTAAGGTAAAGAGACGTATAGGCACTGGTGTATGAATATGAACTGTCCTTTCTCTCCAAATTCGTGAAGAAAGCACTGGAAGTACATGAGGCCCAAGAGAGCAGGAGCGTATGAACTTGCTTTGTAAACGACTGAACTACTAAACAGATGATGCGCAGATGACCCGTCCGAAGATCAGCAGATCTGAGTGTCAGCACATAGTTTCAGTGGAAGCAGCGCTAATCCAAGCGCACACAGGGGTAATTGAGTGCGATAGCAGTGTCTTTCGGGGGAAAACTTTAGCTATACTCTCAATGAGACTTCCTTATGTCCACGGGTGCGTCCATGCACAGTCAGTTGCTCCAACTATGAAAGAGACCATTTGTGCTTTAACATAAAAGTGCGTGCAGCAGGAGCTTCCCTCTGATTGATAACCAACGAGATCGCTTGTTTTTGTTAATATCCAATCCGTACCAAATTGTGGGGGAAGTCCCGCCTTCTCACCGACAGGCCACACCCAACTAGGGAGGGTATTTTCTTTTTAATTTTGTTAGGAAAAGCGCGTGGGACCTCGAAATCGAAAATGCAAAGCCAGGCAGGGCAGTCTGTCACGAAAATGAAAAAGAAAAGTGGCGAACTGCGTTAGCGATTTAATTATGTGACAGATATTGCGTCTGCTTCTTGAAAAAGAAAAAGCATTTCCGAGAATGTATTTGCTTTAGGAGATTAGCGTTTTCGATTTCGTTTTGTTAGTGATATTGCGGGGCACTTCTTGCAAATGAAAACAGTGCCTACATGGACTTGAAAATGCAAACGCAAAGTGGAGGATTACTTTAGGATTACATTTTCGTGATGATACAAATAATCTTGGCGTGCTTCTCAAAGCGAAAAAAAGCATTTCCGAGAATGTGTTTGCTTTATACGATTAGCGTTTTCGTCTTCGTTTTGTTAGTGATATTGCAGGGCACTTCTCGAAAATGCAAATGTAAATATATTTTAATTTTCCATTTGTTATAAAAATGCATACACGGACTTGAAAACCAAAATGCAAAGTGGAGGATTACATTTGCATTTTCATTATGATACAAATAATGCGCTTGTATCTTGAAAATGAAAATGCATTTCTGACATTGCATTTTCATTTTAATTTTGTTAACTATATGCTTCCATACACAAGCTCCCACATCCCTATTCCAAAATGGTAGCGGTAATTATCTAGGTTACTAACAATGAACAGCTACGACAACCAAGAGAAACCGGAGAAAGATAAAAGCCCCCTGATTATTCACATTTGTCTTTAATTAATACTACCGAGCGGAATGAACGACTCACTTCCCCTGATTTATAATCACGTTATCCCAGAACTCTGGCGGAAGCTAGCTAGGTACCCATCCAAGGCAGCCATTAGTACAGCCAAGAGAAACCGGCAAAGCATAAAAGCCTTCTAATACGAGATTGTGAAGTCGGGGAAGTGAGTCGTTCATTCGGTTTAGATGTTATAATTAAAGACCAGTGTTCACCAGGGTGCTCTTACTCTTCTCCGCTTTCTCTAGATCAGGGGTCACCAACTCCGTTCCTGGAGGGCTACCATCCTGTAGGTTTCTGCTCTACCTCCTCTTCGGCACACCTGATTCAACTAATTAGCCACTCAATTGCCAAGCTTAGTGATCTTGTTAAGTAGCTAATTTGTTGAATCAGGTGTGCTGAATAGGAGGTAGAGCAGAAACCTACAGGATGGTAGCCCTCCAGGGACGGAGTTGGTGACCCCTGCTCTAGATGATCCTCGCAGCTGTTTGTTGTTAGTTAGCTGACGTAAGATAGCTACCGCTACCATTTCTGAGCAGGGATATGGGATCTCATGTTTAGTTATTGGGGAAACATTTAAGTGAGTGGCGAAATCGGGCAGGTTGTATTTATTGAAGAGCAACGCTAACTGGAGAGCTTCTTCGCTCCACTTATTTCTCTTGGCTGCCGTAGCTGTTCGAGGCTAACGGTAGAACCCTGGTTACATATCAATACTGGCAGGGTCTTTTTCCAGGCTGTTTTCAGCGGCTCTAGTGCATGTTTCATGAGGGTAAAACTTCACTCCCTCAGAATGTTTGTATGATCTCTTGTTACAAATGCCAATTTCACGGACGTCACAACCCATCTCTCCGTAAATAACATCGTTTTTGATCAGCGTCAGATTTGCTGCTGAATGTGAACAAACTCGGTCGGTCGTAATATGTAGCCCACAGTCCATGGTTTTCACCGGTGTAATTCCCAAGACGCGCTCTTGGAATAGTTGTAATAAGACGGGGGTAGTTTAGCCCAGCAATTCGTGAATAATTGAAATTCGCTGATGCAATTTTAGCGTATAGATTTTAGAATGACGTGCTTAATAATGAAAAAGTCAAAAATAAGTGAAACCATATATATTTATTTTAATTTTTTTTGTAGGTCTACAGGGGGCCCCTTGGATGTTGGGGGCCGCAGGCAATTGCATACCTTGCCTAATGGCAAAGTTCGCCTCTGAGAACAAGCAGCACCTGTTAAGTGTGGAGTGCTCTCGGAGTGAACCTTTTGTTAATCATGAAAATGACTGAGAACAGGTCAGGACGAATAATTGTTTTAAACAGATGTTTTGTGCACCCAATTCTCAGTTCTGGCTTCACCATTGTAGCCTACTGAATTTAGCCCATGATTTCATCGCTGTTCGGTCGCAAATGGAGAGAAACCATGTCTTCAGTTGCTAATTACAATAATTGGAAAACGCGTCAATAAAGGAAAATGATTGAGAACTTGCCAGGACTAAAAGGGACGTGTCTGTTCCACCCCATGTCCCACTTCTAGTCCCGCCACTGTCACTGAGATAGAGCATAGTCTCTTGTGCCAGAAATTGCGAGTTCAAGCCTCAACTGACGTAAAATGCATATTAGAATGCCACCTTTTTTTTCATCTTCCTACACTCTGCTTGTTGCTCAGAATTGCCTAATTTTGCCTAAAATTGCCCGGCCCCGACCACTGCTGCACAGCAGCTATAATCGAGTTTACAATCTAGGCTAAACCCAATAATGATGTTGATTTTGCCGATTCAGGAACAACCTTTGCCAATATCCTCGCAAAACCTGCAACGCTTAGTGTTAACAGCGAGGAGCTATGAGTAGCCCACTCAGGAAACAGCGCACAGCAAAATCATGAACGTTAGCGTCCTTTTGTCGGCTCTTGTAAAGGCAAGGCTTAGGTAAATGATTAAAAATGATATCTGGTTTGACAGGTAAGAAATTAGAGATTACTTTGAAACCAATAAATTGACAGAAACTTTATACATTTATATTTGTAGTTTAAGGGAAATTTCAATAGAATGTTTGCTAAAAAGCGTCCCACTCAGGAAACTGTTTGTTGAATCTTGTTGAATCTTTTTCATATAAGGACGGCTAATGACTTTCAGAAACCAACCATTAACATCGATGGCAGCAAAGATTTATAACATAATTATAAGATCATTTAAGTATAGCCCCAATTCCGAAATAGTTGGGACAAAATGTAAATTGTCAATAAAATCAAATTGCAATGACTTTCAGATCACATGAGCCAATATGTTATTTACAATAGAACATAGATAACATTTCAGATGTTGAAACTGAGACATTTTACATTTTTATCCACAAAATGAGCTTATTTCAAATTTTCTGGCTGCAACACGTCTCAAAAAAGTTGGGACACAGGCAGAAAAGGGCTGAAAAAGCTATTAATATATTAGAGAATCAGCTGAAAGAACATTTAGCAAGTAATGAAGTTAACTGGCGTGAGGTGTGTAACATGATTGGCTATAAAAGGGATGTCTTAGAGAGGCTGAGTCTCTCAGAAGTAAAGATGGCCAGAGGCTCTCCAACCTGTGAAGGCTTGTGTAAAAAAAATTGTGGAATACTTTAAAAACAAATTTCCTCAACGTCAAATTGCACAGGTTTTGAAGGTCTCCTCATTGACAGTGCATAACATCATCAAAAGATTCAGAGAAACTGGAAAAATCTCTGTGCGTAAGGGACAAGGCCAAAGACCTTTACTGGATGCTCGTGATCTTCAGGCCCTCAGACGCCACTGCATCACTCACCGGCATGAATCTGTCATTGACATTACTAAATGGCCCAGGAATACTTCAAGAAACCACTGTCTGTAAACACAGTCCGCTGTGCCATCCATAGATGCCATCTAAAACTCTATCATGCAAAAAGGAAGCCATTGTTGAGCATGATCCAGAAGTGCCGCAATGTTCTGTGGGCCAAGGCTCATTTAAAATGGACTGTAGCAAAGTGGCAAAGTGTCCTGTTGTCAGACGAGTCCAAATTTGACATTCTTGTTGGAAATCATGGGCATCGTGTCCTCTGGGCTAAAGAGGCGAAAGACCACCCCTCTTGTTATCAGCGTTCAGTTCAAAAGCCAGCATCTCTGATGGTATGGGGATGCATTAGTGCATATGGTGTGGGACACTTGCATGTTTTAAAAAGCACCATGAATGCTGGAAGGTATATAAAGGTTTTAGAGCAACATATGCTCCCCTCCAGACGACATCTATTCCAGGGAAGGCCTTGTGCATTTCAGCAGGACAATGCAAAACCACATACAGCAACTATTACAACAGCATGGCTTCGTAGTAGAAGAGTCCGTGTGCTGAACTGGCCTGCCTGCAGTCCTGATCTTTCACCGATTGAGAACATTTGGCGCATAATTAAACAAAAAGTCCGTCTAAGGAGACCCAAAACTCTCCAGCAGCTGGAAGCCTTTTTTTTTAATTAAACAAGAGTGGTATCAAATTCCAATGGCTAAACTCAAGAAACTTGTCTCCTCAATTCCCAGACGCCTCCGCTTTGTGTTAAAAAGATGAGGGGATGCTACACCATGGTAAACAGTCTCCTGTCCCAACTTTTTTGAGACCTGTAGCAGCCATCAAATTTAAAATGAGCTCATTTTGTGGATAAAATTGTCAAATTTCTCTGTTTCAACATTTGCTATGTTATCTCTGTTCTATTGTGAATAAAATACTGGCTGGTGTGATTTGAAAGTCATTGCATTTGGATTTTATTCACAATTTACACTTTGTCTCAACTATTTCAGAATTGGGGTTGTACGTTGTAAATATATCCTACCAGTAATAAAGTGATCTGAGCAAATGGTTGCTAATTTCAGGAAACTCTCAGTGGGACCCATCAGGATTAATTCGCCAAACTGCTTGAAGTCATCGGTCACGACGTTCTGGGCTTTAATGTCTTTTGGGTAGTTCGTAGAACAATCTTTTCCTGTCCGCACACTTGTTACGTGTCGTACGTCCAACCACCAGACAATTTTTCGGCATGATTTTGCATTAACATGCAAAATAATGACGAAAATAAAAGTGTGTCTTCTATGTATATGGTGACTGGTTATTTGTTTTCACCGGCACCATCTGGCCGCTAGGATACACCAGACCCGGAAGTTGAAAGTGCCCGGATGTCCGCCCTGATCTATTCCCAAAGACACTAGAGAAAGGAAGACTCCTCGAATGTGTGCGAAATCACTCACTCATTCACTATTCCCTACTCACTGTAAGGGGACTCACTATGTAGGTGACTATATAGTGAGCTCATAGGCAGAAGGAAGAAACGCTTGCAGACACCACCCGGCTCTTTTTCTCGCAGCTGTTAAGTGCTGTCGCAAACTTTAATTTTGGCTGTTGGTTCCATAGATATAAAACACACAAACGCCGCACGCAGTATCCCGGTCGATTGTGATGTAAACATGTGTACGTTCGCCACGTTAGGGCGGTACAAGTAAGCCTGGACGCCCATATAAACGCAATTTAAAATGTTCAGGGGCCTCATTTATAAACGGTGCGTAGGCACAAAAAAGATACGTACGTCACTTTCTTTGCAGATTTCTGATTTATAAAAACAAACTTGACATTAAAAAAGGAAAATTATCAAGATTACGCACAATGTCAATAAATTCCAAATCCAGCCTGATTAAATAAATGAAAATTCCATGCAGTTGATTTTACCCATAGCTTTATAAATTAGGTTATTTTCCACAAAATGTCATTAAAATTTTTTTGTGCGTACGTATTATTTAGGTATGAAATCCACGCAATTTTTTTATAAATAAGGCCGCAGAAGTCCAGTATTTCTCCTTGGAAATGGGTACGCTTGCGATGATGCCTTAGCAATGGAAGCGTACACAGTGGAGAGAAATAAATAGATGGTCTTTTCCAAGATATTTGAGGGTTTCCTACGAGAAATATGGCGATTCCGACTAATAATAAATCAAGTGTACTATCAGTTGTCACCGAATTCCATCTGCCAAATGACATGAAAAGATGTGATCGCCAGCAAATGCTAATGCAGGTTGTCGCTCATTTCCCTAACCTTAGCGGAAGCCCTAAACTTCACTCTAACCCTAAATGTCCATTTGACGGATAGAAATAAACGATAACCTGCACCTCTGCAAACCTTGTGGCTTCTTCCATTAAGTCTCTTATTAGCACTGAAGCCACATTTCGAATTGATTTATATAGAACCTAGCAACAATTTTTCGTTGAATAGCAATTCATAATTTTGTGTACTTACTTGTGGAAAGTTATCCATACACTTACTAAAGCATCCAAACGCTACACAAAGCTGCGGCTTACAACAAATTTGGATCAAGTTTAGACTTTCGTTCCTATGGTTACATTTGTGCAAACCGCTGACAGAAACCGCTTCAATATGGCAGTAATACACACGCATCGTGCCAATCAGCGTGCGGCATCTAGTGTTATATATATCTATGTTCAACTTCAGCTGCAGGATTTGGACATATTTTTGTAATAAACGGATGGAGTATATTTCCCACCGTGTTTGTGTTTACCATTATCGTTCAAGAGCCATATTCTGAGAGAGTGGCACTGGCAGTGGAGTTGACTTCTCAGAATTGCACGAAATTTGGCAGAATGGTGCCCATACATGTATAACGGGAAATCCTGGAGTTTGAGCTCACAATTTTTATCGATATGTCTACAGCACCACCTAGAAGTGGACAAGTCAGGTACCAAATTGAGCATTTTTGAGGAAAAATAACCATTTTTGAACAAATATTGTGGATAACTGCTTCAATGTGCCTTAGATGTTATGATTGTATTTGATACTGGGATACCAAAATTTTTAAAATGTGAAAGTGCCACCTGGTGATCATGTTGGTTATATGTGCAATGACAAGAAATCTGTGTACAATGGGAAAAAAATGTTTTTACAAATTCAGGCTTATTTTAATTTTTAAGCCAGACAAGTGCCAAATTCATCTTACCTGTTTCCTTTGCAGACATTAAAGGTGAGAAAAATTTTGAGGTATTTAGTCTGGTACTTTGGTTTTTCAAGATATTTGCTCCCAAAGTTGGCTGCGGGCTATTTTTTTCCTGTCTGTACAGTGGATTAACATTAATAACCAGACACCAGTCAAGATGGGTAGATCATTAATTTGAACCTTCCTTTGGGCTAAACAAAGGACACCAGAAACAGCTTTGGCACTATGCTCCATCTTGGAGCAGCGGCTACAGACATTTTTAAAAATCTCCAATTCACCTATTTGCAGTGATGTTCGGGGGCCCATAAAAATGTTAACCAAGAAGATAGAGCCTTGAAATTAGTTGAATATCCTGCCCTCATGGGACATTTTAACATTCCAAAAGAAGTTTTACGGCACTCTTTGCCAATATCTAGATATAAGGGGACGAATGTTCAAAAATATATCAGTATGGGGGGCACTATTTCCAATATGTCAGATCTGACAAAACCAGACATGTGTCATGGAGAAGTTTCTGGAAATGGAGTACAGTATGCGTCTTATGTACATTGTGAAAACACTGATTTTGTTTTGCCACTACAGTATGTTGGTTTAACTAGTAATGCCAATCGGTGGCGCCCCACCATACCACCTTATTCAGATCTCGCAAAACCAGACATGTGCCACGGAGAAATCTCATGAAATGAAATATGTGCAATGTATACAAAGCTAAAACACTGATTTCGCTTTGGCAGTTAGCTGGTTTAAGTAGTTACAGAGATAGGTGGTGCCCATACAGGTACTGGTGCAAGATAAATTTCTAATATCTTCTGATATCACGAAATTTACTCTCCGATCTACAGTATTAGTCACCGAAGCCAAGGCCAAATAAATACACTATTAGACTTCTGCAGCAGACCAGCAAGTGTACTAGTGTAATTTTGCTTATTGTGGAGCACTTACATTGTTATTGTCAGACGAGCATTTACAAATTTGCCGCGTGCACAACTACAAGGTCGAATGCGTTGCCATTCTCATCGATGCAAGAGTACAGCCGAGCTGTGATTGGCTGATGGCACGTACAATGGAACCACAGCCGATCTGTGATTGGCTGATGCACACAATGGTACCTACTGACCTGCAGAAAAAGATTTTCAGCCTGACGGCACGTGCAAGCGCAGACAGTAGCCCCTCCCCTCCCAAAACACACACACACAAACCACGCAACACCAGCATGCAGCAAGCAATCAGACTGGGAACAGAATGGCGAGTAATTACCTTTCACATATTCCTTCATTCAAATAAATAAACTAACCAATTAATTAATTAATTTTAAAAAATGCTTTAGGGGGCTTAACTGGGGCTATGTAGATTTGTGACGGGGCCTAGCCCCGGTGTAGCGCCGTGTCTGTAGAGACCATGCTGATTAAAAGTTGTGTGAAGAATGTAAGTCAAACGGCGTGACTGCTAGGGCGTGACAAACTTTGTCGACTTTTCGTGATTTCGGCATATTGACTTTCAAGCCCATATACTTTATCTTAACAGCTGCAAATTTTATGGACATGATGATGGCTCCGCCCTGAACCCCCCCCATGTATTAATATCCTGCCTTACTCATATCGCCCCTCGGTGGTATCAGGAAGTGACCTTTTATTACTCTACTATGTACTGATCCAACATAGTTGACCCCACCCACTTCATTCCACTTCTAAGACGTGCAGAACAATTTGGCGAAGCTACATTATGAACGCAGGGAAGCTATGAGCAATGGCGTCCGTCTGCCGGCGTGGCAACTATGGATCCCTCGCCATCAAATCACATTTGGCTTTTTCATGGCTTTAACAAAGTCATAACCTCATGAAAATTGATACACACGTCAAGAATGGCGAGTACTTTCAAATGATACGGATGTTGCCCATTGGGGGTGACCCTATAGCGCCCCCTTGAAATTTTCTAAAACCCCTCCCCATAGGGCTTTTTTTGAAATTGATAGATGAAAATTGGTATGCATATAGAAGTTGGCCTGACGCACAAAAAAGTCTCTGGCAGCCATTGTCTACACCAAACAGGAAGTCGGCCATTTTGATTTTCATTTTTGATTATCGGCGATTTCCTCACCTCGTATTTTAAAGAACTCCTCCTAGGGATTTCGCCCAAACAACTTCCCATTTGGTACAGATCATCTAGAGACCATGCTGATCAAAAGTTGGTGAAAGAATGTCTGTAGGTCAGACGGCGCGGCTGCTAGGGCGTAACAAACTTTGGCGACTTTTTGTGATTTCGCCATCCATTTTCCAACGGCTCTCACGCCTACATACTTTATCCAAACAGTTTAAAATTTTATGGACATGATGATGGCTCCGCCCTGAACGTCCACATATATTAATATCCCACCTAAAACTCTCAACATTATCAGGTGTGGTCAGTTTTCATTAATAACGCTTACCTGTCATCTCTCAAGCATTCAGTGTGAGTTTGTGGCATATTTACGTTCCTCTGCTGCAGTCAGCAATTATTCAACACATATGTGAAAGATTCTCGTGCGTAACTGAAGTACTTGTGCACGGAGGTTTATCAGTTTCACGTGCGATTATGACTCCGGGCTTCTCACGCTTTTCTTTACTAAGGGGTTGGAAGCAATGCATGTTTCATTATTGTTAAAATTGTTAAAATGAAATAAGATCATTGAAACGTCTTTCTTCCAATGATCTTATTTCATTTAAACAATTTAAACGATCATGAAACACATTCATTTCTTCCAACCCCCAAGTAAAGAAAAGTGTGAGAAGTACGGAGTCATAACGCAGGTGAAACTGATAAACCTCCATGGACAAGGACTTCAATTCCGCATGAGAATCTTGCACATACGCGTTGATTGAGTAATTGCTGACTACGGGGAACGTGAATATGCCACTATAACTGACGCCAAATGCGTGAGAGTTAACAGGGATGCTTTATTAATGAAAACTGGCCACACCTGATCATGTTGAGAGTTTTTCGGAGTTTCTGAAATGGTAATTTAAATGAATCATCATTTTTAAGGGATGGGTTTGAGCCTCCCCTGTTGCCAGTTCACAAGCCACCACTGGACCACAGAGATCTCACCATGATGCTATCATGCTGCTTGAACGATAATGGCGTTCCCACTATGTTCTTAATAAGACTTTGCCCCGCTTTTTGTTGGCCACGACCCGGCTACGCTTATTTTGTGCACATTCAAAATAAGCGTGGGGGGAGCGTGCAGCTTCCTGACCTAGGAGATCCCACCCCGACCAACCCACACTCATGGAGATCCTCCCACGTTAGGCCCACGATTGGCCACACTCTCGGCCACTTTTCCATCATAGTAGAAGCGGCGTCTATGTGTGAACAGGCCTTTAACAAAGTCATAACCACATGAAAATTGATACGCATGTCAAGAATGGCGAGTACTTATATATGATGGGGGTGTTGCCCATGGGGGGTGGGGCAAAATGACTCTATAGCGCCCCCTTGAAATTTTCTAAAACCCCTCCCGATAGGGCTTTTTTTGGAGTTGGTGGATGAAAATTGGTTTGCATGTAGAAGTTGTCCTGACGCACAAAAAAAATCTCTGGCAGCCATTGTCTACACCAAACAGGAAGTCGGCCATTTTGATTTTCATTTTCGGTTATGGCCGCGATTCCACACCGTGTTTATTAACAAACTCCCCCTTCAGATTTTGTCCAATCATCTTCAGATTTGGTGAACATCATCTCAAGACCTTTGTGATCAAAGATTATCAAAAGCTTTTCTCTACGTCGATGGGCGTGCCTGCTATGGCGCCACCATTTTTGATGATTCGCCATGCATATTCGAGAAGCTCTCTCTCCCATATGCTTTATCTTAACTGCTTCAAAACTTCTGTACTTGACAAGAGCCCCGCCCTGAATGCCTCCATATGTTCATAGTCACTCTCGCTCATGGCGCCCCCTTGTGGAAACAGGAAATGCCATATTTCACATTGACTAACACCGACCCCAAACTCCTGCCCTCATCAACTATATTTTGTGGCCACGTTACGATCAAGTTGATGAATCTCCACAGTCACACACGTCTCCTGTCATGTTGCAGGCTGCCCGTGGCAGCGGCAGCGACTTTCGATCCTTCGCCATGGAACATCAACTTGTTATAAATCCGTCACGCATTGTCCGATTTGCTCGAAACTTGACATGTGTGACGAGGGTCCCCCCATGAATGCACTTGCCCACATCTGGTGACGCTCCTAGCGCCACCTAGTGGATGAACAAAACACTGTGTTTCTTCGCTCCTTCCCATTTTTTTTCTCTCTTCTCACTTCACGCGGCAGCACTCATTTGCCACGGGCCCCCTGCGGTCGTTCGTGAGTGCGAGGGCCCGATCATAGCTGCTTGCAGCTTTAACCCCTTAAACCCAAACGCCCCCGGTACCGGGGACTGTGGTTACGCATGATAAATACAGCATATTTCCAAATCGCAACATTGTCATGCGGCATATCCACTTATGCTAAGAAACTCGGCAAAAACCTCATTTTGACCATTTTTACCTCAACCGAACACAATTAAAGCACCAAACAAAAAAACAAGCATGGAGCAAAACATAGGATAAAATCATATCAGCGCTGAGTCGCTAGTATTTCTCCTGAATTTGTGCTATGCATACAAACGATACCTCAAATGAAAGAGGAAAGTCCCAGAATCCAACAGTATATGCCCTGTCATTTTAAACTGACACCACACTCAAAGAACAGCAGACATACATTTTACAGTCTACAGAGATGAGCAAAAAAAATTCTTACCTTTGATATTTTGTAATAAAAAACTGTTTGAGGGTAAATTTGCGCTCGCTATTGTTAGCTAAATGTGTTTGTGTTATAACGAAACTAGATCTGCCAGTATCCTAGCATGTTTTTTTTTTCCCAGGGCATTGGTTCAAAGATCTCAGCTCCTTAGCATTCAGCTTGCTTGCAATGGATTTTCTTCTCTGTGATCCGCTTGTGATGCTGTCAGTAAGACTTTGCCGGTAGCCATTAGATTCTATGGGCTCTGACGTTTCCAATGAGCCCTAAACGACCTTAATCGCACAAACCTCGCCTGAGCTAGAACCTTGCGTTCCCAGTGCATCAAACCGAGTACATGGGCCATTCGCATGTCCTTGAATAGCACGACAATATAAACGCTTAACAGGTTTGTTTGTGGTATTTTCGGTATGATTATCCGCTAAACATTCAACAGTCATTTTCAAAGTCATTCTCTGATAGAATCTTTGTGCCATTATGTATTCATAATCTTATTAATTTGCTTTTTTAAATAAATCTGCTCCAGTGGAGCCAAACTTCATTTTCTTTCTATGTATTGTCTTTGAATGGGAAATTGTATAGGCTATAGGACTGGCAAAAATAATAATTAAAAAAATATATTTCTAAATTTTAAAAATTAAAAACTGGTTGGATTTGGATGGAATGTATGCCTGTAGTGACATATAAGTGAAATTAGATGAGTTTTACAGTTTAATATCAGAGAAATCTGATTTGGCACACGAGGTACCTGAATTGCCAATTTGGAGAACCCACCTGGACATTCCTCTCTAATTTTGCTCTGATTTACTTGATTAGAATAAACTTTGGCACAGATATTGGTGAGATTCTGTGTTGTAAATTTTTAGAGGTTTCAGACTGCAACTAAATAAGTTCACAAGGGATAGAAGTAACACTTTGTTGGGTGCAAAATGAGGTCTTTCATTTACACTGTGTTCCATCTTCATTTACTCTGACTCAGTGACATATATGCTGATTTTTACACCACAGCAGAAATCCCAAATGGTTTTACCTTTATCATGATACCAAGATTATTTGAATGGACCAAGTAGTCGCAGAGATGTACTCATTTCATTTTGGGCTTGCCATTTTCGAAAAAAAAAAGAGGCTCAGGGCTTAAGAGATTAATTTTACTTTGCTTCTTCAGGCTTTTTTTTTCTACACTGCTAATGTCTCTTTAAGGCATTACGAATATGAGTTTGCTGGCAAGCTAGGGCGTTCGCGACTTACTACAACTGCCATTAGCAAGCATGAAGAGCTTTGCAAAAGGAGACGAGTGTTCAGTTGTGCATTTATTTCTTTCCTATCTGCATCCTTGGGAAAAGAAAAGATTGGTAGCGTGTTCCTATTATTACACCCTATTGCTGCATGAAGTTTCAGTATTTTTGACATGCATGGACAACAATGCAAGATACGGAGCAGATTTAATGTCTGAGCCTTACTTTGCCGCTTTTTTAATATCTGATTTTAACCCAGTGCAAGATCATAGCAATCTAATAGGCTATATTCCTTTCCCCCTCCAAAAACGATAAAATCTCAATGACAATAATAGTATTACTGAGCAAAGAAACACAAGCATTATTTCAGTTTTAAAGTTTTATTTGTAGTTTCCTGCAGTCCATACTGTATTTCTGTATTGCCAGATGTTACGTGAGCGCTGCTGAGAGAGACACAGGCCTCGAACAAAGTTCATTTTCTCCTGATCTGTTGGTCTTTAAAATGCCATTGCAGCGCCAGAATGTTCGGAAGATATGTGGCCTGTGAAAAAAAAGTCCAACATTTAATTCTGTGACACCAGGACAAAATAATTGGTGATAATCTGTGCTCACATTCACTTTCCTCCATTGGAATCACTACATTCAGGACCTGCCGCAAGTCTATCTTAAGGGGTGGGGCACCCACGTGACCCACCATTATATACATTCGCAACAGTATTCTATCCAAATCCCAGTTGATGTCATCTACTGGTTGCTAAAATTTGAGCGCAAGTGATTTCGCTGAAAACTTCTTCAAAGGAAATTTACCAATTTCTTGAAAAATTAAAAATGAATTTTCGTCTGAGTCTGTTACTTTACGTAGGCCTTAACTGAAAAAAAAAAAAACGAACTGATGTGAAAAAAAAACAAACAGGTGTTCTTCTAATTTGTTAATTGAGCACTTCTTAAGGATTTGGTCAAACACAGACCATATTCATCATGCTCATTGAATACAAACCTTTAATTTAGCATCTTGTGGAACATTTAAATCATTATGGGCCTTTTCGACTAACTCCGACCAGCTCCACCCCCCCTTAGTTACTGTTGCTAACTATGTTACATAGTTAGAACTATGCAGTTTGAGCACCACTCTCCGGCACGTCTTCCCGAAAATATAGCGGTTTATTTCGTACCAAATGCGTCCAACTTCTGGGGCAAAGTCTTGTAGAGAGGCCTTAACCATTTCACGCAAGGATATACCCTTGTACTGTATGGAATACCCATGACATCAATTTTTTTAATGGAACGGGTGGAGATACAAGAGTATCCGTGAAGTGCTGGCGATCAATGCAGAAAAGCCGAGCACCCAATAAACTGCACATTGAAATCAAATCAGGCAAAATAGAGGAATCGTACTGCACGTGTAAAGCAGGGTAAGCAGTTTTCATAAGTTTGTTGCCATCACTGTGCTAAAAATAACACTGGATCCAGTATGCTGTCCATGCTCAGTTGGCCTGACTTTGTAATAAATCATATTACATAATGTAGGCATGGGCAACGCTCTGCATAAACTCTAATGGAATGCGTAACAGCTGAACTGGGGCGGTAAACAAGCCTTAGAAAACTGATAAAAAAAATGATGTAAATACCATTTTCATACAAATAGAACACCATGGTTTGAATAAAGCAACCTTTTCAATAGGATACCCGCATTTCATACATGAACTCTGCGTATTACGGCCAATAACGCGATTTGAACAGAGCTATTATTCGCCCGTTGGATGAATGCGTGACCTCAATTTGCGCCGTGTTTAAAAACTTTCAAGTGCATGGCGTGGCAAAAATATCCATTTCGGAGGTAGATTTCAAACAGCCCGCGCTGACGTGATATCCCAGCTACGGCCCTGATTGACTTACAGCCATCTAATTTGAGAAATTACGAGTCTATTCGTCCAAACTAGACCTCCAGGGATGTGAAATAAGTTCGACAGAAGTTGTTGAAGTTCGTCATGAAGTTCGGGCCGTGACTTCTTCTCAACAATAGCAAGAAAGGTGAGTGTATTTTTACTGTAACCTACATAGTTAGTTGACAGAATATCCCGTGACCCTATTTGTGAAGTTTCAGTAAAATATACCAAGGAATAAACCAGCGCCAGTATGTTCAAAACCTACCAGTGTTCTGACAAATTTTGCTACCTATCAAAATATGCCACCTCGCGACCACGGTCACAAGATTCATTCACTTATACCCTTCAATTCGAGACTGCGAGGATGGAAATCTGAATAATCAATTAGGAAAAATTCTCGACTCTCGGTAATTCTGTATATCGTTTAAACATTTTGTTAATCGGATTATGAAAGAAGACTGAAAATAAGCGCCCGCTTTTTTGTTTGGGTGTAAAAGCGCGTATTTAAAGGAGAATACATTGTATATTGATTAAGCATTGAACTCTGCATTAGTCGAACTGTTTTAATATTTGTTGATACCATTGCTTCGCTTCCTGGAAGCAAGCAACGCCGCAAATCTGCTGTCTAGTGAGCATTTCAGGTTCGATGTACTGAGTAATAACGCCATGAAACTTAAACTGGCCCGTCATTCTGCGAATAGTCTTACTAAACTAGTTAATCGCCTGATTGCTAATCAAGCAAAGGGAGGTTTCTGCCTCGCCAAACTAACCTCCGACTGCACGTCACTGTGTTTTACTATGAATTATTCACAGTAGCTCATTGAAACTATCATGGGAGGAGGGTATATGGACATTGTAAAAAAACAGTGCAAAGGCTTTTTTTTTTTTATCACCGCGGGTTATTGAAGGGGGGGCGTTTGATTCATTTTCAGAGCAGTGGGAGGGCAAACAACTGCCGGCATCAGCGACTTCACTGCATTTTTTATATAGTAATGGGCGAGTAGCGTTAATGTTTGCCCTCCCACCGATAATTTTGACATTTTTGCAGGCCATTGATCCAAAAAAAAAAACTTCACAGGCAACCCATTCATACCATTTTTAATATCAATGCAAAACCTAATGTTTGTTGAACATAATTGGGTGAAATTCAATGCATTTTCCATTAAAAAGGGCCTAGGGAGTGCTGCTGTTGTCATTTTATTTCAGAAAAGGGGTTGATGACTTTAGCATCAATTATTTCTGTTAGGGTACCCTAATGGATAATTTGGCCAGGTTTATTTCTGAGTAGACTGCATTTTTCAATTGAATACAAAATGCCCTCAGGTTTCACCCTCCAATTTTCACAATGGGTTTTGTTGATAAATGCCTAAATCAGCCATTTTTGGACCCTGTGGCTCTAAGACCTTTTTCCTGTAAAGGCGTTGGACTTGTGGCAAAACTCTGGACTACATGTGTCTTCTGTACTTTACCTGCAAAAAAATCTTTAGAACATAATAAAAACTTTTTTCTCAGCAACTCAAGAAATGTTGTCATTTTATTCATTTGTATTGCCCATGCCTACATAATGTAGCACACCCTTAAACTTCAGATATTAATCAAAAGTTTGTTTTCATCAGATGGCTAGTTCATCTAGCCTGAGTCATGTTAAAGTTGTTGAGCATCGTTGAGATATTAATCAAAAAGTTTGTTATGTCGGCATTTTCCTTCAAACCAATGTCGATGACAAGTAAACTTCACTTATTTTGGCTGGGAACAGTCCAACAGGAATCCCATCTTGATGTACAAATGTTGTTCAACAGTTAGTTAGTTTAGATGGCTTTAGCTACCTAGCCTTTTCTCATGTTAAAGTTTCTGAGCAGATTCCATCATGCCATTACAAAATCCTTCACCATCCATACACCACAGATGTTTTAAATTTCTTGCAATATCTATGTTGTTTTTGTTTGCCCATGCCTGTATCCTTGTTTTGGTGGCATGAAGGAATCTGTGGGATGTTCCAAATAAGTGTTTGAGAATAGCTACTGGTTTGTAGAGTTTTTACATCTAATATTTGCAAAAAATTACAAAAGTTTACCTGTTCAACAGAAGTCCATTCTGAATATAGGGAAAAACAATATTCTGTGTTAACGCCAACTTCACTGGTTTTGGGTTTTTATCACATCACTGATGCCAAAGTAGAATAGCTACTGGTTTGTGTAATTCTGTCTTCTCAGCAAAAGCATATGCATAGATTCTTGGTAACTAACTAGTGAAGGCAAAATGGTAAAAAAAAATAAATCACTTGTTTACATTTGAGTGTTATTTGCATTGAGTTATGTGAGGCTTTCCACATGCCTTAATATATCACAAACACATTTCAAACTGCGTTTTGGCTTTGGAAAAGGATTAATTGAGCTCTCTGTAGCCAGGCTGGATAGCTTTCGTCAGTATTACACGTTCCCCGAGCGCATCTAAGAATTATTTTTGAAAAAGTCAGATACCTTGCCCATTACACAGCTAATGACTGCATTTCATGTGGGACAGTATGGCAATAGGCCCGTTTCCACCGCAGGAACTTCAGGGTAATTTTACGGGGCCGGGGCCGTTGTTGCGTGTCTCCACCGCTGGAACCGCCCCCGAAGGACAGAGTTCCGGAACTTTTACCGGGGCTAAAAAAGTCCCTGCCTCGGAGTAGGAACTCTGAACGGCCCTGAAAAACTCCTGGGTGGGGCTTGGGGTTTACTTGGTGCTGATTGGATTTACTCAGGGCGGGATGTAACGTCTACAGATAGCGACAAAATAGCCACATTTTTAAAACTCTGCAGACGACGAGGGGTCGCATTTTTAAAAGGAGTTCTCCTACTTCGCCCTCTCGGTGGAGACATGGCAGTTGAGAGGGCCGAGTGAGAGGATGTTCCTGTAGTAGTTCCTGCCCCCCAAATACTACCAGGAACTTCTTCGGTGTAAACGGGCCTAATGCTGTTGGGGCAGGCAGGACCTTACTGAGATAAGGCAATCTGATTGGTAGTTGTTCTACACTCGATTGACAGGTCGGAAAGTTCCATTGTCACACCAGCTGACAACCCCATGCACAACTCAGCTGATAGTGACAAGGTCCAATGCGTGACTACAGGCGAGCTGTGATTGGCTGATAGCATGCACAACATATGTACATAATGGTACAACAGCCGAGTTGTGATTGGCTGATGTACATAAGAATACCAACCGACCTGCAGAAAAAAATTTTGCCCGCGGGAGCTTCATAACTATCTGTCAGTTGCTCTCTTTAAGCTGTGGAAAAAGTAACTGCTCTTTCAAACATTTGCTTTTCCAAAGCATGTTTCTACTCCTGTGAATAACATTGTCTCATCTTCAAAGTTTTGGATAGCGAGAGTTCAGTCTGCCACAGTCTGCAGTACTTCTTGTAGATATTTGGAGGCTGAGAGAAGATATAGCACTGACTGAAACTTTCCTCTTTATTCTCTGAAATAGAGCCATCTGCCCCTGGGAGGGTGGAGGCCACTGATGCGAAGGGCAAATCAGTGACGCTGTGCTGGGAAAGACCGGTCAGCATGGAGGGAGTTCTTCACGAGATCCACATCACCTACAGCAGTGAGGGAGAAGAGCCCAGATTACAGAAATGTGCTCCCAACACCACCTCAGCTGTGCTCTCTGATCTGAGGCCTGAGATGGAGTATACTTTCAACATCACTACTGTCCTTCCAAATGGCATCTGCAGCAAGACCAGCTCAGTATGCGTTTGCACACGTGAGTAATGTGTATATTTGTAAATGCATATTTCATATTTAAACTTGTCAATTAAAACCTGTTGAATGTGACTTGATTAATGCAGCATCTCCATGTTTGGTGAGTTGCCAGCTATGAGAATTATCCTGTATATCAGTGGTGGGGAATGACTGAGATTGCGTACTGGGCTGTGACCTGTTCCCTCTAAGCTCAGATATTTGAGCTATGGAAAATAGCATCTGATCTTTCAAACTCTGACTTTCTCTAAAGCACATTTTCACTTGTGGACATAAAAGTCTCCCTCGTTCAAAGTCCTCGGATGGTACAGATTCGGTCAACCACAATCTGCAGTACTTTCATGGATATTTAGAGGCTCAGAGAAGTTACAGCACTGACTAAAACCTCCCCTTTTTTTCCCTGAAATAGAGCCATCAGCCCCTGGGAGGGTGGAGGCCACTGATGTGAAGAGCAGCTCAGTGACTCTGTGCTGGGAAAGACCAGTCAGTATGGAGGGAGTTCCTCACGAGATCCACATCACCTACAGCTGTGAGGGAGAAGAGCCCAGATTACAGAAATGTGCTCCCAACACCACCTCAGCTGTCCTCTCTGATCTGAGGCCTGGGATGGAGTATACTTTCAACATCACTACTGTCCTTCCCAATGGCAGCTGCAGTGAGACCAGCTCAGTATGCGTATGCACACGTGAGTGACTACATGTGTAGCTTTATGATTACAATTGAAAAATCTGACCCATCAATCATGACATTTGAGTATGTATCATTAATATTATAAGATATCCCTTGGTCTGGTAGTTTTTTGTCAGGTAGTTTTATAATTAGAATATTTACTGCTATTCTATTGGTTTTGTTCAGTGACACAAAAATAATAAAACTTAACACTAAATCCTTGAATTTTTTTTGATTTTTGTACCACAAAATTGAATGTTTGGAAATTGTACAATTAGGTTCATTCTGTGTCAAGTGGACCAGGGTCTGCACGGCACCTTCTCAGAAAAAAATTGGAAAAAATTCATGGGTGTTTGCCATCATTTCAAATGGACAAATCCCAAATCTTGGAAGCTCCAACTCCATTTTTTCATGGAGTAATTGCCAATTTAAAAAGGGGGCGTCGAGTCACTTGTGAATGTAGCAATGACTTATGTTTAAGCATTTTGGAAGGGAAACAAGTACACTTTCCTGTGCGCCTCAGTTAATGTCAATGGGTGCACATGGGTAAAATTACCTGAAATCTATGAATCTGCTATCAGATTTAGCTTATCTCATTTGATTTTCCTGTAATAGGCTGTTGAAAATTAGCCTGACTCCGCCAGCCTTCGTACTTCCGCTTAATTTCATTTCGCTTCAGTACTCAGTCTGATCACTCGGAGCTCTGCCTCGTTTACCATCCGCAGAAAATACGCCGGACCAACCAACGAACAGAAGGCGTGGCCGAGAGCTATGATGTAGCCGCTGCGCCGAGTTTGAAATTGTAGTCTCCGAAATCAACAATGGCTACGGACATAGATACATTGGAGTCCATTCGCGCTGTCGTGGAGAAAATCCCGGATATCAGCAACTTATAGCCACAACAAGATGAATGTTTGGTTAGTTTTTTGAATGGAAATGATGTTGTAGCGCTACTCCCTACAGATTGTCATATCTACTTAATAGCCATCATGAAATAGGCACCCTGTTCGTCTCTGTGAGAGACAACCGAACCACCTCATCTAGCTTGTAGCTTGCATTGCCCGCGAATTTCACACTATTTAAGTTAGCAGCAAACTTTTTAAAAGCCGTGTTTTTGTTCATGTCACAAGACCTATTCGCTGTCTCAGTGTTATGTTGTCATTATCCATGAATGAAAGGACTGTCTGAGACAGCCAAACGCTTAGAGCCAAACTGTGTTGCTATAAAGTTAGATAGCGAGCTGGGTATGATGTTAGCGCAAGTATGGTTAACGGTTCAGTTTTTTTGTCAACGCAGATTTCGTCCTGATGTAAATAATGCGTTATTCTCGCAGATTCTGCCGTAGGTTTCGGGTCTCTTATGTTTTTTTTAACAGCAGCAGTATCTGCAGGAAAAACGATAGCTCAACAGTTTGTTTCTTGTAAGGAGAACAGAAAGAGCACCTTTGGTTCTTTTAAGTGAATGAGTGAAGGCTAAAATTTGGTAAATGGTGTTACGTTACGACAATTTATAATACCTGATTGTATTATTTTGCTCAGCCAGTAGTTTCTGTATTCTTATGTAAGGGTAATGAATATTCATGAGTGCTTGTAAACATTATGACTAGCCTGGGAACACCATAGAATCTTCAGGAAGAGGGTTCTATTGTCTGCAGGGTTCCATTGTCTGCAGGATTCTCCAAGAGCCATCACCTTCAAGGTTCTTCCTTATGACATCATTCAAGATTCTTCTATGACATCATACAGGAGTACAAGGCCTATATAAAAGGAACTTGCAGCCAACGGATTGGAGAATCATCAGACTGGAGAATCATCTCCGGTCTGCTACACTTGAAAGCTAGACCGGCTTTGCCAAGTGCAATTGGACTTTGGATGACACAGACACCTCTTGGATACGGACTTCGCGGTGATCAGGATCACCACACCAAAGACATCAGTGGATTTTCAGTTATTTTCCACACTTTATAAGGAACAAGTATAACTCACTAACTCAGTAATATCTGAAATATACCTTGTTATAGCAGAACAGACATTCCACTATCAGGAAAAACCGAAAATGCCACCACATGCAGTAGCTATTATCAGCGAAGACTAACCAAAGTGGCAAACAAGCTCTGTGATCATCATGGCTATGGTAAACCATGAATAAACCACAGGTAGCCAGCTAGCCATAAGTAAAAAAATTGCACTTACTCATAAAATGAACAAAAACCTTTCTTCATTGAATACCTCCTCTAAAGACACAGATGTATCGGGTAGAAGGAACCCTCCAGTCCCGTTTCATTCTGAATAATTCCCATTGACTAAGTCCTTATCTCATTTAAATCCCATAAATGTAACTGAACACTTCAGGCGGGTTTTGGGAGTCATTTTTCCTTTGAAATTGCGTCATTTTTCAGCGTGCACAATGTTAAGAGAATACAACCTTCCTTGTTGTTACACAAAGGTTTCTATTAGTGGTGCAATGGATCATCGTAGATCTGTAATCCGTACGGATCCCTCTTCATGGTTCGGTACGCACGTGATCGGTGGATTGGTTGATGAAAAAAAAAGTTTGTGCTCGGGGTGTGACGTTATCGAATCGTGATCATAAAGCAAAATGAGACAACTTGCATCTATGGGGTGTGTGTACACAGTTGCTTCCCATTTCTTCTTGAAACATACAAGCAGTCTGAAATAAACAACAATCATTTGGAGTGCTTCCGGGAAGATATTTCAGATTAGAACTCCTCTAATTGTCGGCGAGGTTGGGCAGCTTCCATCACCTTTCAAGGCTCAACTGGCCAACCCTACATCTGCTCCTGTATAATGAGCCTAAATGACAATCAAGCAATTTAGCCTGTTACCAATAATGATTATGAAGTGATAGAGAAGAGCTGACAGACGTAACTGCGGTACAATGTTAAATTGAAAGAATGCTAATAAACTAAAGAATGACAAAAAACCTTGTCCAAACTCCCATTTCTCATCGTAGCGTTTTAGCTGATTTTTAAGCTCTTCCCTGGACTTGCCCTCGGAGGATTACCTAGCCCTGCTTTCACCATACCATCTCCAAACCTGTTCCCATTTACGTTTCCCAATTAGCAACTTGGTGTTAATTTGTTCAGATGCGAGAATCCGTCAGTAGAATTACTGTCCCGCTCCCCTCATCTTGCATTGTTCATTGCAATTATCAAGCATTTCCCCATCCATGTTAATTGTGACATAAAATGGCAATGTCTTTAGAAGCTTCTGGATTCATGTAGCTCACCAAATGGCATATATTTTTTTTCTGTGTCCCGCTTGATACGCCTAAAAAAAATTTCTATTAAATGCGGTTTTTCCGATTGAGGTCTGAGTGTTAAGTTTGCTTACGTAAAAATAAAACTGTCTACAGCCAGTGACATTACCATAATGCAGGTTAACCCTCAACCTGTTTCTAATTTAGAATGGGGCAGTTAGTTGAATTGAATAACTGAACACGTAGGCTACTGATAAGATACTGTACCAATTACCATTGATGATTAAGACAGAAAGCTTTGCGTCAGTGGAGGGCTACAATGAGATCGCATAAATGCCAATTAACGGAATTTTCTTGAAATTCTACATTCTAAAAGAATATTAAGTAGCATATGCTGCTGAAGATGTTGTTTAGATAAGGTTTAGCCTAGATTTTGTTTAGCTATGATTAACTGGATAATTGCCGTTCATACAATCAAATATTATAGCCTCCATACAACTTTCCCAGAAGCCGGATAAAGACCCCATAAATGATTTTGACAACATGAAAGTTTGATGCATAGCTTGCATTTGAATTGATTTGAAATGCATACCGTGAGGTGAACTTTCACAATGCACTAATTACCAATTTACTAAATTATTCAATTACCAACGCTTTGACGCAAGAGCGTTAGTAATTTTAAAGCCTACATTATTATCTCTTTGCGGCATAGTATGCAGCTGCGCTTCCCTGCAAAAGTAGCCTATTCTTTTGGAAACAATTTGGTGAAGTGCAATCTTAAAATAAATTCGGTTGCACTGCTGGAAAAAAAATGCTTGAATCGCATTCATGCAAATCTGTGCTGTTCAATGGCTATTTAAGTTTATAAATGCGACAAAAGCAGGCCATCTTAATTGGGCTATCTACAGATTCGAATAAATTAAGCAGATTAACCGTCTGATTGCTAATCGTGCAAAATAAACGGGAACAGGGTGAGAGTAATTCGTTAAAAGGAGATGATTCTGCGGACCTCAGCTA
Source organism: Gymnothorax javanicus (assembly GCA_029692085.1). NCBI lineage: Eukaryota > Metazoa > Chordata > Actinopteri > Anguilliformes > Muraenidae > Gymnothorax > Gymnothorax javanicus. The sequence continues at coordinate 9,882,326 of CM056201.1, forward strand.
AGCTCGGTTCAACGCGGCGCCAATAAATACTCATTTTAATCAGTTTTTTCCTGGAAGCATTCACATGACCGCTGATGTTTGGCACTTTTAGCAGCTGTTCGTATTGGGTTAATTAAAGGAAGCGATAAAGCTTGCATGCTCGCCCCATGCCAGCAGGTGGTCTTACTACACTTTAAAATAATTGTGATGTGATATCGTCATACCCCTAGGTTGTGCGTGTTCACGTGAAGGGCGCGTGGTCTTCTTTTTTGGCGCTTTTCCACTACGTGGTACCGGCTCTACTCCGCTCTACTCTACTCGCCTTGGTACCGGGTACTTTTTTGGAGTTGCTTTTCCATTAGAAGATAGTACCGCCACCGTGGTACCTGCTCGTCATCGCGACGCAGCATGTTACTGCCGCGACGGCATCCTCAGTTATATCAAGTTTACTTTCATTCCGTCGATTTTGTTAAATATTTATGTGTTTAAATCAGGGGACGTGCACTCCGTCACCACGCTATGGCACAAAAGTCCGCAAGTGTTTAATTGTCATTTCTGTTTGACATTGTCCTGATGCATAGGATAGCAGCTGGTGTTGTGTCCGATTCGATTGCACATTAAATAACATACCACCTAAAAACACAAATGTTATCCGTAAAAGGCATAGAGTATTCATAGAAAAAGGCAATATATTCTCAAGGCATTTGTGTACCATCAGTATTCCGTAATGTAACTACAACCCCTGGCAAAAAATATCGAATCACCACACACCAACCCCTGGCAAAAATTATGGAATCACCACACACCGAGGACGTTAATTTACCTTTTTTCCTTCATAACAAAGAAGCAAATAACACATATGACAAAACAATTATTGTTTATTAGCTTGACATTCAGGCTTCATGAAACATTTCACTTTGAAATTGAAGGCAAAACACGTAGCAAATGGGCAAATCGCAGGAGATGGCAGAGTATTAGAATTTATCGCCTTAGGATGCGTCATCTCATCTGATACCTTACCTAAGAACAAAATGCTTCATCAGCACCCGTTAAGTTATTTTCCGCGCAATTTTCATAAAATAGGGGCAGCATAATAACTTTCTCAAGGGGAATTAGGGGAACAGAATTGGACACAACAGCGTTGCTTCTAATTTCGCTACGAACAGGGTCACAGGCAAAGAAACGCATTTCATAAATGCAGCAGCTTCGGTGAACAAATGCAACCTTGTTTGAAAGGTACGGCAACGCACAGTATATTTATAAAGCTGCCTAAAACACACTTTTCAAAAACACAATTTGAAGACCTGTTTCAATGATGGCAAGTGAAGCCAGTTTCCTAGCGATAATGCGGAAGCGAGTTGTCTTTCGTAGAGACGATTCTCTCTGACCAATCAGTGGGCTGCTGTGTTGTCACGTCACACTTTAGTACCTCTTAGCCGAACGGGTACTTTTTTGGAACCACAGGAGAGCAGGGACCAGAAAATCTAATGGATTTTTTTTTTTAAATGGACTTTTTCCTAATGGAAAAGCAAAAAAGGCGAGTAGAGTAGAGCCAGCACCGCGTAGTGGAAAAGCGCCATTTGTGTTGATTCGAAAAGTGATCCGATCCGTGACTCAAATCCGTGATACGATTCGTACCGTGAGTTTTTTGATCCGTTGCACCCCTAGTTTCTATACTTTTCTGATTGTCCAATCAATCAGTCTTTCAGTTACTGTGGAAAGTTTATACTCTCTGGAATTTTTTATGTTTCTTACCATGTGGGCTCAGAAACACTTTGGAAAACCATTGTCAGTTAACACAGTTTGTCCATACATCAATAAGTGTAAGTTAAAACTCTACCTTGCAAATTGAAAGCCATATATCAACATATATCAAACGCCACTAGCTTCTCTGGGCCCAAGCTCATCTGAGATGGACTGACGCTAAGTGGAAAAGTGTGCTGTGGTCTGACAAGTCCACATTTCAAATTGTTTTTTGAAATCATGGACGTCATGTCCTGTGGGTTTAAGAGGAAAAGGACCATCCAGATTGTTATCAGCGCAAAGTTCAAAAGCCAGAATCTGTGATGGTATGGGGATGTGTTAGTGCCCATGGCATGGGTAACTTGCACATCTGTGAAGGCACCATTAATGCTGAAAGGTACATACAGGTTTTGGAGCAGCATATGCTTCTATCCAAGTGACGTCTTTTTCAGGGACGTCCTTGCGTATTTCAGCAAGACAATGCCAAGCCACATTCTGCACGTGTTACAACAGCGTGGCTTCGTAATAAAAGAGTGCGGGTAATAGACTGGCCTGCCTGCAGTCCAGACCTGTCTCCCATTGAAAATGTGTGGCGCATTATGAAACGCAAAATACAACAGTGGCAGCGGGCAGCCACAGCCGGTACAGTCGTACAGTCGAGAGACTTTGCTGGAGGTGCGATTCCAGCAGACTCGGGAGACATCAAGCCTGTTCTACTGCCCAGTATGGGATAACATCCCTCAGGAATTATTAAGAACTAAAAGGAAAAAGAAGCAGGAATTAGAGGGGAATACGGAATTGCCTACAGAGGAGATTCAACTGGCCATCTCTTCCTTCTATCATTCTCACTAACCTGCGCTCTTTGAGCAACAAAGTGGATGTGATACGGATACATGCAAGGTACTGTTATGAATTTCATGAGGTATCTGTATTGTGCTTCACTGAGAGCTGGTAAAAATCTACAATGCCGGACTCTCTTGTCGAAGTGTGTGGATTCACCTTGGTGCGTGCGGACAGGAATGCCGGTTCGGCAAAGACTTCCGGTGGCAGAATTTGTGTATATATTAACAATCTTTATTGCTGCGCGTACTCCGTTAAATGTAAGATCTGTGATCCCGATGTAGAATTCTCGGCATGTTGCTAAGACCTTTCTATTTGCCTCGAGAATTTGAATGTATCTTGCTATTTGTTGTATACGCGCCTCCCGATGGTAAAACGTCACTGGCGGCAGGGAAAATAGCTGAATGCGTTCATGATCTTAAACTTGACTACCCAGACGCACGGACAATTGTGCTCGGAGATTTTAATTATTGTCACTTAGAGACTGTGCTACCTGGCTTTGACCAGTATGTCAAAGATAAAACCAGAAAGGAAAATATTTTGGATAAGTGTTTTGTTGATGTTAAAAATGCTTATACATCCAAGTGTAAGCCACCCATATTTAATTCAGTCCATAATGTTATGCACATGATCCCAGTGTATAAGACCAAGCTAAAAAGAAGTAAACCAGAAAAGAAAGTGATAAGAACATGGACAAATGAAAATAAGGAGCGACTGAAAGCTTGTTTCGAGTGGAAAAATTGGGAAACCTTCCAGGAGGCTTCATTAGATGAAATGACAACAGTTACAAATGATTATATAAATTTTTGTGTTCAGCTAGTTGTCCCTACTAAGAGATTAAAATTTACACAAATAATAAGTCATATGTAACAAAGAATATAAAGAGAGTTATACATTTTAGGAAAGCAGCTTTTATCAATAAAGATTCTGGAGCTCTCAAACATACGGAAAAAGAGCTAAAAATCAGATTGAGGGAGGCAAAATTGGCTCATCGACAGCAACTAGAAAAGGCTTTTCAAGCCAATAATCCCAGAAAGGTGTGGGATACCGTGAAATCTATGACAGGAATGTCGTCTCCAACTAAACCTATCGTGACAGATAAAGAACTTTCTTTCTCTAATGAATTAAACTTTCTTTACCAAATTTGAGTCCCGAGATAATTCTGTGAAGTGCACTGAGATACTTAAAGCTATAACACCTTCTGTCTCAGACAGAATTGTTATTACTGAAGAGGATGTAAGAAAAACTTTTCAATGTGTTAATACAAAGAAAGCTGCTGGGCAGTGGCGGTTCCAGCTATTATGGTGCCCTGGGCGAACCTCCCTTTTGGTGCCCCACCCCCCCCCCCCCCGTTCCGACTTTGGAAAAACAGAATAAACCAATATGCACAAAAAGAAACTTCATTGCACATGCACTCCTTAGTAACCTTAGTAACTTTAATGAATACACAAATAAGGCAATATGCACCCAATATGTGCATTCAAAATAAAAATGATGAATTCCTAAAAATATATGAAATAGACAGCGTAAGAGGGTGTTGCCAAATATTTCAGAAGCACCCCTTAATTTGCAGTGAAATTCAATACAATACAAGTCTCTGGCACCATATGCACCTATTGATTCATTATGACTTACATTTTATCTTGTACATTATAGGCCTATAATGGTCTAAGAATAGCAGCCAGAACCATACGACTTCCACCAACAGGCAGTAGACATCCCACAAAAATACTACTATCAGTATATTAGGCATTAGGTGCATCTTTTAATTAAGTCTACAGCATTGAAAATGTCATTTTCTAAACTTAGGACTGGTCAGTACAATTAACACTTTACATTGTCTGCCATTGAAGGTTAACCAATAATAATGAAAGTGTTAGGTAGCTTAAATTGGTTCTAATGGTTTTTTTTTTTTTTTAGCCAGGCCCAAACTACACACCATCATCCTTTCTTATTAGAAATTATATCAATCCAATGCTATGTGCTAGTCGAACTGACAGTGACAATAGATTATTTTTGCCCATTTTAAATGTGAGAATAGCAACATAGGCTAACAAACAAATAAAAAGAATTCCATAATAAACCTCCACCAATATCGAATACAATCAGTAATTTTTGGGCTTACCTTAAGGTTTGGGTACCAAGACAAACATTCGGGTGTGCAAAAACGCCAAGCGCACGTCCAATCAAGAAAATTTAGAGTTTGATTTCCAATGTTGCTGTACATGGCAGGGTAATAGTATATAACGACGGCAGCCATATTACTGACAATACATCGGGTTTCTAGAGCATGCACAGCATAGGCATTCGCAATATAAAATATTAATATCAATTTCTAAACCCCCTTCTCATGTATAAAGCCCCAAAATATATCAGGGCCTCCATTTCAAATTGTTCTGCTAAATCAAAAGCCGAAAAAGTGGAGGCTGTATACAGAATTCTTTCCCTGTTAATAGCTAAGCCAACGTCATCGATAACAGTTATGTCAGCTAGCAATGAAAGCTCAGAATTTCAACAGGGTCTAGAAAGTATTCAATATTGATAATTACAGCGAAAACTAAGGCTCTTAAAGGCATTAAAATGGCCATTTGCGGGCATTAGTCTCGCAGTAACGTTATCATTATTTATTTTTTTCCTGCTCTCCCGCCTTCAGAAGACAGAAGCTTGAACGAGTTTTTACAATTCCTTAAGACAGTGAATTGTTTTACATCATTTAACAAATTCAGGTCATTTAACAAGTCTAGCGTTGATACCATAATCCCCTCTTGACCATCTAAGCAATCATAGCATAACTCACCGAGATTTAAAGTTGCTAAAGATAAAAACGTTTTCTTCGTAGTCCATGTTGATCATAATAAACCGTATATACAACCCCAATTCCGAAATAGTTGGGACAAAGTGTAAATTGTGAATAAAATCAAAACGCAGTGACTTTCAAATCACACCAGCCAGTATTTTATTCACAATACAACAGATATAACATAGCAAATGTTGAAACTGAGAAATTCTACAATTTTTATCCACAAAATGAGCTCATTCAAAATTTGATGGCTGCTACAGATCTCAAAAAAGTTGGGACAGGGGCCTGTTTACCATGGTGTAGCATCCCCTCTTCTTTTTAACACAGAGTGGAGGCATCTGGTTATTGAGGAGACAAGTTTCTTGAGTTTAGGCATTGGAATTTGATCCCACTCTTGGTTAATACAGGCTTCCAGCTGCTGGAGAGTTTTGGGTCTCCATTGACAGACTTTTCGTTTAATTATCCGCCAAATGTTCTCAATCGGTGAAAGATCAGGACTGCAGGCAGGCCAGATCAGCACACAGACTCTTCTACTACGAAGCCATGCTGTTGTAATAGCTGCAGTATGTGGTTTTGCATAGTCCTGCTGAAATACAAGGCCTTCTCTGGGATAGATGTCATCTGGAGGGGAGCATATGTTGCTCTAAAACCTTTATATACCTTTCAGCATTCATGGTGCTTTTTAAAACATGCAAGTGTCCCACACCGTATGCACTAATGCATCCCCATACCATCAGAGATGCTGGCTTTTGAACTGAATGCTGATAACAGGAGGGGTGGTCTTTCTCCTCTTTAGCCCGGAGGACACGCCCATGATTTCCAACAAGAATGTCAAATTTGGACTCGTCTGACCACAGGACACTTTGCCACTTTGCTACCGTCCATTTTAAATGAGTCTTGGCCCAAAGAACACGGCGGCAGAATCATGCCGGTGAGTGATGCAGTGGCGTCTGAGGGCCCGAAGATCACAGGCATCCTGTTAGGGAATGAGGTCAGGTGGACACCAAGCGCAGGATCCAGGAGGTTTTATTTGGAACCCAGACACAGGAAAAGTGGCACACCGGCCAAAAAGAAACACTGTGCACATGCACTGAACCAGGAGAACCAAGGTACTCTGCCAAAGGCAGGGAAGGGGGGAAACTAATATACACACTCCACAAGTGGCAAGAATAAAACTGAAACAGGCTGGCGGGAACACGGGGACTTAGACAAGGGGAAGACTCTGGACTTAAAAATACAACGGAAATGCTCGGAAGGAACAGAGATCTTCAATGCCGCACAGACTCAGGTCAAAACGCGCGAAGTCCCGTCTGACATCTCTTCCCTCTTCCCAGTTTAAATACACTAGGGAGGAGGCGGGGGATAAGGCAGGCAATCTCAAGGGGAAACAGAAACACATGGGATTAATAAACAAATTCACGAGGACCGGGTAGACAATAATGACTCGAGATAAGACGCTAAGACGATCAAACTGGACAGTTTAGATTAAGGTAATCTAAACGTGACGAGTAAAAAGCACCACGAGAGAAGCAAAGGAAAGCACAGCTTTAAACGCAGTTAATCAGGGAAAGCTTAGGCAGGAATTACAAAAGCTAGAAATGCTCGCACTCGCTAATGAGTTAATTAAGGTTAATACTACATGACAATATATACACCCTTAAATAAGTGCTGGTTAGTATGGTTAGTTATGGCCCTATCAGAGAACGCATTCACTCAGAGTTTGCGAGACCCAGAATAAGCACAGGTGGAAGCAATGAATGAAATACCAAAGCCAAAACCGAAAAAGGAAATGTGATTGGACAACGAGACTCAGGCATGCAGACTGTCACACGACATCACAGGAACCAGGGCGAGGGGGAATAGATGGTCAGACCGTGGGAATGGAGCTGAAACACAAATCAAGAGGGACACGGGGAAAAACGCACAAGCACAAACAAGCACACAAGGCAGAATCACAACACATCCGGTAAATGTCTTCGGCCCCGTCCCTTACGCACAGAGATTTTTCCAGTTTCTCTGAATCTTTTGATGATGTTATGCACTGTCGATGATGAGATCTTCAAAGCCTTTGCAATTTGACGTTGAGGAACATTGTTTTTAAAGTATTCCACAATTTTTTTACACAAGCCTTCACAGGTTGGAGAGCCTCTGGCCATCTTTACTTCTGAGAGACTCAGCCTCTCTAAGACATCCCTTTTATAGCCAATCATGTTACACACCTGATGCCAGTTAACTTAATTACTTGCTAAATGTTCTTTCAGCTGATTCTCTTACATATTAATTGCTTTTTCAGCCATTTTTTGCCTGTGTCCCAACTTTTTTGAGACCTGTTGCAGCCAGAAAATTTGAAATAAGCTCATTTTGTGGATAAAAATGTAAAATGTCTCAGTTTCAACATTTGAAATGTTATCTATGTTCTATTGTAAATAATATATTGGCTCATGTGATCTGAAAGTCATTGCACTTTGATTTATTCACAATTTACACTTCGTCCCAACTGTTTCGGAATTGGGGTTGTATACGGCTCGTTGAAATCGGCTGAGAAGTTGTAGATTTTAAAAATCCGCATCTCCTCCTCTTACTTGCAGTTGCTTACATGCAGGCCCTGCCCTCCCTGATATGGATGACGCTCTGACGTATCGGGGAAACGGGCTAAAGCTGCTAATGCAGCGTCTCTCTCCGGAGAGGCATGTCTTTGCCAGAATGTAGGCAGCCAGCAGCCTGCCGAGTTGACTAGAGCAGTTGTTCTCAAACTCAGTCCTGGGGGACCCCTGTGTATGCTGGTTTTCATTCCAATTATTTTCATTCGAAATTGAAATTCCAGGATTTTAACAAGCTATTAGATTTTCTTAATTAGGCGTTTTTGATCTTCAGAGAGGTAATTTACCATCTTAATCTACAGAATGCCAAACATAGCTTTGCAATGCCCCAAAGATGACCAATTTTACATTGTGCTCATTGCACTAGAGGCAAAAAATTAAACAGATCGATAAGATTAATTTGCCAACTTAGTGATATAACAGGTAACTGTATACGCAATAATTAGCAATTCTTTTCTGATACTTCACCACAAAACTGGTGGGCCTCATTATCATTGGTGTTGTTATTCCATTCTTCATTATCTTCTTGACAGATAGGAATGATAGCCAGGTGTACATACCAATTAAGAGCCTGCTGATTGACCTCAGTCTTTAATTGCATTGGTTATAGATTATCTTTCTTTGTGCATATTGAAATCAACTGTTTGAAATTTAATTCAGTGAGCACTACGTGCCCATAGAAGATACATTTTTCATTGCATACATAGAAAATTCTGGCAGGATGTGATTTAAGAGTTTAAGTAATCCCACAGTATAAACTCCTAGTTTGGAAAATTAACATCTTGTTAAAATACTGAGATTGCCATTGTGTTTGGAACAAAAACCAGCCTACACAGGGGTCCCCCAGGACCGAGTTTGAGAACCACTGGACTAGAGCGCCCAGGCGCATATTTTAAATCCACTGACTGGAGTTATCTAATCAAGTGATGGAAGAAAATGATATTTTTTTTTTTTGCTATTTGCGCTCCCGCCGGCGCCCCCTGTCAAGATGCCGCCCTGGGCAACTGCCCATGTCGCACATATCTAAATCCGCCTCTGCTGCTGGGTCAGATGGTTGTTGCGCCTTTCTTTTGAAGAATTTCGCTACTCAGCTAGCTGCAGTTTGGCAACCAATTTTTCAGGCTTCTGTGGATACACAGACTGTTCCTTTGCTATGGAAAACTTTGCACATAAAACCCATTCCTAAAATTCCGTGCCCAAAAGAATATAAGGATTATAGACCAATAGCCCTCACCTCAGTGATCATGAAATCTCAAGATAGAATTTTGCTCGACCATTTTGTTAGTACAACTAATAACAAATTTGACCCAAATCAGTTTGCCTTTAAGCAGGGTTGCGGCACAGAAGATGCTGTTGCCTCCTTTGTTCATGTTATTACTAAACATTTAGATGAATCTTACAAGAACAATTTTGCAAGAGCCCTCTTTCTCGATTTTTCTTCCGCTTTTAATATGATACAAGCTGACATTTTGGTGGAAAAAATGGTCCAGCAGGAACTAAATCCTTATTTGATTCACTGGTCTGCTTCTTTTCTTACCAACAGATTACAGTTTGTGAAGGTGAACCAAACTTTCTCATCTGCTATCAAAACCAATGTCGGCGCCCCCCAGGGTTGTGTGCTTTCAGCAGTTATTTTTACCTTTTATATGGATAACTGCCGTATAAATGCACCAAATCAATATGTCTTAAAGTATTCTGATGATACAGTACTAATATCTCTGTTAACCAACTCTTGCAACCCTGGGCTGCACCAACTTGGCGTGAACAAACTGGTCGAGTGGAGTGATTATAATACCCTTGAGAATAACACAGAGAAAACAGAGGAAATTGTGTTCGGTTTACCATCTGGTTCTCATAAAGCCTCTGTAGTTATTCATAATGGAAAAAATTAAGCAAGTATCTTCTTTTAAATATTTGGGGGTAATTATCGACCATCAGCTATCACATTGAAAGATCACATTGAAGCTGTTTGTAGAAAGACAAAACAAAGAATTTGGTTTCTCCGCCAACTGAGGTCTTTTGGAGCAAGTGGGCAAATCCTTCTATTATTTTTTCCTGCTGTGATAATGAGCGTACTTCAGTACTGCTGCTCTACACGGTACAAGTGCTTGTCTGTTAACTGAAAGTCAAAACTGCTCCATCAACTAAAAATCTGCTCAAAAATTGTGGGTCAGCCACTTGAAAAACTTTACGAATCAGCTTACCGTACTAGCGTGTTAAGGTTGGCCAACAACATTGCCTCTAACCCCAACCATGTCCTCAATAGTGAATATAATCTTTTACCCTCAAATAGGAGGTACAGGGTTCCATCTTTTAAAAGGGTTAGACTGAAGCACTCTTTAGTGCACCAGTCAATCCTAAAACTAAATATGGTGCTTAATCCAAGATCAAATGCATGTTAATGGGTCTTAAATGATGTCTTTGTATTTTTATGATAAATGTATGAATTTTATGATTGTATGGGTCCTGTATTATTGTGTCTTCTTGTTTCTAATCTTATGTTGTCATGGAGCAACTGTGACGTAAGAAAAATTTCAGACTATGTCTGACAATAAAGTATTATCATATCATATATCATATCAAAAGTTTAACTGCATGCATAAATAGAGCAGATCCATGTCCGCTCAAAATGTCTCTTCTGAGAAAGTCAACATAGGAGACTATAAAAGATTTTTCCCTGCTCCTTCACTCAGAATGTGTGAAAATGTGACTTAAGTGCTTTTAGCACTAGGCTCTTCAATTGAATTGCAAATATTCTCCTCCCCAAAAAAATTTTTTCTTCATTGTGGACTCCAAAAATTTCCAGCCCACGGGAGCTTAATAACTATCCATCAGTGGCTCTCTTTTAGCAGTGGAAATAGTAACTGCTTGTTCAAACACTGGTATATCCAAAGCATGTTTTCACTCCTAGAAATGGGTGTCTCATGTTCATAGTTATTAGATTGCGAGGGTTCAGTCTGCCACAATCTGCCGTACTTCTTGTAGATATTTGGAGGCTCAGAGAAATTAAAGCACTGACTGAAACTTTCCCCTTTATTCTCTGAAATAGAGCCATCAGCCCCTGGGAGGGTGGAGGCCACTGATGTGAAGAGCAGCTCAGTGACTCTGTGCTGGGAAAGACCAGTCAGTATGGAGGGAGTTCCTCACGAGATCCACATCACCTACAGCTGTGAGGGAGAAAAGCCCAGATTACAGAAATGTGCTCCCAGCTCCACCACAGCTGTCCTCTCTGATCTGAGGCCTGGGATGGAGTATACTTTCAACATCACTACTGTCCTTCCAAATGGCAGTTGCAGTGAGACCAGCTCAGAATGCGTATGCACACGTGAGTGACTAAATGTGTACCTCTGAGATTATATTTGAAAAATTTGATCCATCAATCGTAACATTTGTGTATTTATCATCAATATTATTAGCTAACCCTTTGTTGGTTCGTTTTTATGATTTGATTATTTTCTGCTATTATTTTTATACTCTTCAGTCACAAAAAAGAATAAAACTTAACAGAAAATCCTGGAATTTTATTCATTTATATATTTATTCCTCAATATTGAATGTTTGGAAATTGTCTGATTCCTAAACAATGACCCAAAATTTAATTGGAAACATTCTCCTCCCCAAAAATTTCTGTTTCTTCATTTTGGACTCCAGAAATTTCCAACCTGCGGGAGCTTAATAACTATCCATCAGTGGCCCTCAATAAGCTGTGAAAATAGTAACTGCTCCTCCAAACACTGGCTTATCCAAAGCATCTTACCACTCCTTAAAATAACAGAGTCCGATGTTCAAAGTTTTTAGATAGTGAAGGTTCGGCTCGAGGACTCTTTGTCCCTGGACTTTTCATCCCCATGAACTTTTCGTCCCTGGATTGTTCGTCCCCAATAATGCTTTGCCCTCTTCCTGCATTATAACCCTAACCCTTAACCCAGCATTTCTCAAACTGTGGGGCGCGCCCCCCTGGGGGGGCATGGAGACTTTCTAGGAGGGGCGCGAGATCCGTCCTGTTTTTTCTTTTCTTCAAGTCGGAACTAAAGTTTAGCAGGCGGAACTAACTTTTTTGTCTCGGGGTAAACCTGACTCATTTTAGGGACGTACCACAACAAAATTCACTATGGTGACAAGTATAGGTTTGGATAATGGAGAGGTTTCTGACAAGAGAAAAAAGAGAACTGTGCGATGTTTCGGAAACTAAAAACAAGCCAACGTCAGCCAAGGTGAACAATGATTCACTACCAAAACCCAAGACGAGAAAAAACGACGACGCATTTCTCAGTCTTGGATTCATGGTGAATGTGGTAGGAGATGAAGAAAGACCTCTCGGTGTGTTATGTCTCAAAACATTGGCAGCGGACGGTCTGAAACCAAATAAATTGAAGAGACATTCGGAGACCATTCACCCGAGTCATGTCGGTAAGCCACCGGAGTTTTTCAAAAGGAAACTTTGTGAATACTGAAAGCAGGAAATCGGTTTAAAAAAAACTGCCAGTGTAAACAACAAAGCACAGCTAGCTTCCTACAAGATTGCATACAGAATTGCACGTTCCAAGAAATCACACATGACCGAAGAGGAGCTCTTATTGTCTGCTGCTTTTGATATGGTGTCCGTTATGATTGAGGAAAAAAGCGCTGCTAAACTGGAATGTATCCCCCTGTCCAATGACACCGCTGCAAGGCGTATATGTAATATTTCACAGGACCTGGAAGATCAGCTACTAGAGAAACTGAAAGACACCCGTTTCGCCTTGCAAGTGGATGAGGCTTCTGATAGCAGTAAGGACTGTCTGCTTATCGATTACATTCACTATGAAACATCAGGGGCACTCAATGAGGATTTATTGTTTGTAAAGTATGTCACAAAGAGAGCAACCGCTGATGAACTATTTAATATCATTGACAGTTACTTAAAAGACCACGGCCTGAAATGGGAAAACTGTGCGGGTGTTTGCACAGATGGAGCGTAGGCCATGGCAGGAAAAAACAATGGGCTGCATGCATTAATTAAGAGGGTCTCTCCCAATGCACACTGGACGCACTGCATCATACATAGAGAAGCGCTGGCAGCGAGGCAGATGAGTCCGGATCTAAACGCTGTTTTGCCTGATGTTATTAGCCTTGTCAATTTCATCAAGACGAGAGCCCTGAAAGCACGATTTTTCTCAGCGCTGTGTGACGAGATGGGGAGCTGGACACTCTGCTGTGCTGTTACACAGCGAGGCACGATGGCTTTCGCGAGGTAAAGTGTTATTGCGAGTGTTTGAGCTCGCTGAGGAAATTCGGATGTTTCTGGAGGAGGAAGGCATCAATGAACTTGCTGCCAAGTTTACTGATGAACAATTTATGATGAAACTGGCATATCTCTGTGACGTATTTGGAAAGCTGAATGAGTTAAATTTACAACTTCAACGCACAGACAAGCACCCTCCTCATCTTGCAGACAGAATCAGCTCCTTCATTAGAAAGCTGGAGATGTGGCACAAATGCCTGGAGAGGGGAAATATTGACTGCTTTGAGAATCTGAGTGAATCTGTGGAATCTAATTATTTGAATGCCACTACAGTCATTCCATGTCTCAAGCAGCACATCTCTCTCATGAAAGGATACTTTCAAAAAAACTTTTCAGACAACAGTGCTCAGTATGACTGGGTGAGAAACCCCTTCAGTGCAGCAGCACTTGCTGATTTCAGCTCTGCTGAAGAGGAAGACTACATCGAGATGACATCTGACTCCTCCGTGAGACTAAAGTTTCCATCACAGACACTAAGTGAGCTCTGGATTGGTGTGGAGAGGGAATATCCACACATCGGACAGAGAGCGGCGAGTGTTCTGCTTCCCTTTACCACTTTCTACCTCTGTGAGATTGGCTTTTCTGCTGTAGCCTCTCTGAAAACCAAATACAGAGCTAAGCTGAACATAGAACGTGAGCTGAGAGTGTCAGTTACAAGCCTGCAGCCTCGTTTCGAAAAGATCTGCAATAAGCAACAGGCTCACTGCAGCCACTAACACCCCATACAATGACTTGTGACAGTGACCCAGACCATATTTTTTGTATGATGTTCGTCCATCGTTGATCGATGAGGACCATAACTACTGTTTAGCTTTTGCTTAATTGTTTTGGGTCCGGTGTGTCTGTAGATGGCTGATAAGGCCAATCTGGGCATGAAAGTAGCGGCCACATGTAGTGCACATGTGGTCTGTGACATCCACAGAGGTGCTGGCTGACCGATCTTTACGGAGTTGACGTTTTGATTCAGCTGTCTTGATACGTATCTCTTCAGAGAGTTTTGCCCCATTGTTGATGAGGGTGCGCCAAAGATGTCTATTTTGAGCTAGCTGCTCCCATGACTCTGTATCTATACTCATGGCTTTCAGTGTCACCTTCAAGCTGTCCTTGTAGCGCTTTTTTTGGCCACCAACTGTTAGTTTCCCAGATGTTAACTCGCCATAAAGGAGTTGCTTAGGTATGCGCGTGTTTTCCATCCGCACAACGTGACCAGTCCAGCGTAACTGGTTCTTCTGCAGCAGTGTGTGAATTGAAGGAAGCTTAGCCCGTTTGAGCACTTCTGTATCTGGGATTCTGTCCTGCCATTTGATGTGAAGTAGTCGGCGCAGATGCGTGGTATGGAAGTGATTCAATTGTCTGGCATGTCTACTATAAACGGTCCATGTCTCACATGTGTAGAGGAGTGTAGTTAGTACAACTGCCTGGTAGACTTTCAGCTTGGTGGAGATGCTGATACCTCTACGGTCCCAGACTATAGACCGAAGTCTTCCAAAAGCTGAGCTGGCTTTGGCTATCCTAGTATTGACCTCATCATCAATGTGGGCCATGTCTTGACAGTGTACTGCCAAGATAAATGAATTTGTCGACTGCTTGTAGACATGTGTCTTTGACTGTGATTTTTTGGCTCAATGTATTGTTGTCCTGGCGGGGGCTGGTACATTACTTCTGTTTTCTTAGTGTTGATTGTGAGCCCAAAGTTGTCGCAGGCTGATGAGAATTTGTCCATGCTTAACTGCATGTCAAATGCAGTATTACCATTCAGAGCACAGGCATCTGCAAACAGCAAGTCACGGATAATAGTTGTCTGGACTTTCGTGGCAGCTTTCAGGCGTGATTGGTTGTGAAGTCCACCATCTGTTCTGTAACGGATAGGAACCCCTAGATCACCATCCCTCAAGGCATCTGTAAGCATTGCTGAGAACATCATACTGAACAGTGTCGGTGCGAGTACACACCCGTTTAACACCGTTGGTAACAGGGAAGTCTGTTGATGCCTCACCATTGTCAAGGACACGAGCCATCATTCCATCATGAAATTGTCTGACGATGCTGATAAACTTGTCTGGACAGCCGTACTTTGGCATTATCTTCCAGAGACCTTCATGGCTGACCATGTCGAATGCCTTAGTTAAGTCGACAAATGTCATGTACAGGCCCTGATGTTGTTCTTGGAATTTTTCTCGTAGTTGTCTTGCAGCGAATACCATGTCTATGGTACCACGTCCAGCTCGGAAACCACATTGGCTTTTGGGAAGAAGACCATTCTCGAGGTGCTTTATAAGCCGATTGAGTAAGACTCTTGCGAGGATCTTCCCAGCAGTAGACAGCAGAGAGATGCCATGATGGCTGTCACAGGATTGACGATTTCCTTTGCGTTTGTACAGATGAACTATAGAGGCATCTTTGAACTCCTGGGGAAGTACTCCTTGGTTCCAGAAGGACCGAAATAGTTCGGTCAGCTTCTGTTGCAGGATGGGTCCTCCTGACTTGTAGATTTCGGATGGAATGGCATCTGATCCAGGGGCTTTACCACAGGACAGTTGTTTAATGGCCTTAGCCACTTCTGTGTTGGTGGGGGGGATGTCTAGTTCTGTATTGATCTCCACTTGAAGTAGACGAGATGGCAGCTTCGTTGATTGTTGATAGGCGGTTGAGGACTGTGTTGAAGTGTTCAGCCCACCTTTCAAGAATAAGTCCTCTGTTTGTAAGAAGTGTCGATCCATTGGCACTGAGCATTGGTGTTATACCTGATGATTGTGGACCGTACACGGCTTTTAGTGAGTCGTAGAACTTCTTAGAGTCATGCTTATTGGTGTATTCTTGAATGTCGTCAGCTTTGGTACTAAGCCAGTTGTCTTGCATAAGCCTCAATTGCTTCTGAACACTTTGGCGTTTGTTGATAAATGCTGCCCTTTTTGCTGCATTAGTTGGGTCCCATTGGTGGTCAATGAAGCACCTGTTCTTCTCCATGATGAGTTCCTGGATCTTACAATTCAGGTATTTTTTGTATACATGTTTCTTTTGACACATTTTGTGTTGTTTGCACTTGTTGTGATAATCTGTGCAATGTAAAATGGGCATATTGTAGCCACTGATATTGTTAAAGTATTCTTTGTTATCAAAATGTATTTATTGTTAAAAGTTATTACAAGATAACTGCACATTTCATATTTTTATTTGAAAAAGTACTTTCTCAGGATTATTGTATTGCTAAAGCAAAAATGTTATTTGCACAGCAAATTATTGAAAGAAAAGTGAAACGTTTATTCTAATATTGATGTTTCTTTCAATAAATGTTATACTTGACACATTGTCACAATTTTGTTGGAGTGGGGGGCCCTGGGAATTTTGTTCCTCCAAAGGGGGCCCAACAGAAAAAGTTTGAGAACCACTGCCTGAACCTAACCCTTAAATCATGGTGATATGTCCGTTAGCCATCCGTCCATCCTTCTGTCAACAATGGCAGGGCATTTATTCATCATTTGGGGACGAAAAGTCCTTGGTGCGAAAATTCCAGGGACGAAAAGTCCTCGGGCACAACAAGTATGGGGACGAAAAGTCCATGGGGACGAAAAGTCTGGGAACGAAAAATCCAGCGACCAAGAGTCCTGTAACCCGAGGGTTCAGTCCGCCACAAACTGCAGTACTTCTTGTGGATATTTGGAGGCTGAGAGAAGTTACAGCACTGACTGAAACTTTCCTCTTTATTCTCTGAAATAGAGCCTTCGGCCCCAGGGAGGGTGGAGGCCACTGATGTGGAGAGCAGCTCAGTGACTCTGTGCTGGGAAAGACCAGTCAGTATGGAGGGAGTTCCTCACGAGATCCACATCACCTACAGCAGTGAGGGAGAAGAGCCCAGATTACAGAAATGTGCTCCCAACACCACCACAGCTGTCCTCTCTGATCTGAGGCCTGGGATGGAGTATACTTTCAACATCACTACTGTCCTTCCAAATGGCAGCAGGAGTGAGACCAGCTCAATTACCGTATGCACAAGTGAGTGACTAAAATTGTATAACATACCTCTGAGATATCTGAAAAGTTTTATCCATCAATCATAACATTCTAGTATTTATCATCAATACCATGTGGATTTTGTGGTTTGATTCTTTTAATGGATGATTTGTCACTGTCCATACAGTTGTGCTCAAAAGTTTGTATACCCTGGCTGAATTTGAAAAATGTAAAGAAAACATGAAAGGCTAGGCAAAACACATTTATTTTATTTCTTATTGGATTCATATCCAGCTGAAGGTCATGTAGAATGGCACAACCATCAGAAAATTTGAAATAAGCTCATTTTGTGGAAAAAAAATGTAAAACGTCTCTGTTTCAACATTTGACATGTTATCTATGTTCTATTGTAAATTACATATTGGCTCATGTGATCTGAAAGTCATTGCATTTTGACTTCATTCACAATTTACACTTCATCCCAACTATTTCGGAATTGGGGTTGTATAATGTATGCATTACGCTTTCCAAGTACTTACCTGAGACCCCTCTCCCACGTTTACTCCTGACTTGAGATTGGACAAATGTATTGCTTCTAATTATATGGATTATTGGAATGGAGTTAGTGTGGCCATTTCTACTTTGTCGACATTGTATTATAGACACCACAGTTACACAAGTTAATGGTGCAAAAACTACAAAGACCACAATCTCAGATATAGATAAAGCATAGGTTTGGGTTTTAGGTGCAAGCTATACATAAGGTGGGTTCACGTCATGCTTCTACATCTAGTGGTGTCAAGTGCATTCTCAAAGCCCACGACCAAGCAAGTTCACCCGCCCCCTGGAACAAAAATGAAATGCAAATCTTATATATGGTAAATCAAAAGCCATTTGGGACTTTACAAATAAAAACTTATCATAATGGTGTAACCCAGTCAAAATAATCAGCAGACAATGTTAGGTCATAACAATTTTTTTATTTGGTTTTTTACTCATTTCTACATTTCTGAGATGTGTTCAGTTATGCATTTCTCCTGTGTATCATATATGTCCAATAGGTGGCAGTAGTACCACTGTACCTAGGGGAAATTGCTGTAGTGGCAAGATATGGAAGAAGAAAAAGAGAAGAGACAATTTTTTTCATGCTCAGCAAGACATGAGCAAAACTGGTGCCGAATTTAATGCAATCTGTTAAGATAAAAGACGAATATAATGCTCAAAGGATGGTTAATGGGTCATCTCCCTCGTATCTATCATATGACAAGTAACACAGCAAGACAGGTTCAAAGAAGTTTTGGTGAGGATTTTTGTCGAACTTGTATCATTCCACTCCGTGAGAATTTACACTGTATTCGCCTCCGTTATTGCTTTGGGAACATGGAAGTTGCTTCGGGAACACTTTACTTCATGTAATTTCTGTTAGAACTTCGTTAGCTTCATACGGGGTAAATACTTTGATAAGATGTAAACTAAAAACCAATCGGAGGAGTCTTTGTGAATTTGTTAATCATGTGAACCTATTAGGACTGTGTTGTATGCTAGTGAAACGCATGTGAGAAAATGGTTTCATGGAATGTGTAAATTGGAGTTTTGTTATGTTCATGAAAATGCTAAGGGGTGCAATATTTCTAGATCATAAATTAACTTTCAAGAGAGTAATAGACTGTTGCCCTGCTGTGCAGGTTGGTTTTTTTTGTTGGCAAGATTTGAGCCGAGAAGACGAAGTTGGATCATCCCTGCCCCCCACCCCATTGGACAGACGTCAAAGCGCCATGGACCAGAGGGCAGAAGAGGAGTACCTCATCGCCGACGCGAACTCTTTGCCAACCGTCTGGATCGATTATGTTATACAGATAAGCGCTTGAGATCTCAATACACGTAAAGTCACACTACCCGAGTAGATGAGAACTTGGCCAATTTTACTTTGGGATTATTTTATCAGAGCTCTGATCTAGGTTAATGTGATCTATGTTTATCTGACCTAGTTTTATGTGATCTATGTTTATCTGATATTATTTGATTTTGAAGGTATTTTCATTTTTTTTGGAAGGATAATATTGAATTTCACAACTGAAAAGTTACTGACAAGGGGAATGTTGATTTTTTTCAACTGAATGGACAGTATAAAGGGAAATACTGGTTTTCACAACTGAGAGCACTGACAAATATTTTGAGTTTTGGCTTAATAAATGCCAGCTACTGTTCTTTATTATACCTTAAAGAGTCTTTTGAGTGATTGATTTCACTTTATATTTCTTTCGAAAAAGAACCCTAGATTTGTTAACTTTCAAGAGAGTAACCATAATTGTGGAATCATTTTAATATTGATTTATTTGCTTTATTATTAATTGTTTATCCTTGTTTGCTCTTGCTCATTTTTTCTTAGGCCTTAGTTGTATATTCTTGCCTGTTTCTGATTAAACTAGGCCTTGCGTACCCTGTAGTTTCCATAAATCTGACCAATGGACCATTGCATATTTTTTATCTAGGACCATCATCCTGACGGACCCTAACAAGGGCAAGATGTTCTTTTTTCTCTCTTAGTTTATGTGTTTTCAGAAGAAGGAGTACCAGGAGAGCCTGAGACGCTAAAAAAAAGATAAGCCCAGGAGATGATAAGAAGAAACCACCTGTCTTCTCTGAGCTATTTACATGACCTCAGGGTCAGCTTGATCTGGGTTTTATGTGATCTATGAACATTCCAGTTAATACCATGATGTGTAAATCATTTTGGGGGAGGAGATTGTCAAGATGTACACTGAACTTATACACCAGCAAAAAGAATATTGATTTTTTATCCTCGTTCTTGCCTGTAAAAGGGAGTTCTGGCATGTGGCAAGGATCCTGACTTAATAAATGCCGGCTATTGCAAAAGTAGTAAAAACTGAATTTATATTATTCTCTTTGCCTCCGTCTGAGTTCTTTTCTTGAGAAGGTAACACCAGGAATATAATATCAAAATTCCCACAACAATAATAACATATCTAGTCAGGTGCCCCGCATTACATAATTTGGCGAGCCAGCAGCCAGGAGGAGTGGAAAATTACTTAAATAATTTTCTACATTGCCATTTGAATATCCAAACTCACACACAGTGATATTTCATTTTTTGTGAATATTGCCAGTTTTATTTTGGGGACTCTTTCAAACTCAAATAGCCATGACTATGGAACACACTAGCTCATTTTATGAGCAAACTTATGCAATCAATTTACAGAGGTCTCTATATGATGAGGGAATAACAGCAAATGATACTGATAATCAGATAGCTGAATTTTGTTCAGCTTTTGGATGTATCCAAAACATCATTAGCGTGAGACAGACAGGACAAGAGAATGGTGTCAAAGCCATAGTAGAGTTTGAATCTGAGGAAGTGGTCATGAAACTAGCACATAACCTCCCCCAGCTCTACCCTAGTGTTGGAGACCCTAATGTTATGTGGCGAGTAGGCAGAGCTTTCAAAGCAGCTCCAAAGAAACCCCCCACTACACGACAAGCAAACCTCATAGATTTAAGCAACAGCTCAAACTCTAATAGTGAAGTCGATTCTGATGATAGTAGAACCCCACTACTCAACAGAGTACGGATTAAGACTTATAAAGACCTACATGCTTCACCTGAAATTGACACAAAGCCAAAGAGGCCGAGAACAGTAACACAGTCAGCTTCGGCGATTGAAAGACTCACAGACAGTAACATTTTCAATCCACCTGATGTTCAGAGAATCATTGTCGAGCACGTAATAAAAAACGACAACTCCAATGCCTCAGGCCAGGCATCCAAGCGACTTCGCCCTTTCTCAGGCAAACTTCCAAAACCGCCCAATGAAGCAGATTTTCAAACATGGTCTCTCCATGTAGAACTCATGGCACAAGATAACACTCCTGTCGACATGCAACGACGCAAAATCCTTGAAAGCCTAGTTCCCCCCAGCTTATGATCTAATCAGACAGTTAGGCCCACATGCAGCACCCCGTGAGTATGTGAAACTCCTTGACTCAGCTTATGGGCTAGTTGAGGATGGGGAAGAAATTTTTGCAAGGTTCTTGAGCACTCATCAAAACACAGGAGAGAAAGCTTCAGAATATTTACAGAGATTACAAGTGCTGATTACCACAGCTATGAAGAGAGGTGGCATTGCAAAAGCAGACGCCAATAAACAGTTACTGCGACATTTTCAGAGAGGGTGCTGGGATCAAGCTCTCATTCTAACACTGCAATTAGGGCTTAAGCCACATACGCCCCCCAACTTTTCTGACTTCTTGATGCAGGTTAGGACTGAAGAGGACAGGAGAGTTGCAAAGCAAGATCATATGCAATGACACTTGGGCACAAAGCCAAAAACCAGTATGAACATGCAACTCGTGAATGACACACTTTTCACACAGGATGAAAACGCGAATGTCCTTCAGACATATATTACTGAAACAGAGAATTTACAAAAGCAGGTTGCTGAACTCAAAATGCAACTCACTAAAAAGAGAGATCAAAGGAGACAAAAGCACACTAACGAGGCAAACACAGTTCCAGAAACACCCCCAGCTAGAACAGCAGAGATTCAAGCTCAACAAACCGCACCAAAGCCTATGCCAAAGGCTTGGTTCTGTTTCAAATGTGGCAATGACCATTTAGCCAGACAGTGTGAAAACCCTCCCAACAAGCCTCTGGTGAATCAGAAATATAAGGAGCTGAAGACACAACAAGACGAATGGCAAAACAAGTATGGTCATTTAAACGTGACTGGGTTGCAGTCGAGGGACTGATTGCACCCATGTGAGAGCCAAAACGTCCCACACAAACTCACAACTCAAACACAGCGATCTGCAATGCTCGTTCCCCAGTTCAGTCATTCAACCACGTCCTCCCAAGAGGACTGATAGGTCTGAAATGTACCTCAAATGTCATTGTTGAGGGAGTCCAGTGTGATAGCCTTCTAGATTCAGGCTCCCAGGTGACCACAATTTCAAAGTCATTCCATGAGAGTCACCTTTCACACCAGCCCATCTTATCTATTCAAGATCTTTTAGACATAGAAGGTGCTGGTGGTCAGGAAGTTCCCTATCTTGGCTACATCCAAGTCAAAATAGATTTTCCAGAGGATATCATGGGAAAGCCTGTTATGATTCACACTCTTGCACTTGTCGTGCCCAACCACAGAACAAATGTGGAAGTTCCCCCTCTGATCGGCACTAACACACTGGACCCCTTATATGAAAAATGTGCTTCTCGTCCACACGAGAATCTGAAACATTACAATAAACATGATCATTGCTCCCCACTTGTGAAACATCTGTATCATAGATTCAGAATAAATCAACAAGATGGCAGAGTCGGAACTGTGAAGTTGCAGAGCAAAAAGTGTGTAGTTATCCCCGCAGGAGAAAGAGTGGCTTTAACAGGATATGCAAGGAAAGTCTCAGTTGCAACTGGCATGACCCTCTTGGTAGAGCCCCCTCAATCCAACTTACCTGCTGGTCTCTTGTTTTGCAGCTATATAATGACAACGCCCTCGTTCTCGTCTTTCAAAGTGCCTGTGTGAATGAAAAATGAAACGGCACATGACATCAAAGTGTCCACAGACCAGCCCATCGCAAAGCTTTCTTTTCCAAAGGCTGTGTCATCTATGCCAGCCCATGATAACAGAACTCCCATGAGCGAGCTGACTCCGTCCACGTCGTCTTCTTCAGTTTGCAGCTCCATGCAGGTGTCTGGTGCTGGTAGATTCACCTTTGATTTCGCCGACTCTCCTTTGTCTGAAGAGTGGAAAGAGCGAATAACAAAAAAGCTAAATTCAATGTCAGAAGTCTTTGCATTGAATGACCTTGATTTTGGTCACACCACTGAAGTCAAACATAAAATATGTCTCTCCGATCCAACTCCATTTAAACAAAGGCCCAGACCGATCCATCCATCCGACTATGAAGCTGTCAGACGTCATCTCAAAGAGCTTCAAGATGCCAACATCATATGTGAATCAGTAAGCCCCTTCGCTTCTCCTATCGTTGTGGTGAAGAAAAAGAGTGGCAACATCCGGCTGGGCGTGGATTATTGCAAATTGAACCAACAAACCATCAAAGACTCATATGCTTTACCCAACATAGAAGAAGCTTTTTCAGCCTTGACAGGGTCAAAATGGTTTTCTATTATGGATCTTAAGTCTGGCTATTATCAAGTGGAGATGGAGGAGGAAGATAAGTGCAAAACGGCTTTGGTGACACCCATGGGCTTCTGGGTATTTAACAGGATGCCACAAGGGGTCACCAATGTGCCCAGCACTTTTCAGAGAGTAATGTAAAAGTGTATGGGTGGAATGAATCTTTGAGAAGTTCTGGTCTTTCTTGACGATGAGACAGTATTCTCGTCTACATTAGAAGATCATGAAGATCGATTACTCAAAGTTCTCCAGAGACTGAAAGAGTTTGGCTTAAAGCTTTCGCCGGAAAAATGCCAATTCTTCAGAACGTCTGTTAAGTATCTTGGGCACGTCATGTCTGCTAATGGAGTTGAGACTGACCCAGCCAAAATCTCTGCTCTTACGACATGGCCAAGGCCCAATAACATCAAAGAACTCAAGTCATTTCTTGCATTTGCCGGATATTATAGGCGGTTCATAAAAGAATATTCCAAAATCGCAAGACTTCTCAATGATTTAACTGCTGGGGACTTGCCTCCAAAGAGAAAGTCTGCCTCCTCACGTAGCAGCACGAGTCGTCCCTCGAGTGCTGATTACAGAAAGCCTTTCAATGAAAAGTGGACGCCAGCCTGTGAAGACGCATTCAAGACGCTCATTCAAAAGCTCACCACTGCCCCGATTTTTGGGTTTATGGACCCGAAAAAGCCCTATGTTGTCCACACAGATGCAAGCACCCATGGCCTGGGTGCAGCCTTATATCAAGAACAGGAAGGAAAACTGAGAGTGGTAGCCTATGCAAGCAGGGGACTGAACCACTGTGAACGACGATACCCTGCACACAAGCTTGAATTCCTCTCACTGAAGTGGGCTGTCACAGACAAAATTTTTTGATTACCTGTATGGTGCAAAATTTACAGTTGTCACCGACAAAAACCCATTAATATATGTACTGACGTCTGCAAAACTTGATGCAGCGGGCCATCGCTGGCTAGCTGCCCTTTCCAGCTTTGATTTTAACATTCAATACAGAGCTGGGAGGAAAAATCAAGATGCAGACAGTCTTTCACAACTTCCACACCTCCATGATCCAAGTCCAACCTGACCTCACGTCTCAGGAGGAAGACAGCCGGATCCAGCATTTTATCTCTCAATTCCTAAGGGATGACTGTGGAGCCGATTTTCCATCCGAGGCCGTGAGGGCAGTATGTCAGAGGCATCTCACTTAGGCGGCAGGCACTGGGTCAGACACCATCCATCCACCCACGCCCATCGAGTGTCTAGCGATTGAGGCCTCTGCAATCCCCAGTGAATTTCGACACACTGATGCACTCATTTCAAGTACGTTGCCTCAAATGTCACTTGAAGATTGGGCACATGAACAAAGACAAGATCCAGTCATTGGCAGAGTGATAGACATAGTCAAAACTGGAAAGAGACTTTCATACAGATTGAAGTGTCAGGAAGAGAGGGTGTCCAGCTGATGCTAAGAGTAGCAGATCGGCTGGTCTTCTCTAATGGAGTCCTGTATCACAGACACCTAGGCTAAGGTGAGCCTTCCCATCAACTTGTCCTGCCAAGTTCAGAAAAAATGGCCCTAGAAAATCTTCATGATGCTGTCGGACACATGGGCACTGATAGGACACTGGACCTGGTCCGTGCTCGGTTCTATTAGCCTGGCATGGTCACGGACGTCACAGAAAAAATCAGAACCTGTGAAAGATGCATACGGAGAAAGGCACGAGTTGAGAGAAGCGCCCCCCTGGTGAACATTAAGACCAGCCGTCCCATGGAATTAGTCTGTATGGACTACTTTTCCCTGGAACCAGACGGAAAAGGAATGAAGAACATCTTGGTCATAACAGACCATTTCACTAAATATGCCGTAGCAGTTCCAACAACAGATCAAAAGGCAAGAACCGTTGCAAAAGCTTTATGGAATAACTTCTTCATCCATTATGGGTTTCCTGAGTGGTTGCACAGCGACCAGGGTCGCGATTTTGAATCAGCCCTGATCAAAGACCTGTGTATGCTGCTTGGCATTAAAAAGACAAGAACAACTCCTTACCATCCACGCGGAAACCGTTTGGAGCGATTCAACAGAACTCTTCTTGAAATGCTCGGGACACTTGATGAAGGAGACAAAGTGAGATGGAAGGATTTTGTGCAGCCACTCGCTCATGCATATAACTGCACTAAGAACAATACTACCGGCTATTCTCCCTATCAGCTGATGTTAAGTGGCCAGCCAAGGCTTCCAGTCGACATAGCTTTTGGATTGTGCCCTGGAGGAAGCAGTGAACAATCCCACACTGGATATGTCAAGAAACTGACAGAGACTCTCACTGAGAGCTATTGGCCAGCAACAGAACACAGCTTGAAAAATGCCTTTACAAAACAAACAGCGATTTGACGGCAAAGTGAGAGAGTCCACACTGGAAGCAGGAGATAGAGTCCTTTTGAGGAATGTTGGCATCCGAGGAAAGCATAAAATTGCTGATCAATGGAGTGAAACAATATACACAGTTGTTAAACAAATCCAAGACTCCCCCGTCCATGTCGTTATTCCAGAGCACACCAGTGGACCTGAAAGGGTCCTACACAGAGACTTACTTTTGCCATGTGGGTTTCTCGCATCTACTGTCGAGGAAGCGAAACCTCGACAGTCAAAGTCTAGACAGAAACCTGATAGCAAATCTTCTTCTGCCAATGCAGATGGAGATGATCAATGATGAGGAACTGTCTGAAGAGGAAGACGAGGTTGAGTATTACTCCCTCTATGATCAGCCTTTCCCTGAGACAAGAATCGTTCATGCTGTTGACAGACAGAGTAGCAGGAATCCACAACAGGACACCAGACTCCAAGAGCCTGATGCTGAAGAGTCACCTGAGACTGATGCTCCGATGGAGGCTGAGCCTGATCCTGAGAGGCAGGAGCCGAGAGTGGAGTTTGACGAGTCTGCACTGAATCCTGAAGCCCCAGCATTTGAGCCTGCAAGTGCTGGAGATGATGGGAACAGTGAGACAGGCCAGATTCAACACTCAAGGACACCAGGCAACAGTGAGGCAAGTCCAATTCAACATTCACCAACACCTGGGATCATGAGAACTGAGGAAGCCCCTCTAAATGTTCCTGCCACAGAAATGAATGAATCTTCAAACCTCAACAGCGACCCCAGAGCTGAATTTGAAGTGACTGAGGAGAGTGCGACAGTCCAAGAACAGTCAGAGTTCAGGATACTGAAGCTGCCCCTGAAGCTGAGGTTCCATTAAGGAGATCCACAAGAGATAGAACGGCTCCCAAGAGGTTTACTTATCCAAGTTTAGGCAATCCCCTTATCATTGTCATGCACTCCATCTTTATTGGGTTAGACCAAGCTTTCTCCCAAACCCTTGAGAGCGTGCCATATATATGCAAGCTAAGCCCTCTAGCTTCTGAGTTAGTGTAACTTGCAACATGCAAGGATGCATGCAGATTTAGGAGGGGAGGATGTAACCCAGTCAAAATAACCAGCAGACAATGTTAGGTTATTACAAATTTTTATTTGATTTCTTATTCATTTCTACATTTCTGAAATGTGTTCAGTTATGCATTTCTCCTTTATATCATATATGTCCAATAGGTGGCAGTAGTACCACTGTACCTAGGGGTAATTGCTGTAGTGGCAAGATATGGAAGAAGAAGAAGAAGAGAAGAGACTATTTTTCGTGCACAGCAGGACATTGGCAAAGCTGGTGCCGAATTTAATGCAATCTGTTAAGATAAAAGACGAATATAATGCTCAAAGGATAGTTATTGGGTCATCTCCCTGGTATCTATCATAAGAGAAGTAACACAGCAAGACAGGTCGAAGTTCTGGCGAGGATTTTTGTCGAACTTGTATCATTCCACTCCGGTGAGTGCTTACGCTGTATTCGCCATGTGCGATTGCTTTGGGAATTTGGAAGTTGCTTCGGGAACACTTTACTTCATGTAAATTATGTTAGAACTCCGTTTGCTTCGTACGGGGTAAATACTTTGATAAGATGTAAACTAAAAACCAATCGGAGGAGTCTTTGCAAATTTGTTAACTGTGTGAACCTGTTATGACTGTGTTGTATGCTAGTGAAACGCATGTGAGAAAATGGTTTCATGGAATGTGTAAATGGGAGTTGCGTTACGTTCATGAAAACGCATTTCCAAGCGATATTTCCAGATCTGGTAAAGTTAACTTTCAAGAGAGTAATAGATTGTTGCCCTGCTATGCAGGTTGGTTTTTTTTTGTTAAGCGAGATTTGAGCCGAGACGAGACGATCTGTTGGATCATCCCGCCCCCCACCCCGTTGGACAGACGTGCGCGGCCGTGGACCAGAGGGCAGGAAGAGGTATTCCTCATCGCCGACGCGAACTCTTTGCCACTCCGCCCCGTCTCGATTACGTTATACAGATAAGCGCTTGAGATCTCAATACACGTAAAGTCACACTACCTGGGTAGATGAAAACTTGGCTAATTTTACTTTGGGATTATTTTATCAGAGCTCTGATCTAGGTTAATGTGATATATGTTTATCTGATCTAGTTTTATGTGATCTATGTTTATCTGATATTTGATTTTGAAGGTATTTTCATTTTTTTGGAAGGATAATATTGAATTTCACAACTGAAAAGTTACTGACAAAGGGAATATTGATTTTTTTTTCAACTGAATGGACAGTATATGGGAAATACTGGTTTTCACAACTGAGAGCACTGACAAATATTTTGAGTTTTGGCTTAATAAATGCCAGCTACTGTTCTTTGTTATACCTTAAAGAGTCTTTTGAGTGATTAATTTCCACATATATTTCCTCCTCGAAAAGAACCCTAGATTTGGGGCACTTGTGCACCATAATAACATATCTAGTCAGGTGCCCCGCATTACAATAGCAATAGCAAATCAAACTCATTCAATGAGTCATATCATAAGGTACTCGGTTTTTTTAAACCCCTTTGCATCCGCAGGAATCCAATATTTCCATTGCCATGGCAAACCCAGAAAATATGTGAACACACAAATATGAGTCTTAAGTGTTTGTTCAGTTTGTTCAAGCCTCTGTAGTCGATGCAGGGGTGGAGACCTCCATCTTTCTTCTTTACGAAGAAGAAACTTGCTGACGCAGTTGAAGTGGAAGGGCGAATGAAGCCCTGCTGTAGAGCTTCCTGGACACACTGCTTCATGGCTTGTGTTTCTGCTACCGATATACATGGCTTCTAGGGGGTGAGGCACCAGACAGTAGCTCTATGGCGCAATCCCACGGCCAGTGCGGCGGAAGATGGGAGGCTTGCGCTTTGCTAAATACTTGCTGCAAATCCCAGTACTCCTCCGGAATGGCTGGATGTTTGTCACAAGCAGGGCTTTTGGTGGTGGTTGAGGCAAGGTTGAGGGGGCCCAGATTGTGACGGCAGGCAGGGAACCGGAACTGCAATCGTCGGGTGCGCGCCAGTTGATGGTGGGATCGTGTGTCAGGAGCTATGGTAAGCCAAGGATAATAGGAGCGATCTGATATACAATACGGCACATCGCCAAGCGGATATGACGGCAGAAAATCATGGGTCAAATGTAAAAATGTCGACAAGTGAACTTCCGCTCATATCCGCGCATGTTCGAACACAAGCTAATATAATGCCGATTTATAGCGTTTCGTTCCAGAACGTGAACTCCGGCTTTGACTTGTTTGTAGCGTTTATTGAATTTTGCGGTATTTTCATGTTCATATCTGTGTATCCACGATGGTATTCGACTGCGAAGCTGCGCAATGCTCATCGCATTTCGTCATGCATGCATTGGCTTGGCAAAGCTGGTCTTATTACCGGAAGTGCGGATGTCGACAAAATCCCCTTCCTTCATCTTATCTCCCGATTTACAACAGTTTTGTGCTATATCAGATCACTCCTATTGGGTGCATTGAATATGGCAGCAGTAACAGCAGGAAATCCTCTAGATGGCAGTGTTGGACACAGAGGGAGAGGGCGCCCGTCTGGTGGGTCACGCTGCTGTCCCCCAGAGGTTTCCCATCTATGGCTGCCACAGTTAGAGGGGTGTCGAGCTGGTATGTTGGGGCACCAAGGCGTCTCGCCAGCTGCTGGGAGATTAAGTTGCCCGCCGCTCCGGAGTCGATCAGGGCTTCTGTCGGGAGGGTAACACCATTAAAGGGTATTTTCACTGGTGCCCGGATCCGTTGCCCTGTACGCACTGTGGGTGACACTTTTACCTTGGAAGGAGGTGTCTCGCCTTCGGGACTCATGACATGCGGCTTCGCCAGTGGCCAATGACAACGCCCAGGTGGTTTGGAGTGCCCCAACTCCATGGGCTGGGGCCCCCAGTGGGCAGCTGGATGGGGCCTCTGGGGTTTGTCCGTCATCTCTCCTAGGTGAGCTGGTCGGTCCAGCTTAATGGCTGTAGGCATTCAGGGACATCTCCAAGTCCCTGCAGGCCATCTCCAGTAGTTCTGGGCATAGCCCACGTCGGAAGATGGTGACCAATGCAGTCTCGTTCCAACCACTGGCGGCTGCCAAGGTGCGAACGCGTAGTCATTTGAACGCGTAGTCAGCTGCAGTTCTGCTCCCTTGGCTAATCTCCAGAAGTTGGTCCCCAGCTTTCTTTCCAGGGTGGTCAAAGACTGAGCTAAACTTCTGGAGGAAATCGGCATAGGTGGAAAAGCCAGATTCCCCGCAGACAGCCGTTGCCCAGTCAAGTGCCTTGCCGGTCAAGCGAGTGACCACTGCTGCGATCTTCTCAGGGTTGCTCAGCGCAGGATGGTTGGTAAAGTAGCGTGCACACTGTAGTAGGAAGCCCTTGCACATAGTGGGATCCCCGTTATAGCGCTCCGGCAAGTGCACTGGTGATTCAGCCCAGGAGCTGGCAGGGGGAGCCTGCATTCCGACAGGAGAGACGGAGGATGGCACTGGTGGGGTGGCACAGGAGATGGAGAGCTCTCTGAAGCCACGGGCCACTTCTTCCAAGGTGGCCCCCAGACGGACAATCTCCCTCTGCTGCCTCGCCACCATCTGGTAGAGGTTGGGCAAATTCGCCAACCTCTGGGGGTAATTGTATTCCTGCTGGGTCCATGGTGAGGTGAAGTCTTCTGTAACGTTTTGTCCGAAGGATGGGAAGTGGAGGACCGGACTCAGACGCAGGATTAAATGAAGGAAGATTTTTTATAATACTGCACTGCAGTTGACACAAACGGTGCAGATAAAATCAAAGGGAACTGAGATTCCAAAAACACACCTACTGTGCATATAATTACTATAACACAAAGCAGGATTAAAAAAATAGGAATTGAGGTTCCTTGAAATAACAAGCTGGTAAAGGCGCGAGTAAAGGTTTAAAGTTCAATATGAATATATGCAGGGAAATAAGCTGACACTGACTGCAAAGTGACACAGGCTAGAGATTACACCAGACTTCACAAAGGACAGTGCGAGCTCTGTCCTTAAATACTGCTGCTGTAGTCAGCAGTGATGAGAAAACAGAGGGAAGTGATAATTGGAATATGACAAATATGACAATTGGATCATGAGCGCGGCTGCTGCAGTGTCCTAGTAGACCAGCGAGCTGGAGTCTTGGAGGCGTGGCCTTACAGTACCGCCCCCCAAGGCGCGACTCCCAGGACTGGTGGAAATTGGCCAGGAGCTGGTGATCCAAGATGTTGT
Organism: Gymnothorax javanicus; assembly: GCA_029692085.1. Classification (NCBI taxonomy): domain Eukaryota; kingdom Metazoa; phylum Chordata; class Actinopteri; order Anguilliformes; family Muraenidae; genus Gymnothorax; species Gymnothorax javanicus. The sequence continues at coordinate 9,913,331 of CM056201.1, forward strand.
TGTGTTCCACCCAGCTCCTCTCCCCCGGACCGTAGCCCTCCCAGTGCACCAGGTACTGAGGCCTGCCTGCTCTCCGACCTGATTGGAGCAGGCTGCTTACCCAGTAGGCTGGGCCTCTGTCAACCTCCAGGACAGGGGGTGGGTCTTCGGGGGGGTGACCTTACACCCCTCTTCTATTAACAACAGTCCGACTATTGCTAGGACTCAGTCTGCAAGGATCTGTGATGCTTTGTCAGGGATGAAAGTGAATGGATACCTTCTTTACAATATTATACTGATGCGAGTAAATTAAAATAATACTTTGCATGAATGTCCTGGATTTTTTCTTGAAAAAATCAAATGTTTGCAAATGATGGTTGTGTTTGAAAAGTCACTCCATTCTCTGAAATAGATCCATCAGCCCCTGGGAGGGTGGAGGCCACTGATGTGAGGAGCAGCTCAGTGACTCTGTGCTGGGAAAGACCAGTCAGTGTGGAGGGAGTTCCTCACGAGATCCACATCACCTACAGCTGTGAGGGAGAAGAGCCCAGATTACAGAAATGTGCTCCCAACACCACCATAGCTGTCCTCTCTGATCTGAGGCCTGGGATGGAGTATACTTTCAACATCACTACTGTGCTTCCCAATGGCAGCTGCAGTGAGACCAGCTCAGCATGTGTACGCACACGTGAGTGACTAAATGTGTATCCCTGAGATTACATTTGAAAAATTTGATCCATCAGTCATAACATTTTCGTATTTATCATCAATACCATGTGGATTTTTTGAATGATTCTTTTAATGGATGATTTTTCACTGTCTGTACATGTTGTAGATGATTTGTCCCTGTCTATATATGTAGTAATTCATCTTTTATCCTCAGTGACTGGATCCAGTCTGGATGAGTTGAGTGATTTGGGACTGGAGCAGCGCTTGAAGAACAAGCTTGAGATTAGAGAGGACATGTTCAGGTTAGAGAGCATCAAGAAAAATCATTTTGCCGTAATGGAGCAAAATGTGCTGAAACTGATAGAGAAAAGCAGGAAAAGCAAAGATCTGACAGAGGAACAGCTGGGGGCTGAATTTGAGAGGATGTGGGCTGATACTGTGGTACAGCTGAAGCTCTATGGCCTGGAAAAACGAGATGTTGTCCAAGATATACATCACCAGCTGAGGGCTAATTTAGGGAGGGAAGGGAGCTCAGTCCAAGAAATGCTGTCCAAAGTGAGGAACTTGTCCAAATGTGGCACAGAGCCATTTGAAGTGAAGAGTAAAGATAGGAGGATGTTCACAAAGGTCTGGCACACAATCTTTAGAGATGAGCATCAGTTAAAAACTCAGAATATGGCTGATCACATCATCAAGCACAGCAGGCAGTTTGTGGATGAGAAAGTGAGAACAAGGTCTGATTACCACAGCACTTACATGGCAGAACTGCTTCATATGATAGATGTAAACCTGGAGCAGGACAGAGATCTGGAGCTAACTGCTGAACTCAAGGCTGAGGTAAAAATTAACATCTGTGGACATGCAGTACGGGAGATACAGAAGATGCATTTGGAGTTTATCTGCGCAAATGATCCTCATCACTGTCTGGAACAGTTGAAGGAACAGTTCTGTGCTGACTTTAAGGACTTGTTCCATGAAAGAAACCAGTGTCAGAAGAAAGCTGAGGAGTTCACCTACAACTGTCTTGCACCGGCAGTGAAGGAATACATCACCCAATCTCTGGGCCCTGATCTTGTGGATGAAGTGTTGACAGGGAAGAGAACTACTGATTTCAGCACTCGAACATTCTTCCAGTTCTCACTCCTAAAGCAGCTACTTGAGGATGATCATTTTCAGGACTTTGTGAATTACATCAATAATTATCAGTCCTTTGTGCAGGAACGGATCATTGAGCAGATAGTTCAACTGTTCTCAGAGGGAGGCAGTCTCATGATATATGAGATTAAGCACCTGAAGTTGATAGTTCACAGAATAAAAACAGCCGTAAAGGACGCACAGATGCAGGTCAAAGCTGAGGAGGACCAGAACATTCAGCAGTTCATTCTGGATATCTGTAGAGACCTACAGAAGGAGCTGATCATCCCCACAGACCCCCCCAGAGCAGTCCTGGCCTTAAACATGGCAAAACCAGGAGACTTTTCTGAGTGTCTGATAAAGCTTGCGGATGAAATGGAGCAGCATTTAACTGCTGAGTTTCAGAGGGGAGGGGATGTGAGGAGCAGACTGACCTCACTGCCCTTTAAACCACAGGAGGAGCTGTTTAACAGGGTGTTTGGATGTGGGCAGCAGTGTCCCTTCTGCAGGACCCCATGTGAAGCTGGGGTTCAAAAACACACAGAGCACTTTGCATCCATTCACCGTCCTCATGGGATGTGGGGGGTCAGAAATCTGCACTCTGGTAAATTAGAGATCAACATCTGCACCTCTAGTGTAGCCAGTGAGGAAAATTTCAAGGTAAGTGAAACAGGACATAAATGGCATCCATACAAGGACTATAAGAGCATTTACCCTGACTGGCGCACCCAGCCTGATACCAGCATTGAGGCCTCAGACTACTGGAAGTATGTCTTCAGCAGGTTTAACCAGCAGTTGGCTGAGGAATATAAAACTGAGCCAGCGGACATTCCCCTCAGCTGGAAACTTGTAACCAAAGACCAAGTCATGGAAAGCCTGAGGAAATCCTTTCAGATGAAAACAGAGGACTAGATGGATCTTCTAGCTTATTTCGAGTCATAGTAAAACGTAGCCTTTGCACAATCCGCAACATGATGTTTAATAAACACACAGAGCCCCATCGAAATTGATTGATATGAGTGAATTGCGGGCTTTAGACAAAGAAACAATAATTTATTTAAAAAAAGAATCATCATTAATATAGAGAGTGATAATTTACTATCACTGATGCATGTATTCTCTGCATTTCTGTTTCAGTGAGTCCTGTCTTGCACTATGACAGATACATAGTATCAGCCAATCATTGTGAAAATCATACAGGTACTATATAGTGGAACTTAGTCATGACCTATGCAGCATTCATCTATAAAAATACTGTCTTTGAATTAGCATGGATGATTTTAAATCATTATTTCATTGATTTAAAGACATAATCAGGGATGGTTACCACACAGTAATATTTTCAAGGATCTTTTTAGTTGGGATACATCCATATCAGAGCATTATGTCTTCTGAAACAAAAAAATAGAACAATATTCAATCTTAGGGTGTTCCCGATAACATAAGTTAATGAACAGGACCACTCCTTACGCGCCTTCCTATTTGTCCTTACGCCTATATATACCACCTACATTCCCACAATCCCCGCTCATCTCGTTTTTACGTCCCTCCCACCCTTCCCCTCTCCAAGAAAGAAGCAAGAAACAGTCTCCTACTGGGACCCCGGGGGCTTAGGAGCCACACAGACTCCGACGAGAGATGCGAGCCCCACCCTGAGTCTCGCCACCTGGGGGCGCCCAACGTCCGCACAATCACAGACCAAGTCCATACAACATCACATTCGCCCCGATCTCCCATTCGTCGTTCCACCGAATACTCTCCTCCACTTTCGGAGTGGTCCAAAGTTCATTAAATTGATAAATTATTCTTCACTCAAATAATTGTATTTTTCTGTCAATAAATAATAATCTTTTCATCACTCTTTGCTTGGCTATTTCAATGCTGTTATTAATTTTGGAGAAGTCATTAATTACTTCAGCTCTGTGACAATTTGGTAATATACACCCATGAGCCAAAACATGACCACCCACAGATAAAGCGAATAGCGTTCCTTTCCTTGTATACAGAGCATGTCAAGGTCTACAGATAGACCTAAGACAGTAAGCAAACCGTCACTTCACATTATCAACTTGCTTGATACTGGAGAAATGGGACCTGACTGACTTTCACAAGAGCCAAACTGTTATGGCCAGATGAGTGAACACAAAGGATATCCTACCAGGTCCAAACCGACAGAAAGGCGACTGTGGCAACAGTCACAGAGAACTTTAGTAATGGTTACAGGAGGAACGTATCACAACACACAGTGCATCACACCCTGTCGCTTATGGGATAATTGTAATTGTGCAAATCTGCACATCAACCATGACACCTGCCCTGATGCCCCCACACCAGGACAGATGCTGCGTTTTGGACCGGACGCTGGCTACAGCTTGGGCTGTTCTGTCCTCTTCCGTCTGGAGAACATGGTGACTGTTCTGTTTCACAGTTTTGAGTTCTGTCGCAGAACAAGGGTGCAAAAGATTAAATGAGTTGTAAATGGGTGGCGATTTCGTTTGTTTAAATTTAATTTAAATTACATTTCACACTAATTGAGTGTAATCTCTTTCAACTCTTCTGAGCTGACCCAGGTGAAATAAATGCTTTTGACTCCGTTTCCTGGAAGTGTATGTGTGAATAATGTTCCACAGCCATGTTACCTGAGACATGATCATTTACACAGTGCTTCCAGAATTGTTTATTTGCCTCTTTTTAGCAAAGGTCAGGTGGTAATGATAAATAGAATTGATCTTACTTAGTTAATACAGCACCCTACACCAGACTAAACTATCATATTTATATATACCATTTATTTATTTTATAAAGGCATTACTGAGATTGGGTTCAAATCTGGCCTGGGGCCTCTCTGTGTGGAGTTTGCATGTTCTATGTGTTCACTTGGGTTTCTTCCGTGTACTCCAGTCTCCTCCCACAGTCCAAAGACATGCACATCAGGCTAATTGGAGACACTAAATTGCCCATAGGTCTGAGTGTGAGAGAGCATTGTGCATGATTGGTGTGTGCGCCCTGCGATGGATTGGTGAGCTGTTCAGGGAGGGTCCCTGTCTTTAGCCCAGAGTCAGCTGGGATAGGCTCCAGCTCCCCTGCGACCCTCGTGAGGTAGAAGTGGTTCAGATAATGGATGGATGGATCACAAAGGATGGCTGATTGGCGTGTGCGTGTGTGCATGCTTGTTGTGTGTGTGTGTGTGTGTGTGTGTGTGTGTGTGTGTGTGCGCGCGCGCGGGCATGCATATATATATATTAACAGTTGAAGTCAGAAATTCACATTCACCCTGGCCAAATACATTTAAAGCAATTCTTACCTTTCTGGCATTTTTACACTTTTCTTTTGTAATCTTAAAATGCTCCTAATAAGCGTATGGCACACTAAAATGTAAAAGAAATCCACCAGGTGTTGAAACTCTCCAATATTCAATTCTCATATATTTCTGATAAAAGTCTGACCAATCATTTTCTTCGGTCTGAATAAAATGATTTGCCGAGCTTCCTGTCTGTCATCTGTCGCAGCGCCCCTTCCAGTTGCCTACCGCTGTCACCGCTTGCGAGTCACGTGCCTCTCTGGCAGAAAAAAAACAACATATTTGACTGTAAACAAACGCGTGCTGAAATGCTATAATTACGATAATAATGTTAATGGTAGTTCGTCAGACTACAAAGGTAACTATAAACGTTAAGAGGGCATTTTATTTTATACCACATATAGAATGGAATATTATGTCATTACTGTTGGTTAGTTTTCACTTACCGGTGCCTCTGAACCTGACTCCATTGACCCGTTTTCTCTCCTAAAAAAAAAAAAAAAATATTGCGAGCGGCGCGAGGAAGTGAGCAGCGTGAGTGAAACGGGTCAATGGAGTCAGATTCAGAGGCACCGGTAAGTGAAAACTAACCAACAGTAATTAAATAATATTCAATTCTATATGTGGTATAAAATAAAATGCCCTTGTAACGTTTGGTTAACTTTGTAGTCTGACGAACTATATTTTTTTTCGTAGGAGAAGTCTGGCAAGGGGGGAAGAGGGTGGGACTTTGGAGGGAGGCGGAGTTGTTCATGTTCAAATTTTTACTAAGTGCTGTGCGAGGTCCCAGAAAGGTAAGAATTGCTTTAAACTCATTTATTTATTGATTGATTTATTTTATACAGATCCTTAGATTTAATCTCAGTAAACATTCCCTGTCTCAGGCCAGAGAGGGTTACTACTAAGAGAGAAACTCAAACATCTCTGACTTTTTTTTGCGATTTTTGCAGTTTTAGGTACTTTATATTACTCTTTCCTTGAATACATTGGTAACCGAGCTCAATTGTCCTATTTGTGTTGAAAAAAGATCATAAACCAGCCCGACTGCAATGCGATTTCCCCAATTTCCAAAAAGCTAATTACGTATTCATTTATGCATGTGACGTCATTCTGAGACTCGTTACAGCTCTCGATTCAACGTGGATTTACAACTGCGTCTGTTCCGTGCCAAATATCCGAGCTAAAGCTTTGCCTTCAGGTTTGTTTTTAATACATTTTATTCGACAAATATAGAACACCTAAATCTTGTGTAGTTGGAGGCTGTACGAGGGACATTGTCAATAATCTCACTTTTCAATGTTGGTGTGAGATCTTGCTCATTGTGAAAACGTTTACTGTGCCAAGGACTGAAACAAGTGACATCACCAATGACCTGCAGAAACATCGGCAACTCCAAAAAACCACAAACCTCATATTGCATTCATGAGTCAATGCTGTACAGGATTTTTCAAAAATGACGATGTACAGAACTAAGTACATGTTATAATTAAATCCGTTCAGTGGTTAGCACTGGCGTCTCACAGCAAAAAGATCGTTGGTTCGAATCCGGCCTGGGGCCTTTCTGTGTGGAGTTTGCATGTTCTCCCTGTGTTTGCATGGGTTTACTCTGGGTACTCCAGTTTCCCCCACCTGGAAGAACATGCATTATAGGAACACTCCTGTTAGTACCCTGATCAAGGAACTGGCTTTAGAACTGGAGTTGGTCCCCGGGCGCTGCTCTGTGGCTGCCTACTGCTCCTAACTATAGGACGGGTTAAATGCAGAGGACAAATTACCCCACGGGGTTCAAGTATATCTTAATATTCTGAACTGCATATTTTCATGCAGTTCATTTGCATGTGTGTGAAATAATGCAAAAAAAACACATTTGTTTTGCTTGCCAAATAGGGGGCAAGTTATCTAGCTTGCAATCTGATTCGGGTTTGCTGTGATTGCCGCATCTTCCCCTCAATGGTTTGTCATCATTTAGCAAGTTATGCTATTCTGAACCATGAGGCTATACACAGTCTATGCTCTGAACAGCTTTAATTATTTAGTTTTTCATGGGCTAACATTTGTTATAATTGTGTTCGCTCTACCTCTGTATGTCTTTATGCTCGTCTAAATAGATAACACCATCCCACAATTCAAATTCAGCCTCAAAAGGCTTACGTGTACTTGATTGGATTGATAGAGATTTGTTATTTTATAAGCTATTAAGCAATAATATTAATGGAAAAATATATCGGGCCATTAAATCACTCAATGGTAATACACTGACGTGTTAAGGTAAACAATATGTTGACATTGTGGTTTCCAGCATCAATTGGCGTGAGGCAGGGAGACGTTCTGTCACCTACACTATTTTCGTTATACGTGAATGACTTGGCCGTAGAAGTAAAGAGCTTTAACAGAGGTGTATCGGTGGGGAAAAGTGAAATTAGTATTTTACTTTATGCTGATGATGTTGTTCTTTTGGCTGAGAATGAGGCAGATTTACAAGAAATGATAAACTGTTTGCACCTGTGGTGTAGCAAGTGGCGATTGAGTATTAATACCACAAAAACAAACATTGTACATTTCCACAATTCACGTAAGCCCAGGACCGATTTTCTGTTTAGCTATGGTGCTATACAGTTAGAAGTTGTGGATAGATACGAATATCTTGGTATTTACTTAGATGAGTTTTTGAACTTTAAAATTGCAGTGGAATGTTTGACAGATTCTGCAGGTTGGGCACTTGGTGGTATTATTGCAAAATTTAAGAGCTTTAGAAATATCACCGACTATACATACAAAAGACTTTTTGATGCCGGTGTTATCCATATATTTGATTATTTTTCAGGGTTTTGGGGCTATAATGAATTTGAGCATACAGATAAGGTGCAAAATTGGGCCATGAGGTTTTTTCTTGGGGTGAACAGATTTACCCCAATACATGCTCTGTATGGAGAACTAGCTTGGTGTATGTCCTGCTACAGAGGATTGATTGATTGATTGAAAACTTTATTGAACAATGTTCAAAAGGATAAAAACACAATAAAGCCCAAGGGTTTGTTTCCATTGTGGTCCTTTATGGCGGGAGGGGAGCAACACATAGGCTATTAGACAAGACAAAAACCAACAGTGCATAACTTAAAAACAAGGACCCACATGGGGAGCACTGAGGACAAAACAAACCAAAGTAAGCAAAAACACATAGCTAAAAACAAAAATAACCAAGAAATAAAGTCACAAACAGACAAGTAAAACACCAGCCAAGTGACATGGCGAAGTCATAATAACCAGCGTTTAAAAGTAGATTTAAAATTTTCATACGAGTTTATCAGCTTCAGGTTGGAAGGTAAGCCATTCCATGAGACAGCTACCGAATATAAGAATGAATTCTTCCCCATACAACTCTTAAAATGATAGAGCCTGTAATCAGTAGAACTCTCTCTGGTGGAGTAACTGTGTGTATCACTAATCCTAGAAAAGTAATTACACAGATACTTGGGTGTCAAGTTATTTCTAATTCTGTACACTAAACACATTTTAAACATAGAAACTCTCTCCTCAACTCTAAGCCACCTCAGGCTAGAGAATTGGAGAGGGAGGAGGTGAGTTCTAGGGTGAAGTTTGAGGATCACTCTAATTTGTTTTGGCAGATCTGGAGTTGTCTTTTACACCTTTAGTGAGACCAGTATACCAAAATGTCATTGAATAAGAGCTCCAACCAGGGTTTTAAGAGTGTTGCCATCTAAGTACCTGGACATTCTCGCTAAAAACTTTGTCCTTTGGCTTACTTTTGAGATTACTTTTTGGGCCATAAGTTCCCCTGATAGCTTGTTGTCCAGTATACAGCCCAAGTAGGTGACCTTTTCCTGGGCAGAAACCACAATATCTCCCACGACTACTTTAAACCCTGGAGGCTTTCTCAATTTATCCCTAGACCCAAAAAGAATGGACTCTGTTTTGCCAAGGTGGAGAGACAACTTGTTATCTATTAACCAAGAACTGAGGTTGAGGAGTTCTGCACTTAGTTGCCTTTCCACCTCTGATTTCTCTTGATGAGACACTAGCTAAAGCTGAATTGTCCGCAAATAAAAACAGGTTGCAATCTATAGCTGCTGTCATATCATTTACATATAACAGGAAAAAGAGCGGACCTAATATACTCCCCTGGGGGCTCCGCATGTTAATGTAAGCGGTGGGAACAAGGTTCCATCAACCTCCACCATCTGTTCTCTGCCAATCAGGTAAGACCTCACCCACTGGATAGAGGCACTATTAAAACCCAGAGCTTTGAGTTTGTTCAGAAGGATGCTGTACTGAACAGTGCCAAAGGCCTTTTGGAGGTCAAATAGCACTATGCCACAAAAGTTCCCCCTATCCACTTCTTTCCTAATAAAATCTGTAAGATACAGCAGACATGTATCAGTAGAATGGGATTTTCTTAAACCAGATTGGAAATCAAGTAGAAGATTGTGTGTTGCTAAATAACTAACAATTTGCACATAAATGATCCTTTCCATAACTTTTGATAATGAACACAAAATAGATATGAGACGGAAATTTCCAGGATCGGACTTTGCTCCCTTTTTATACAAAGGTAGTACTCTTGCTGTTTTGAATGTCTTGGGGAAATGATTATTTTCAATAGACAAGTTAATGAGATAAATTATGACAGCAGTAGTAGTTTCTGCAGTATCTCTTAAGAATCTGACAGGAATGTTGTCATGACCAGTAGCCTTGGAAAGATTCAGGGCTCTGAGTTTTTTTAAAACCACTTCCTGTGTTACTTGCTTAAAATAAAAAATATCTGGTTGGACTCCCTTTTCCTCATAAAACTTATGTGCCCTCTGTGGATCATTAAAAACAACAGGGGTGGAGGGTAGTTTCTGAACAAGATTACTTGCTATTGTAGTAAAAAAAAAAGAAAAGTGCCTGCAATCAAAGTTTTATCATAAGTTATGGACCCATTAATATTTAGTCCAATTTTACCTTGCTTTAGTTTGTGGTTTTCTTTCGTCCCTAGAGGCTTGAAGGTTGCCCAAAGTTTCTTAGGATCATTTTTGTGCTCCTCAATTTTGGTCCTTAAAAAACTCTTTTTTGTTTCATCTACCATTCTCTGCACCTTATTTCTAAGTATTTTGTATTCTTTTTTTTTTAGGGAACTTTTCCTTTATTTGACAGTTACACAGTGTAGAGAGAGACAGGAAGGTTGGGGAGAAGAATGGGGGAAGACATGCAGCAAACGACCCAAGCCGGATTCAAACCCAGGTCGCCGCGGGAAGGACACAGCCCCCATGGTATGCGCGCTTAAACCGATGAGCCACCGGGGCGCCCGGTATTTTGTATTCTTTAAAAAGATCAGGCGATTTAGTTCTTTTGAACTCACTCAAGGCTTTATTTCTTGCATGAATCGTGTTCAAAATGTCTTCATTTATCCAGGGCTGTGATCTCTGTTTAATCCTGTTCTCTTTCAATGGTGCAATTTTATCAACTACCTGTAAAAAAAATGTTCTGGAAGCGACTCCATGCTGTATCAACATCACTTGTATTGGTAATTTCGGTCCAGTCAATATTGTTGATCATATCCTTGAATTTGTTGATGTTATACCCTTTTAGGCTTCTCCTCCTAATAGATTTGTGACATTTTATTGGAGCCCTCTTGGCTTTCCTGGTACAGTGGGTTAAGAAATGGTCACTAATTCCAAACACAATGGCACCACTTTGTAGCAGTTTGACTATGCTCAGTTATTTTAATGGGAACGCTAATTAATTGTGTAAGCCCATGTGTTTTCAGAAAGTCATAGAACGCATTGTATAGTGGACCTTCTACATTCAAAATATCAATATCATTATCTGCCATTAAAATAACTTACCATTTTAGAAAATCATGACAACCAGCACATACGCTCTCCAGTGTTTTGATAAAGTAATTCTGATGTGGAGGTCTATACACAACGCCAAACAGTATTGGCTTGCATTTCGGTAGTAAAACATCAATCCATACGGCTTCAAGATTTTCATTGTCTAGGTCCTGTCTTAATTTAAAATCAATGTCTGTCCTCACAAATATGCATACACCTCCCCCTTGTCTGTTTTCGGTCTTTGCGAACGATAAAAAAGTTTTCGATTTCGGAGTCAGTGATGTTAGAACCCAACCATGTCTCAGAAAAACACAGGATGGGGCTGCCGGATAGCTCACTCGGTAAAGCATCGCGTTGCGAAGCAGAAGTGACTATCGCGTTGCGAAGCAGAAGTGACTATCACGTCGCGGGTTCGAGCCCCACTTCGTACCAGCCGGCAGTGGTCGGCAGCCTTTTCAGAGTAGCGCACAATTGCCTATAGCGCTACAGGGTTGCAAACTGGGAAGGGATTACAATAGTTGCCTTGTTCGTTGCTCAAGCGCCTCCTGTTGGCCAGATGGGCACTCGTCAGGAAGATTCTAAGCCTGGTCATGTCCGGGTATCCTCCGCCCTCGTTCTGAACTTGCGAAGATTCAACCAATGAGTGTATAAGAAGCGGTGGTTGACAGGCGCGTGCTTCGGAGGAGAGCCGCAAACTGTCTGCACTCTCCGGAATTGGCAGCAAGGGGTCGCACATGAGCAAGCCTTGTACATAGTTCACCAATTGGGCATTCCAGATTCGGGTGGGATTGGAGATGCCAAATTTATTAAAAAAAAAAAGAAAAACACAGGATGCTCGCATTGATTTTCCTAACCAGCTCACATACCTCTGACAATCTTTGGCAGTAAGCAGTTGGCAGTAGGCCCACGCTATTCTAGCAGTATCCTAACCATCTAATAAGATTTGGCAAGTTTGGCCACGGCTGACATGTAAGCATTTTAACAAAGGCTCATTAAATAGTTTGTGGCAGCTATTTCCTCTAAACATGTGTGTTATCTTGACTACTTCAAGCCTGCGTTCCTCCTGCAGTCACGTAGCTGCACTAATGTTTAAAGTTAATGTGACATTGGGCAGAACTGAGAAAGTAAGCACATCAGTAGTCCCACAATTATTTCAATGGATGGCATTCTTCAAGACAATAGGCCGATATAGAATTTGGGTTCCTGTCACTGTGATTCAAGTATAAGATAAGATACACTGTATTGAGCCCTGAGGGGTCATTTGTTCTCTGCATTTAACCCATCCTATAGTTAGGAGCAGTGGGCAGCCACAGAGCAGCACACGGGGACCAACTCCAGTTCTAAAGCCAGTTCCTTGGTCAGGGGTGCAAGTAGGAGCGTTCCTGTGATGCATGTTTTTCCAGGTGGGGAAAACCCACGCCATTACGGGGAGAACATGCAAACTCCACACAGAAGGCTCCAGGCCGGATTAGAATCCACAACCTTCTTGCTGTGAGGCAGGAGTGCTCACCACTGCTGCCCAAGTATGCAACAGAACAAGTATCAAGTCTGAAGTCTTTTGCACGATGATTGATTTCTTGCTGGAGAGTTTAAAGCTTAGTTGGAAACAAATTTGTATTCCCTGGTGGTTATCTTCTTAGCAACTTACATTGCCTTAGTTAATTAGGCTGTGGGCCATCACTGAGGCTCTTCTTTGCTTCGGCTAAGAGTGGTTTATGGTCTGTCCCTAGCACTGTCAGTCTCTCATATATGTACTGATGGAATTTCCCACAGCAAAGGGCAGCACCAGGTTTCTTCTCCATTTGCGTGTGATTTGTTTAATGCAGAAGACATTGTGTGAGAAGCATATGCCCCAGGAAAGCAGTCTCCGTCACGTTGCTGCATTACATTTCATTACATTACAGGGACTTAGCTGACGCCCTTATCCAGAGCGACGTACAAAAGTGCAGAGCTCCAAGGAGGCAAGTTAAGTGCCAATAGTTCAAGAGACAAAAATCGCTTAATAAAATTAATGACAACTGAACAAACAGTAGACAACAAAAGAGACCTGTAAAGTTAACAAAAGAGAGACTAAATGACAGTCAGGGAACGTGGAGGTGACATCAGGCGAGTCAAACTGAGGGCAGAGAAGTAGGGGAAGCTGCAGTAATGCAGCTCCTAGTCCATCCTTTGATGCATCTATGGATGCCTTCACTGGTTGACTGGGGCCATAAAACTTGAGCACCGGCTCTTTTACAAGGCTACATTTCGGCCATTTCCATTCATGCACACGCTCCTCTGATTAATACCATTCTGTAATTTCCAACAGACTTCTGCGTGCCTCAGTGTCTGGGATTAATCTGCCCATACAGTTAACTAAGCCTAATGCCCTCTGCTGTTCAATATTTTTTGTTGTTCGTGGGATCTCCTTCTCTACCCTCTTATTCTCAGGGTCTGGCTGAAGCCCTTTTCCTGGTAACGTGTCACCCGGGTATATCAGCTCACTCCCTCTAAACTCACACCTCCTCTTGTTCAGTTAGAGCCCCGATTCCCGTGTGTGTTTCAGTGCTTCCCACAGTCAGGCGTTGGGGATGCTCTGAGAGTTACCCTATACTGTCACTTCATATAAACACACCCTCGCTTCTTCAGTGCCGTCAGAGATCCGGGATACCGTCGAGTGGAATACGCCCGAAGCTGAGCGTTTACCAAAAGGCAGTGTAGAGAAACAGGCCCTTCCAGCAGGGTTATGAAGGTACAGAGTATCGTGCTGACCTCCTCAGTTCTGTGTGACTGAAGGCAGATGAGACATTCAGCTCAGAGAAATAGGATTTCAGCTTTAGTAGGGATCCTAAAATGTTCTCTTTTAAACCATTAATTTAGTTAATTTGGTGGCAAATACGGTCACAGTTTTATTTGTTAGTTGACCCTCTCTGTAGGTTCCTGGATTCGTCTCACAATTCCCATTTCTGTCAGCCTGTCCAGTTCATTTTGTAATCTGTCCCTCAGTGCAGCTGGCACTTCTGCTGGGCGAATGACAGGATCTGTGTTTCCTCTCTGCTGTATCCTGTGTTTATCCAGGAACTCTTTTTTTATGCCTTTAAACACCTCTGGGAACTCTGTCATGATCTCACTGAGCTGAGTGTGACCCCTTCACTCGGTGGATAGTTGATCTGTACCCATTACATTACATTACATTTATTTAGCAGACACTTGTATCCAAAGCGACTTACAGTAAGTGCATCCCAACAGACTGGACAAGGTACAATTCACATCAAGCAGTCGTCACCTGAAGTCATGAACATGTAGAGCAAAGACTATACAGAAGGCAGTAGCACACAGGAAAAAGAAACAAACATTAGAGGAAGATTTTTATTTATTTATTTATTTATTTTAAATAAAAGCAGGGGAGGGGGGCGATCAGGTCAGAAACCGTCTAAACAAGTGAGTCTTAAGGTTACGGCGGAAGAGCGGCAGAGATGGAGCAGTTCGTAGGGAGATGGGGAGGTCATTCCACCACTGGGGAGCAAGATGGGAGAAGCTGAGTGATCTGGTAGAACGACCAGCTTTCCGACCCAGGGTAGGGGGGCGAAGACGCCCTGTTGCTGCAGAACGAAGTGGCCAGGCAGGTGTGTATGGGATGATCATCTCTTGCAGATAGGAAGGAGTTGTCTTGTTTGCTGCAGCATAGGCCAGGGTTAGGACTTTGAATCTAACTCTGGCCACAACTGGCAGCCAGTGCAACAATCTCAGCAGGGGAGTCACATGGGAGAACTTTGGGAGGTTGAAGACCAGACGAGCAGCTGCATTCTGGATGAGCTGCAGGGGTCGGAGAGCACTGGATGGTAGCCCAGCCAGCAAGGAGTTGCAGTAGTCTAGACGTCACCATCACAAAGGTGCACTATGTGGTTTCTTCTGTAGTCTGAGGAATTCTTTCAGCACAGGAAGTTCACCTGCTGATTTGTCCGGAGTGAGAAAGGCCTGTACTGTCTGGGATTAAGAGAGATATTGATGGGATAACCTGGTCATTCAGTACATGTGGGTCGTCTGCTGACTTCATTTTATTGCTGCATGATATTGCTGAGCCCAGACCTGACCAAATGAAGCAGCCCCTGATCATAACACTGCCTCCAGAGGCTTGTACAGAGGGCAACTTGCTCCACGGTACAATTTTTATGCTCTCCAGCATATTGAAGTTGAATTAGCTTCACAAACTGTTGATGTTGCTGCCATCAAATTCAAAATGAGCTAATATTTTTCATGAAATGGTAAAATGTCTCACTTTTAACATCTGATATGTTGTCTATGCTCTATTGTGAATAAAATGTGGGTTCATGAAATTTGCAAATCATTGTATTTTGTTTTAATTCACGTTTTACACAACATCCCAACTTCATTGGAATTGGGGTTTGTATAATGTGTTGGATGGGTGTTAACCCAATTCAAGCAATTTCAGCGATGTCATTTGATGTTTTCTTTGTTTGATGCTGGCCAACAATTTGACCCTCTTGAAACACAATCTTTTCCGCAACCATGGGATACGTCTTTCGACATGGCTGTATGGGAAATGAGGAGCTACAAACTGCATCAGTCAGAGTTAAAAGAATTGTTGCTGGCTGAAACATATTAATCACTGCAATAATGACTCAATCACTGGCTCTAAATTATTTGCTTATTTAAATCCAAATTGTATTTTTTGGTGGGGTTCAGGCAGTGTACATAAAAACATTTTAAATCAAAATACAGATACTGTTGGGAAAAGTCAGGTACCAGTAAGACTGTTATTTTTTTTATTCAGCAAAGTTTTTGCAAATAGAAATTTTGCAGTCAAAACGACCATCCTCGATGTTCTAACATTTGTCTGACTGAAATGACATTATGTGTTTTAAGTAGCCTGGGAAGTTCCCAAATGAATCTGTCATGTTCATGTTTCATTTGTTAAGTAGTCTGGCTAGTGTTCAACTTAAATTAAAATACAATGCAGATTTTATTCCCATGTGAGCGGTGAGCGATACTGAATGGAGCTGCTCTGAGCGGCAGCGGAGGGACTGAACAGCTCCGAGAGCAAAGAGCGGAAATTCTGACACCGCTGTACTCTGCTCACACACTGTCTGCACTGGCCACCAAAGCGCTTTTAAAGAACACACTGTCTGCACTGCACTGGCCATAAAAGCGCTTTTAAAGAGCTTCTGCTCACACACTGTCTGCACTGCACTGGCCATAAAAGCGCTTTTAAAGAGCTTCTGCTCACACACTGTCTGCACTGCACTGGCCATAAAAGAGCTTTTAAAGAGCTTCTGCTCACACACTGTCTGCACTGCATTGGCCTCCAAAGAGCTTTTAAAGAGCCTCTGCTCACACACTGTCTGCACTGCACTGGCCACCAAAGAGCTTTTAAAGAGCTTCTGCTCACACACTGTCTGCACTGCACTGGTCACCAAAGAGCTTTTAAAGAGCTTCTGCTCACACACTGTCTGCACTGCATTAGCACTCACACACTGTCTGCACTGCATTAGACACATAAGAGCTTTTTAAAGAGCTTCTGCTCACACACTGTCTGCACTGCACTGGCCATAAAAGAGCTTTTAAAGAGCTTCTGCTCACACACTGTCTGCACTGCATTGGCCTCCAAAGAGCTTTTAAAGAGCCTCTGCTCACACACTGTCTGCACTGCACTGGCCACCAAAGAGCTTTTAAAGAGCTTCTGCTCACACACTGTCTGCACTGCACTGGTCACCAAAGAGCTTTTAAAGAGCTTCTGCTCACACACTGTCTGCACTGCATTAGACACATAAGAGCTTTTAAAGAGCTTCTGCTCACACACTGTCTGCACTGCACTGGTCACCAAAGAGCTTTTAAAGAGCTTCTGCTCACACACTGTCTGCACTGCATTAGACACATAAGAGCTTTTAAAGAGCTTCTGCTCACACACTGTCTGCACTGCATTAGACACATAAGAGCTTTTAAAGAGCTTCTGCTCACACACTGTCTGCACTGCATTAGACACATAAGAGCTTTTAAAGAGCTTCTGCTCGTCTGTTGGGTAAAAAAAAAAAAAATGTGCGTGTCAGGCCGTACTCTCCAATTAATTGTAAATGGAATTCTAATGTCCGATATTTGAAATATTGATTTTTCTATACTGTGCTTTCAGTCACGTGTCCAAACATTTTTGGCTATAGAGTTCATCAACAGCCATTCCTTGAGTTGAAAAATTGTCCTTCAAATAAAGTTCACCCATTTAAACATCCCCTCCCCAATGTTTACTTTACAGAGATAAGTGTGCATTGAGCCCAGCACCTGATTCCTGCTTATAGGGTTCAGTGATTTTACATTACTTTGGATTATATTTCCGTAAATCTCCTGAGATGAATACTAAAAGTAAACACTGTGTGATACCACACAAATTATTTGTGCCATTACAGTATTTTTTTTTTTTTTTCTGTGCCAGTAACATTCAGTTGGTGGGGATGAAAAACACCGCCAGCATGAAACGGATTACAGTTTTGCACGATACTGAGGCTCACTCGTCAAAGTCGGTTAGTGAATGAAACACACACACACAGCTGTTTGTGTTTATGCCATGCACAGATATGAGCTATGGTTGTTCTCAGAGGTGGGTATTCCAGGGGTCAGTGAGTTCTGTAAAAGTCCTGTTGTGTTTCACTTCCACTCATAAACTCAGTCAGGCGATCACACTGATTAGTTCAACCGTCTGGGTGAAATGCTACTTTTATTCAGCAAATCCAAGTTGGATCAAAGTACTGTGGTGGATCTTTACTTTCCGAACCTCTATTGCTCACCTCTGTGTGTTCATTACACACTCATGTGCTCACAGTAAGTCAGCACACTGGCAAATATTGACCAGAACAGGGTCCGGCTAAACCTGGTGTTACCTGGGTCTTGTTCTCTCTGTAAGTTTGGTAGGACAAACAGAGGGGGACAAGCCTAATCTGCACTTTTGTCCCGTGTTTGCAGCGCATACGGTGTGTTCTTTCAAAAGTTCAGGAAATTGAAAGTGAAACTCTCAGACTGAGAGACTGAGTCTGTGAAATGGCAGCTAAAGCTTTATTTCCTGAGGACGAGCTCTGCTGTTCTGTGTGTTATGATATTTTTAAAGAGCCTGTTCTCCTGAAATGCAGCCACAGCTTCTGTAAAGTGTGTCTGAAGCAGTACTGGGAAGAGAAGAGCTCTCGAGAGTGTCCCATCTGCAGGAGAAAGGCCTCTATGGATTATCCTCCAATAAACCTGGCTTTAAGAAACATTGTGGAGTCTTACTTACAGCAGAAGACCGAGAGAGGAACTGCAGAAAAGAGTGAAGCTCACTGTACTCATCAAGGGGAGAAACTTGTGTTATACTGCGAACAGGATAAAGTACCTCTCTGTCTCGTCTGTCAGACTTCAAAAAAACACAGAAACCACACGCTCCGTCCTGTGGAAGAGGCCGCACAGGATCTGAAGGTATTCTGTTTTTGATGATAATTTCGCATTCTTTGCCCGCAGTTAAATATAAGTAAATGGTTTTTGGCTGTAACTTTCGGCAGTGAGGCCTCATAATTCTGAAGTATGAGTTCTTAAAAATGCGTACAAGACAGCTCTAAAAGTACTGTATTAAACCATGAAAACATCAAGAGCCAGTGATGCAGACACAGATTAAGCCAAAGCCTTGAGTTGGCTCTATTTTGAGAAGACATTTTACCAACAAAACTCAGTTTAGTCCAGGACTAAGCATAAATTGTATGAGTGAAACAATCCTTGAGTTCTAGATTTTCAGTCCAATGCACAATGAGTAAAATGCTGACAAAGTTCTGTTCTGATTGACAGTTGTGCTAATGGGTGTTTTGCAAACATGACACCAAACAGTTACCACTGAAATCCACAATGTGGTGTCACCAATATGCAGTGGTGCTTTAGGTGAGATACTGACTGCACATAAAAGGATTACACAATACCAACCCTCAATAATAATAAACTTCAACCTTGCTAAATCTTGTTTTATACCCAAACTCTGGAACTTTCCACTGTTTGCAACATTTATTCAACATATTAAACGCCCAATAAAGTACGACTCAGTTCTGCTGCCTGCCTGGGGAGGTGAGCAACCAGGAAGTACAGAATCTGCAGTTAGGAGAAAACTGAAGCTAGAAGCACTTTACAGAAGGACATGTTCCTATCAACAATGGTTTTTTTTTTTTTTTGAAAAGCGTGTTGTGCATTACTTTTTTGCCAGTTAACAGTTTTACTAAAGTCACTTGTTTTGACATTTTGAAAAAAGTAGCATTTGTAAGAAAAAAGAAGAAGGGACAATTCCAATCTTCGAATGAAAAATGGTGTTTAATTCCAGTAAAAACGGCAGTGAACAGAAATACGGGTAACGTACTCTGGGTTCAGTGGAGTCAAAGTGAACCCCGAGCCTCCCCAATGTACACTTCTTATACATGAAAACAACTTTGAAGTTGGCCAGACATATTAATTGCATTAATTACTTAGACAATGCAGATTACAGTCTCTTTGGTTGAAACAGCTCTTCAATTGCTCGCTCCCGGCCGCTACACTATAATTGATGGCTATGCCAGGTAGGTGCAACAAGTCGTTGTCAGAAATTACCAAGTGTATTGTACTTAGGATAAGTGGATCCTGACCATTTGGCCAACGGATGTGTCTGATTCACAGGGTTTGCGACTTGAGTAGATTAGCACAGGAATGAGAATCTTACAGTCCCCCCTTTGATGCTTTATGATCAATTAAGCATCATCTCACCCAGGTCTTTGCAAACTAAGAGAACACCTCATCTATGTGTGCTGTGCCAGTGGCGGTGCCGTCCTGTCTTAGGTTGTCGTCCTTCCTCACGGACAATCTTACCCGTCGTGGGATCACACACCTCATCCGACTGGTCTTCTGCCATGTCACGTCATGCCCTTAGCCAGGATCACTGATCATAATTACAATATTTTTTATTGAATATGAGAGAGAATGGCACAAAAAAAAAAATGGAAGAAGCGGCCGAGAGGAGATTGGAGAACTACCTCATCCAAATTGACTGGCGGGTGAGATCATTTAAAAGCACAACATTTTTTTTCTTTTGAGAGGTGCACACATGCAATTCAAAATAATACACTGAAACAAAATTAGAAATAAGCATACACACACTGCCACTTTGAACATTAATTCCCATATAAGTCCCGAGACTGCAAACCTTGTTGAGCTTTTATAATATGGGTATCTTTTCTTTGCATCAAAGACATGAGTATGTTATCAAGTTCGGGTATAGCCAACAGGACCGTTCCATAGTTATTCTCGAAGAGTTTGCAATCGGTCATCTCCACACAACACATTCAGGATAACATGAAACTTAGGCAAAACTCATCTTTGCATCTCAACATAAAATCCATACCAGACAAATTTTCACAATCTTATGTCTCTTTTCATGCATCTGTGTGTGTGTGTGCGTGTGTGTGTGTGTAAGATGTGACTAAATAATTGTCTCAGCCTCTCTGCTCTCAGTCTTTTCCTGAAGTTCTCCTCTCCCAGCCTCTCAAACTTGTGCACCCTGTCAGGAGAGCTCCAGTCAGACAAGTGTCTTGTCAGGCTGCTCATTCTTTGTGCAGTCCACATCTTTGTTGGTCTGTGGTTTTTGAGTATCCATGTCCTTCGAGTGTCTGTAGTTCTGGTCCCCAGAATTCTGCCGTGCAGTTGATCATTCTGGCTTCCCTCATGGTCCTGTGCTCGCTCTGTGGGGGCCTTGTCCTCGTCTTCCACCTCTTCATCCCTCTTGTCTCTCAGGTGGACTCTGGACCCATGGTTCCTGTGCCAT
Organism: Gymnothorax javanicus; assembly: GCA_029692085.1. Classification (NCBI taxonomy): domain Eukaryota; kingdom Metazoa; phylum Chordata; class Actinopteri; order Anguilliformes; family Muraenidae; genus Gymnothorax; species Gymnothorax javanicus. The sequence goes on from CM056201.1 coordinate 9,934,035, forward strand.
TTGGTCAGTGATGTAGTTTCTGAAATGATAACTCAAGAAAAAAAAAATGTTGCCCCCCTTTTTCTCACACACATCTTCACATATCCATCATACATAATCACAAACAAAACTGACACACTCTCTTACACTCTCTAACACACAGTGTTAATCTTAATTTTTTTAACGGCTTGTAACTGAGCTAAAATCTGTTTCCTCAAGCAGTGATGGCCTCGCGTGAATGGCCTCCTCGTTTAGTTTTTCGTCTTGAGACAAAGCCAATTGCGTCTCTAAGCTGTGAACTTTTTTAAGCAGGTCTTGATAGCTTTTCACTCTTAATGGTGAAGAGTAACACCTTCTGGCTTTGTGTCCCCTTTTACCACATGAAAAACAAACAAGTACCTGGTCTCTTGTTCTCCTCTCTGTGCAGTTCCTTGCGATGTGCACCTCTTTTCCACATGCATAGCAAACCATGGTTCTGAAGTTTGGAGGTCTGTGATTCCCCTCTGAAAAATGAGAGGATTCCGTCCCTCTTTGTCCTCTGGTCCTGTAGGAAAGTCTTCTTCCTATTGCCGCAACTGGACGCGATTTTCTTGACAGAGACTGGTTATTATAAAACTGGGTCATTTTTGCCACAATGTCTGAATACGGTGTGTTTGAATCGACAAGCAGTGTAAGGGCATTCCGAGTATGTGCGTCACTTTGAGAAAGGAGCGCGGATTTGAACATAGGATCTTGCTGAGTCAAGTTCGCAACACCACTGTAGGAACTAAATGCCTCCCATAACCTGGCCGCATATGCTGCTGGATGCTCCCCTTGCGACATCACGACTTCTCGAATTTTGTCCCAGTCAACCGAACGTGTTCCTAACACCCCCAACAAAGCAGATTTCCTCTCTTCTTTCCTTGCGTCCCTGTCATGAATACTCTGAGGGAGAGCACTAGCCAACGCATGGGGCAAACAAGCAGCCAAAATAATGCATGCATCAGCATCGGTCAAACGATGTAGGTCAACCGTCCTTTCCAAGTTGGATAAAAATTCCATAGGGTCTCGCTTGGCCGGCTCAAACTTGCCGATATTTTTAACCAGCGACTCGATTTCATTTGGTGATAACGGTTTGATTGTAGTAGTCATCGTTATACAGTCTCCCCCCTCTCCAGGTACAATCGTCATTGTTTCGTGCACTGGTGCCAGCGGGAATTTCAGAGTAGGCCTAAAGTTAGAACTGCCATCCCAGTCATTACTTATGTCCTGTCTTTTAGGTTTATTCCAGAAATCATTTTCCTTGTTGTTTGTCTGGTCTATATGATGTTCTGTGATTTTATTGCACTTCTCAAATAAGTAGTCATATGCAGTTTTAAAATTTCTCACTTCTGTGTAGGCATTGTCCAAATCGCGCTGTAACTCTGAATTAAATTTCTTTAATTCGGCAACCTCCTTACGCAAATCCAATTGAATTTCAGCATTCAAGTTGGCGTTTACGTGATAACTCCTGATGTCTGCTTGTTTCTCCTCGATCTGTTTTTTTAAACTATCATTCTCCACTTCAAGAGCCTCTAATCTCTTTTTGCAGAGTTTGTATGACTCCAGAACGCCTGTCATAGCTACCGCAACCTTTGCCTTTTCATTTAATTTGCCCATCTTTGGATGGCTGTCAAACTGACACAAAGCCCATGCATACGGCTCCGCCTGACTTTCAATGCCCTCTAAGATTTCTGATTTACCATATTTGGCAATGAAACGCACAATGAAGTTTTCCATAACTATAATTGGCAACATTCCCGCGACCAAACAATCTGTCAAGCCAGTTACCTCTAGGGAATAACAGTTACAATTTAAAACAAATAAAATGCAGTTTCTGTTCCAGTGCTTCGGACACAGACAACTAACTATTCCAGTTACTTTAGGAATAAAAAACTCTGCATGGTTTCTGTCCCAGTGCGTCGGCCACAGCAAACAACTGTTCCAGATCCCAATCACAATTCTCTAACACAGTACTTCGAGCCAACTCAGTTACTTTAGAATCGTTTTCGAATTGTAAGGAACCACAACTCAGGCACACAGTTTCAGTTACGTTAGAAACGAAGAGAAACAACTCTACTGCCACTGTACTTCGGGCATCATTAATTCAACCGACCAGTTCCTTTAGGCCAACAACAGTGCCACACTCCGTCGGGCACGAACCAGTTAAACCTCACACTGCCACAGTACTTGGCGCAAACCGCACTACGCCGGGTTAACTTTATAGTGTAGGTTTAAACTTCAGAGCCCATGTGCTTGGCTCGCCAATTTCTAGTTACGCGAAGAAACTTAATTCAAATGACAGTTCTGCGACGCGACAGTCGCACTGAATCAGTCACTGCACAGCTTTGCGGAATTGTCAGGAATTAAGGTCCAACTCCTACTGCTAACTTTTACTGAAAGATAAAAAAAATTATCCCTATCCTTTAAGCTCCTTTCTAGGTTTTTAAAGCGGGGGTGTCCGCAAAACAAAAGCAACAGCAAAATGAAGAGACCGTGTTCCTTACCTTATTCCCCAGTTTTTTGTTTTTTTTTTCGGAATCCCGCGTTGGGTGGCTCGCCAATGTAAGAAAAAAGAGGAAGGGACAATTCCAATCTTCCAATGAAAAATGGTGTTTAATTCCAGTAAAAACGGCAGTGAACAGAAATACGGGTAACGTACTCTGGGTTCAGCGGAGTCAAAGTGAACCCCGAGCCTCCCCAATGTGCACTTCTTATACATGAAAACAACTTTGAAGTTGGCCAGACATATTAATTGCATTAATTACTTAGATAATGCAGATTACAGTCTCTTTGGTTGAAACAGCTCTTCAATTGCTCACTCCCGGCCGCTACACTATAATTGATGGCTATGCCAGGTAGGTGCAACAAGTCGTTGTCAGAAATTACCAAGTGTATTGTACTTAGGATAAGTGGATCCTGACCATTTGGCCAACGGATGTGTCTGATTCACAGGGTTTGCGACTTGAGTAGATTAGCACAGGAATGAGAATCTTACACATTGAAAGTAACACAGGATGGAGACATTGAGATGTATTTAAAAATAACACTTAATCTGTTGTTCCTAACATGAGTGTTTTGAAAGTATACAAACAAGAACATATGGGGGGTGTACTATGAAGCTGGCTTAGTGGCTAAGCCTGACTTTAAGCTTAAGTAAAACCAGGAGCAGCTCCTTTTACTTTAGTCCATGTTCCAGATTTGAAGATGTTCCTGGTTTTACTAAGTGCTGAAGTCAGGCTTAATCACAAAGCCAGCTTCGTAGTACACGACCCTGTTTACAATGAGTCCAAAACATGTTTACCTCTGCCACCAACAAAGTTATGCATTTACTTGTGTCTGTATGTTTTTCTGTCTATGTGTTCAGATAATATCTCTCAAATTTTGTAGTCAATTTCAATGATATTTTGTTGAAGTGTGGGCCATGGCCTAAAGAACAATCCATTCAGTTTTGGTAGTGATCCAGGTCACCATCTGGATCCAGGAATTCTTTTTAAGAGGATTCTTCACGACTGCAAGACTGAAATAAATGCCATAGGATACATCATAAAATCCAGTTGATGGTAGTAAAGTTGAATGTAACAAAACCTTGCCATTTGTTCTAATATGATTGTTGCCCTTTCAGATTTGCGTAATGGAGTAGAGTAGAACATTGGCCTGGCAGGGGTCTGTGCTCTCTGAGCGCCACTCTGGGTATAAATTCTTTACCATCTCTCAAAGCTCTAAGTTATATAACAGCATGCAACCCAGCAGATTTTTTTTTTTTTTTTTTTTTTTTTTTATTAAACATTGGGCCTCATGCAAGAAGCGATATAAGAACAAATTTTCCCTTATTTTTGTTCATATCCTCGATTTTTTCGTATTTTGTTCTTACCCATTGATTTCTGGGATGCACCAATGTTTTCTTATTTTTGCTCTTCTCTTAAGAGAAAATTCTACGAGTGGTCGAGAGCACTCTTACCGAGATAAGAGAAAACAGAAAACTGTTATCTCTGTCCACAAATTGCTTGTCCAATGCACGGAAACACAGGTTTTAAAACCCAAATATTAAAAATGCATCATATAATCACATTCTGATTGTTTTATGTTTTTGAGAAATTCCAATTATTTTATTATTGAATTCTTGGGCTAAAGAGTTTGGCCAGTTGATCCTATTTAGGAGTAAGCTATAAAAACCCTTAGACACTTGCGTGCGTTCTGCTTCTGAATGGCTTACCTATTGCTGTTGGACTCTTTAACCATCCAGGCCTTGCGCAGAGAGTGCGTTTTTAGAGATCGCGCAGATCTGTTTGCTGAGACAGATGAATGGCTACTCGTAACAAATGTGAAAGCAACTACTTGAGCACGGAAGATTATTGATATGTTTTACGGCTCTCGTTCTAACAAATGCAGCAGCAAACAGATATCTATCATTCAAACAAAGAAATTCAATGCTTGCTCGAAATGTAGGCGGACGAAAACATAGGGGAGACTGGGGTCCGATGAGCCATGGGGACCAATGAGCCATATCACTATTTTGCGATCAATCGTTGACAGAGCTGCTTAAAATAGGCAAAATATTTGACCATTGACTGATGCGTCATGGGGATAAATGAGCCATATCACTATTTTGCCGATTTTAAACACCTTTGGCATCGATTGATCACAAAATAGAGATATGGCTCTGTAGTGTTTGTTGATTCAAGAAACGACGGGAAGGCAGGTATATCGAACTCATGGAATTTACTCTTGAAACATAGCATCCAGCATGGTACACATATGGAACAAGATCCACAACTTTCTGAACTAGTTCCTAGGCACCTTCCTGTCGTTTATAGTTCCAATTACAGTTCCGGTTAAGCATAGAACACAACATTTTCCCCCTTTTTAAGAAAGCCCTATAGTAACTTCACACAGGGCAAGTACATATAACGGTACACATGGTATAAAGGGTAATGTAGTCCAGGCAGAACAGCTATCAATATTTTGTATTGCTTCTTAACTGCTTAACGATAATGGAATATCTAAGTTAGGAACTCATGTAACTTTCACATCAGGTTATCACACCATATCAGCTTATTCATGACCAGTAATTAAATAATACAGCTGACTGAAATAGCAAAGCATGAATATGCAGAGCAACCTTCTGACTGAGCATTAACTGCACTGTAGTCAAACCTAGTCAGATAATCAATTCAACGATTCAAGGTAACTTAAGTGAAATCAATGTAAGCATCATAGGTGTGACACTATAACTTCATATTCAAGTAACATAGTCCTTCAGCCAGGGAGGCTGGCGAGTGACTCGCGTAGGCCTGGGTGAGGATGTGAGGTCAGGTGGTTTGATATCCTCGTTTGTGGTTGGTGCAGGTGTAGCTGCAGTGTCAGGGAATGCAGTGAGGTGGGTGGCATTCCAGATTTTACCATCACTCAGTCTGTATGTACCCTCACCAACCTTCTCACTTATTATCAGAGGGTCACTGAACTTCCTGTGTCCCTTAGGAACATGTAGAGGATTTCTCACACGCACTCTATCCCCTTTTTGAAAACGGGGAGAACGAACACCCCGTTTGGTGTCCGTGTATGCCTTCATGTTGTTCTGGCATTGGCTGACCCTGCGACGCATATCCATATCACACTGTGTGGATGTCGAAACAGGTGGCAATAGAGTCAGCTTTGTGCGCATTGGCCGTCCGTGCAGTAGCTGAAACGGTGAAGAGCCAGTTGTGGCATGGGGTGTAGCACGATAGACATGTCAGAAGTCAGTCACAGCTGGTTTCCATGACTTGGGTTGCTGAATGGCCAACTGTATGGTCTGTTTGAGCACTCTGTTAAACCTCTCTATAGCCCCATTAGCAGCAGGGTAGTAGAAAGAGGAGCGGTGGTGCAGAATTTGACGTTCTTCAAAAAACGCTGCGAAGGAAGCAGAGGTAAACTGGACACCATTATCTGTCACAACGCTCAGCGGGTTGCCATGTCGACTGAACTTGGATGACAGGAATGTAATCACAGCATCTGTAGTAATGGTCTGAGTAAAGGCAACCTCTGGCCACTTACTGTAATAATCGGTCAAAGTAATTGCGTACCTGCACTCTGGAGGAGCAGACTCGAACGCTCCCATTATGTCCACAGCAACCTTTTGCCATGGGCCATTCGGGAGAGGCACTGGTTGTAGTGGGACTGGGCGTGGCTTCGCAGTTTTGTCATTCAGTTGGCACAAATGACACGGAGCGGATGGCACAGAGCACCTCAGCGTCCATCTTCGGGCACCAGTAGAGTTCACGGAGCCTTTGTTTGGTCCTCACCACCCCTTGATGGGATTCATGCGTGATTGATATCAGGTCAGGGCGGAGAGTTTTGGGTACAATCAGTCGGGAACCGCAAAAAACAAACAGGTCTTTGACAGACAGTTCCAGGCGAAGCCTGTAGTATGGCAGCAGTTCAGGGTCAAGGTCTTTTGATGAAGGAGGCCATCTGTGCGAAATCTGTGCATGGAGTTTCGTGAGCTCAGGGCATGCAGCACAAGCAGAGTCGAGGTCAGCAGCCGACAACGTGTTACAAGCAGTACAAAGAAGGGCAACAAACTCAGGGTCACTGTCATCTTCCTGAGCAGAAGCAACATCAGTTGGGGCAGCAGCAGGTAAAGGTAAGCGGGACATGCAGTCAGCTGGGGCATTTTCAGCGCCGGGGCGGTAAATGACGTCATAGTTGAAGGACATGAGACGAGCAGACCATCTTGAAACACGCAGACCAGCACGACCGACACCCTTTGTGGTCAGCAGAGTCGTCAGGGCCTGGTGGTCTGTCCGTTAGGTGAAGCGGCGCCCCCACAAGTAGGTACGCCACTTTTCAACAGCCCACACACAAGTTAGGGCTTCTTTCTCCACTGTAGCATATTTACGTTCAGTGGCAGCAAGAGTTCGAGACACAAATGCATAAGTCCTTTCAATCTTGTCTGGGCCCACTTGTGACAGTACGCCACCTAGGCCATAATCGGATGCGTATGTGGACACAATGATTTGCAGTGTGGGATCAAACAATGCTAGGGCTGGGCTACCCACCAGCATTCTCCTCTGTCCACTGAAAGGCACTGTCAGTTGGTCTCAGACATGCAAGCATTAGTTCCACTACAGTAGCCTGGTTTGGCAGGAATTTGGAATACCATGAAAGCACTCCGAGGAAGGAGTGAAGAGTCGAAGCATCAGTGGGTGCAGGAGCGTTGGCAATGGCCTGTATACGTTCTGGATCAGGTTGGAGTCCCTCAGCAGATACAATATGCCCTAAGAAAGGCAAGCTGTGCTGGCGGAAATGACACTTCTCAGTGTTAAGCTGTAGGCCAGCCGATTTAAGACGGAGTAAGACTGCCTGCAAGGCTCTGTCATGTACGGCCATGTCAGACCCATGTATTATGATGTCATCCAGGTAGCTCACTACCCCCGCCAGACCAGTGAGGACATTGCTCATCTTTTTTTGAAACGCAGCTGGAGCTGAAGCCAGTCCATGTGGTACACGGCAGAAACGAAACAATCCATCATGGGTAATGAATGCCGTTAGATCACGGCTATTTTTGTACAGTGGCATTTGATAATAAGCACCGGTCAGGTCAATAGTTGAAAACACATGGCACCTTTGAGGTTGGACAATAGTTCATCCATATGGGGCAATGGAAAGGCATCTACAACGATTGCTTTATTGGGTTCTCACAAATCGACGCATATGCAAATTTTTCCTGACTTTTTCTGTGTAACCGCAATGGGTGACACCCATGCTAATGCATCAATGTGTTCAATTATGCCCGCTGCAAGTAGATTGTTCGGTTCCTGTGTAACCGCATTTCGAACGGACAATGGCAGTCTACGAAGCTTTTGGCGCACTGGTGTAACAGCACTGCCAAATTTCACTAGGTGGACAAAATTCTTTGCACAGCCCAGAGCAGGTGTATATGTAGTGGTACACTCCAACACCGACGCAGGGGAAGTAATTTGGTCCGGAGATAGAACCTTGTTGTTTGCTATGTGCACCTGTAGTGCCGTCATGAGGTCTCTTCCTAGCAGTGGAGTACCATCGTTCACAATGAAAAATGTGCATGGAGCTGTACGACCATTTAGACTCACATTCGCGAACAAGCAGCCAAGGACAGGGATGTGTGTTTTACAATAAGTCACAAGCCTGACTTTGGGCCGCGTCAGCTGAATGTGCCTGAAATGGCGCATGTAGAGGCTTTGGGGCAGAATGGAGACTGAAGATCCAGTATCCACAGCTAGGTCCACTAAGCAAGGCTGGGAATGACTGCTGGTAGAAATTTCCACAGTGCATGTAATTTTGTCGGTCACACAAGCAGCATGTTCTGTGTATAGCACTAAAACTTCCAGTAGCTCAACTTCATGTACTGCATGGGCCTTAGTCTGTGTGGAGCGACACACTTTGGAAAAATGGCCAGTCTTTTCGCACTGCCTACATATTGCTGTTGCTGCTGGACAGTTAGCTGCATTAGCTAAATGAGCATCAGATCCATACCGATAGCATGTTTTTCTTTTGCCTTGGTAAGCAGGAGGCTGGGCATTGGCACTAGCACTATTAGCCTGTTTCCTTCTCCCCCTTCGTTTGAAAGTATGTTGCACAGCTTGTACTGGCGCTACGCGCGTAAGTGCTTTGGCTTGTTCCGCAGCAGATTCAATTTGAGTAGCCAACGTCAAAGCCCTCTGTAGTGTAAGGTCAGGCTCAAGTAACAGTCTTTCACGAATTCTTGAATTGCACTCATTTTCTATCAACTGGTCACGGATCATTTCGTCTGCAGGATCACCAAATTCACAAGTTGCCACTAACTCACGTAAGGCTGCGACACATTGTAGAATTGTATCGTGAGAAGCTTGAGCACGTTTACGGGAAGCATGGCGTTCCGCCACTGTATTCGTCTTCGGGTTAAAGTGCGCCTTCAATGCATTTACGGCTGAATCATAAGTCGTACCTGTCCCGGGGAGAGAGTAGAAAATTCTTTGTCCCTCCGTTCCGAGGCAGTGCAGTAGGACCGCACTTTTCCTGGCTACTGGCCAATCTTCCAGACTCGCAATGAAAACTAGCAAATAATTTTCGAATATTTGCAGCCATGTTTTAAGCGGCACCGCAGGCTCACCGGGGCACGGAAGAAAAAAACTCGGAAAAGGCACATTTGCAGCCGTCATCTCCAAAGAAGCAGACTAGGAATCTCGTCGCCAATTTTGTAGTGTTTGTTGATTCAAGAAACGACGGCAAGGCAGGTATATCGAACTCATAGAATTTACTCGCGAAACATAGCATCCAGCATGGTACACATACGGAACAAGATCCACAACTTTCTGAACTAGTTCCTAGGCAACTTCCTGTCGTTTATAGTTCCGCTTACAGTTCCGGTTAAGCATAGAACACAACAGGCTTATTGGTCCCCATGGCTCATCCGACCCCAGTTTCCCCTGCAATCACAACTGGATACTACACGCAAAAACTCGGAGATTTATGGAATAATTCGTAAGTCGTTACATTTGCGTGGTTATCACAGAATAATAGATCAGTGGCGTGACAAACATAAGAAAATGCGGCTGCGATATTTAAAAGTGCGGGACGCGGTGCGAAAGTCTGGCAGCTCAAGTTATGAGATACATTCTCATGCTATGAGGCAGTGGACAGCATAATCGGCCAAAAACGCAAGGGCCAAAGAATTCCGCATTCAACATCGCCTTACCTTGATGTTTGGGTACCCAGAGAAAGATTCGGATGTGTAAAAACATTAAGCATTCAGTCAAGAAAATTTCAGGTTTAAATTTTCGTGCTGCTATACGTGGTGATCCATGTTACAGATGACACACTGGCTTGCTAGGGCATGCGCTGCAGATGCATTTGCGATATTAATATTCGATATTAATGTTCTAAACCCCCTTCTCAATAATAACACCCCCCGAAATATATTGGCTCCTCCTTTTAAAATCGTTCCCCACTTAAAACCACCTAAGACCTAGGTACATACTGCTGTATCGGAATTTTGACATTTATGCAAGTGTACAGTAGCTATGATATTACTAGTGTGAAAGCTGACCAGAAAGGGGAGGGGGGACAATCGTACTGTGGCACGGTACGGAACAATCGTACCTAGTGTGAAAGTGCCCTCAAGCAGCCACGAGCAGTCTGCTCTTTGCACATGGCACGTCACCTGCCCTTATATAGTGTTTAGTGGGTGTCATATATGCTAATTTAAAACAACCGGGCATGCACACCCAATTTACGATCAAGCGGGATTCAACATTCAGCACATCTGAGTAAGAGCAGATTTGGACGGTAAGAGCGTTTGGTGTATCCGGAGTTTATTTCTCTCATTTTTTCTCTTGGCAAAAAAAATAAGAGAAAATATAAGAGAAATTTAAAAGAGTGTTGCTGCATGAGGCCAAATATTTGCTGACATTTTGACCTACGTTGTAGTTTGGTTGCACTGAAAATAAGATCAGAATGGCACCTTGTGCAAAACTTTACAGATCTTTATCATGATGTAGCAGGAATATTTTCCCATTGCATTACTCATGAATGCGCACTCACAATATTTCCCTTATGCTCACTTGTATCACAGCAGATGGGCAATACTGAGCCATTTTTATGATGAATATAACGCCACTGATTGTTTTGTGTGACCTCAGGAGGAACTCAAGCCTGAACTTAATATGATGAAAGAAAAAGTGAAGAGGTTCACTGAGGTTGAACAAGAATGTAAGAAAACAGCAGAACATATCAGGGTGAGTAAAATAATTATGAACTCTTTTTGCAGTACAAAAATGTCAACTCATCATTTTTGGTTAATGTTGTGCCTACCATACATTAAAAAAAAAAAAAAAAAAACAGAAAAAGTTACACTCATCTGGTATAATGTGATGTGTTTAAATCACAGAGCCAAGCCCTGCTCACAGAGAGGCAGATAAAGGGCGAGTTTGAGAAGCTTCATCAGTTCCTGCGAGAGGAAGAGGAGGCCAGACTCGCTGTGCTGAAGGAGGAAGAGAGGATGAAGAGTCAGATAATGGAGGAGAAGATAGAACACATCACAAGAGACATCTCCATCCTTACAGACAAAATCACAGTTATAGAGAAGAGCATGGAGACTGAAGATACCTCCTTTTTAAAGGTAGGAGGTTCATTTACTGACAGTGTTGTGAGTTTATACTGATTACAGCAGTAATACTGAGATGCTCAGTTTGTTACTCTGATGCAGAGGATCAGAGGTGATTTTCAGCATCAGGACAGTGGAGCAGAACCTCACCAGCAGAATGAGGAAGATGAGAATAAACTGCTAACAACAGGCACGTCACATTAACAGACACATTACAGCTTTTCTAAGTTGCTTTTGTACATTTCTCGGACCAGATCTGAACTTCTCAAAACTACTTGTTCAGTCTCCACATCATCTGATTCCTTGTGCACATCATTAAGACAGTTTCTTATTCTTCTTAGCTATTTGCACATTCTTTGGCACATTCATGCAAATGACTTTGTATAATTACAGCCAATTTGAAGACTCGCTGGTTTAAAAATGCGTCGCACTGGATCATTACCAAATTAAAATTGATAAAACTATGCATTTCAGACACTTCAAGTATTCTACTTTCTGCTGAAATATACTTTGCTGAGGTCCTGTCTCCTCCTTTAAATAGCACTCTACTACCACTTAGAGGAAATGAGACACAGTTGCAGACAATGATTGGGGAGTGAAGAATGCAGTCTGGGTCTCAGTAGACCGGTGAGTTGGACAGCTGGAGGCGTGGCCTGACAGTAGTGGTAGTGGGTTAAGTTTACCAGTGGATAGCTGTCATGGTGCTTTGGAAATTGCGCAAGTTGCGCATGAGCGCACAACTGCTTCCGCATCAGAGGCCAGGGGCCACCAATATTTTCAGCTGATGATGTTTGTTGTTCTTTTGGCTTCAAGGTGTCCTGCTGACATGGAGGTATGTTTCCACAGAATCACTCGCTCTCGAAGAGCAGTGGGATCAAACTGGCACCGCAGTGGTAGGGGGATTCCTCCTGGTCTCCTTCACTATTTTCCTGTCCAACTGCCACTTAATAGGGGCGAGGATTCCTGGATGCAGGAGGAGGGCAGAATCGGTTTAGCGCGTCTACTTTGATTTTCTTGGAGCCTGGTTAATAGGTTATTGAAAAATTTCAGCGAGTAAAGAAAGGTGCCCACCTGGCCTGCCGTGGATTGAGCCTTTGTGCCCTTCGCAGATACTCCAGGTTGTGGTGGTCAGTCAACAAGAGGAATGGTTGACGGGCCCCCTCCAACCAGTGCCTCCATTCTTCGAGTGCTAATTTGATTGCCAACTGCTCCCGGTTTCCCACGTCATAGTTGGCCTCTGCAGGTGTGAGCTTGTGAGAGAAATAAGTACAAGGATACAGCTTTTCTGCTGTCCTGTGCCGCTAGGATAGGATTCCTCCCACCCCCACTTTAGAGGCGTCAACTTCTACTATAAAGGGCTTTTCCGGGTCCGGTAATTTGAGTATAGGAGCAGTGACGAACAGACTCTTGAGTGTGTTGAAGGTGTGTGGTGCTTCCGGATTCCATCCCAGGTTTTTGGGTTTTCCTTTGAACAGCTGCATCAGAGGATGGGCAACTGGGCTGAATTTTTTAATGAGGCGTCGATAGAAGTTTGCAAATCCCGTGAAGCACCAGAGTTCCTTTATTGTTTGTGGGATTAGCCATTCTGCGACTGCCTTCACCTTCTTTGCTTCCATAGCCACTCCCTCTGGTCCAATCACGTAACCAAGGAAGTAGACGGTGGACTGATGAAAGACGCATTTCTCTGTCTTGACATAGAGTTGATGTTGTAATCGGCGTTTGAGTACTGTCCTCACGTGTTCCACATGTTCTTCATAAGTGCCGGAGTAGATGAGGTTGTTGTCGAGGTAGGTGATGACGAATCTTTCCAGCATTTTATTTTTATTTTTTATTTAACCTTTATTTAACCAGGCAAGACAATTAAGAACAAGTTTTTATTTACAATGCCGCCTGACTAGAGGTGGGGGGGCCTCTTGAGGGGGAAAGGAAGGGGGCTGAAAAGAAAAACAGTGTAATATTAAACAGAACAAAGAATAGACTTAATTATAATAAATACTAATAATAATACAATAATCAAGAGAAACAAAAACAGTGCAGATGCTCCATCTAACCCAGATTAAGCTTCTGAGGGACAACAGCATGTCTCCTTCAGAGCGTCCATAATCCAGTCTTTAAAGGGATAGTTCACTTTTTTTGAAGTGGGGTTGTATGAGCTACAAATTGCCACTACTTACATTAGATGCAGTAGAAAGCTCTCTGATCTCCTCCAGGTAGCTGCACCAGGGCATAGTGCTGGGTGGAAATTTAGGCGATACACTGTTTTGAATGGAAACACAGAAACAGCGTATTTTCGCGGCCTAAAAGAGGTCCTACCTGAAAATAATACACCATTTCAATTGTACGCTATATTTAAAAAAATTACAGCACTTTAGCTGCTCGGAAAAAAACACAGTTGCTCTTGAACTAACCAACTGACGTATTCCTCCACGAGGCGCACCGTAATTCACTGCACGCTGTAGCGATCAGCTGTTTGGGTCACAGTAAAGCTGCTTGCACAAACGCGTGTATTCACGTCTTCGCATTGACTTTGAATGTAATCTGTGTGCAAAAAATTTGTTTCGCGTCCAGTGTGCAAGCGGCTTAACTGCGGTTGCGAGGTCGGACGGCCGTTTAACCTGTGCAAATATTTGAAAATGGTCCGTGTGTGTCGCTTTCTTGGACGTGAAAGCAAAGCTGTATCCTGGTGCACTTACAGCTTCCACCGCATTCCTCTGCGGAATATTGGACTTGTAGCTGTGGCTAGTTGCCTCAACATGGATATTGATACGCCACCTGTATCCCTAAAAGAACTCCGTGTTTGCAGTATTCATTTTTCCAAAGAGGATTTCGTTAGGCTACATTCAGGGCACTGCTGTACCCATGCATCAGGTAAAAGAGTGAAACATCTGTGAAAAAGTCTAATGTAACATTGCAGCACAAATTGATATCGTATAGGGTCTATATTTGCTGAGCTGGTTATTATAGGGAATTTTTTTTTTTTTTAATTTGAGACGTGATTCTATGCCATTGAAATGCTGTCTCTGCCGCAAATCGCTCAGAGTCTGACCCAAACAGCTGATCGCTACTGAGCGCAGTGAACTACGATGCACCTCGCGGAGGAATACGTCAGTTGGTTAGTTCAAGACTTCTGTGTTTTTTTCTGAGTAGCTAAAGTGCTGTAATTTTTAAAATATAGCGTACAATTAAAATGGCGTATAATTCTCAGGTAGGACCTCTTTTAGGCCGCGAAAATATGCTGTTTCTGTGTTTCCATTCACAACAGTGTATCGCCTAAATTTCCACCCAGCACTATGCCCTGGTGCAGCTACCTGGAGGAGATCAGAGAGCTTTCTACTGCATCTAATGTAAGTAGTGGCAATTTGTAGCTCATACAACCCCACTTCAAAAAAAGTGAACTATCCCTTTAAAGGCAGACAGGGGAATGAGTGCTTCCAGCTTCAGTCCCTCCTGCAAATTATTCCAGTCCCTGCCTGCAGCAGCCTGCAAACACGAAGAACCCAGTGCAGTATTTGTTTTGGGCATCTTTAAAAGAATGTGGTGAGCAGAGCGAGTGCTGTACGCAGGGGTGGAGATGTGTAACAGATGACAAAGATACGGAGGGGACAAGCCAAGAAGGGTCTTGTAAATGAGTGTGAACCAGTGAATAGTACGATGGATGTGTAAATATGGCCAGTTTATGGAGGAGTAGAGCGTGCAGTGGTGAGTGGCAAACCGGATGGCCGAGTGATATAAAAGGTCAAGTTTGTGAAGTGCATCTTTGCATGCTGACCTATTAACTACGTCACGATAATCAAATAAGGGAAGTATGGTCATTTGCACAAGAGTTTTTCTGGCTGAGGAGGTGAAAGTGGAGCGCTTTCTATACAGAAAACCAATTTTAGATTTTATCTTGGCCTGTAACTTAGTGATATGGTGTGTGAATGACAGGTTGCTGTCTAGCCATATCCCCAGATACTTGTACTCATTGACCTGTTCCAGGACAGCGCCATCAAGGGTGGTAAATTGTTAGGCTGGAGTGGGTAAGCACCCTTCCTACCAAACCACATGACCTTAGTCTTAGTGGTGTTTAGCAGGAGGTGTAAATTGGAGAAGGCCTGCTGCACTTTACAGAAGCTCTCCTGTAGTGTTTTGAGCACAGCATCTGGGGAGGGGCATCTCACGTAGCACGTCATTGATGAAGGACTGGAACACAGAGGGGGCATTAACAAGGCCATACAGCATGACGCAGTACTCGTAGTACGTTGTGCTAAAGGCCATCTTCCACTCATCTCTTTCCCTGATACAGATGAGGTTATACGCGTTGCAGAGGTCGAGCTTCATGAAGATCTTCGCACTTCGCAGCTGGGGACCAGGGGGAGTGGATTTCGATATTTAATTGTGACATCATTAAGGTCTCTGTAGTCTTTGCAGGGGCGGAAACCTCCATCCTTGAAGGATGGAGGTTTCTGCCCCTGCAAAGACTACAGAGACCTTAATGATGTCACAATTAAATGGAAGGGTGAAGTGGAAGGGCAAATGAAGCCTTGCTGTAAAGATTCTCGTACATACTGCTCCATTGCTTGAGTTTCAGCCGATAGGGGGTATACATGGCTCCTGGGGGGGATGTACTGGACAGGAGCTCTATGGCACAATCTCACGGATGATGCGGAGGTAACTGGGTTGCTTTAATTTTGCTGAACGCCATCTGCAGGTCCCAGTACTCTTCGGGAATCTTGAGCTGGTCTCCTTGGTCAGGGCTCTCAACAGTTGTGGAGGCAATGGTGAGGGGGCCATGTTGCTGCCGACATGAAGGTGACTGTAAGCTGAAACGTCTTGTGTGCCAGGAGATGATGGGATAGTGTAATAGCAGCCGTGGAAGGCCAAAGATGAGTTGGTAGCTTGAATATTTAAGTAGTAGCAGTGGAAGTTCCTCCAGATGGCACTCTTGGATGCAGAGGGAGATCGGTGCCATCTGGTGGGTCACGCTGCTGTTGCCCAGAGGTTTCCCATCTATCACTGTGATGGTGAGGGGAGTGTGGAGCTGGTGGACTGGGGCTCCAAGTTGTCACATCAACTGGCTGGAGACGAAGTTGCCCTCTGCACTGGAGTCAATCAGGGCCGCTGTGCAAGGGGGGTTACACCATTACAGTATACCTGGACTGAAATCTTGAAACATTGTCCAGTAATGGCTGTAGGTGACACCTTTACCTTAGGGGTCACTGTTACTCCCTCTTGACCATGGGTGCAGGGGCCGGTCTTCTTCGAGGGGCCATGCTCGATGGGCTTGGAGTGCCCCAGTTCCATGAGCTCCGCCCATTCAGTTGGCAGCTGGGTGGGGCCTCTGGGCTGGACCCGCCATCTCTCCTGCTGGTGCTGGTCCAGGCTGATGGCTGTGCTGATGTAGGATGCAGGGACAGTTCAAGGTCCCTGCAAGCCATCTCTGCCCTGAGCTCTGGACACAGCCCCTTCCGGAAGATGGATAATAGGGCAGGCTCATTCCAGCCGCTGGCTGCAGCCAAGGTGCGGAAATGGACGGCGTAGTCCGCTGCGGTCCTGCTCTCTTGGCTCAGGTCCAGTAGCTGCTCCCCAGCCCTCTTCCCGGGGTGGTCAAAGACTGAGCAAAACTGCTGGAGGAAATCGGCATAGGTTGAAAAAACCGATTCCTCCCAGACAGCAGTCGCCCAGTCAAGCGTCTTGCCAGTCACGCAGGTCACCATTTCAGCTATCTTCTTGGCTTCACTCAGGGCTGGATGGTAGGTGAAATACAGGGTACACTGAAGGATGAAGACTTTCCACGCAGTGGGATTTCCGTTGTAGCGCTCTGACAGGCGCACTGGCGAATCACCCTGGGGGACAGCTGAGGGAACCAGCGGTCCTGCAGGAGAGACGGAGGGGGTTGCTGGTGGTGGAGCACGGGAGATGGATAGTTGGCGAACCCAGTTTGTCAAGTTTGGCCCCCAGACGGGCGATTTCCCTCTGCTGTTCTGTTACCAGGTGTTAAGGTTGTTAAGGTTGTTAAGGTTGGGAAGCTGGGCAGCAAACTCTCCCACCTCTGGAGGTAACGGAATCCCTGCTGAGTCTATCCTTTGGCAAAGTCTTCTGTCAGGGTTGTATTTCCTACACAGTTCAGGTGCATGGAGGACTGGAAGTTGAGGACTGACCTCAGATGCAAGGATGGACTTAGTAGTATTTATGATGCCTTCTGCTGCACAGAAGGCACAAACGAAGCAATACAAAACAAACAGGAATCGAGGTTCCTTAATTAACCACTATTGGTAAAACATACTCTGGGCATTAGCTGCAGGAACAATGCATTACAAATAGAAAAAATAGGAATCAAGTTTCAGTAATGTAAAGTGCTGGATAAAACAATAAACAGCACTGTATTAAGGTTAGAGTAGAATACACACAAATGCAGGGAATATGTCTATACTAGACTAGGAAAGCAGCACAGCTACAGTGCCGTGAAAAAGTATTTGCCCCCTTCCTGATTTCTTATTTTTTTGCATATTTTTCACACTTTAATGTTTCAGATCATCAAACAAATTTTAATATTAGACAAAGATAATCCAAGTAAATACAAAATGCAGTTTTTAAATGATGATTTCATTTATTAAGGGAAAAAAGCTATCCAAACCTACCCGGCCCTTTGTGAAAAAAGTAATTGTATCCCTTGTTAAATCATGAATAAACTGCGATTAACCACATTCTTTGAGTTCAATTTCACTAGCCACACTCAGGCCTGATTACTGCCAGACTTGTTGAATCAAGAAATAACTTAAATAAAACCTGTCTGACAAGGTGAAGTGGGCTAAAGGATCTCAAAAAGCAACACATAATGCCGCAATCTAAAGAAATTCAAGAATAGATGAGAAATAAAGTCATTGACATCTATCAGTCTGGAAAGCGTTACAAAATCATTTCTAAGGCTTTGGGACTCCAGCGAACCAAGGTGAGAGCCATTATCCACAAATGAAGAAAGCTTGAAACAGTGGTGAACTTTCCCAGGAGTGGCCGGCCTACCAAATTTACTCCACGAGCGCATCGTCGACTCATCCAGGAGGTCACAAAAGAACCCAGAAAAACATCTAAAGAACTGTAGCCCTCACTTGCCTCATTTAAAGTCAGAGTTCATTACTCAAAAATCTGAAAGAGACCAAAAAGAACACAAAGCCTCATCTCACATTTGCCAAAAAAACATCTTGATGATCCCCAAGACTTTTGGGGAAATATTCTGTGGACTGAGGTGACAAAAGTTGAACTTTTTGGAAGGTATATGTCCCGTTACATCTGGCGTAAAACTATTACAGCATTTCATAAAAAGAACATACCAACAGTCAAACATGTTGGTGCTAGTGTGATGGTCTGGGGCTGCTTTGCTGCTTCAGGACCTGGACGACTAGCCGAAATTGATGGAACCATGAATTCTACTCTCTACCAGAAAATCCTGAAGGAAAATGTCTGACCATCAGTTTGTAAACCCAAGCTCTGACGCAGTTGGGTTATGCAGTAGGGCAATGATCCGAAACACATCAGCAAGTCCACCTCTGAATGACTTTAAAAAACAAAATGAAGGTTTTGGAATGGCCTTGTCAAAGTCCGGACTTAAATCCAGTTGAGATTCTGTGGCATGACCTTCAACAGGCCGTTCATGCTCGAAAAACCTCCAATGTGGCTAAATGAAAACAATTCTGCAAAGAAGAGTGGGCCAAATTTCCTCCACAGCAACATGAAAGACTCATTGCCAGTCATCACAAACGCTTGTTTACAGTTGTTGTCGCCGAGGGTGGGTTAAGGTTTAGGGGGCAATTACTTTTTCACAAAGGGCCAGGTAGGTTTGGATAGCTTTTTTCCCTTAACTAATGAAATCATCATTTAAAAACTGCATTTTGTATTTACTTGGGTTATCTTTGTCGACTATTAAAATTTTTTTGATGATCTGAAACATTTAAGCGTGAAAAATATGCAAAAAAATAAGAAATCAGGAAGGGGGCAAATACTTTTTCATGGCACTGTATGTAGGGACCACATAAGGGAAACATTCAGGATGTGATACCAGGCCCGGCACTAGAACAGGGAATTGGGTGGGCCCAGACACGTCCCTTTATGACAATTAGGATAGTTCTGGCTAGTTCTTAATCATTTTCCTTTGTTGACGCGTTTTCCAATTATTGTAATTGGCAACTGAAGGCACGGTTTCTCTCCATATGCGATCTAACAGCGATGAAATCATGGGGTAAATTCAGTAGAACTGAGAATTGGGGTGGACAAAACATCCGTTTTAAACAATTATTAGCCCTGACCTGTTCTCAGTCATTTTCATGATGAACAAAAGGTTCACTCCGAGAGCACTCCACACTTAACAGGTGTTGCTTGTTCTCCCCGATTAGGTAGGACGACAATCATTCATCTGGACATGTATTTGCTGAAATCAATGTTATTCAAAATTACTCTCGGTATTGAGTGAAAAAAGTGGCACTCGGCAGTGAAATAGGCTATAAAAAGCATGCGGCTCAAGCTATTTGTGCAGGTTTGCAATTTTGAATAACGTTGATTTAAATTCAGCAAATACGGGTCCAGATGAATGATTGTCATCCTACCTAATCGGGGAGAACAAGCAACACCGGTTAAGTGTGGCGTGCTCTCGGAGTGAACCTTTTGTTAATCTGAAAATGACTGAGAACAGGTCAGGGCTAATAATTGTTTAAAACGGATGTTTTATCCACCCCAATTCTCAGTTATACTGAATTTACCCCATGATATCATCGCGGTTAGATCGCACACGGAGAGAAACTGTGTCTTCAGTTGCCAATTACGATAATTGGAAAACGCGTCAATAAAGGAAAATAATTGAGAACTAGCCAGGACTATCCTAATTGTCATAAAGGGACGTGTCTGGGCCCACCCAATTCCCTGTTCTAGCGCCGGGCCTGTGTGATACCTGTACCTTTCTCTGGGAGTGAATCCTGAGTCTGAGCCTCATGTCTCACTGAGATCTCTCTGAGACGTGGCAGCCTAACTAATGATCAACAGGGTCTGTCTGTATTTATACACAACTGAGTGCAGGCTGGGCTGTTCACTGCTGCAGTAACTGAGGAAACACACTTCTGTGGGAGCAGCTGCTTTCAGTTCACATTATACACTGCAAACAATAAATCTGTCTCAACTAGTGTTGTAGCCTTTTTTTTCTTACTGTAGAACAGAAAGCATTGACTCTTTAAGTTACTGTTTGCTTGAAAAGATTTTTCAACCCCTCATGTAAATCTTGATGTAATCATGTTATGTTTTCATGAGTGCTGTTATCACGTACTTCACTTTCATCAACATGGCTCTTGCTGTTCTCAGAAGCTGTTGCCTGTTTTCATTTTTACTCTAGTCTGTACTGAATGCTTTCATACCTGCACAGTGATGCTGTATTTGTGTCTGTGTTTCAGAGCTACAAGAGCATCAGGGAAAGGTATGTAGACCCTCAGCTCATTTCATCTTGTGTGTTTAAATCTCTTCAGTTCCTGAGCCTGACTGACTCCTGCTTGTCATTACAGAGCCCAGTGCTCACTGCAGGACCCAGAGCTGCTCTCAGGGGCTCTGATAGATGTGGCCAAACACCTGGGTAACCTGAAGTTCAGAGTCTGGGAGAAGATGCTGGAGATGGTGCAGTACAGTGAGTATCTGGGGCTGGTGCTCCAATCATGTTTATCTTTACTAACATTAAATGACAGCATTAAACTAAAGAAATAAGCTGTAGTTATTGAAATAGTAATAAACATAAACAGCACAGAGACTCAGTTTGCTTTTAGAGTAGAAAGATCCAGTGGGCTGCACTGCATCACTCTCAATTAATATCAGAACACAATCAAACACAAAATTAATATATAATTTATAACCAATGTCATCATGTGTTTTTTTTTTTTTTTTTTTTTTTACTGCGTTAAGAACACATTAGATCCATGAGAATTTCTGTGGTTAAACGGATTCATTAATTTTTAAGATAGATACACTTTATTGAACCCCGTGGGGTAATTTTTCCTCTGCATTTGACCCATCCTATAGTTAGGAGCAGTGGGCAGCCACAGAGCAGCGCCCGGGGACCAACTCCAGTTCCTTAGTTAGGGGTACTGGTAGGGGTTTTACTATAATGCATGTTTTTGTGGGTGGGGGAAACCGGAGTACCTGGAGGAAACCCACGCGAACACGGGGAGAACATGCAAACTCCACACAGAAAGGCCCCAGGGCGGATTCAAACGCATGACCTTCTTGCTGTGAGGCAGTAGTGCTAATCACTATGCCACCGTGCCACCCAAAAATTTCAAAAAGGTCAAACATTTTAAGTGCAAATCAGTACATTAGCATATATATGTATTATTTCCAGTGTTTGGGGCCAAAACTAAAAAGAGTATTTTAAATATCTCTCTCCCTCCAGCCCTTTAAGTATCTCTCCTCTTGATATTTCAGCTCCTGTGATGCTGGACCCCAATACTGCACGTACTTCTCTCTCTCTCCCTGATGATCTGACCACCGTGAGACACACAGGAATAGAGCAGAAGTATCCTGACAATCCAGAGAGGTTTAACTACTGTGCGTGTGTGTTGGGATCTGAGGGGTTTACCTCAGGGAAACACAGCTGGGAGGTGAAGGTTGGGAATAAAACTGCGTGGGATGTAGGAGTGATGAAAGAGTCCAGCAACAGGAAGGGAAAGATAACATACAGTCCAAAGAAAGGATTCTGGGTCTTAATGCTGAGGAAGGGTGAGGTTTACAAAGCAGCAGGAAGTACTGTCGTCAAACTGAAGAGGAAACCCCAGAGCATCAGGGTGCGGCTGGACTATGACAGGGGGGAAGTGTCCTTCTTCAACTCCAGAGACATGTCACTCATTTACACTTTTAAAGACACATTTACTGAGAGAGTGTTCCCATACTTCTGTCCTGATCTGAAAGGTGACAGTAATGATGAACCCCTGCAGATATGCCCAGTGAAAGTTTCAGTAACAGTGACGTCACTCCAGTGAAGGTGTGTGTTTGAAAATTACCCTGGAAATGCTGTCAGGGATTTTTGATGTTCTGTTCCAAAGGTTCCCACTCAACCCCACTGTGGAAGCTCCCTCAGATGCGCTGCAATCAGACCTTTGACCTCGTGATTTTATCAAATTTGTATCAAACTGGCTTGATTTTACTTTTCATAGAGGAATAATTCTACCGGTTTATTTTGCCACAACACGGTTTGTTTATTAACTACAATTTAGGCCTCTATCCTGAAAATTCAATTTGAACTATTTGACTTCTCGCTATTCCTGTGATAGTTTGTCCTATTTCAGGATATTTACATGAAATAAAACTGCTTATATTTTGCAACAAGCATAAATGAAAACATTAGTGAATACAAAAAGCGTTGACTGATGATGTACACTGGAGAGCCACTCTCTAAAACTGTATATGTACACTCAAAAAATGAAACCCTATGAAATGTTAGATTTACTTAATAATGTTATGTCAACTGGTTCCACGCAATAGCTTTGCGTAACCTTTATTTGACTTCTAACATTTTTGGCCAGTTTGATTAATTGCATTGAGTGGAATTTACTTAACTCAGTTTTGTGGAAAAAGTAGACATAACTTTATTAAGTAAATCTAACATTTCATAGGGTTTCATTTTTTTGAGTGTATGTCTGTGTTCTTTGAAGAACATAAATGTTGCAAAAAAAATAAAAAAAAGATTTGGAAGGACCTGCTGGAGATGTAGAGGTACAAAGGGAACATACAGGCACACCGAGGTAATAATGATCACATGGTTTCCTGCCTCCTGATTGGCCCATTATGTTTTATTGTTAATTGCTGCTTGAGTGACGGTATCATAACAGATCTGCTTTGCTTTTACTTGGTGTGTTTCCTGCTGTGAAGATTATTTTCTGTTTCTTATATTGATTGGTAGTGATCTGTACTAATGGAGATAAAATGTAAGGACTACACTGATGAAACAATATTGCAGTGGAAACCCATTTAATACATGCATTCGGTAATGAATTATTTTGTTGAAAGAAAATGAACTGTGGAGACATTTTTGATGATGTATGGATGGGTGGTATCTTTTGGGCTCCGTTTTCATCTAAATCAAAAATTATTTAATTAAATGTAATATGCTTTTGTTAAATCAAACACTTGTATAACTGATAAGAATCATTCCTGTCTGGCTGTATTTATGAAGCAGTGTAAATGCTCTAAGTGTCAGTAGGGGGAGCACTCTTAGCTTGATGCATCAGTATCCTGAGCTCTGAGCTGATATCACACCGTAGATCCAATGAGGAATATATTCATCCTGTCAGGACAGTAGTATTTCATTTACATCCCAGCCTTCTTTAGTCTTGCCTGCACACCTGACATTGGTCTCAAACGCTTTCCATTCATATTACTTCTCAAATTATTAATACATATGATTTATTACGATACTCCAGTATAGTTAAATAATATGCATCGGCTGATAATCACAAAGCTTTCTCCAATTGGGTCTCACATAACATCTCTGTCCCTCCCACGGAGTTTTCCTGGCCACTGAAGCTACAGGCTGGGCCTTCTGTGGGTTTAGCAGTTTAGCACAGGTTATGAAATGTGATTTGACTTGGGAGCATTATTTTAAATATTATAGTTATCAATAAAAAATGTGTGTGTGTGTGTGTGTGTGCGCGTGTTTGTGCATGTCTGTTTTGATTGAAATCAAAATACAATGATTTCAGTATACTTTTGTAATCTGCATTCCCTTCATGAATGGTATAGGGTAACTAGACAATTCCCGCAGAAATTGTAAGCGTGGGCCTGGCCTCTGCAGATCGGGACACAGGGGTGCCCTGGGATGCTGCTGGGACTACTCAATTGTCTATTTTGTCTCTGTCTATATTTTGTCTGCATTTTTTAGACGTAAAAAATACTAACGTATAAAAAAATAAAAAGAGTGTTTAGTAGCAGTTCAGAGGGTGTTGCTAGGCAGTTGCTATGGTGTTGTGGGTGGTTGCTAGGTGGTTGCTATGGTGTTCTGGGTGGTTGCTAGGGCGTTGCTAGGCTGTTGCTATGGTGTTCCAGGTGGTTGCTAGGTGGTTGCCATGGTGTTTTGGGTGGTTGCTAGGGCGTTGCTAGGCGGTTGCTATGGTGTTCCGGGTGGTTGCTAGGCGGTTGCTATGGTGTTTTGGGTGGTTGCTAGGACGTTGCCAGGCAGTTGCTATGGTGTTCTGGGTGGTTGCTAGGTGGTTGCTATGGTGTTCTGGTGGTTGCTAGGGCGTTGCGAGGCTGTTGCTATGGTGTTGCAGGTGGTTGCTAGGCAGTTGCTATGGTGTTTTGGGTGGTTGCTAGGGTGTTGCTAGGCAGTTGCTATGGAGTTCTGGGTGGTTGCTAGGTGGTTGCTATGGTGTTCTGGGTGGTTGCTAGGGCGTTGCTAGGCTGTTGCTATGGTGTTCCAGGTGGTTGCTAAGGTGTTGCTGGGCAGTCGCTATGTTGTTCCTGGTGGTTGGCAAGGTATTGCAAGACATATTTCTTGGTGTTCTGGGCTTTTGCTAGAGCGTTGCTAGGCTGTTGCTATGGTGCTCCTCGTGGTTGCTAGGGCGTTGCCAGGTGGTAGCTATGGTATTCCTGATGGTTGCTAAGGCGTTGCTTGGCAGTTGCTATGATGGTGTGGGTGATTGCTTGTGCGTAACTAGGCGGTTGCTATGGAGTTCTGCCTGGTTGCTAGGGAGGGATGAAAATCCATGTTTTAGGGGAATTGTGGGAAATACGTACGTTGGATCGCTTAGAAAAGACATACCACACCTTTCCCGATCGAGCCGCTCGATTTAATATATATATTGTTTGGGTTTTCTCAAAGTTGTAAGACTAGTGGCGAGCCGAAATTTTTACGGAAGAATAAATAATAAAAATATAGGCACAGAATAATATAAGTGGCCGCCCAGGCCCACTACACTCCCTACTGGGGAGTGTAGTGGGCCTGCACTCACCTCAGGCCCACTAAATATGGATACATGTTCGAAACCATGTAGTTCCCATTGGAGCATCGGTCATCCACCATCCATCTACATCTTCTATCCTTGGCAACTCTTTCCAGTTGGTCCCAGCGCTGCACAGTTTGTTGTGCTTCAGGTGCAGTTGATCAAGTTGTTTTTGGCCTTCCTCGGTTCCTCTTTCCCTGAGGTTTGCAGTGAAAGGCACATTGGCAAAAGCTTCTCTCAAAGTGACACAACCAACCAGCGCAATTCCCTTATCCTGACGTTCAAATGTAGAGGTTGTTGTTTTGCTCTCCCTTATAGATCTTCATTTCTGACTTTGTCCTGCCACAAAATTTGGAGGAAATGCCAGAGTCAGAGGTTGATGAAGCTCTGTATCTTCTTCTTGGACCTTTTGTTGACACTCCAGGTTTCACAAGCATACAGAAGAATGCTCTTCACATTGGCATTGAAAATTCCTGGCTTAGTCTTTACTGAGATTGCATTTGATCTCCAAATGGGCCTCATGATCTGGAATGCAATTGTTTTCTTTCCAATTCTTGCTTCAATGTCCTGGTCTGTTCCTCCTTCTCTGGAAACAGTCCTCACAAAGTAGATGAAGTGGTTTAAGAGCCATTGTCTGAGAAAATAACACTTTTTGGACACTTTGTGGAAATGACCCCCCTAGATTTGAACGAAACTTTGCATGTAGGCACATACACACGTATCACAGAAAATCCCCAAATTTTTTTCCATTGCTCGCTTCCTTTGGTTGCAGCGCCACCTGGAAGCCGAAAAGTCAGGGCCAAAATAGGAAAAAACCAGTCTTATGAGATGCAGTATAATGGGAAATTGGTTCAATCTGCCAAACTATTTCTGCTGGATATGTATACTTAAGCGCTTGAACTTTCCTGTGTGTCAGTTGCCACCGAGTGGTCTCTGGAGAATTGTGCGGCAGGGGCTCAAAGTTTGAGAAAAAAGAAATGAAGATCAACTTTTTGGACTTAATTTTACTCCAGCACCATGCCTTGAGAAACTGTGCTTTTTGGTGAAGGCCTATGAACACGAAATGGCATAATGTGAGAACACCTCCAGTATCTTTTTTTTTTTTTTCTTAAAAATTTGGCATCTCCAATCCCACCCGAATCTGGAACGTCCAATTGGGGAACTATGTACAAGGCTTTTTGCACATGCGGCCCCCTATTGCCAACCTAGGAGAGTGAGACAGCTCACTGCTCTCCTCCGAAGCACGCGCCCGTCGCCACCGCTTCTTATACACTCATTGGTTGAAACCTCGCAAGCTCAGAACGAGGGCGGAGGATACCGGAACATGAACGAGCTTAGAATCTTTCCTAACGAGCGCCCATCTAGCCAACAGGAGGCGCTTGAGAACTTATTTACAATACCCTATCCCGGCAGACCCTTCCCAATTTACATCCCTGTAGCGCATTGGCCAATTGCGCTCTACTCTGAAAAGAGCTGCCGACCACTGCCGGCTGGTAGGAGGCGGGGATTGAACCCGCGACGTGATAGTCACTTCTGCCTCGCAACGCGATGCTTTACCGAGTGAGCTATCCGGCAGCCACACCTCCAGTATCTTGCTCGAGTTTTGGGATATTTGGCCTTGAGAAGTGAACTTCAGGTGTTTTGGCCCTACTTTGAGGTCTGATATTTCGGTACTCCAGACAAGTATGGAGCTAATGAGTAGGTTGATTTATACCTTCTTCCATAGTGTATGAAAGGTACCAAAAATTTCTTTGGTACTCCGAAGTATTTTAATGCTGTCACTGTTGAGGATCATATGTCAATATTTCTCATCATATTCATCAGTAAATCAATTACCATATATAATAACCATCATCAATAATCATATTATGTATTATGTAAGCAGCAGTAACACACACATGCACTGGCACACGCACACGTACACAGACACATGCACACACAGACACACACACACACACATACAAGCAGTTCACACACGCATGAGCAGCTCGCACACGCGCACTCACACACACACACACACAAACACTTAGCTATTTAAATAGCTATTAGGGATGCAATTTTGGCTTTAAGTTTAAATTTGAATTGTGCAGAAGAAGGAATTGATTTAATGGGGATGTATAATATACAAATTAAAAAAAAGTGAATTAGCAAATGTTTATTGGTTGGGGGATTTAGAAGACCAAATTAAAGAGCAAGTGTGGAGTACCTGGGGAAAATATATAGAGGCCCAAATACCTCAGGCAACATGGCCAGGAACTGAATTACATTGTACAATGATATTTGACCCCACCCAGGACCCACAATTAGGGAAAAAAAATGGGCCCTTAATATTGATTTGGAACAGGACATTCAATCAGTAGTGCTCCTTATAGGACAGGAGGGAGCAGCACTTAAAGTAGAGAACACAGACTGGGTTATGGAATGGTTTGGGCTGGGTTAGGGAATGGTTTGGGCTGGGTTATGGAATGGTTTGGGCTGGGTTAGGGAATGGTTTGGACTGAAAGAGGCAGCACCTCATATAACACTTAAAATAAGTCTTGAGTTATCAGCCTAGGGATCTAGGGCCAATGGTAAAGAGGGCTGAAGTAATGCAATTTTTTTCAGCCTAATAATCCATTAATTTGATATTCAGATGATCAAACAATGACTAACCCTCGTCCAACCAAGGGTTTTTCTACTACAACCCCGACTGGGGGGGGATTATTTCGAAATTAAGCGATAAACATCATCTTGTTTGGTATCAGTGTACATCTACAGATGTCCTCTCTTCAAATCAAGCACAGATAAAACACATTTCAACATTATGACGTCATAGTGACGTCATAACTAACACCATATTAGGAAAAAACATCAAAATGACAAAAATCCATGTTTTTTTTATATTTTTATTAGTTTTAGCTGAAAATAAGTAACTTTCTGTAACCTCTAGAACTACTGATACTACAATTAATATTTTAGTATTATTATAAATGTTATAAACTCATGAGTAACATAAATTTGACATTACTACGATTCCATAAATAACTCATTTTGGGAAAAACACACACAAAAGGAAAACAAATAATTTTCTGAACATTTTTCACATTTTCTTTACTTTGTTTTTCCCTATGATAGAACAAGGCTTATAATATCAGTAATATGTCTGGTACATATGTTTTCTTTCAAAACAAGAATCAAACTTCACAAACTTCAGCACTGTGACGTCAAATGACGTCATTATAGATGTCAAATCTGGAAAAAATACAAAGACACACTTGCATAAAAGGTTTATTTATGAATTATGAGAACAACTTTATAAACAATTCTATGAACTTGTATAATAGTAGGCCTATAGCACAGTATAAAAATAGTATACAGTACAGTAACCAGTCAAACACACAAGTAAAAGTATGTTGGTCATGCCCTTCTAATATTATTAGGTGAAGATCACTTCGAGGTTACTGGTCACTGCTGGTCATTGTAATTCCAAGATTTACTAATACAAGGACAAGCTACATGAATAAATCAATAAGGATGACAATCAGTGTGGTCTACAAAGTTCATTGAGCATGAAACATAATAATAGCATACTATTTGCAACTAATTTGTAAGCATATTTTGTATCAAAAACAGGCAAAAATTGACGCTGGTGGCAACCACACCCCCACCCTTCGACTTTGACGGCCTTCCCTACCCCCGGGGGGGTGGGGGGGGGGGTGAGGTACCCTCATCGTTTTTTCATGAAAATGAGCGCAAGGGATGAATAAACAATTACCTAGAAGCATTTGATCATATCTGTTAACGTTTTTGTGCGACAGGAAAAAATCTGTTGGGGGAGGTGGTAAACCCCCCCCCCGGGTTGGATGAGGGTTAAGATTATGATTAACTGTCAATTGATAGAGAAAATAAAGCAATTGAAAATTCCTATTGAGGAATCAGAACGTGAACTTAGGGGAACAAATTAAGACAGAATTAGACCAATGAATTGTGGTCTCAACATGATACAAATGTGGCAGAATGCTCTCAGCAAATCAGGTCAAAATTTGGCTGAAACCAGGGTGTCGAGGCCCTTATATACCACAATTTCCTTTTAAAACAAGAAGCTATAGAGGGAAGAAGGAGTTTAGCCATTTTAATGGCTGTGGAGATGCAAAGGCATTGTTCAGCATTGTTATACGGTTGGTGAAAGCAAATGGAATTAATTTGGGTGGTAAACAGCAGTTTTTATACCTTCATCACAGGAAATATCTTCCAAATATGGTTTTTCCACCCTCTCATTCTCACGTTACAATGGTTCAATAACGTAATGTCTGCTTCTTACTCGTTTTTCTTTTTTTTATCATTAGTTGGCATCCTTTTTAAAATAACAACTTCGAGGCTCTTTCATTGTTTAAGTGGACTTTTAGTCGGGTCACAGGTTTTCCCACAGACAGGCAAACCAAAACACTGCCAACTTGCCTTGAAAACTGCAACCAAAAGATAACAACCCTCTTCCAGTGTAATACTAGAGCATCATGCATAACTATATGATTTCTGATGAATGATGGTGAATAATGTGGATGACTGAACAGATATTGCCTGAATCAACTGAACAGATGTCAATCAAGGCTACAGAAGCCAACTGCTTATGTGTGTGTGCACTGCTTGTATGTGTGTGTTTTATGTGTGTCCGTGCGTATGTAGCAGTGAAATATTTTGTTTATTATTTTCTTTAATTTTATTGGTGAATTTCATCAAATCTTTGCACATTTTATTTGATTTTATGTATATAGAAATTATTACCATATTAATATTGTGTGCATTAGAGCTGCGTGATGTTGCTAAGCAACCAGTGTTCACGGGTTTCCCCAGTTGCAAAGTGGATGGCGTAAGGGGTAAGCCGCTAAACTTTTCCCTCTCGTTCAAACGCCATTAATTATTTATTTCAGAATACAGTTCTTGAATGGAAAACACTTGAAAACAGTAACTTGATCTCTTATGAGTATTTTATGATGACTTGTAACTTTGTCTTAGCTTAATATTTAACAGAAATCTGTATCTTTAGCCATATAGTGTTATCTTCTTTACCGTCATTTCATGTAAACGGTGAACCCTTGATGTAATGTTATTGTGCCTTGCGATGAATGGGAACGATGTCATACCTTTTCTAGTACTGTATGTATGTTAGTGTGTATGTTAATACGAAGTTTTAAGGTTATTTAATAGTTTTATCGTTATAAGCGGTTCACTTAATATTTACCGTTATTTAATAGTTTTATCGTTATAAGCGGTTCACTTGCTAATATTTACCGTTACTGTGTAGGAATGGGAGAGAGAGAGCCTGCCTGTGCGTGTGCGCGTGCTTAACTGCCCCATTCTGTGTTCAGGTATGAAACGGTCATAACGATTCTTTTTAAAATAAAAGTGGGTTCTGTCAATAACATGTCATGATCACAGATCAATTTACATCTTAACCTATGTCTGTGTATCCACCGTTAGGCCTAAAAGACAGTTGTTACTATCTTAAGGCACAGTGTTACTCTGTATGGCTACAATGTATTGTTATGCTACTCTTTATCACACTGTAACAGATTCCTGTAGCCTGTACTGATTTGATGAGCCTGTTTGCACTTATTATACTATAACTTGTATTTATGTCATTCATGATCTATTTATTACTAATACTATGTGTACTATTTCAAATGTATTATTTGTTATGATTATTATTGATGTAACTTATGTAATGAATGTGACCCGAGTTGCAAAGTGGATGGCGTAAGGGGAATGGGAGAGAGAGAGCCTGCCTGTGCGTGTGTGGCGCTTAACTGCCCCATTCTGTGTTCAGTAAACAGAACTGCAGATACCCCATCCTTCTGTGTCAGTGTGCATCATTCTATCCTGCCCTGTCCCTCCATTCTACATCTGCTACACGTATGTGTGCGTGTGTGTGTGTTTGTGTGTGTGTGATAGCTGCTCATGCGTGTGTTAACTGCCTTGTGTGCGTGCGTGTGTGTGTGCGCGCACGCGTGTGTGTGTGCATGTGTCTGCACTACTGCAACTCCCTCCTCGCCGGCCTCCCAGCATCTGCCATCAGACCCCTGCAGCTCATCCAGAACGCTGCAGCTCGCCTGGTTCACAACCTCCCGAGACACTCCCATGTCACCCCCCTGCTCACAAGGCTCCACTGGCTGCCTGTCACAGCTCGCATCAAATGGTTTCCTGCCTCCAGGAAGGAGCGGGCCTTGACCAGCTGGTAAGCTAGAATGGCACCCGCCCATCACTGGAGTGAGAAAATAAAATACAAACACAGACACAGGCACATGCAGATCCACTATGCACTCGGCACATACAGAACGAGGGTTACCTACACCTGCATAATTTATCATTAGATGTATCAGATTTTAGAGTCTTTACTTTTGCTGCAAAGACTATGCAGACACTTTGGAGTCAGAACATTTTAAAAACAGTTTCATCCAGGCCTTCCCAAGGACTTGAATTTACAACTCCAATTCCGAAATAGTTGGGACAAAGTATAAGTTGTAAATAAAATCAAAAACACAATGACTTTCAAATCACACCAGCCAGTATTTTATTCACAATAAAACAGAGATAACATAGCAAACGTTAAAACTGAGAAATTTTTCAATTTTATCCACAAAATGAACTCATTTCAAATTTCATGGCTGCTACAGGTCTCAAAAAAGTTGGGACAGGGGCCTGTTTACCATGGTGTAGCATCCCCTCTTCTTTTTAACACAGAGTGGAGGCACCTGGGCATTGAGGAGACAAGTTTCTTGAGTTTAGCCATTGGAATTTGATCCCACTCTTGTTTAATACAGGCTTCCAGCTCCTGGAGAGTTTTGGGTCTCCTTTGATGGACTTTTCGTTTAATTATGCGCCAAATGTTCTCAATCAGTGAAAGACCAGGACTGCA
This sequence comes from Gymnothorax javanicus, assembly GCA_029692085.1. Taxonomy (NCBI): domain Eukaryota; kingdom Metazoa; phylum Chordata; class Actinopteri; order Anguilliformes; family Muraenidae; genus Gymnothorax; species Gymnothorax javanicus. The sequence continues at coordinate 9,965,971 of CM056201.1, forward strand.
GGCAGGCCAGTTCAGCACACAGACTCTTCTACTACAAAGCCATGCTGTTGTAATAGCTGCAGTATGTAGTTTTGCATTGTCCTGCTGAAATACACAAGGCCTTCCTTGGAATAGATGTCATCTGGAGGGGAGCATATGTTGCTCTAAAACCTTTATATACCTTTCAGCATTCATGGTGCTTTTTAAAACATGCAAGTGTCCCACACCATATGCACTAATGCATCCCCATACCATCAGAGATGCTGGCTTTTGAACTGAATGCTGATAGCAGGAGGGGTGCTCTTTCTCCTCTTTGGCCCGGAGGACACAATGCTCATGATTTCCAACAAGAATGTCAAATTTGGACTCGTCTGTCTACAGGACACTTTGCCACTTTGCTTCAGTCAATTTTTAATGAGCCTTGAGGAACATTGTTTTTAAAGTATTGCACAATTTTTTTACGCAAGCCTTCACAGGTTGGAGAGCCTCGGGCCATCTTTACTTCTGAGAGACTCAGCCTCTTTAAGACATCCCTTTTATAGCCAATCATGTTACACACCTGATGCCAGTTAATGTAATTACTTGCTAAATGTTCTTTTAGCTGATTCGCTGATATATTAATTGGTTTTTCAGGCCTTTTTTGCCTGTGTCCCAACTTTTTTGAGACCTGCTGCAGCCAGAAAATTTGAAATAAGCTCATTTTGTGGATAAAAATGTAAAATGTCTCAGTTTCAACATCTGAAATGTTATCTATGTTCTATTGTAAATAACATATTGGCTCATGTGATCTGAAAGTCATTGCATTTTGATTTTATTCACAATTTGCACTTCGTCCCAACTATTTCAGAATTGGGGTTGTAGAATACCATGCTGCCTCCATGCAATAGCCAATAATAATAATCTCACAAAATACTTCTATTTCAACAATAACCTGGGGGTCAACTCACCCCTGCCTTAGGTTGTCTCCTTTATAGGAGATCTTACCCATCTCTGGAGTGAGTCACAACACACACGCAGGCAGAGTGTTGATCTTGGTACTGTGGAGGTGATAGGTTTCCTCGCCCCTCATAATGGGATAGTTATGAGATGATTCCAGTTGAACTGGGGCTATTGCAGTAGCTTTGTTGGAATAATAGATGAAACAGTTTAAGTTGCAACTCATCAATAACAATTTGAAACAGATCAGCGAGAGAGTCGCTGCAATTATAGTTCTGACACTTAGATTCTTTCTTAACCAGCCGAATAAGTCCCAATTCAAGAAATTTGACTAATGTATTTTTGTCCCATTGCTCTGGATGTGCTTGACAAAATCATTAGTTTCATCTTAATTATTTGGAATACAATTCCTTGTCGACCATAGTGCATGCGCCACCCTGATAAATTAATATTATTTAAAAATTCATAATTCCCAAATTGCTCATTGTCACATCTGAGCCCCTGTCAATTTTAAATCAATATTTTTGGGCAGTGTACTCATAATTTTGTGTTTCAGTGTATTCTGGGTCAAAAAATAGGTCAGTAACAAAAATATCTTTTCAAAGTGTTTTTTTTCAATTAATTATGATATAGCAACCCACCTCAATCTAGGGTTCCGCTAAGAGCATGGAGGAGATGCACAGTCAGGGCTTATTAGCCCCAGCCATTGTGACAATTCCCATGTCATCAGCAGAACCGGGTGGAGTTGCTTTAGACTGTTACAATATGCATTTTTTTTTTTCACAGAAACATGGGTAAATATTAAATATTCAACTATGATACAGTTTTTCATTGGGATCCCAGCACATAAAGGTGAATAATCATCCCAAATTTGATCAGCTCAGTCTGTTTCTGTTATTTGAACACTCAAGACTCAGGTTGTCGCCGTCACTGTCACAGTCCCCGTCTTTCTCACTACTAGTCAGGGGAAAAGATTTTGTCAGCCTAATCAAAAAAAAAAAAAAAAAATTCAGAATGGGAAGAAAAGTAATACGTGATCACGTTATTAGCTGACTTTTTCAATTATATGGTGGTACCACCTTTTGAATTTTAGTCTTGTGTTAATACTCCGAATTGGATTTCCCCAAATCTATTTCAGAAGGTAAACTTTTAAGTTGCAAACTCTGCAGTTGGATCCTTAGCTGGCCAGCTTATCATTTTCACTCAAGGTTATTTTCTTCTCTTATCTTCTGCAGTCAGCACTCTGTGGAAAAGTTTCAAGAGAATGAGTTAGATACAAACAACAATAAACAAAAACTCCATCAACATAATTTTGTTGTTTTTCCACTCGCTTGGATCCTTTCCTGTAAAAGTTAAATAAACAGGGCAAAGGTTATTAGACACTCAGTTTCTTTGCCATATAGAACCCACAGGTTGACACTTCGTTCCGGTTCAAAACAGAGAAAAGATCTTTCATTAAACATTCATTGCATGTCTTTGGTCAGGGAAACTTTCAGTCACCTTTTTTAAATCACAATGCATCATTTGTTATAATTGGTCTTTCACATTACTCATTTGCTTGGCAGAACTTATTCTTGTTTGACAAATGAAGAAAATTCCACATGCAATCGCATTGCTTAGACCCCACTTTCTCCCCTTCTGTTCTCTGACTTCTGTTTGTCGACCTTTCACCTATCTGTTTTCCCTTATCTGTTTTGATCCCCGATTCCTCCATTCGCTGTATTGTTTTGACTCTGTGCACTTTTGTTTAAAAATCCATCCAGTCTCCAATCCAACAATAGTTCACTTGATTGTATTTCATTCTTTTAAAACCCCAACATTAACCATTACATTTCATACTATATTTTATGTTAACTGCTACTTTTCTGATCATTCAACCCAAATTTTTAACCTTCAAATTGCAACTGAAAGTTTCCAATACTTGACAGCGAAACCTCTGTATCAATTAAAGTTGGCACACAGTCTCTTACTGGATATAGTGTTTGACAGTACTTTGGCACATTTTGAAACTTTGTGTTATTCTTGTTTCTACTTTTCCTTCATTTTCTTTTCAGAGATATGCCTCTAGCACACCAATCTCACTCAGTCTAATTATTTACAGAAAACTGCTTTGATTTTCTAGCTCTTTAGAATTCTACAAATATTTAACAAATTCAAATGGTGTAATTACTTCACGCTCATAGAGGATTTTACTGGTGGTTTTCTCTGCAGTGGATTACTAACGGTCCAATAATGGGGCATTTAAATATTGGGCTTTGTTCTGCATCAAATGGTGACATTTTTGTTTCCAATCTTATATTTTGATCTCACTTATGTCCATTCTATGTTGTTTTGTATGTGAAGCTCTCAAAACATGTAATCGCTTTATTTTAAAGGACTCGGCAATGTATATCTTTCTTGTACATTAATCATTTTCCCCGATCCTCACTTTTTACTCGAAGCAATTCAATTATCCATAACATTAGAAACACTTGTCCACTCAAAATGGACCAGGGAGTGACACCACCCCGTCGCAGATTTTGTTGATTTTTGCTCCAATAGTTGCTATATGTACATGGACAAAAATCCCAAAATTTTGGCTGCCAACTCCAACTGGTTACAAAATGGCAGCCATTTTAAAAATCGCCTTTTACGCACGTAGCGACGTGCCATCCCACTTTTTTCAAACCCTTTTTTCGCAATAAATCAAAAACTATAGCACCTATTGGCACCAAAATTGACACTTTTATGTAATTTTTTATGCTGATTCTGAATATGCAGTCAAATAAGTTATAGCTCATATGGTTTGGAAATTATTGGGTGAAAACCCTTTTTGGGGGTATCAAACTTCGGCCCCCCTTATCTCAATGCTGCCACCTGATATCAAAATGGAACTTGTTTTATGCTCATCATCATCACTTCAACTCTATAATATCAAAAAATTAGAGAGGTGTTCTGCTTTGTTTTGATGTAATCCTCCAAAACGTAAAATAGATATTTTGTGAAAACAATATCGCCATGTATACACACATGTACAGAGTACATAGTAGTATCTATAGGGATATTGCAAAACTATGGCAAAAGGTCAGCAGTTTGTAGCCTAGTAATCTAGCATGGATTTGATCTGCACAATCTGTACCCAGGTGCCTTGCTGACTCTGTAAGAGGTCACATAAATAGCACTTGTTTACTGCCTTGAAACAAAAACATAGCATTAGTTGAAGTGGGCTCTCTCATTCATTAAGCCACTGGTCTTCTGTGTATGCTGGTTTTTGTTCCAACCGCAATTGTGATTGCAGATTTTTAACAAGCTGTTAATTTATCTTTAAAGCAATTCTTTCATTTCTGGGATGTCGCACAGCACTCAGTAAAAATTTGAACAAGAACAACTCTGCCTCCCTCCAAAGTCCCACCCTCTTCCCCCCTATTGCCAGACTTCTCCTACGAAAAAAAAATATAACTGGTATATGGTAGTTCGTCAGACTACAAAGGTAACTAAACGTTACGAGGGCATTTTATTTTACAGCGCCCTCCATAATTATTGGCACCCCTGGTTAAGATGTGTTAAAAGCCTTAAAATAAATTCAATTTTTATTGCAGAAGCATACTCTCACACTGAAAATTGAAGAAAAATGTAACCTTCAACTCAAGTGAATTTTAAGGGAAAAAAAAAATCCCTGACTAAGAAATAATTATTTTTCATAAAATCACCTGTTCCACAATTATTGGCACCCCTAACAATTCCTAGGAAATAAATGTAATTGAAATATTTCTGTCATTTCTACAGTAGTTTACAAAGTTGATCAGAGTATCTAAGAACATTTAATTAGTAATTCATCACTTCCTGTTTCCCTGACGTGACACAGAGGCCATTTCTCTTATCTACTCTTCAACATGGGAAAGACAAAGGAACACACCATTCAAGTAAGGCAGATGTGTGTCGACCTTCACAAGTCAGGCAATGGCTACAAGAAAATAGCCACTCGCCTGCACCTGCCCATATCTACTGTCAGAGGAATCATTAAGAAGTTTAAAACAACTGGAACAGTGGTAAACAAGCCTGGACGAGGATGCAAGGTTATTTTGCCACCATGCACAGTGAGGAGGATGGTAAGAGAAATGAAAAGTTCTCCAAAGCTCACTGTTAAAGAATTGCAACAAATGGTAGCATCTTGGGGTCACAAAGTCTCCAAAACAACCATCAGGTGCTATCTACATGCCAACAAGCTGTTTGGGAGGCATGCACGGAAAAAACCTTTTCTCACTCACAATCATAAACGCAAACGTCTGGAGTTCGCTAAGCGGTACTGGGACTTCAACTGGGACTGTGTGCTTTGGTCAGATGAGACCAAGATAGAGTTTTTTGGCAACAAACACTCTAAGTGGGTCTGGCAGAACACAAAAGATGAGTATTCAGAAAAGCACCTCATGCCCACTGTGAAGTATGGGGGAGGATGGGTGATGCTGTGGGCCTGTTTCTCTTCCAGAGGCCCTGGGAGCCTTGTTAGGGTGCATGGCATCATGAACGCTTTGAAATACCAGGACATTTTAAGTCAAAATCTGGTGGCCTCTGCCCGAAAGCTGAAGATGGGTCATCACTGGGTCTTTCAGCAAGATAATGACCCTAAACGTGGCCAAATCTACACAGAAATGGTTCACCAGACACAGAATCAAGCTCCTCCCATGGCCATCTCAGTCCCCAGACCTCAACCCCATTGAAAACCTGTGGAGTGAGCTGAAGAGGTGAGTGCAGAGGAGAGGACCCAGGTCGCTGGATGATTTAGAGAGATTGTGCAAAGAGGAATGGTCGAAGATCCCTCTTTCTGTATTCTCCCATCTTGTGAAACATTACAGGAGAAGATTAGGTGCTGTTTTGTTGGCAAAAGGGGGTTGTACAAAGTATTAACATCAGGGGTGCTAATAATTGTGGCACACATGATTTGATGTAAAAAATTATTTCTTAATGTGGATTTTTTTTTCCCACTGAATAAATGCACTTGAATTAAAGGTTGGATTTTCCCTTTTTTTTCATTGTGGTCCTATATTATTTAGAAAAAAACTGAATTTATTAGAAGCTAAAGAACACATCTTAACCAGGGGTGCCAATAATTATGGAAGTGTATACCACCTATAGAATTGAATATTATTGAATTATTGTTGGTTAGTTTTCACTTCGGTGCCTCTGAATCTGACTCCATTGACCTGTTTCATTCACTTCCTGGTCAATATTTTTTTTATGAAACGGGTCAATGGAGTCAGATTCAGAGGCACCGTAAGAAAAAAAACAGTAATGACATAATATTCCATTCTTATGTGGTAAAATAAAATGCCTTCTAAAGTTACCTTTTTGTGGTCTGATGAACTACCATTAACGTTATTATTGTAATTGTAGCATTTCAGCACCCGTTTGTTTACAGCCAAATGCGTCTTTTTTTTTCTGCCAGAGAGGCACGTGAAGTGACAAACTGGAATTGCGATGGATGACAGACAGAAACTTCGGCAAATCATTTTATTCAGACCGAAGAAAATGATTGGTCAGACTTTCATCAGAAATATATGAGAATTGAATATTGAAGAGTTTAAACACCTGGTGGATTTCTTTTACATTTTAGTGTGCCATACGCTTATTAGGAGCATTTTAAGTTTACAACAGAAAAGTGTAAAAATGCCAGAAAGGTAAGAATTGCTTTTAGTGCATTTAATGTTTAGGGCAGTTATGTGCCCTCTTAACTCACAAGTTAACAGAAATATCTATGTTTGCCATCAAGAATAAAAAAATACCATACCCACATTGCAATGTATGGGAAATAACAGCATGAAACGAGAGAAAAGAATGTAACTGATTGGCACATCATGACAAATTTATTCGACAAGCAAATGGTCAAACCAGTTTTGTGCTATGCTAATCTATTTAAGTTCACCTGAAGTTTTTTGATATGACTTGAAACATTTGTGTCCAGCAGCCTGGAGGGCACATAACTGCTCTAAACATTAAATGCACTTTAAGACAAATTAACAGCTTGTTAAAAATCTGCAATGACAATTGCGTTTGGACCTAAAACCAGCATACACAGTGGGTCCCCAGGAACGACGTTGAAGACCACTGGCTTAATGAATGAGAGAGCCCACTTCAAATGATGCTGTGTTTTTGTTTCAAGGCAGTAAACAAGTGCTATTTATGTGAAACTCTTACAGAGTCAGCAAGGTACCTGGGTACAGATTGTGCAGATCAAATCCATGCTAGATTACTAGGCTACAAACTGCCGACCTTTTGCCATAGTTTTGCAATATCCCTATAGATACTACTATATACTCTGTACGTGTGTATACATGGCGATATTGTTTTCACAAAATATCTATTTTACGTTTTGGAGGATTACATCAAAACAAAGCAGAACACCTCTCTAATTTTTTGATATTATAGAGTTGAAGTGATGATGATGAGCATAAAATAAGTTCCATTTTGATATCAGGTGTCAGCATTGAGATAACCCAAAAAGGGTTTTCATCCAATAGTTTCCGAACTATAGGAGCTATCATTTATTTGACTGCTGATTCGGAATCCGCATGAAAAATTACATAGGACTGCCAATTTTGCCAATAGGTGCTATAGTTTTTGATTTATTGCCAAAAAAGGGTTTGAAAAAAGTGGAGGGCATGTCACAACGCGCGTAAAAGGCCATTATTAAAATGGCTGCCATTTTGTAACCAGTTGGAGTTGGCAGCCAAAATTTTGGGATTTTTGTCCATGTACATATAGCAACTGCTGGTAGAAAAATCAGGACAATCTGAGAGATGGTGGTTACAGATGCCCAGACTACCTGTCCATTTGAGATCGAATGGCCCGTTTGTGTAATTGATGTTCAATTGTTACTTCCTCTAAACTTCCCTCTGCTGATCGTTCAAGAACGGCATACATTTATTTGGTCAAGAAAAAGGGACTTTTACTCAGTTTCATAAGGAGAAACTATTCTGTTCACATCTGCAACTTTGTGCTTTTACAACTCCACAGCCATTAAAATAGATTATAACTATTTTAAATAGTGACACACGCACATAAGCAGTTGGCTTCTGTAGCTTTGATTGACATCTGTTCAGTTGATTCAGACAATATTTGTTCAGTCATCAGCATTATTCACCATCATTCATCAGAAATCATATACAACCCCAAATCAGAAATAGTTGGGACGTACTGTAAATTGTGAATTAAATCAAAATGGAATGACTTTCAGATCACATGGGCCAATATGTTATTTACAATAGAACATAGATAACATTTCAAATGTTGAAACTGAGACATTTTGCATTGTTATCCACAAAATGAGCTTATTTCAAATTTTCTGGCTGCAACAAGTCTCAAAGAAGTTGGGACACAGGCAAAAAAGGGCTGAAAAAGCTATTAATATATAAGAGAATCAGCTGAAAGAACATTTAGCAAGTAATTACATTAACTGGCTTCAGGTGTGTAACATGATTGGCTGTAAAAGGGATGTCTTAGAGAGGCTGAGTCTCTCAGAAGTAAAGATGGCCAGAGATTCTCCAACCTGTGAAGGTTTGCGTAAAAAAAATTGTGGAATACTTTAAAAACAATGTTCCTCAACGTCAAATTGCAAAGGCTTTGAAGGTCTCATCATCGACAGTGCACAACATCATCAAAAGATTCAGAGAAACTGGAAAACTGCGTAAAGGACAAGGCTGAAGACCTTTACTGGATGCCCGTGATCTTTGGGCCCTCAGACGCCACTGCACCACTCACCGGCATGATTCTGTCATTGACATTACTAAATGGGCCCAGGAATACTTCAAGAAACCACTATCTGTAAACACAGTCCGCTGGGCCATCCACAGATGCCACCTAAAACTCTATCATGCAAAAAGGAAGCCATTGTTGAGCATGATCCAGTAGCGCCGCCGTGTTCTGTGGGCCAAGGCTCATTTAAAATGGACTGTAGCAAAGTGGCAAAGTGTCCTGTGGTTTGACAAGTCCAAATTTGACATTCTTGTTGGAAATCATGGGCATCGTGTCCTCCGGGCCAAAGAGGAGAAAGACCACCCCTCCTGTTATCAGCGTTCAGTTCAAAAACCAGCATCTCTGACGGTATGGGGATGCATTAGTGCATATGGTGTAGACACTTGCATGTTTTAAAAAGCACCATGAATGCTGAAAGGTATATAAAGGTTTTAGAGCAACATATGCTCCCCTCCAGATGACCTCTATTCTAGGGAAGGCCGTGTGTATTTCAGCAGGACAATTCAAAACCCCATACTGCAGCTATTACAACAGCGTGGCTTCATAGTAGAAGAGTCTGTGTGCTGAACTGGCCTGCCTGCAGTCCTGATCTTTCACCGATTGAGAACATTTGGCACATAATTAAACGAAAAGTCCGTCAAAGGAGACCCAAAACTCTGCAGCAGCTGGAAGCCTGTATTAAACAAGAGTGGGATCAAATTCCAATGGCTAAACTCAAGAAACTTGTCTCCTCAATGCCCAGACGCCTCCACTCTGTGTTAAAAAGAAGAGGGGATGCTACACCATGGTAAACAGGCCCCTGTCCCAACTTTTTTGAGACCTGTAGCAGCCATGAAATTTGAAATGAGCTCATTTTGTGGATAAAATTGTAAAATGTCTCAGTTTCAACAATTGCTATGTAATCTCTGTTCTATTGTGAATAAAATACTCGCTGGTGTGATTTCAAAGTCAATGCATTTTGATTTTATTCACAATTTACGCTTTGTCCCAACTATTTCGGAATTGGGGTTGTAGTTATGTATGCTCCAGTATTACACTGGAAGAGGGTTGTTATCTTTTGGTTGCAGTTTTCAAGGCAAGTTGGCAGTGTTTTGGTTTGCCTGTCTGTGGGAAAACCTGTGACCCGACTAAAAGTCCACTTAAACAATGAAAGAGCCTCGAAGTTGTTATTCAACAAAGGATGCCAACTAATGATAAAAAGAGAAAAACAAGTAAGAAGCAGACATTACGTTATTGAACCATTGTAGCGTGTGAATGAGAGGGTGGAAAAACCATATTTGGAAGATATTTCCTGTGATGAAGGTATAAAAATTGGGTGTGAAAAGCAGAATGTCAGTGTGGAATCATTTTTATATTGATTCATTTAATTATTATTAATTGTTTATCCTTGCATGTTCTTGCTTTGCTCTTGCTCATTTTCTCTTAGGCCTCAGTGTGTATCCTTGCATGTTTCTGATTAGCTTGGGCCTGCATTTTCCATAAATCTGACCAGTGCGTCATGGCATATAGCTTATCTGGCCATGCGGACCCGATGGGCCCATAACGAGGGCAAGATGTTCTTTTTCTCTCTTAGTTTATGTGTTTACAGAAGAACAAGTACAACAAGATAAGCCGAAGAGGGAGGAATCACCTGTCTTCTCTACGAGATGTATACGCATATCTCAGGGGCGGCTTGACGTGGGTTGCGTGCGACTGCAAGAGCTCTCCAGATTACATCATGATGTGTAAATCAGCACGGGGGGAGAAGAACGTCGCAATGTATTCCTACTTAAACACTAGCGAAAGAGACAGTCCTCTTCCTTGTACTGACTGACGAGACTTGTTGTGTGCAAGGATCCTTCTCTGCAGATGAAGTAAACTGACTTTGGCTTGGATATTAACTCCTTTGTCTCTGAGTTCTTTTTGAGAAGGTAACACCAGGAATATAAAATCAAAATTCCTACAACATTGGGGGCTCGTCCGGGATTCCAATACCTCACTTGCCCTCCCTGGAGAATCGGCGCCAACTGAAAACCATGCGCACGGTTATCTAGGGGACGTTGTGGAAAAACCTCAGCCCGGGGCGATTGTGAAGGCCCTTTTGGGCGTGTAGGAGGTCAGAAACGGGAGGTTCTCCAAAGTTTATGGTGGAGGTGCGGGTGAGTGACGGAATTTTTACTGAATTCGGCTTAGTTGGTGTGTGAGACAGAGGAATTAATATTGCCAATATAGGACAGACGAACAGTAAGGGGGGTTGTTGTTCTTCTTCTTCTTGTAAGGACTGTTCTGGGACAAATGATGATGTGACTTTGATTGAGACTGGACAGTTTGTTGAAAGTTGACATAATGGTTCAGGGAATCATTGTGGGTCTGAGACTGGGGAGTGTGTAGAACGCTGATATAATGGTTCTGGGAATCATTGTGGGTAAAGGACTTTGGCTTTAGTTGAAATAGAGCGTTGTCTGTGTATGTTATCGAAGCAACAAAAGTGGTCAGATCATAAGAAAATTAGAGCCTTGGATCTTTTCCAGTGTGAATGAATGTGAGAGAGGAAAGTGCACTAAGGAACGTGTGTGTGTATGTATTCTGAGCTCAGATTGTTCGTGTGCGTGTGTGTGTGTGTGTGGAAATCAATGTGAATGAACCTAACTCTGTGAGTGTCTGTAAACAACTGCATTGCTGGCATATTTGTTAGTTCTGTCTTTGTTCGATTGAATACAGTTGTCATTCTATTCCATTAAGTGCTCATATAGATGTCTACAATAAAATTAGCATTTATTCAAGAATAATTTAAGGTGCCCGTTGATTAGCCAATATTTACCGTATTTTATGGAATCCTTACCGTAATTACAGGATTGGTAAAAAGTGAAATTTCTAAGAAAAAAGTGTATATTAGCAGTGCAAATTTGTAGCAGTTAAGCCATTTCAATGACTGTGGAGTTGTAAAAGGACAAAGTTGCAGAAGTAAACAGAACAATTATTCCTTATGAAACCGAGCAAAAGTCCCTATTTCTTGATAGAATAAATGCTAACCCCTCTTAAACGATCAGTAACTATAAACAGAGGGAAATTTAGATGACGTAACAATTAAATGTAAATTATACAAACATGGACAAGTGTTTCTAATGTTATGGCTAACTTAATTTCTTCGAGATGCAGGACAAAGCCCAATATTTAAATGCTTTAATATTTGGCGGTAGTAATACATTGCAGAGAAAACTACCAGTGATATCCTCTATGAGCATGAAGTAATTACACCATTTGAATTTGTTAAATATTTTAAAGACCTAGAAAATCTAAGCACTTTTCAGTAAATAATTAGACTGAGTGAGATTGGTGTGCTAGAAGTATATCTCTGTAAAGAAAATGAAGGAAAAGTAGAAACAAGAATAACACAATGTGTTCAAAATTTGCCAAAGTACTGTTTAACACTGTATACAATAAGAGACTGTGTGCCAAATTCAATTGATGCAGAGGTTTTTCTATCAAGCATTGAAAAATTTCAATTGCTATCTGAAGGTAAAAAATTAAGGTAAAATGATCAGAAAAGTGCCAGTAAATATAAAATATAATATGAAATTTGATGGTACACATTAAATTAATATTAAAAGAATCAAATGAACTATTGTGGGATTAGAGACTCGATGGATCTTTAGATGGGGGAGCGCAATGCAGCAAATGGAGCCCTATTGACCGAAGCAGATAAGGGAGCACAGATAGGTGAAAGATTAAAAAAAATCTAAAATAGATTTGGGGAAATCCAATTTGAAGTATTAACACAAGACTAAATTCAAAAGGTGGACCACCATATAATTGAAAAAGTCCACTAGAAACACGATCACATATTACTTTCTAAATGTATTTTTGATTAAATCAATCAAATAAAAGGTACTGACTAAGTTGACCTTCATGTCCTAGGAGCCCAACGGGAAAACTGATATTAAATTTGTAGCAATTTTTGTGAATAAAATAATTTTTTTTTTGCAAATTGTAACATAGTCTAAAGTAACTCCACCCGGTTCTGCTGATGATGTGGGAAAATGTAAAAATGGTTGGGGCTAATAACCCCTGACTGTGCATTTCCTCCATGCTTTTAGCGGAACCCTAGACTGAGGTGGATTGCTTAATCATAATTCATTGAGAGGGAAAAATAAAAATGTATTCCCCATTGTGTAAAAGAAGTCCCATCTAATAATACTGCATGTCTTGGACTTAAGGACACCCCACTATCAAATCCTGATATTGAATACTTTGTTGATGGTTCAGCGTCAAGAGTCGATAAAGGCAACCCATGTGTTGGATATGCTGTCTGTACTCATGAATCTGTGTTGATTGTGGCCCTCTGCACACCAAACATGTTGACCCAAACAGTTTGGCTGACGCCTTTGCAGACAGAGAAGCAAGGGCAACAGCCAAACACACTCTTGTGGGGCTATTATACCAATCTGAGGACTCAATTTCATGTGACCTGCTGTGAGCAGAGCATGATGCTTCTCCCCCACAAGAAAAATGTCAATGGACATCTCATGCAACACAATACACTGATGACGGGTGGGTAGGACCCAATGGTAAGCCTATATTACCAAAATCCCTCTTCCATATTACTGTAGATTTGGTGCATGGGCAGTGCCATGTACCAAGAGGGGGGACCAAGGGGTTATTTGTAGATCAAAGTTACCATCACTTCTTTACTAAAAAAATTTTTAAGAAATGTCTAACATGACAAAGTTATAACACACAGGACACACGGGGAGGGGTAGTAGTATAGAAGGGGGCAATCCCTACACCCCCTGGACCATTCCACACGTTTCATTCATTTAACACTGTGTGAGAGGAAGAGGTATGCGTTAGTATTGATATGACCTTTTTCTAAAAGTGGTAGAAGCTATAGATGCAATCACAGTAGCAAAAATAAAGGACTAATGAGACCTTAAAAGCAAAATTGCGCAAAGCCATGGCAGAGACCAAATGGAACTGGGTTGCATGTCTGCCGTTGGCGTTAACTAGCATGTGAATAACACGACAGTGGGGATTGGGGTTGTCACCTTATGAAGTAGTACATGGGAAACCTTTGGAATTACCACATTTATTGCAGAGAACACAAATAGAAGAAGCAACTCTGGCAGAGTATATGAATAGAATGTTGACTAACAAAAGTGAGATTCAACATGTGCTTCCTCCCAGATCAGTAGCGGAGCTGCCACCCGGAGAGATAAAGCCTTGAGATTGGATCCTGGTGGGGAGTGTCAGTAAAAAGCAGAAGTGGAGTGACTCGGCGTAGAAGGGTCCATATCAAGTGCTCCTGACCACACCAACTGCAGTAAAAATCCAGGAGAGAGAGACATGGATACATCAGTCACATTGTGAGGTGGTATCTCCTCCTCCAGCTGGTGTGTAGGTACATCTGAATAAGTCAGGATAGACTTGGAGGGAGTCTGATTACAAAGGGGGGCGTGGCATATAGAGCTCGTCCGTCTCAACCTCGGTGAAGAACTTATTTACGCTCCAAGTCAGTAGAGACTCTGGACTTATTCATCATAATAAAAAAAAAAGGGTTTAATTAAATGGCTTATCTCTCCCTGTGTCTGTTCATTTTAAACATATGTAGCGCCTACAATGAATGTGAACAGTATAGTTAAATGCGGCAGTGTCTACTGCTCATAGTGGATTAGTTTCAATAGACCCCAGTCTACCCCCACTTAATATAGTACTGGGTTGAAATACTGCACCGATAGGGATGGATATCTGAAGTTGGGAATTGTGGGTTCTAATGTCGCACTCATGATAGTCCATTACAGTTCGGAGCAGAAGTTTTGGCGATGTGTCAAAGGAAATGGCACAGAGTTTGTGGGGGTAACCTAGGGGTGCCAGGGGAAACTATTGATTTTCTGTGGGTATCCACAAATAACAGGACTAGAACAATTCAGAATGACTAACCGCCCTGGGGGAAGGATTAGCATCTGGGGAGCCATTACCCTATGATGAAATTAAATTGTTTGCATTAATGGCTGCACCAATGAGTGCTTGGAAAACACGGATTGTAAATGGCACACCAATTTCTTTTCTATGTGACACGGGGGCATGTCGAACTGTAATCAGAAAAGTAAGTGTAAATTTTTCCACATCGGCTCAGCACTGATAGGATACAAACTTGTGCTGCGAATGGGGAAATGGAACAGCGTAGCAACAGAGGAACTCAAATTTGAGGATCCTGATGAGGGAATTGCTACACGCTGCTCTGTAATAATATCCACACAGTGCCCAGTAAATCTCCTGGGGAGGGACGTAATGTCTAAACTGGGGCTCGGGGTGGTTCCCACAGGTCCAACTACGTGGGAGGCAATGCGCGTGTTCGAGGGAGACGAAGAAGGCGAGGTTGCTGGGGATCAGATGGTGGTTCTGGGAACCAGACCCCCAGCAATCTATTACGCGTTGCGATTTGTAGATTGACCCCCTCGCAAGCCGATTACAGAAATTTTGCAAATAGTGCTGGGGAGAGGACTGAAGACCCCCGTGTCTGGTGAAGTGGTGTCTGGTGAAGTATGAATTGACATATTGCTGTGGTACCGTCTAGTCGGCGTGTTTGTCGCATGTAAGGTTGTGGGAAACACGTGGTACGCGGGTGACAGCCCACACCTAGCAGAGGGGTTTTGAAGACGACCTCTGTGAACAGGCGAGGCTGGTGAAAACGGTCAAAGCGAATGCGTCAGTCGGCGAGTGGTGCTTCTGTGATGGTGGGCTTTGAAAAGGAAACACCGGGAAGCAGAAGGCAGAGTTCTCAACTTGGGGGAGCCCGGGCGGAGATCTCTGTGGAAAGGGATCTAGCCTGGGACTGCGCCCTGAATGGGAGGTTTGAAGGATCTAAGTGGTCAAAAATATGTGCCCAAGTTGGAATTGCAGGATGCTACTACTGCTCATTGTATTTGTTGACAGCAGCACAGGGAGAGTCTGCCAGCTTATAGGGCCCACACTGTACCTATATACCAGCTAATGATGAGGCAGGATGGGTGATTGATCAAGCCTTGCAACATTTGAAGGATATATCTGATGCACAACAGCGAGACCTCGCACCAGCATCAGCAGACTCCTGGTGGGACTGGCTCCTGTCTGGAGGATGGAAAGCAGGAGTTACGTCTGTATTAAGTCTTGTAGCAGGGGGATTTGCAGTACTGCTCTTCTGCAGTTGCTGTGGGGTTCCCATAATTTAAGGATTGATATCAAAAATGTTGAGTGCTAATCCACAATATCAGATGTTTCTGTTACAGGAAACCAATGAAGTGTATCCTCTGCCCGAGGAGCTGAAGGAATCATATAACGATGTAATTGAAATGGGGGCCTATTCGAACGAAAGAATGAAAAATGACGATGACATGGTGAAGCATCTCCCCGTGAATGAAGCACATGCCGAAAATTGTGAGAAGTGGAATGCTGGCGGATAATCAATTATTAACGGGGGAAATGTGGAATCATTTTTATATTGATTCATTTAATTATTATTAATTGTTTATCCTTGCATGTTCTTGCTTTGCTCTTGCTCATTTTCTCTTAGGCCTCAGTGTGTATCCTTGCATGTTTCTGATTAGCCTGGGCCTGCATTTTCCATAAATCTGACCAGTGCGTCATGGCATATAGCTTACCTGGGGCCATGCGGACCCGAGAAGCCCATAAAGAGGGCAAGATGTTCTTTTTCTCTCTTAGTTTATGTGTTTACAGAAGAAGGGGTACAAGGGAGAGCTCAGAATGCGAACAAGATAAGCTGAAGAGGGAGGAATCACCTGTCTTCTATGAGATGTATACGCATACCTCAGGGGCGGCTTGACGTGGGTTGTGTGCGACTGCAAGAGCTTTCCAGATTACATCATGATGTGTAAATCAGCACGGGGGGAGAAGAACGTCGCAATGTATTCCTACTTAAACACTAGCGAAAGAGACAGTCCTCTTCCTTGTACTGACTGACGAGACTTGTTGTGTGCAAGGATCCTTCTCTGCAGATGAAGTAAACTGACTTTGGCTTGGATATTAACTCCTTTGTCTCTGAGTTCTTTTTGAGAAGGTAACACCAGGAATTTAAAATCAAAATTCCTACAACAGTAAGTTCTTCTTGTGCAAAAAGAACTCGGCTTTATATTAATCAATATGCCACAATAAAGCCTAATTTTCGGAAGAATCTGTTTCTCTTCAGTTGTTTGAGGATGGGGGAACCTCATAATATGAAAATATGTCTGAACGAAAACCACAACATCCCCTGTCAAAGCTGCCAATACGACCTTCTCGGCTAATTTGGGACCATCTTTTGGATTCCATAGAATTTTACTCCAGCTACATAGATACTGAAATTTGGAAACTCAGGCTCTACCAAGTAGATTCAAGAAAAGGTGGAATTATCATGGCACTCTATATGGTAAATCAGATATTTGATGTGTAATCTCAGCTAAAACTGCCGCTAGGTGGCGCTTTCATCAATACCTTATTTTACAGTGTCTCCATGGATGTGCCACAGTAAAAGCCTTTGGAAACAATATATTAAATGAAGCTTCGTGAAAGTTCAATCAGGAAGACTCTCGCGCGTTTATATTCTTTTCATTCACTCGCATGCTCACTCATAAACCTCTGAAGTCAATGTCTGGGGCTGTCAATTGAGCAGTCAGCTGGTGTAGCATCTGATCTCTTCTATCCAACCAGGGCACACCACGGTCACATCGCTAGCCAATCGTTATGTTGCTGTCTTTTTAAATTATGTCATTTCTCTCTGCCCTTGTTCGTTCATGCTGCCGTTTGCTGACCCTCCTCCTCCCTAACGCCACCCTGCTCCATCAGACCTTCTGTACTGCCGCTCCAGCTCATCAGCCTTCAGCCACCACCGCCACCAGTGTCTGGACTCTTTGGGGGATTTTCCAGCTGCTGCTCTGAGCCATGCTCCTGCTCTGAGTCTTCCCGAAGAGTCCAAGCGCCAAAGACTTGTCTGATTTTAAGCATGTTAATTCTACTTATGCTCAACGCATAATAATTTTTTTTCCTGGTTTCACTCAAGTCTCTCCTGATTGAACTAGACTGATGAGAAAAAATAAGAATTTGTTATATCATTTAGGTGGAATTATTTCCTATGCCAGGAGGGGGCGCTGTCCGTTATTCAAGTGTGTAGTCAATTTCTCTGGGCAGGTGCCACAGGAAAACCTTCGTGAACATCATCAATGACCTAGTCGAGCTGTGTTCCTGTTCAGGCATTTTGATCTCCACATATCAACACATTTCCCTGGGCCTGGAAATGGCATGGAGATTAGGGAATGTGTCCTCTTTGTGGTACGGGGAGTCAGTGGGTGGGATGTAAGTTGCACAGAGAAAAATATCTTTGTCAATATTTACAATTTTATTACTTATTTTAAACCAGATATGATTCTCCTTTCTTAATTGGTTGGACGTAGCTTGCCAGCTCTGAACCAAATTAATATACCACCAGAGTCCATTCCTCTGCATACACTGGACATTTTGATGGAAGGGACTACTACTTCTTTGTAGCCTATGAGGCAGTGAGTGGACCATTCTAATTGATACCTTAACACCATCATTTTGTGTTAAGGGTTCTTTGGTTCAGATTAAAAGTTTATTTCAGAATGATGATGATGATTATTTTAATTATTTCTCTCTCTCTCTCTCTCTCTCTCTCTGTATATGTTATAGTCAGATTATGAAACCAGTCATTGGGGGAAATGACTGAAATCTCTCGTCATTTCATGAAATGACTGGTTTCACCTGTAATAGCAATTGACAAAGTCATGATGACACTACAATATAGCACCAGGGTTCAAGCCCCTGTTCTCCCCAGGACATCTTATGGCTCTGCCATCAACAACTGCGAGCTGGTTCCAAAACCAACTGGGTTAATCAGCCCTGGACAACATGAAGAATCCAGGGAGAAATTTATCTGTCGCATGACACCTTTTAGAATCAGCACCTTCAAGACTAGATCACTAGCTCACTAACTTAAGAAGCCCAAACTTGCTTTCCGTGCTCAACAATATAGCTCACATGTCATCTGGCTCCAAGACCACAGGAATTTCCATCACCCAGCCCATATTCAAGACAAGGTCAAAACACTTGCTTATCAAATCAAATCAAATAATCAAATCAAATCATTTTATTGTCATTATGCAGTTAAAAAAAAAAAAACTGCACAACGAGATATTCTTTTGCAACCACTAAAACAGCCTCCAAACAAACATATCTTACATACGCACACATGCACACAAGTAAGAAGCCCTACCATCATCATCATCATCATCATCCACACTCATCTCACATATCCACACACAAATAAACATTGTCGGGAGCACTACCATCATCATCGACATACATCTCACAAATCCACATAAAATAAATAAAACATGGTCAACAGTAAAAACAAGAGCACTCAGAGAGCGCAGCACCTCCGCCACACCAAGGCAACTCTGTGCATTAGTTATTTTTGTTGGCTGATGTAGGGTGTTGTTGCATTCCACTGCCAGGTGGCAGCAAAACCCAAAAGCACACCGATTGGAAATCCGGCCCATTGGAAAGACTTCAAATCTCTGCCATAGCTGGATTTGAACTTTGGCCTTTATCTCAGCTGTACTTTGGCCTAAATATACCAACATTTAATAACTCGTTCCTCTTGTACTACTCTAAGATCCTGCAGATTTTGGTTAAAATCTATGTGGCCGTTGTTGAGATATCCTGCTAACAAACAAACAGATAAACGTCGGCAAAAACAAACACCTTGGCGGAGGTGAAAAATAATAATATTGCACAACCCAACCCCTCCTCCCTCCATCACACCACCATATTGCACAGCCCCTGTTATACTGCACAGTCTCTGTAACAGTCTTCTATGCACGGAGTCCTTGCTGCGTGTTTAGCTCTGTGATGGCCCTGGGAATGAAGCTGTTTTGCAGCCTGGAGGTTTGTGCTTCTTTATATGGGCAATTTGAGAATGGTGCCATCGTAAAATGGTATAGCTTAGAGGTTAGGGTGTAGGACTGTAGTGCAAACGATCAGCATTCGAGTCCCTGGTTAGCCGTGCTTTAGTAAGACAGTAATACCATTTAGCTTGCATAAATAATTGCTGGGGTTTTTATTCTTTTGACTTTTCCCCCCCCTTTTTTAACCCTTTTGTATTAATAATCTTATTCATTTGCTTTTTAAAAAAAAAAAAAAAAAAAAAATCTGCTCCAGTGGAGCCAAACTTCATTTTCTTTGTACTTATTGCCTTTGAATGGGAAATTGTATAGGCTATAGAACTGGCAGAAATAATAATTTTAAAAAAATTATAAATTCAAAAATTTTTAACTGGTGGAATTTGGGTGAAATGTATGCCTGTAGTGACATATAAGTGAAATTAGATGAGTTTTACAGTTTAATATGTGAGAATCCTGATTTGGCACACAAGGTACCTAAATTGCCAATTTGGAGAAGCCACCTAGACATTTCTCTCCAATTTTGTTCTGATTTAATTGATTAGAATGAACTTTGGCACAAATAATGGTGAGATTCTGTGCTGTAAATTTTTAGAGGTTTCAGACTGCAACTAATTAAGTTTACAAGGGATAGAAGTAAAACTTTGTTTGGTGCAAAATGAGGTAAGGCAAGGCAAATTTATTTGTATAGCACAAGTCATACTTACTGCAATTCATAGTGCTTTACAAAGACATACATTTACATTAAAATAAACAATTAAAAACAGAATATAGTATAGATGGAACCAGCTAATAAATAAAAACCAATAAAACAAGATAAAAATTGCATTTTTAATGCAACAAGCTGTTAGGTACGGTTCTGGAACCAGACGCGAGAGTCGAGCAGTGAAGGTAAAATGGGATTTTATTGGAAAGGGGGCGAACCCCCGCAGAGCAGGAGGCGACAGTACAAAGTCCACAATCCAAAGAACACAATCCCAGGGACAAAATCCAAAAGTCGAAAAACCAGGGCAGCAATCACAGTAATCGTGGTCGGGCAAAAACAGGTTCGGTACACAGGCACAGGATTGACAGAGAAGCAAAAAGCCAAAATCCAGAGGGCGAAATCCAAACCGTTACCAGGGTAGCAAAACACAAAAACTTCGTGAGTCGGGCAAAAAAGGGTTGAAAACAGATGCAGACAAAAGTACAAAAGAGCAGAGCCAAAAATCGTAAGTCGGGCGGTCCAGTCAGAAGATTAACACTATGAATACAAGGCGAAAGATAGCAGCACAGGTAAGCAAGAGGAAACGTTCTGACGGGGAACTGCAGTGAGAAGACAGCTTAAATACACTCAAGGGAAGTCACATGCTATGATTAGGATCAGGTGATGAGGATCAGACTAATTACAAAGGAGGAACATGAGGAGAACCTAATCACATGAAATTGGCAAAAGCCAAAACGCGGACAGGGAACACGAGACAACCTATGACAAAACATACAGCTCCGGTTAGGGAGTTCTAATGTGCACAGATAATTAGGGGTAGGACAGAGTGGAGCAGGTGCAGAGGATCTGCTGAATTGCAGCAAAGACTAAGTGCAGGCAAGAGGCGGAGACTAGAACAGGGCGAAAGTGCTGAGAGCTTGTTAATCAATTAGTAAGTGCAGCTATACAATCCCTAGTGCTCGTTAGTAAGTTAGTATTATATACAATGTTAGTTTGGGTTAGTAACTTTAACGAAAAAACAACAAACTGTTAGTATTGGTTAGTAATATAGAAAAGAGAGGCGAAGGAAGCAAACGAGATTGGAAGGAATGTTTGAAACCCAGAAACCATGAAATCACCTAAGCATGTGACACGCAGGACTGGGGAGAAGCTGTAACTTAACAAGAGACCAGACAGGGGAGACAAAGTGCAATGCAGGGCATGAACAAAGACATGGACCGAATCTAACAGAATAGTGGATTGGGAATGGCAAAACGAAAACATGGCAAAACGCAAAAACTAAACAGAACCTGGCAAAACCTGACATAATCATAAACATAACAGGGAATGGCAGAATCATAACAAACATGGCAGAATCATGACAGACAGAGCAGAATCATAACAGTACCCCCCCCTACGAAACGCCTCCTGGCGTTTCAACCAGTTGATCTGGGGTGCGTAGCATGAAAGTCCGTGATTAGTGACTTGTCGAGGATGTAGCGGGCAGGAATCCAGCTACGGTGCTCTGGACCGTAGCCCTCCCAGTCGAAGGTACTGGTATCCGCGACCTCGTCGGCGACAGTCCAACAAAGCCCAGACAGTGAAGGCCTCGCCTCCGTCGATGATCTGGTGGGTGGTGGGGGATCAGGGCCAGAAGACAGGGGTGGGTAACAACAGGCTTAATCTGGGACACATGAAATGAGGGGTGAATGCGGCGCATAGAAAGGGGGGGACTGAGGCGGACAGCAGTGGGGCTAAGCACTTTTTCAATGGTGAATGGCCCTAGGAACTTAGGGAAGAGTTTACCCCCGTTTCCTCTTAAGGGGATATCCTTGGCGGACAGCCACACGCGCTGCTCAGGTCGGTAGGTAGGGGCGGCGATCGTTCTTTGTCCGCCCGAAAACCCGACCTGAGCAGCGCCTCCCGTGTGGTCTTCCAGGTGCGCCGGCACCGACGCACAAACTCCCGGGGCGGAAGGAACGGCAACCTCCTCCTGGCAGGGAAACACAGGTGGTTGGTAACCCAGGCATGCCTTAAATGGGGAGAGACCAGAGGCAGCGGAGGTGTGACTGTTAATAGCGATTATTCCGCCCAGGGAAGTTGGTGGCTCCAGGAGGAGGGTTCTTTAAACATAGGCATCTTAGAACAGTCTCAATACATTGGTTAATCGGTCTGGCCGTTGGTCTGGGGGTGAAAACCGGATGATAAACTAACTGATGTACCTATGGACTTGCAGAATGATTTCCAAAACTTGACTGTGAATTGGGGTCCAGCGATCAGATGTGATGTCTGTGGGGATGCCGTGAAGTCTGATAACGTGCTGAATGATTAGAGTGGCAGTCTCTTGGGCAGAAGGGAGTTTGGTGAGGGGCACGAAATGGACAGCTTTGGAAAATCTATCTACTATGGTGAGGATGGTGGTGAAATGGTTGGATGGGGGGAGACCAGTGATGAAGTCGAGCGCAATGTGTGACCAAGGACGGTGAGGAGTGGGTAGTGGTTGTAACAGTCCGTGGGGGGTTGGTGTGATACCTTGGCTTGGGCACAGACCGAGCAGGCAGCGACATAGTTCTGGACATCCTGGCTTATTCCGGCCACCAGAAGCGACGGGATATGAAGTCCAGGGTGCGGCGAACTCCTGGATGACATGAAAGGTTAGAGGTATGCCCCCAGTCCAGGACTCGGGGTCGCAGGTTAGCAGGCACAAACAGGCAGTGATCAGGGCAGGCACTGGGGGCGGCAGAATCAGCTTGGGCATTTCTCACCTCAGCTTCAATGTCCATATCAATGGCATTAATGAATGTTTCTTTGGACAGAATGGTGTCTGGACTGGGCAGGTCCTCGTCCGTCTCGAAACATCGGGATAGGGCATCTGGCTTGACATTCTTGCTGCCGGGGCGATAGGCAAGGTGGAAATTAAAACGAGAGAAAAATAATGCCCACCTGGCTTGGCGCGGGTTGAGTCTCTTGGCTGTCTGGAGATACTCCAAATTCTTGTGGTCCGTCCAGACGAGAAACGGTTGTTCAGCTCCCTCCAGCCACTGCCTCCACTCCTCCAAAGCCAGTTTGACGGCTAGTAACTCCGGTTGCCGATGTCGTAATTCCGTTCCGAAGAGCTTAGGCGACGGGAGAAGAAGGCGCATGGGTGGATCTTGCCATCTTTGGGGGACCTCTGAGAAAGGACGGCCCCGACTCCCACATTGGAGGCGTCAACTTCCACCACAAACTGGAGCTTAGGATCGGGAATGGTTAGTATGGGGAGCAGATGTAAATCGTGACTTAAGATCATTGAATGCTTTCTCAGCTTTCTCGGACCACTGGAATCTGACTTTGTTTGAGGTTAGGGCAGTTAGCGGTGCGGCAACAGAGCTGTAATTGAATGAATCGCCTGTAGAAATTAGCAAATCCTAGAAATTTTTTACGGTCGGTGGGTTTGGGCCAGTCGGTGACCGCCTCAATCTTGGCCGGGTCCATGCGGATGGTGCGGGTGCGATGATGTAACCCAAAAAAGGAGGTGGTCTGGACTGAGAACTCACACTTTTCAGCCTTGACAAATAGTCGATTCTCCAACAGGCGCTTCAGGACTTGTCGGACATGGTGAGCGTGATCCTCCTGTGACTTAGAGAAAGAGAATATCATCCAAAGTAGACAAACACAAATCTATTGATCATATCCCTGAGTACATCATTGACGAGGTTCTGGAATACAGCTGGGGCGTTAGTAAGACCAAATGGAAGAACCAAATACTCCCAGTGTCCGTGGGCGTGATAAACGCGGTCTTCCATTCATCACCTTCACGTATTCGGATCAGGTGATAAGCATAAGTCTAGTTTGGTGTAAATCTTGGCCCCTTGCAGCAGGTCAAAAGCGGTATTCATAAGTGGCAGAGGGTACCTGTTCTTTACAGTGATTTCATTGAGGCCCCTGTAGTCTATACATGGCCTTAACGACCCGTCTTTCTTACTCACAAAGAAAAATCCTGCCCCAGCAAAAGAGGGCGAATGATGCCTAAAGGGACTCACTAAGGTACTTCTCCAAAGAGTCTCAGGGCGTGACAGGGAGAATAGGCGACCTCTGGGCGGCATGGTTCCAGGTTTGAGATCAAAAAGGGCCTATGCGGGGCAGACTGGTGGCAAGTCTTCGAGAACACCTCTTTAAGGTCATGGAACTCTGGGGAACCTTCTCCAGGTTGGGAATTTCCTCCACGTGAGGAACAGGAACATGGTCCAGAGCATCATTAAGGCAGGGACAGTTGGGACTCCAGCCCTTGATCTCATGTTTTTCCCCAATCGACCTCAGGCAGGTGTTTGGCCATCCAGGGGTGCCCGAGGACGACTGGGGCATGTGGAGACTGGAAAATGTAGAGTCGGATAGTTTCTTGGTGATTTCCAGAAAAGTTTAATCGGGACAGTGATGTGGGTGATGTGACCAATCTTCTGGCCATTGAGGGAGTTCACCACACGATCCGGGAAGACCTTCTCAAGAGGAATCCCCCATTTCTGGGCCACTTCTCGGTCGATGAAGTTCTCCTCGGCTCCCGAATCGATCAAGGCGGTGGTCTTCCTTCCTCCCCCAGCCCACTCCAGGGTGACAGGAAAGCAGGTGCGGTTTCTTGTGGAGTGATCAACTGGAATGACAGCCACTACCGCTTCTCTCTTAGTTAGCAGGCGTGCTCCCTTCTCTTGGCACCGTGAGATGTAGTGTCCAGCTTTGCCACAGTAAAAGCAGGCCCGCTCCCTTCGCCTACGGTCCCTCTCCTCACCAGTAATCTTGGTACGGCCCAACTGCATGGGCTCAGAATCATGGAGAGGTTTAGTCTTGTCAGACTGAGGAAGGGATGGCATCACCTCCGGAGACTTGGACACACTGGATCTGTAGGTGGACCGTCTTCGCTCCTCCAGGCGTGAGGAATCGCCATCTCAATGATCCGCTCCAGACTTTGGGGAAGGTCACGGGTAGCAGCTGTCTTTTGGCTCAGATAGCCCATTGATGAAGGCGTCATAAAGGGCTCTCTCATGCCATCTGCTGTTGGTAGCTAGAGTTTGGAACTCTATAGCGTAATCAGAGACTGAGCGACCCCACTGGCGAATGTAGAATCTCCCCTTCCGGCCTCATGCCCGTGTTGGAGCGGTCAAACACCGCTTCATCTCCTCCCCAGAAGATCGGACGACTGGACACAGGGTAGTCCCCTTCCCAAGCTGATGTTGCCCACTGTTTTGCTCTCCCGGTTAGCTCGTGATGATGTATGCTAGCTTGCTCAGGCTGTAGGCTGAAGATCAGCTTGCACTGGGTCAGGAAGGCACGGCAGGATCCAGGGTCGCCATCATATTTCTCAGGAGGGGGCAGGCGTGGTTCGTGAACCGGAGCGGGTGGGGCAGTGGTTGGTGCAGAAACGGAGGCAGAGGTAGTAGTGACGGGCTGCTGGGGGCCTTGGAAAGGGCTGTGCGGCTTGTAGGGACCGGGTGAGGTCGGCCATCTGGTAAGACATGGTCTGAAGGTGCTGCATCATGAACTGGAGCTGCTGTTGCTGGCACTCCAACTGCTCGCCCTGTTCCTTCACTGCAGCCTGCAGAGGCTTGATGCTCGCTGGCTCCATGATGGTCAGAACGTACTTGTTAACGGTTCTGGAACCAGACGCGTGAGAGTCGAGCAGTGAAGGTAAAATGGGATTTTATTGGAAAGGGGCGAACCCCGCAGAGCAGGGAGGCGACAGTACAAAGTCCACAATCCAAAGAACACAATCCCAGGGACAAAATTCGAAAAACCAGGGCAGCAATCACAGTAATCCAGGGTAGCAAACACAAAAACTCGTGAAGTCGGGCAAAAAAGGGTTCGAAAACAGATGCAGACAAAAGTACAAAAAAGCAGAGCCAAAAATCGTA
Organism: Gymnothorax javanicus; assembly: GCA_029692085.1. Lineage (NCBI taxonomy): Eukaryota > Metazoa > Chordata > Actinopteri > Anguilliformes > Muraenidae > Gymnothorax > Gymnothorax javanicus. The sequence continues at coordinate 9,992,109 of CM056201.1, forward strand.
AGTCCGGTCCAGTCAGAAGATTAACACTATGAATACAAGGCGAAAGATAGCAGCACAGGTAAGCAAGAGGAAACGTTTGACGGGGAACTGCAGTGAGAAGACAGCTTAAATACACTCAAGGGAAGTCACATGCTATGATTAGGATCAGGTGATGAGGATCAGACTAATTACAAAGGAGGGAAACATGAGGGAGAACCTAATCACATGAAATTGGCAAAAAGCCAAAACGCGGACAGGGAACACGAGACAACCTATGACAAAACATACAGCTCCGGTTAGGGAGTTCTAATGTGCACAGATAATGAGGGGTAGGACAGAGTGGAGCAGGTGCAGAGGATCTGCTGAATTGCAGCAAAGACTAAGTGCAGGCAAGAGGCGGAGACTAGAACAGGGAGTGCTGAGAGCTTGTTAATCAATTAGTAAGTGCAGCTATACAATCCCTAGTGCTCGTTAGTAAGTTAGTATTATATACAATGTTAGTTTGGGTTAGTAACTTTACGAAAAAAACAACAAACTGTTAGTATTGGTTAGTAATATAGAAAAGAGAGGCGAAGGAAGCAAACGAGATTGGAAGGAATGTTTGAAACCCAGAAACCATGAAATCACCTAAGCATGTGACACGCAGGACTGGGGAGAAGCTGTAACTTAACAAGAGACCAGACAGGGGAGACAAAGTGCAATGCAGGGCATGAACAAAGACATGGACCGGAATCTAACAGAATAGTGGATTGGGAATGGCAAAAACGAAAACATGGCAAAATGCAAAAACTAAACAGAACCTGGCAAAACCTAACAGACATAATCATAAACATAACAGGGAATGGCAGAATCATAACAAACATGGCAGAATCATGACAGACAGAGCAGAATCATAACACAAGCAATCAATCAGGGCTAAAACACTAAAAACAGTCAAGCAGGGCTAAAACACCAAAATAGTCAAGCAGGGCTAAAACACCAAAACAGTCAAGCTGGGCCAACACACTAAAACGGTCAATCAGGGCTAAAACAGTCATTCAGAAAATGCTGTAGAAAACAAAAGTGTTTTTAACCCTGATTTAAAAGAACTGACAGACTGTGCAGACCTCAAGTGTGCAGGCAGTTTGTTCCTAAAATGAGGAACGTAGTAACTAGAAGCTGCTTCACTATGTTTTGTTCTTGTTCTTGGAACACACAACGGGCCTGCCCCAGATGACCTGAGGGGTCTGGATGTTTCATAGGGAGCCAATAAATCTAAAATGTATTGTGGTTCAGTGCTTTAAAAAGCAGCCGCAAAATTTTAAAATCTATCCTCCACCTTACAGGCAGCCAGTGCAGTGATTTCAGGACTGGCGTAATACGGTCCATTTTCCTGCTGTTGGTTAAGACCCTGGCTGCAGCGTTCTGGATTAACTGAAGTTGTCTAATTGATTTTTTTTTAAGGCCTGTTAAAACAACGTTGCAGTAATCCAGCCGACTGAAGATAAAAGCATGAATTAATTTTTCCCTGTCTTGACTAGATCAGAGTTAGGTTCAAGCACTTTCAAGTACTTTCAAGAATTGGATGAAAGTTTTTTTTTTTTCATACCAAAGTGCTTGCACTTGTATCGAAGTACTTCCTATTAATGCCTAAAGTACTTGTACTTGTATTTAAATACTTTTCAAAGTTCTTGACCAATCTGTCTCCTAAGTGCTGACAGAGATTGGTCAAGTATTTGAAAAATACTTGGATACAAGTACATATACTTATTATTAGGTATTATTAGGCATTAGGCCTAATAATATTATTAGGCCTAATGCCCATTATTAGGCATTATTAGGTAGTACTCAGATACAAATACAAGCACTATGGTATGTAAAAAAAAAAAAAAAAATGCTTGCATACAATTCTCAAAAGTACTTGAAAGTACTTGGACCCAACTCTGGACTAGATAAGAACCCCTTAATTCTATTGATGTTTTAAGGTGGTAATAGGCAGATTTGGTGATTAGCTTTATGTGACTGTTAAAATTTAGATTAGAGTCAATAATCACTCCAACGTTTCTGGCTTGCACACTTGTCGTCAAAGACATAGAATTGAGATGATCAATGATCTTTGACCTTTCATTTTTGGGACCAAAAACAATAACCTCTGTCTTATCAGCGTTTAGCTGGAGAAAGTTCTGGCACATCCATGCATTGGTTTGATTGATACATTTAACCAAAGAAAGTAATGGGCTGTAGTCCTTTTCTGATACTGAAATATAAAGTTGTGTGTCATCAGCATAGGTGTGGTAGGAGACATTATAATAGTCCATGATCTTTGCGATGGCAGCATGTAGATATTAAACAAAAGGTCCAAGAATGGACCCCTGCGGCACCCCACATGTCATCTTTTTTGGCACAAATTCACATTTACCCATCAACACAAAATAGCCCCTATCCTGTAAGTAGGATTCAAACCAATGTAGGACAGTGCCAGTAATACCCACCAACTTTTCCAGTCTATCAAGTAAAATGCTATGATCGATTGTGTCAAATGCTGCACTAAGGTCCAGAAGCAACAGGACTGAGTTTTTTGAAGCATCATTATTGATGTGTATGTCATTTAAAACTTTGATTAGTACTGTCTCAGTGCTATGATGAGGTCGAAATCCTGACTGTAATGTATTAAAAAGGTTATGCTGTGTCATAAAAGAATGAATTTGTTGAAAAACAACCTTTTTAATAAGTTTTCCTTAAAAAGGCAGGTTTGATATTGGCCAGTAATTACTTATTATCGAGGCATCCAGATTTGGCTTTTTTTAAAAGGGGTTTTATTACTGCTGTTTTCAAAGCCTGGGGGAACTTACCAGAATGAGGACAGTTGTTTAGTATTTGCAGTACGTCTGGAGCTATACAGTTAAAAACATTTTTTAAAAAGTTTGTAGGTAGAGATTCACGGCAGCATGTTGTGGATTTTAAATGTGAAACAATGTCTATCAGAGCTGTATGGTTCAGGAGGTTAAAAATTGCCAGATTTTTGATTGATGAGGTCTTTGATTTATACTGTGTTCCATCTTCATTTGCTCTGACTCAGTGACATATATACTGATTTTTACACCATGGCAGAAATCCCAAATGGTTTTACCTTTATTATGATACCAAGATCATTTAAATGGACCAAATAGTTGCAGAGATATACTCATTTAATTTTGGGCTTGCCATTTTCGAAAAAGAGGCTCAGGGCTTAAGCGGTTAAAGATCCGTCTCACAATTATCACTGCATCAGCAGGCAAGAGCAGTCAAAACTCAATCATTCAAGGCATTGCTTTCCCACAATTTATCAGTGGCTTACACAGCATACAACGACATCAAGAAATGGACCAAATGGATATTAACACTGACACTTTGCTGGCAATCCTGAAATGGCTATTGTGCGTTGCTACTGCCAGACCAATACCCCAGAAAACAAACAGCAGGGGACACTGTACCTGTCCATGGTAGTATCTATAGTTCCAACTCATAACTTACTCAACACAGGGGGTGACTTTAACACCAAATTTAGTCCAGAGGAGCATAAGTTTACCATCCACCAAGAAACTAATGAGACCAGCAAACGCTTCCGAGACTTTATGGAGCAGTTCAACCTATTTGCTGCAAACACTAACTTTCAGAAGTAACAAGGAAGGTTGTGGACCCATAGATGTCCAAACAATCACCTTGCAAAGCTGGACTCATTCCAGCCTGAAAGAAAAGGCAAAACTCTGTCATGAATTACAGAGCCTTCTTCCCATTTGAAAGTATCAAATCAGACCACAAAAATATTCTCCTGCACCAGTCAAATCAGCCATAGGCAAAGCAGAACTCAAACCTGAGATCGCATGAAAAAACTAGACTGGAAAAGGGTAACCACAGACTCAAACCTATGCGAAGAACAAGCGTTCGCTGTGCACAACAGGTTCTCTCCTCTATTTGATCAACTGCAGAAAGAATTAAACGTATCTAAGAAATACAATCTTCGACTCCCTGCAAACACAGAGAATGCACTCAAAACCATACCCCACAATTCAAAAAGGACAGACTCCATCCCAGAGAACAGCAAGAGATGCCCTGAGAACAGCTGCTCTTGTACGCCACTCTTGCCCACCAGAGGATTCGAGGCCAAGCTTGAAGCTGCTACATCAACTCTGGACGAAGCTTCCAACAAACCTCTTGAACAAAAACTGAGGTCTACTACAAAAGAAATATAAAAGCACATCACAGGAAAAGGCACTCCACTGCCTGGTAAGCCCTCAGAGAGCTGAGATATAAAACATCATCACCTGACATCAAGAAGAAAGGGTCCAATGCTAAAGAGCGCCTTGACACATGGTTCCGTCACTTTAACACTTTGCTGGGAGATCCTGAGCAAAACTCAACTGATCTGAGAGAGTCTTTCTACAACCATAAAGTTTCTGACCTGCTCCCCATTAACACCAACCTGTTTACCAGTGCAGAATTAGAAGTCTGCCTCCAAAGGACAAAGGATCAACCTCTCCAAATCTCCTCGACCTGACAGCATCACTCCCATAATATGGAAAACCCATCTATTCCGAGCACAACTACTCTAATTCTGCACTGAAACATTCAAGGGCAACACACCAGCTGCCTCACCTAAATAGAATGTTGGAATCTGAGTCAAAATAGATTATTTAGAACTCCTTCAGATTATTAATTAAATCTTTGATTTCATTATATTTAATTTAATCATTACATTGATTATTTTAATTATTAATTAAAATTCCATATTTTTGGTTATAATAGTAATTTTATGAGACTGACCACTAACTTTGCTAGTTTCCTGCTACACCAAATTCGTATATGGGGGAGGATTATCAAACCCTCTTAATTATCCACCCTTGCCATTTCATGTATCGCAGAGGCAGATCCCCTTAATATATACAGTATACTTCTGTCCATGTTAATATGTGTACAAATAAATATTTCCCTAAAATTAAACAATTTCGGTGTAATTTTTAATGAAATGTCAACATGGTTGAAAATGCCACTCATTATTCGATTAATCATAGACAGTTCACAATTAATGGCGATTAAGTAAATTAATCGATTGACAGACCTGTTTAGTACTTGAAATGCTAGCGACGTTAGCTGGCCCGTGGAAATGTCAGTGCAAATTAGCATCATGCAAATTGCTATGCAGGTAGCAGGTTAACGGAGCTCTACATTGGTATGAATGGAAACTCAGACACATGCGCCTAAATTGAGTTGTTTTTGCATTCAGTGTGATGGATTTTTATTGTGCCTCCCATAGATTGAAAACAGGAAACTTAATCTCACCAAGTTTTTTTGGGAAGCAGTTAACTATTGGCTCAGTTGACATTAAAAAGACAGACACTGTTGGCAGGGGCAGAACGACAGGCCTTTTACCAGCTCAGACTTCGAACCGTATGACCCTGTTTGGCCAACTGTTGATGGATGCCTGTGGCTGTACCACTGGTGCAGTGTTCAGACAGCTCCAATGACACACAGAAACAAATCTTGCCTTTGAAACATTTACTTTCAGAATCTTAAAGGATGTACAGTACATCACTATTGAAAATGATGCACTTACCTGTGTTAAGTCACTGAACACTGGTGTGCTTACCTGTGGAAAAGCCAGTCCACCCTGTAAAACAAAACTGCCCTCTTACAGCACTGCTCACCACCAAAGGCGTGCAGTGATCAGGCATGAGGATGGCTGGGTGGGCAGCTAGACTCTCCATTCTTAAATTTCAAAATGGAGTACAAACCTAGATGTGACAGCCTGAATGCGGATGATCTCTCACGTTTACCTCCGCCTGACATAGAGTGTCCACAGGAACAGGACATGGAGGTGGTGGGTGGTGGTACCTGCCGACTTAGCCGCCATTACTTCAGAACAGCTGAGACCTGCATACAGTGAGTTCTCTGTCCTGCCACAGGTGAAGGCCACCATGACTGAAGGTTTAAGGTCAAGAGCTAAAGCTTTAGATCCAACTCAGCAGGCTTATTACAGAGTCCAGTCTACACAGTTCTGGGTACATGAGGACAACATCATATCTGCTTCTCACCATGTCGTGTTTCCCACAGGCCTTCAGTCTCCCCTTATCCAATTGGCCAACACTGTTCATACGACTATTTTCAGGACCAATCAGAGGCTTAGACAGCTCCACTGGTGGCCTGGTTTGGCCTTCCATAAAGAAAATGACTCTTAAAATGACTAAATTGCTCAATAGCCAGAACAAGACATTTTGTAAATCGGGGATAATTTTTTTATGCTACAAATTACAGCAAGATTCAAATGAAAGCAATTTTAATCGATAAATCTCTCAGACACACTTTGAACGATATTCAAGAGCAAAAACAGGTTAAAACACCTGGCCAGAGATCCCAAACAGCAAAATAGTCACAAATAAAACTACAAATCACTCTGCAAAGATGGAGGGTGTGACTGAATAGTGGATCACAGGAGGCTTTACTGGAGGTCTGGCAGTAGTATGTGTCACTGCTGCTGGTGTAAATGTGCTCTACAGACAGGTGAGCTCAGACCAGCTGGAATTGGGGTGAAATGGCTAAAGATTTATAACATAAAATGTTCAGTATTTCGGGCTGTAATTACCATTGATCATGGTTTCAAAGAAATATAAAGTTCTCATAAGACTGAATGAGATTTTAAGCTCAGGTACAATATAATCTCTATAGGAGTAAGCGAACAAACCCAGCCAATAATTTCCCACAGATGGAGATTAAGAGGCTTGAACAGCTGGTTTGTTTTTTTTTTTTTTTTTAATTTGGCATCTCAATAGTGTGAATCTGGAATGCCCAAATGGTGAACTATGACAAGGCTTGGGCGACCCCTTGCTGCCAATTCAGGAAATGTAGACACAGATTCCTAGCGCCTGTCAACCAAAATCTTATACACTCATTTTGAATCTTGTAAGTTCAGAACAGGGCGGAGGATACCCGGACATGACCAGGCTTAGAATCTTCTTAATTCCAACAGGAGGCATGGCAACAAAGGCAACTATTTAATCCCTTCCAGCAGTCCTTGAATGCAATTTTAAGCGCAGTCAGCCAATTGTGCGCTCTGAAAAACTGCCGACCACTGCCGGCTGAACAAGCCTCGAACCCGCGACGTGATAGTAATTTCCCACAGATGGAGATCAAGTGAGCTCTCCGGCTTGAACAGCTGGTTTATTCTAATATAAACTGGTGCAGAGTGTTCTTTCATAAGTTCAGTAAAAGAGGAAGTGAAACTATCAGACTGAGAGACTGAGTTCGTGAAATGGCTGCTAAAGTTTTGATTCCTGAGGACGAGATCTCTTGCTCTGTATGTTATGATATTTTTAAAGACCCTGTAGTCCTGAAATGCAGCCACAGCTTCTGCAAAGTGTGTCTGAAGCAGTTCTGGGAAGATAAGAGCTCTCGGAAGTGTCCCATCTGCAGGAGAAACGCCTCTATGGAGGAGCCTCCTGTAAACCTGGCTTTAAGAAACATTGTGGAGTCTTACTTACAGCAGAAGACCGAGAGAGAAAACGCAGAGAAATCTGAAGCTTTCTGTAATCTTCATGGACAGGAACTTCTATTATTCTGTGAAAAGGATAAAGACCTTCTCTGTCTCATCTGTCAGACTTCAAAAAAACACAGAAACCACCCGCTCTGTCTAGTGGAAGAGGCCGCACAGGATCTGAAGGTATTTGAAGGGCAATTTCATATTCGGCAGACATAGTCAAACATGAGTAAAAGGTTGTATTTTAAAACATTCAGCTCTCAGCGACAGCTGTGCTATGAGGTATAAATTCATTCACGGTAAGAGGCAATTTAGCCTTTAGCAATGAAGGAAATGAACCAGGAAGTGCATAAATACACATTCAGTGTATAATCGGTCGGTGGAGAGCAGAACAACCGAGTATATGAAAAGAGTTGATATTGAATACAGCGTAGTGTCGTAAGTTATAGTATACGAGTGTTTAGCTAATCTGGGGTAACTACAGCTGTCAGTTTACAGCAATTTGAAATCGATTTACTCGGCTTCATTATGGCACTCAAACTCAAAACGAGCAATCGTTTTTACCAATCCGTTAACGTCACCAAGAGTACCACAATCTGCAGATATTTTGTTTGATATTACAAGACATTTTAGCTACTTTAGGGCTAAACGTGATCAAACCAATTGGTAGCAAGTTGATTTTAAGGTACAGTTACTTTGATGCTGCGAATGCGCCCATGTTTCGGCTATACTTAGCATGGCTAAGAGCTTGTCAGACAGGGCTCATTAAAGTTACGTTAGTATGAGGTGCAGATGCATAATAGAAGACCAGGGGGGTATTCCATCAATGTAGCTAAGAACATCCAGACTAAGGCATAATCTTGAGGTTTGAATTAGCACCAACTCCCAATCTAGCCCAGACTTGTTCCATCAAGTGAAATAAGCTGGCTCCAACTGGCGCTAATTCGAGCCTCACCTGCTAAGCCGCACTTCATGCATGTGCCCAGGGGAAAAAAAACTCCCACACTAGTCGAGTGCCGAAAATGTTGCAAAATCCCTCAAAGCAAGGAAAACAAACGAGCAGAGGCTGTCAGTGCCCTATCCGTACCTCCTGCCCGATCGGTTCTGCACGTGCGCAATACCAGTACTGCAAGTAGCCTACTGTACATAGAATTTCTGCTCGATTTTACCACACGTGCGTAAACATTTTACTTAACGGCAGCCAGCGACTTCTTTTCTACTTTAACAACATAATATTATACCAATTCACTAGAACACAAGGATATTTTAGAAACATTATATTTTATTTCATGGTCCTTCATGTATAGATTTTTATTTAAGTTGTCTTATTTTGCTCAAAATTGTCAATACTCATCACTTCAAGTACAAGTCATGGCAAAATAAGGAAACTATCGCGCGAAATCTCATGGAAGTGTTTGACAGTATGGGTAGCTTGACAGGAATTTGGGCATTTATACATAATTCATTTTTCCAATCCTCAAAGGTTGATTATGGAATATGAGCAGAATACCGACATCTAGTGTGTCAAGATCGTAGTCGCAACAACAGAAAATAATTCCCGCAGTCGGGTTGCCAGGTTCTGCGAGCGTTTTCATGCCGTGGAGATCCTTTATCCGAGTCCATCGAGCATATGCTTCGCCAATATTGACTCTTGTCTTTGCCCTTCTGCGGTCACTCTGGTGCTGGGACAGATAACGCACCGTTTGCCGGGGCTCTGAAGCAGCTGCAGCAGGACTTGCAGACTCCGCCATTTTACCCAGTGCCAGCCTAGCTGTGCCGAGCATAGAGACCGTATTTGGCAACCCGCAATGCCCCGGCCGCTATTGGCTAGTACCACAGAGATATAAGAAAACTAGAGTGGACAATTTAAATTGCTGTTTCGTGGCAGCGCACGCCGCCATCTTGTGTATGTATATCGGGGCAGACGTTCAATGGAAAATGCAGTATAACTGGCCTAAACCATGCTCGAAAAACACGAAAACTCGCTCATATGGGACAACAGCTGAAGTTCCGATTTCTCTGTAATGTCTTCCGATTAAATAAACATCGAATACACCGGATTTAAAAAAAATATTTTTTAAAATAAATTCTTTTGTTTTATTACAATTCCTTATTCGCGTCCATTTTAAGCATAAAAGGATAAAAAGAACACGGAAAACAAGTCTCTAAGTTGTCGACAGCCATGTTTAGCCTACTGTTTACATGTGCCTCATTGGACTTTTATACATACACAAGATGGCAAAGCTATTCTGCCGTTTCCGCTTTGGTCCAGCCCACACGTCGTCCACTCTAGTTTTCTTATATCTCTGTGGCTAGTACGATTTAAACAGGAAGTCATTGTCGAACTCGTCAAAATTTTAAAATTATTTAATTCAGACTAAATATATTTTTCACGGAAAAGCAATACTTTTTTCTGCACCCCTCTAAACGCACCGTGGATGTATTATTTTTTTTTGAAAAAATATAGCTTTTAAAGCCGCACTTTGTGGTTTTCGCCGGATTCGCTCGCGGTGTCCCCCTGCAGTTGATAAACGGTATTGTCTGTAATAAACTGCCGTAAAATCTGTCTACACGTGGGTTTGTTGACAAGCCAACTACACCAGCGAACTTTATGGAAAAAAAAAAAAAAGCTGTAATTGAAGCAGGACATGTAATGTGCGATCCGATCAACCATGTCTTCATACCAGGTATGGGAGACTTAAAAATCGGTCTAACTCACGTAGATGGCGAAGTCCACACTACAACTATAACGACGATGATAATGGCAAACGACATCGTTGCGGTCACTTTCAGAGCGATTTTATGCACGTTAGAAAAACTGACCACCAATCGAAATCAGTCAGAATTTACAGGGCTTCGCGTTCATTCAACATGGCAGATGACATCGCAGAGAAAAAAGGGCTCTGACACAGCTGGAACGCACAACATCAATGTTTACACACAACGATATCCTTCATCAGTGTCGATGCTCAAATCGTTATGGTTATCATTATAGTTCTCAGTGTGGACGGCTCCTCATAGCATTTTATGCATGCACTTTGAATGTCAGGAACGGAACCTAACACGGAAGTTGGCTTCGCTTACATGAACTGCTGCTACTAATCCTAGCCCTAACCGGAATCCATTCATTTTTTGCTCTGCTTACAAATGAGTGGACGTCGCTTACATGCGCAGTCGCGGTTCGAATAGGCAGTCCCTTTGCAGAATCCGACCACAAAGTCGTCATGCACAGAACCGATTAGCTTGTGCAATAAAGCACCTTATCTGAAGGTTACATAGGAATATCTATAAATAATTAAGAAAGTAATGGCATTTTATGCAAACCATTTTTTTGGGTCACAGATTTCTCATTTTTTTCTATAGAAAACTAAGGACATTTTTTACCCCTCATTTCCCAATTTCCAACTTTAATAACTTTGTCAGTTCTTAACCTATCACATTGATCTTGGTGTCACTGGAAAGTTTATTTCAAGCTCTTTCAGCTTGATTTCAGCATAGAACCATTTTGAAAATTTTAGGAACAGACCTAAGTAGGGGAGAGCTGGTACAAAAGTAACATTTTTCACATAAACGTCATTTTAAAAGATAACATTACAGACCGAAAAAAAAATTCAGAGCGATTGACTACTTTCGTGTGTGCTCTGTCAATATCAGGAGCTAAATCATCCCAATATATATTGACTTCGGCATAGTTTGCCGTCCAATGGAAGTTCCGCATTGCCACTTTCGACCCCTCCAGTCGGGATGAAAGTAGCGCATGGGTGGGACAAAAGTAACCTGATCAAATTAACTGGAATCTTTTGAATTCCTGTCGTTTTTCATTTGAAAAAAATCAAACAATTTCTTTGCTAAAATGCAATTGTAAATATACAATGCACTCATTTATTCAATTCAATCATAAAAATGACATTAAAACAGAAGCAAAAACGATCACAAATTTGTTTTAAGCATTTTCATCACAGTCGTGACAGATATAATGAGCTGCACCCTCAGTGCATGCCTCATGTGACCACAGCAGACAAAAGATGCACTGCACCCACACCTCTCCAGGCAAAGATGAGGCAAATGTCTCCCCACAAACAAGACATTCCTCCTCATTGCCCCGAGAAACTGTAGTTGCAGTGTATCCGATTAACGTCTTCTTTGGGCGTGTTGAAGAGGACTGTTTCTTCTGGCCCCTCCGAGTCTCCTCCTCCAAGGCAGCTTTTACTGGGGTGTCGGTCAGTATTGCTGTTGACCTGCAACATTCAAAGAGATGGTAGTCAGAATCAGCTTGTTTTTATACAAGCAAGAAAATCAAGACAAGTTAAAAACGACACTCTGCTCACCTCTTTCTGCCTCTTCTTTTATTTTCTTTCTTCGAGCCAGCCTTCGGATATGGGCGAACCTTTTCTGGGCTGAAACCCTGTATTGGCGTGCCACTAGATGTCCCTGGAACCACAAGCATATCTGGATAGATAATATTCAAAAAAAAAAAAAAATAAATGCTTGGCAAGGCTCAACATGCACATTTAAAAGACACACACAGACACAAACTCTCAACATCTAGAGGAATGGCAGACTCAGACTCAGGATGCAGCTCAAATGGGCTCTGCCTAGGTTGCTGGTGTCTTACGGGAGTGGGCGCTGGTGATGGAGCGGACATTGGTGATGAAGAGGGCGCTGGTGATGGAGCGGACATTGGTGATGAAGAGGGCGCTGGTGATGGAGCTGGCACTGGCATTGGGGATGGAGCTGGTGCTGGTGCAGGTGCAGGATGGTCAGTCACAAAGGCTGGAGCAAAGTCTGTCTCACTGAAAATATCTGGATTCAAGGGCCAGATACCGGTACACTCGCACCCAGCTGAAATGCTGCTTGCTGTCGCAGCTTGAGGCAGTGCTTTAGCCACAAGACTCGGGATGTTGTAGATGGTCAAAGTTCTTCCAGGGTTCATTCGCATCCAATTGTCTGCTGCACTGTTAATGTAGTGCTTCAGAGGACCAAAAACGCTTCGGTCTAGCGGCTGAACACGGTGGGAGCTGTGGGGGGGAAAGACAGGAGTACAATGCCATGTGACTCGCAAAAGTCAATAGCTACCACAGAAAGGTGTGATGGATGATTGTCTAAGAGTAGCGGCAACTTTGACTCCGGGGTCACGCAGGTGTGTCTTGCAAAATGCTGTAAAAATGCCAAGAAATCGGCCTCCTGCATCCACCCCGATCCATTGGCAGAACCAGTGCAGCCAAGGGGGCCATCCCGGATGAAGTGGTGCTGGAACTTCTTCCTTGGGAAGATAAAGTAAGGGGGAACAAAGTTGCCTTGGGTGTTGGCAGCGAAGGCAACAGTCACCAATGTCCCTCTTTCCCCAGAGCTCACAGCACCGACCTGGCGCTGCCCCTTGGTGGCAATGATTTTGTCTGCCACTTGAACGGTTGTGGTACCTGAAATAATAAATAAAATGAATTATTGCTGTTGCAAATCACTGTTGCTTTTTAATTGATCTAAACATAAAATTTTACCTGTTTCATCCATGTTCCAGATGTCCTTTGCTTCAAAATTATAGCGGGTGAGGACAGTCTTTAGGTTTTTAAAAAACGCTGCGACGTTGGTCTTGTTGAAGCTGCTGGAACGGGAAATGCTGGTGGCTTGAGGTCGACGGATGGACAGGGTTTTGTTGCGCTCGAGGAAGGAAGTGAGCCAATCCTTCCCTGCCATCTGGTTTTTCTCCCATGAACATGGAGTTTTGAGGCCAATATTTTCAGCCAGCTCATATGCAAACTTTTGCACCTAAAACAGCATGAAAAAAGAGGTTAATTCCCAGATAGCAAGATCCTCAGAGCCGGGGCAGATCCGGAGCTGAGGTGCTTGCTATCTTAGGCAAATGGCGATAGTGGTGTAGCTCTGTCTGCAGTGTTACTCCAACCTCTTTAGGACTCAGGCCAAAATATATATCAGCTGCTCTCTTTATATATGCCTCCAGTCTCTTCTCCTGTTCCGCTGTGAAGACTTTGTTGTGAGCCCTGTACCCTGGGGCTCTGGCCTGCTGCCCTCCTGCCTCTGCCCTCCCCTTGCAGTACCTGAACAGGGTGACATGACAAACGCCATGCACCTCTGCTGCCCTCCTTATTCTCTCGCCTCTTCGGACATCAAGAAAGGCCCTTCCGTAGACCTGCTGGTCAACCTTTCCTCTCTGGGTAGTTCTGACCCTAACTCTTGGCATTTTCTGTCGGTAAAATATAACACAAGAAAATTCGGCCTCATTAGCAGAGAGGGTCGAACGTAACGGGTTGTTAACATCCGCCCGACAGTGACTCCACCCAGACATTAGAACCAGGATTGCTTCTAAAGTGGAAAAAGTCTGACATTTCAATCTTCAGAATATGTTACAAAACTAAATGACCTATCACTTAATCATAAATATGACACATGGAGCGATAAAGACCATCTTTAAGCCAAAAAAGTTCACCATTTGTCTGAATTTACTCACCACTGTGGAAAACGGTCTTCCGGTCTCGTTCCGCGAGGAAGCCGCCGAAACCTCAAGATTTTTTCAAGGGCCTGGAGAGTGTCGCGAGCTGCACGAGCTGACCTAATATGACGATCGGCGCGGATGGCTGTGAGTAAATCGTCAGATTACTTTCGTCCCACGTTACTTTCGCACCGGCTCTCCCCTAAGGTGAGTGTTGGCTGCGTACATGGTTCTAGGATATCACAACAGCGGCCTTAGCTTAAGGTACATTTTGCCGCGCTACATGAAGTGCGGCAATCGAGTTGCTACATATTACGGCCATTCATCAATTAAAATAAAATGGCAAAAATATACTGAGCAACAAAAGAAACGCAAATTAGCTAGTTAGTTAATGTGCCCTTATGGTTACTCAAAGTGACTGCAAAACAAATAAAAGTTTGATGAAACAAGTGTAAATGTGCACCCGCTATTAATAAATTTGATTTTCAATAATTGCGCGCAAACTTATTCTCCGGTCTGCCTTTAATTAACTTGCATTTCTTTTGTTGCTCAGTATATTTGCACCATAACGCCAGCTCACTTTACCGGCTTGGCTACGTCTATAATGTTGATTACAGACGGACGGCAAGGAATGTCCATTTCTGGCCTCCCCATATCCAGCGGCATGTAATGCGCAGCATACGGCTTATCATTAGCAAGTAGCCACCCTACCTAGCCTCTCACATACCGCAGACCGCATGCTGTGGCTCTTAGCGCAGCCCCTAGTATTGCAAAACGCAGCGGATCTATGGGAGTAAACCCTGAAAAAAATCAGGATCAGCCCCTGCTTGGGTTAGCCCACTGGTCTTCTCAAGATAACCTCTCTGGTGTTAGTACTGGTGATTTGTGTTTCTATATGATTCCACTCCAGAAGCTACCCACTGAGGAACTCAAGTACGGAGGAGGGCAGCCTGCTTGCCCACTGCACAGGGCCAGCAACCCTTAGTACTGGTATTCAACCCGCTACGGACCCAGAAACATCTTATCAGCAATCACATCAACATCTGCGTCGTAAATCTGGGCTGCATAATAGCAAGCATGACAGCCCTGGGTAAAGCCTTGAGGATCGCGCGGTTCTGATCAGCCCAGATCTGCTTGCAATTAGTAAATTTGATTTTCTATGATAATTCCGCGCAAACGTATTTTCCGGTCTGTCTTTAATTAACTTGCGTTTCTTTTGTTGCTCAATATACTTGCACCCTAACGTCGCCAGCTCACTTTACCGACTTGGCTACATCTTTAATGATGAACACAGACAGACGGCAAGGAATGCCCATTGCTCCACCCACTCACATCCGCTGCAGTGCTAAATTCGGAGGAGACGAGAACGCGCTTACATATGAGGACCCGTTGGTGTTCGCATAGCCTGAATATAAATAAAACATTTTGTCTTTGCCGAGAAACGAGGCATCAATGATTTAAAAGAGAAAAATGAACAGTTTCGGTATCCAAAATTTGTGACTGTCAAAAAAAATTATTCACGGATTTATCAGCGTGTCTTTTTCAGTTATTCCCTATGGAGAAATTTCTTTTTGGCCCCCATGGCATCACGTGACCTGCAATATCAGCTTGACCGCTACGCCCATGTCGGCGTGCGTTCCAGCCTTCGTTGTCTGTCCAGTTCTCCTTATAGGTCCATGGTCCCCCCCCAAAAAAAATCCTCACATCCCACTTACCAGAAATATTTGAGCTGCTAAACACTTCAATAATTAAAGGACCAGTGTGTAAAATGGGGGAAAACAGTGACATCCAGCGTTCAGATTCTAGATTGCAGCGCTCACTCATTCACTCACGCTCACCCCTCCCGTCGAAAAGAAGACGGTGGCCTCCGAGGACCAAAACACTTTTGCGGAAATGGCGTTTTCCTCGACTGGGATTTATACACGCGAAATCAAGGACTGTATAAAACATGGACGACGCGTCTCCATTCACACCCATTCAACAAAAATGGAGCCAAAATATCCTCGATACGGGCGCTGCCATGTTGCACATTTGGAGCCTGAGTCGGCGCAGTCGTGATCGGGGGGTACAGCCGCGCTATCGAATCCAGCCCACACACCCACCCGAACAGCCCCCTGAACTTCTAACCTGGGCTGGCAGCTACGCTGTTTACGTAAGTTCCCGTGTAATAGCCAGCTCTCACACGGAGACGGTACAGTTTACCATAGTAAAATGAGAGGACCCCACGGCCGGCAGCTTAACTATTCGGTCGTTAAAAAGGTAAATAGACTTTATGGCTAAACAGACCCCACCCCACAGTCATCTGTTTTGAAATTAGTTGAAGTAACTAACTGGCTATCTATGATATCTTGTCACTGAATCTTGCTTAACAAACTAAGCCTGTAGCTAATTACATTAAGTAACGCAGGTGTCAGATTTTTGCCACTTCTCGGCCACATAGCTGGCTCCAGTCAATGTTCTCACTGTCACTTACCCAATGTTGCGAGTGGCGAGCATATTAACGCCGACTTTCGTTTATTTTCTAAATCACTTTCCGCCGGGAAAGTGTCATATTCCTATGCGCATGTACTAGCTGAGTAATAGGTGGAACTTTTAATTTTTCAACACGTTTGAACGGTAGATCAAATTTTGAATTAAAATAAACTGTCCTTCTCACCAAGCTTGCTGTGTTTAATAAGTCGCTTGTCTTACCGTTAGCTAATGTTGCATTTCTTAAAAATGTAACATAATCGCAATTGAAGGTAACCATCATAGCTTGGGGGACCGGCAATTCATTCTCTGTGATAGTTAACTTAGCAATGCAACATCCCTACACTTTCTTTTATGTGGACTCGATGTATTTGAATGCATAGATAGTAATTGTTTGAGTTTTGGTATCCTCGTTTTTAGACAGCGAAATGGACTCAGCAATTCTTGCATCCTCCACAGTGGCCAAGAGTCTGTATAAATCTCATCGGAATATCTGGAAACCGAAATGTGGTTATTTAAGCATAAGACTTTTCACTGGAGAATGTCATAAAAAACTGAAGTTTATAACATTAAGTCACATCTATTTCATGCATAACAAGCACAATACCACCTGATAAAATATGGAATAATAGAATATAAACAGGAAATATGTTAAACTGCAGAAAAAGCCAGCAGAAGTGACATTTAAAGGTGACATTTGCATTTTACAACCAACAGGGTCAAAAGTTTACATTATTGGGAACAGCTACATTCGCCATGGGGAAAAACAAGCAAGGGAAACCATCAAGACCAACCTTGGGCTGGATGCCCAGGTCCAGTGGTTTGGCTGGGGTGGCATGGTTTGGGGAAACCTCCTCCCCTTTATCCACCAGTGCCTGAGAGGAAGAGCTGTGCTGGAGGTCCTGCTGGTCCACTGTGGCGGGAATGACCTCGGAAAAATCAAGAGTGTGAAGCTTGACGCAGGGGTCAAGCAGGACTTGGAAATTCTCCATCGGCAGTTCCCTCGGATGAAGATCATCTTCTCTGCCATCACCCAGCGATGCCGGGTGGAGGTCTTCCTCGCCCAAAGATTGACAAAGCCCGCAATATGTCAACAGTGTGATGGCTACCTTTTGTTTTGTCTATTGGTAGAGACATCTTGCATCATCCTCAGATAAAGCATAGAGATCCTGGCCAATTTTTGCATGATGGAGTTCATTTCACCCCTATGGGAAATTATATAGTTTTAAATAACATTGTGGCTGTGTCTCAAAAGACTAAATCCAGTACGGTGATGCTGGATTTGGATTTTCAACATCAGCTATCGGTGCAAAAAAAAAAGTCAGTTTTTTTGCTTTATATGATGTTTGATGTGCTTTTTAGTAATTTATTTTTATACTAGGGTGGTAGCCATCATACTTATTGTTTTCCCAGCTCTTCCTCTCCATCCACCTTCCTTTCTCTCTTCCTCTTCAATCTTTTCTCCAAACCATTTGCTTTCCCCCAGCCTTTCCACCTGATGGACTTCCTTAATGTTTCCCCACGGCAAATGTAGCCAGTGGGTTGTCTTTGGGCCACACAGAACTCTATGCTGTGTGTAGTTTTTGTTTAAATAAACATTTTTTATTTAACTCATTTGCATGCCTCTGATTTACAGCAGCAAAGGACATAATATATGTGAATGAATTCCAGAGTGAAGTTTTTGGTCAATGTAAATGTAAAGACCTTTATTGTACATGACAGGTTTAATTTACCACCATCACAGAAAATGTACATTGAATTACAAAATATTTCTCATGTACTCCCAGTCCAAGGACAGATGACTGGAGTCTTTGTTGGAAAACTGAAGGCTTAGAAGTCAAGATGAATGGCTTTTGAATGTATTATTAACCAAACAAACAAAAAAAAAAAGAATGACAGTTTATGCCAATATTTGAAGAAGACATAAGGAAAATGACATGGACGGAACAAGCATACATAAGAGAAGCCAGTTACATGTCCATTATTATTCAAACATGGACTTGTCTACCTCCAAGTGTAAATTACCGTCTAACAGAACTACTGCAAGTTTCAGTGACAATGCATAGTTGAGCAGTTTTGAAAAGCATTTTCATCAGTTTTTCATTTATACATTACTTCAGAAGTATTCTCCAGCAATAAAACAAAAGAATTGCTAATAGCATCCTCCGAGTCTTCACTGGACCGGGGTAACCTCAGCGTTACCCAGTGGTTTGGCGGCTTCTGTAATCACATGGTAAAAAAAGAAAACATATCTAATTATTTGTGAAGCTTATATCTGAAACCTGAAGTGCAGTCTGCCCTACCATGACAGCAGTAAAATTGACTTACACGTTCCAATCCACACATCTGGCAATTTTGCAAACATAAAAAAAAAAAACTAGAATGGACATATATGCAGCTTTATATACTTTGAAACTAAATCCTTTCTGCTACCAATTTACATTCCTTTTTATGTGGGGTCACATGCACCTATTCCGACTTATTTGAAACGTGTTTCAGACATAGACTGTATATGAAGAGACATCAAATTTCAAAATAACTTCCAATAATTTTCAAGAAATTATAAAGCTGATCAAGGAAAATATTATTTTGTCATTGTGCAACGCCCAAACTCGGCTCTGACCTTCTAAATTAAGATACTGAAAGCATTACCTTAACAGATATGTTTCAGTGGCTGAACTAATTAACCATTAATTGCCGAGTGCAAGGTAATATGTGAGTTAACGTTAACTGAAATCAGCTAGCTTGCTAGTTAACGTTAAGGTCACTCGATAGCAAATGCAGCAACAATTAACGAAGTGACTATTCGCACAAAAATTGATCGAAATTCGCTTTAGACGCACTAAAAAGTGTGGCCAAGATGCACATTGCTCCATTGCCCACACTTACTTTAAGTGTGTCCTACGCTAAATTTATTTATTTTTTTTTGGCGAAACGTCTTTTAAGCGGTACTTTCTAAGCGGTACTGGAATGGTCATCAACTGTCGCACTTTTAAGTGTGGCCAAGAAAAAAATTCAGCATTGGTGACACGTATAAGTGCGAATAACATCGGCCATACTTAATGTATACTTTAGTAGCGCAACAACCATCACGCTATAAACCATTTTTAAATGATATTCTTCCCGGTTTACACCACTCCCTCATTTACAGTTCTATTTCCTTCATTCCAGACCGCCAGGGCGGTGCTGAAAGCACTAGTGGAAGGATCTTTCCATCCGCGCGTTATCGAGAATCGCATACAAAAGTTGTCATCTTGTGACGTATGACGTGACTGCCTACATAAAGCAACACCCCACGTCATTTGGCCTCTTCTTTTATCTCGCGTTGGAATCACATCTACCCAACTACTCTATGGGAACTATGGAACTACCTGCGATGATATACTGTGCAGCTTGTGACTGAAGAGGACTTCAGCCGGACTCGGCTCCACACGAGCTGTTTGGTCGCTAAGGTAGCTTGGTTAACTTTATTGTGAGGTTGAGGTTATGTAGTTCACTGAATCTTAGCTTCCAAGTTTTCAGGGACGACTTATTGTTCAGTCTTAATCACAAAAGTTTGTCGCTGTTAAGTGAGTTAGCGAATTGGTTGCCAGTACCGTTAACGTGTCCTACAATATAAGTGAGCATTGGTGTTGTTACCGCTGGCTTGTAGCCTAGCACATATCGGACGGATTCTGGGGCAATCGGCTTAACTTCTGGCTGCCAGTAAGTTGTAGCCTGTAGCGGTAACGTCGCAAACTCGCTTAGCCTTGGTTGCCAGGCTAGCGAACAGTGCTACACCTAGCTTACCGTTATCTTTGACTGGAAAAGGGTCCTTACGGTGGGTGAGTAGACACTGGAATGGATTCGGTCAGGTGTTCCACTTGCCCCAATTTAATGGAGGTGCTGGATGCACATATCGCCATGGAGTGCCTTGGCATGCAACATCTAAGGGAGGCAATGTCGGATCCATGCCCTGAGTAAAAGTTAATGCCGCTTGCAGTGAGACAGGCGCGATTGGCTGGAATGGAGCATGCATCTGGCGGTTTTTTGCTCTCTGATACTCAGACACAGTGTAAGCATAGGCATTCACCAGTGCATGCAAAACAGCAAAAAAAAATCTAAGTCTTCTAGGTTAGAGCGTAAAGTGGAACTACTTTCATCTACAGTAGAGCGTCTGCTGCCTCTGCTTGTGAGGCCCCCCTCCACAGCAGGTGCACAGGTAGATAATGTAGAAGAACAGCCTGCACTGCCTGCCCCCCTGTCCCCTGCTGGTTCATGCTCTCAACCACCGGACCAAGAGGAAGTGATGTCTGTGGCTGCCTCAGACACCCTTTTCAGTCATTCTTCCTCCTCGGCACAGCCATCAAGCGAAGTGCCACTGGGTGATGAGCCCCGCGATTTGGGCAGTGATGTTACCTCTGGGCGATCTGGGGAATCTGCCTCAGTGGTGGGTTCGGTGGAGGCCACACTGAAGGTTTTGCTTGCACGTTTGCAGTTGGACACTCCAGCGCCTCCTACTGGATCAGAGAACATGTTCCTTTGTCGTGTTCAGCGTGCCACTCTGGTAATCCCACAGTGTCGCGACTTTACTTCTGTGGTGGCCTCTACTTTGGGGGCTGCTGCGAAATCTGTCCGCCCAGACCAGATGTCTCGCATGCTGGCGGCGATGCAGGACCCAGGCTCGGTTGGTCTGGGTAGCATGCCAGTAATTGAGTCAAGTGTTGCTTCGCTCATTGTGTCTCCTGATGAAGCACTTCGTGAGCATGTGCGTTGCCCTAACACTGAGTGCCGCCGCACAGATGAGCTGCTTTCTCGTGCTTACAACTCCACTGCCATTCTTGGTAGGTTTTCTAACTCACTGGCGCACATGCTAGTAATGTTGCACTCGACATTCAGCACCTCATCGTCGGACCCACTGGTGGCTGAGGTACTGGAGCTTGCATTGCAGGCCATGGGTGTTATTGCTAAACAGTGTGGCACTACCTTAGGCACCCTGGCGCAAGCCCGTCGACAGGTTTGGCTGGCGCAATCGCCTCTGCCAGAAGTATGCAGGAACAATCTGAGGCATCTCCCACTGGCACCTGGACAGGTTTTTGGGCCGGCAGCACAATAGGCTCTTGACAGACGGTGTCTGTTACAGAATCTCGCCCCGGCCATGTGGGCGCAGCACCCACCTTCAGGGCCCCGCCCAACCCTTCTGCCTCACGCCCCCAGGCATGTGGCCCCAGAACTGCTAAAGGGCTCCCCATCGACCCCAGCAGCGGGCCCCCAATCCCCCCACCTGCCTCGCCAGTCATGGTGGTGCGCCGCAGGTGATCTTTCGTCCTTTCCGACAGGCGGTCCTCCCCGCCATCGCCCCCCCACCCTAACAAAAAAACGCAGACAGGCCATTGACAGGTCAGGGCCGGTGGCAGGAGCTTTCACAGGCAGCCAACTAGCGCGTTGGCGCAAAATAACGTCCAACCAATGGCTACTCACAACCCTCTCTGAAGGGTACTGCCTGCAATTCCGCCGCCGGCCACCAATGCATTCAGGGGTGAGGCAGACTGTTATAAACAATCCAAGGAAGGCAGAAGCCTTGGTGAGAGAAGTTCAGTTGTTAGTACAAAAAGGAGCCATAGAGATGGTCGACCCCACTGTTCACCCAGGGAGTTTCTTTTCAGTTTATTTTCTCATTCCAAAGAAACACGGCGGGTTCAGGCCGATTTTAGATTTAAGAAGGTTAAACCATTTCTTGAAACCTCTTCCCTTCAGAATGCTCTGCACGACAGATGTGCTGCAAGCAGTCACAAACCAGGACTGGTTCGTGACCATAGATCTGGAGGACACCTACTTTCACATTCCCATTGCCGCAGAGTACAGGCGCTTCCTTCGTTTTTCGTTCATGGGAAAAATCTTTCAGTTCAGAGTTCTCCCTTTAGCCTTTCTCTGGCGCCAAGGGTCTTTTTCAAAATGCGCCCAAGTAGCGCTTAGAACCCCTTCAGAAGGAGGGTGTAAGAGTGCTCCTTACTTAGATGACTGGCTTGTTTGTGCGGCGTCATCCAAACAGGCCAGGGAACATGCTCACCGGTTGCTACTACACATTACGGCTCTGGGGTTCAGGGTGAACCAGAGGAAATGCAAACTGGTCCCAGTCCAGGCAACACATTTCATCGGCCTAGCCCTGAATTTGAACACTATGCTGGCCTGTCCCACACCAGACAGGATAAGTTCAATTGTCACAGGAGTGAACCACCTTCGCGGTCGGGGCACTCAGCGTTATTTTTCTTTCCTTTGGCTGTTGGGGAAACTCACAGCAGCCACGGTGGTCATTCCTCTGGGTCTTCTGTGGCTACGGGCTTTTCAGATATGGCTTCTTCAACTCTGTCTGTGTCCAGTGCGAGACAGACATGTGAGAGTGAGGATAACACGCCTTTGCATGCTCACGTTGAAACATTGGTCCCAGGTACACTTTCTCACCCGTGGAGTTCCACTTAGTACCCCACCAGGACGGTGGGAGGTTATCCGGACAGACGCTTCCCTCATGGGTTGGGGGGGGTCTGGCGCCGGCAGGGTGTGAACGGCACCTGGCCGGCTCTGTTACGCAGATCACACATCAACACAATGGAGTTGACGGCGGTGTTGTTGACATTGCGCCACTTTCAGGATGTGTTAAGGGGCAAGCATGTGTTGGTACGTACAGACAACGTTGCAACGGTTTTTTATATTAACCATCAGGGGGGCACAAGGTCTTTAGCTGCACTTCAGGTGGCTCACAATCTCCTAGTATGGGCTCAGGACAACCTCCTTTCCATAAGAGCAGCTTATCTACCTGGGCGCCTGAACAGTGTGGCAGATGCTCTGTCACGCGGGAGGGTGTCTCAAGGGGAATGGAGACTGCACCCAGACACGGTGGAACAAGTCTGGAAAACATACGGGAGAGCGACTGTGGACCTGTTTGCAAGCAGTCAAACAACCCATTGCCCAACATGGTTTTCCCTGGGGAAGAACCGCAGCGATGGACTAGGATGTTTGGCCCACGACTGGCCGAGGGCCATCCTTATGCCTTTCCCCTCTACCATTGTTGTGGAGGACACTCTGTCACAGGCGCGATCACAGACACCATGTGCTGCTGATAGCTTCCTCACTGGCCCTCCAGGCCATGGTTCCAGCTCCTGCGGTCACTAGTATTGGGACCCCTTGTCAGCTGCCCAGCAGGCCCGACCTGCTGACGAGATGGAGGGCAGGATTCAGCACCCATGTCCCGAATGCCTGAATCTCTGGGTGTGGCCCTTGGGGCCCCAGGGCTACTACTGGAATGTTCGGAAGGGACCAGGAACACTGTGGTGAACGCCCATGCGGAATCTACCCGCTGCTTGTATGCAGGCAAGTGGAAGGTGTTCTGTGATTGTGCAGAACGCAACATCGACCCTTTGCTGCTCTATTCCACAGACCTTGGATTTCCTGCAGCACCTTTTAGAGCTGGGGGAGGGCTGCATCTACACTTAAGGTGAATGTTGCAGCGCTAGCAGCTCACCGTTCAGAGGTTGGAGGTGTTTCATTTGGGTCATGCCGGCTGGTGGTGGCCTTCTTGAGGGGGGCATTCCGTCTTAATCCTCCTCGGTTTGTGCGGAGTCCGTCATGGGATCTGAGCACTGTGCTCGAATCTCTTTGTGCTGCTGCATCGTGGTCTAATACGTGTATCTTTGCCCGGTACTACAGGCTAAATGTTGCGTCCATGCCATCACTGTGTGCGGTAGTTCTTCCAGATGGCGGCGATGTTCTTCCGGATTCCTTGTGACTGGGTGGGTATTCGTCTTCCACTAGTGCTTTCAGCACCGCCCTGGCGGTCTGGAGTGAAGGAAATAGAACGCTGGTTACGGATGTAACCATGGTTCTATGACTAAGTGGGGGACCGCCAGGGTCCTTAGTCACTCGGACTGCGCGAGAATGATCTTGAGGCCAAATGACGTGGGGTGTTGCCTTATGTAGGCAGTCACTTCATGCGTCAAGAGATGAAAACTTTTTTATGCAATTCTCGATAACGCGCGGATGGAAAGATCCTTCAACTAGTGCCTTCAGCACCACCCTGGCGGTCTTCCACTTAGTCATAGAACCACGGTTACATCTGTAACCAGCGTTTGTGTCCATCACCTTCCAGGCCAAACTCGAAATGTTGTCAGGTCTTCCCCGATACTTTGTCTGATCAATCTTTTAAGAGTTACCCCGTTACCAAGCCAATTCCACTAAAGTAGATGCATTGATTCCAGCCGTAATTTCATCCGAAACCTGCCGGATTGACATTGAAATTATTAATTAATTGAATCCACTTTCGGTATGTTTCATTTTTGTCATATTGTCGTTGGTAAAATAATCTGTACCTCCTCGATCCAATTAGTTTTTCTTGCAGTTTTAGCTGCTGTCCGTCAGGTTGCAACATAAGGTTGGAATTTTGTTGTGTTACCTGCTGAAAAACGGGAAGTTGGCTTGCTGATGCTTATGGAAACACTCGCACCTAGGGGCTTGTCTACTGAACATTAGATAGCAAGCTTGCTACATCGTTTACCCTACTTTAATAGCCTAAGCGACTTCAATCAATTCAAAAGTTGAAGGAATTAGCCAGCCATTTGCAAGGTTCTAACCTTGATCCCCTGGGTAAGCAGAATTCCTACTAGGCAAAGTGACTCGCAATCTGTGTTCTTTCTAAAATTCTGAGATAGGCCTACAAACTGCAGAACTGGAAGCTAAAAGCTTAAACTACTGCAGCACTGGCCTAATATTTCGAGTTCAAGTTCATAAGAACGACATTTTATGACACAGTGCTGTGAACTCCATTCAAATGCTTACCTTAATAGTTATTCTCTAAAATTAAAAATGTATATTTTGCCAGTTACGAATGGCTATCGATCAACATTTTCCCAATATTAATTCAAGACGTTTGCTACTCTGCTTGCTGTCTTAACGTAGCCAAGGTAGCTAGCTAACTTGGTAATACCTTAACTGACTGTTCAACTTCAACAAACAAAAAATAAAATCACCAAAAAAACTGCAAAGATTCTTCCGATCGGTCCGGTTGGTTAGTACAATTCACAGCAGAGCTCGTTTCGTCGTTTTTTGTTGCAATCTGTCCTGGACTGTAATAGTCTGTAATGGACTGTCCATTATATCTATGGTTCGGGCTGCAGAACCAACATGGCGGTGCAAGATGATGACGTCCCTAAAGCAAGGCCCTTGCTATATGTATATATCAACACATAATTATAAGGTTACGAAAACCAAACAAATTTTGTTTTATAGCGATTATACACTTATATAAACATATTAATGGGTAGTATATTAAGATTTTGCCAATAAACCATGCCAAATATTACACAATGGTCCTTTAAAACAGTGCAGTGTTAATATACAATAGACTATATTCAGTTCATGATCTGTGACATGAATCCCAATTAAACGTCACCATCAGCCACACGTTTTCTGTAACCAGACTAAACCTTCAAATCTGACAAATAAAATCAAACTCTCTCCCATTCAACAAAAGTGGAGAGTGTATATAAAACGTCATATTGTTGAGCCAGCCTCTAAACCAATCAGCTGTTAGATCAGGTTAGAGCCAGGCGGTGCAGTCGGTAGAGAGCAACTGCAGTGCCTGGCTCTAAAAACTGCGGCCGCCTCGCTGTCGCGAATTTATCGCCGTCCAATTTTGTAATATGTCAAAGCAAGGCGGGATGAAGTCGAATACAAAACTAACCGGCGTGCATTGTGCGCCGATCGCCGGTGGTCGAATCTGCGCAGACTGGGCTCATCTCGAACGAGCCTAATCTCAATCTCACTCTCACAAGTAATCTGCACCACACCAGATCCTTATAGATCATCATGTCGCATGCAAATACACATCATCACATTCATTCCAGGGACCTTGTATCATTCAGTCACACGCGCATACCAGTTTATCATGCTTGTTACAACGTTTATGATCACACATTTCGACCGACGACTAGTTTATAAATGTTCACCAGTTAACGATAGCATGACAACTAGCTAGCATGTCAGATACCAGCTAGCTAGATAAATCGCTGGAGACAATTATTTGACTGAGCATAAACGGGGTACTAGATGATTTCAATGACACAGCCTGACACAAAGCAAAACGTGCTAGAACCAGAACTAGAATGAAGGATTAAGCTAACAATTTGTACGTACTTGTCCAAAAGTAACAACGCCAGGTTGCCATCGGTCGGACATCCCTCATCCTCTAGTCTTTCAGCTCTCGCCAGTGAGTGAAGGCCGGTCCAATGTTGACCCTAGTCCTGGATCTTATTTTATTGCTTTCTCTTTTTCTCTTAAATGTCTCCTGGGACAACACCTTTGCCTTCTTCGGTTTCCTCGCCGCTTTAGCCATTACAACCACTTCTGACCCTGCTTCATTCTGCATTCGCTTGCTGATCTTAAGAGACGTGGGGGAGGGGCATTGTGGTACGTATGCCGTAAAGCAGTTTGTAGTTTGTAGTTCTTTTTGGGCCTGGGTTCCTACCAGAAACCGGAAGTTACATAGTGCCAGTGAAGGCGATGCAGGCGCGATCGAGCCATGACAAAAGTGTCATTCAACTTATTGTGAGTTGATGTATTCCCAGAATGATCTTGGAAATATATTTTTGAGAGTGAAAAAACTACATAGTGCTGCTTTAATATGCATTCTCCATAATCAACCT
This sequence comes from Gymnothorax javanicus, assembly GCA_029692085.1. Classification (NCBI taxonomy): domain Eukaryota; kingdom Metazoa; phylum Chordata; class Actinopteri; order Anguilliformes; family Muraenidae; genus Gymnothorax; species Gymnothorax javanicus. Next base: position 10,019,167 of record CM056201.1, read on the forward strand.
CTAATGTAACCCCAATGGTCCAAAATCGCATATTAACGTTACCCCTCCTATACCCATAGAAATATGCGATTATACGTGTCCCTCAACAGACATTCAGCACATTGACGGTGCATTTTCTACATACCGCTCTCTTACTCCTCAGACACCCAGCGGAGGTTTTATTTTGTTTCCACTGTGATCTGAAAAACTACGTCAAGTTATTCTTTTCAGTTTACAATGGATTAGAAACTGAGATTCGTGGATGCGTACGAAAATAAATGTATTTTATGTAGGGGGAAGTTGATTTTTTTTTCTGACGAGGATAGCCTATATTGCATGCGGCAGTCAAACTGTATTTTGCACTTTGATGATTAAATTTTAAGATTAATTCACGATTTATATGCGTGCCAACTCCCTCGGATCATATTCCAACAGATCCAGCCGAGGCGTCGCCAGAAACGAGCGTCGCTTCATATGACGCAACTGAGGAAAAGACATCTCATGTCGCTTAAAACATATGCCCTCGTTGCGTCTGTCCTCTCCTCTGTCTCTTCCGTGCATCCTCGGGGAGAGGAACTAAGACGCAATGATAGGATGCTAGTTAGGAGAAAGAGGATGCAATTTAAGAGACTTCAGACGCAGCATATGTCTCTTTTGCTTAGCCAACACTTGAATCGCCAATCCAACCGGTGAAGGGTTTTACGCATGCGTGGAACACATCAGGTGTTACTGTCATTTGGAGTTGAGGATAAGGTTAAATTTAGGGCTAGGGTTAGGCTTGAGGCTAGGTTTAGGGTTAGGGGTTAGAGTTAAGGTTAGGGTTAGGGAAACCAGAGACGACTCACTTAAACAAAAGCTTTTTAACAGAGATGAAATGATGTCATGTCAGTTCCATGTTCATATTTTACTATATTGAAAATGTTTATATTGCACAAAACGGGAAATTGTAACAGATGAAATAAAATTATCAACTGGCTTCTAATTGATGAAAGTGTGGACACATGATCACTTAAATGTAGCCTTTTGCTGAAGGAAAAAAAGTTCAGCAGTTGAATTAGGACAACTGATTCACCATCGTCTTTAATTCAGTCAGTTAAAAATGTGTGTCCTTCTTGCAAATGTTAGCGAAAAGGCTCAATTTTTATCCTATATGGCATACAGCTACAGCAGTTTTGGAAAATGAGGCTACAGAGGATGAATTTTATAATCCTTTTGAACATGAAAAGGACCTAATTAATAAAAATAATAGCTGTTTAAAAATAGTAATTGCTGTTGTTGTTAGAAGAAAAAACAGCATACAAAGGAGGTCCCCGGGATCAATTATGAGAACCACTGCCTTAGGGGATAATAATAAGTTTATCGGGTTTCTGTCGTGGTCTACCGACCCCCTGATGTAGCCTTAGCCACCCCATGTAAAAAAAAAAAAAAAAAAAAAAAAAAAATCTAGTTCTGCAGCTGAGTATATGGAGTCCAACTCATCAAAAGTTTTTTCATTATCCTTTATGCTGAACAGTTTGACTGGTTTGACTGCACTAAATTTGTTACATAACATACATAATTTTATGATATCTGTAAAACACAATGAAGTCAAGAGTCTAACCCCTTTTTCATTGTTTTAAAAAGTATTGTGCCAGGTCATTGATCCTCACTGTGTCACTAATCTTTAGCTTGTATATTTTTCCTACCATACTTGTAGCCCCCAGATGAAGTTGGGGCCACTATGGATTTCGCCTCATCACGAGTCAGCCGCCGCCGTAAAGATTTTCTTGTGAACACTCTACAGGCCACAAATTAAAACCTTTTTTTTATATTTGGTATGTGTATGGGCAGTGGTTAGGATACAGTGCCTATCGATTTTGGTTGCCATGGTAACATAATGACATAATTCACTAAATAATTGACAATTTTGTGTCAAAAATATGACAAAATAAAAAATGCGGGCGATCGGGAGGCTACACCCATTGGTCACAGGCGACCGACCTGTCTTGTTTCAAAGTACTTACTCTTATTGAGTTACACTGCATTAACCCAAACAGTGCAACACTGAGAGTTAGTGAACTTAACAGTAATAATAACAATAGTACAGGTGAGGATTCAGACAGTGGCACTGTTTTTTTTTCTTTTCACCACTGAACTTGAGCACATTACATATGAAAACAATGGAAAGGAGGTTAGACTTTCGGCTATATTGTACTTAAAGCCCATCATAACGTTCTGCATGTTATTCACATATTCAGTGTCTATTATTCAAAACAACGGCCCAGCAGTCACATATATCTTATTATTGAGGCCACACATACCCCTTTTCCACCAAGAAGAACCTGGTGCTAGTGCCGTGCTTGTGCTAGTGCCAGTGCTTAGTTGGTTCAACTCACGCACCTCCGAAGAACCTGTTTGGTTTTCCATCGCCGAGGAGTCAAATTAGAGCCACGCGATTACGTCACTGTAATTTAAGACCAGCAGATCAGGAGAAAATGAACGTTGTTCGAGATCTGTGTCTCTCTCAGCAACGCTCACGTAACATCTGGCAATACAGAATGGACTGCGGGAAACCACGAATAAAAATGTAAAACTGAAATAATGCTTGTGTTGTTATGCTCAGTAATACTATTATTGTCATTGAGGTTTTATCGTTTTTAGCGGGGGGAAATTGAATATCGCCGATTAGATTGCTATGATCTTGGACGGATTAAGATCAGATATTTAAAAAGCAGCAATATAAGGCGCATACCGTATCTTGCATTGTTGTCTGTGCATGTTAAAAATACCGAAACCTTGTCCAGAAATAGGATGTAATAATAGGAACACGCTATCCATCTTTACTTTTCCCAAGGAAGCAGACAGGTAATAAATAAACGAGCAACTGTCGTATTTCATTCCAGCTTCTTCACTTTGAACGATCTAATGTAGTTTCGTTTTGAAATGACATTCAAGCTCGCTAACGGCAATAATAGTAATTCGCGAACGCCCTATCTGGCCAGCTAACTCATATTCGTAATGCTTATTCAAGACGTAAGCGGCGCAGAAAGTAAAATGAAATATAAACGCATCATGCAGATATATGGGCCAGGCTCACAAAATGTGCCCCCCTCGGGTACTGAAAAATAATGAAAGTACCCATAGAGCTTAGCTGTGAGTGGTTTTTTAATCTATAGGTGTTGAGGAATCATATTCCAAAGCCGTGCGACGGCGACGTTTTTCATTTTTTCGTGGTACCTGGTCAAGGTTGGGTCGCTCAACTCATTTTCTGGGCCTGGTTTCTGCCTTAGTTTCAAGACATAAAGCCTCATACATGCATAGACAGTGGAGACTGGTCATTAGGGGCAGGTGGGGCACAGCCCCACCTGGTGTCACCAGAAAGGACTGTAGGCAAATTGCATTATTAATTCTCAAACTTGATCGTATTATCTGATTAAATGTATTGTCTATAAATTTAGCATTTTCCCAAATTGCATGGAATTTGTGTTTGGATTCAAGTTCATGTTTATTGGTCTCTGTTTTGCTGCTTCAGACCGATCTCCTGATCCATGTCCGCATGAATCAGGCCAGCCTCCCTTCCGCAATGCAATGTTTTACGAGACGTGTGAGAATATAAGTACGCATGCTCGGAGTGTTGGCTGTATTAGTGGAGGTAGCACGAATTTGTCGGCATGCGGGGCTGACAGCCCTAAGCCCAACTACAGCATCATTTCATCAGGCATCATAGACATATACGTAGACGTAGCATGAGTGGTGGAGAGGCGTGCCTACCGGGCGACCATGTTACTACAGGGTTAGCGGAAGCCTTATTGTGTATGTATTTCTGTTGGGGTAAGAAGTATCAAACAATTTCTACAAATCATTACTCGCTGAATTTTCGACCGATTTCCAAGCCCTTTGATTGTAAGTTATATGCGTGACACATTTAGCTATGATCCAGGATGCCCTGATACTCTAAAATGCCGGTTTTACTACCAAAATACAACTTCGTATTCACAATAGTCGAGCGCTTAAACTTAAATCGACACCAAAGATGCCAGATTTTTGCGCAGCATGTGGATGCTGAACGGGATATCAACACCAGATCCCGTGGAATTACCTTTTTCTGGTAAGATTTAACGATAGATTTTGAATGTATTTGTGTATTATAACATTATGTTAAGAGCTACTGTAACTATTTGTCCACCAGCGAAATGCTGACGTAGCTAGGCTAGACTAGCCCTAGTCATGGAAGCTGACGCTTAAAAACAAATAAATCATAATTATAATAATTATATTATAATAATATAATAATAATCATAATTATATCATAGTTATCCGGGTATTTCTCCACACCGTCCAGAGCCTTCTCCCTTACAGCTCCTCGTCTTTGGAACACTCTCCCACAATTCGTCCGTGATTCCGATTCTCTGTCCTTATTCAAATCTAGGCTCAAAACCTACCTTTTTAGACTTGCCTACTCTGTTTAATTAGTAGTGTAATGTGGAAAAAAAAAGCCACTAGATGGCAGTATTGACATTTTATTTTTGTTAAGCCCAGTCTGGAGCTAGGTTGGGGCATGTCCTGGGCATGCCTCAGAGGAGAATGTCCCAGAGAATGGGAGGGGGCTGGAAAAGAGTATATATATATAAGGAGAAAAATTGAGAGAGTGAAAGGTAGTAGGAGAAATTGCAAGGAGAAATTGTGGAAGGATACATTTGACCAGACCTGTCACTTTTTTTTCAAGACCCAAGTGCTTTTTTGTGGATTTTTTGCCTTTGTCGGAGGATTTTCCTGTCCCAGGACATCGTAACATAGCAGCCCATCTCAATTACCAAGGGACTGTAAATATTTTTTTTTTTTTTTTTGTATTTCAATCTTGGTCAGTAGATGTAGATTGTAGATTAGTTCAAAGTGCGTGTTTAATTAAATCTGTTAAAGTTTTAAAATTTTGTCTGTCATCCCTTGCTGTCCGTGACACCATAACAAATTGGGGCCACAACAAATTGACGCCATAAAAAATTGGGGCCATAACAAATTGGGGGCTCGTCCGGGATAGACCATTGTGCGAGTCATTTATTGAAAATCTAAAATTTCAAATTGTGAAATTGTTTTTTGAATTTTCCTAGATATATATTGACAGATCAACAGCAATGGATGATTTCTTGGAATCACCAACCATAGAGGTTTTGAAGTCTTTTAAAAAGACAGAACTGCTAGAAATATGCAGACAGTTAGAGCTGACAGATGTAAAACCAGCCATGAGAAAAGCAAGACTGGCTAGAGAGATTGTTGAATATTACATTGATGAAAATGTGTTTGCACCAGGAGATCTGGAACAGTTTCCAGTGGAAAATCAAAATGTAGAAATGGAACTTAAATTAAAAATGCTAGAGATTGAAAGGGAGGAAAAAGAAAAACAACGAGAGTTTGAGAGAGAGAAAGAGAGAAAAGAAAGGGAGGAAAAAGAAAAACAAAGAAAATTTGAGAGAGAGAAAGAGGAAAGAGCAGAAAGAGAGAGAGAGAGAGATTTCGAGTTACAGAAGTTAGACAGGGAAGAAAGGCTCCAAATGGAGCTACTAAAAATCAAAATGGAAGCTGAAAACAAATTTTCATGCGAGCCAGGAGGTAAAGCTGGTGCCTCCATTCTCGGAAAAGGAGGTTTATAAGTATTTCCAGTGCTTCGAGAAGGTAGCTAAGAGTTGTCAGTGGCCAAAGGAACTCTGGCCTCTGATGTTGCAAACTGTCCTCAAGGGTAAAGCTCAACAAGCCTATTCGGCTTTGTCTGCAGTTGATTCCTCTGATTATGAGGTTGTCAAAAAGGTTATTTTGACAGCTTATGAGTTGGTTCCAGAGGCTTACCGACAGAAATTCAGAGGTCTGAAGAAATCTGACAATCAGACTTATGTGGAATTTGCTAGCGAGAAGAAGGTTTGCTTTGAGTGCTGGTGTACTTCTATGGAGGTCAAGGATGATTTCAACTCACTCAAAGAGATGGTGTTAGTTGAAGAATTCAAGAACTGTGTCAAGGATGATATTAAGACCTACCTTAATGAGAAGCAAGCACTGAATTTGCAATCAGCTGCCAAGTTTGCAGATGAATATGTTCTCACACATAAGTCCAAATTTCAGTCTAGCAGGAACAATAGATGGTCCCAATTTCAGAAGAAAGGTAACGGTGATACCCAAGATTCCTCACCCAAAGACAAAGACAAATCTGGTGATGGTGCTCAGAAATGCAGTCAAAGGTCTGATCAAAGTGTGAAAGCTGACAGTGACAAAAGTGGTCTAGTTTGCAATTATTGCAAGAAATCTGGTCATGTTACAACTAACTGTTGGTTCCTTAAAGCTAAGAAAGAAAAAGAAAAGGATACCAAACCCAATGCCTTTGTGAAGACAAGGTTAGAAACCCCTGTAGTAGATGAGCTATCTGCTAAATTGCCTGCTCCTTGTGAGGCTAAGAAGCCTGATACTGCTGACTTTGTGAGGGAGGAATTTCTTCCATTTGTGTCAGAGGGATTTGTGGCTCTGAATGAGCATTCTCCTCCTGTCCCCATATATATCCCAAGGGATGCAGGAGCTTCTCAGTCACTTTTGTTGATGGACTCCTTGGAGTTAGATGATGAGACCGCTTCTGGGGATTTCATACTTGTACAAGGTATTGAAGGGAGGGCTGTATCTGTACCCCTGCGCTCTGTATTCTTGAAGTCAGATTCAGTTACAGGACAGGTAAAGGTGGGACTTATGTCAAGTCTACCTATCAAGGGTGTTTCTCTGTTGCTAGGCAATGACCTGGCTGGGGGCAATGTAGTTCCCCCTGTTCATCTTACTTCACAGCCGAGCACTGAAGATGGCGATGAAGACCCATCTCTGTATCCTTCCTGTGCAGTGACCCAAGCTATGGCCAAGAAGGCTCAAGAAGAAGATGATGTGGTGCCGTCCAGCACATTGAATAGTCATGACTCAGGTGGTTCGCCTCATGACTCTGTTCAGCCTACTATGGTTTCTCCGTTTGAGGACTTATCAGGCACTTTTATCAGTTCTCTGTTCAGCCAGCCAGATGGGTCTGGTGATTCTGATGTGTCTGGAGACTTGTCTCTGTCCAGAAAGCGGTTGATTCAGGAGCAAACCAATGATCCTGAAATTTGTGTACTAAAGAAGAGAGCCCTTCCTGATGAAGTAATAGACGTAGTTCCAGTTGGGTATTATCTCAAGGATGGAGTGTTGATGCGAAGTGGCGCCCTCCTGATATCCCTGCCAATGCAGATTGGGCAGTGGTCAACAAATTGTTGTTCAAGGTCTACGCTGAATGAGATCTTAACAATGGCTCATAGTTTGCCTTTAGGAGGTCATCTTGGTGTTAACAAGACTATTGACAAGATCATGAAACACTTCTTCTGGCCTGGACTTCGGAAAGATGTTTCCAACTTTTTGCAAAACCTGTCACACTTGTCAGGTAGTTGGAAAACACCAGTTAGACCCACCTGTAGCTCCATTGCAGCCTATCCCAGCATTTGGGGAGCCCTTCTCCGAGGTCATCGTTGATTGTGTTGGTCCATTACCCGAGACTAGATCTGGAAATCAGTACTTGTTGACAATCATGTGTGCATCTACCAGATTCCCTGAAGCCATACCTCACGCAAAAATCAAGGCAACTGCAATCTCGAGGCTTTGATAAAGTTCTTCACGTTGTTTGGCCTTCCCAGGGAAATTCAGTCAGATCAAGGTAGCAATTTCACTTCTGGATTGTTTCAGCAGGTTGTGTATGAACTAGGTGCAAAGCAGATTCTTTCCAGTGCCTATCATCCAGACAGTCAGGGTGCCTTAGAGCGGTTTCATTCCACTCTCAAGACAATGATGAGGACTTATTGTTATGACCATGAGAAAGACTGGGATGAAGGTGTTCATTTGCTGTTGTTTGCAGCTAGAGAAGCAGTGCAGGAGTCTACTGGATTCAGTCCATTTGAGCTAGTGTTTGGCCATGAAGTGAGAGGACCTTTGCTATTGTTGAGTGAACAATGGCAAGAGAAAAAGAGCTGTGATCAGTCTGTTAGACTATGTTAGCAAGTTCATGGAAAGACTTCGTGCAGCTTGTGACCAAGCCAAAGAGAACTTGAAATCAAGTCAGGGAAAAATGAAAACTTGGTTTGATCATAAGGCTAGAAGCCGTGAGTTTAAACCAGGAGACAAGGTCCTTGTGTTGTTTCCCTTGCAGTCCAATCCATTGCAGGCTAGATTTCATGGTCCTTATGAAATTCTGACAAAACTCAATGATCTCAATTACACTGTGAAGACTCCAGATTGGAGAAAGCCAAAACAGTTGCGTCACATTAACATGCTGAAGCCTTATCATGATAGGAATGCTAGGGTTGCAGCTGTCACTTCAGATCCTCCTATGGTCGAGACTTGTGAAGATGAGGGGGAGTTTCAAGATGATGAACCTAGAATTAAAGCTGAAGTTTTTTCCTGTAAATTGTCAAATTCTGAGGCGTTGCAAAATCTTGATGTAAAACTCCAGCACTTAGAACCCTCACAGAAAGATCAGTTTGAGAGGTTGATCAAGAAATATAAAGATCTATTTCCTGATGTTCCAAAGAGAGTTTCTATAGCCTCTCATGATGTCGATGTTGGTGATGCCGAACCAATAAAACAGCATCCGTACGGATGAATCCTGAAAAGAGAAGATTGCTGAGAAAGAGGTTGAGTACATGTTAGAACATGATATTATCAGACCCTCTAACTCAGATTGGAGTTCACCCTGTGTTCTAGTTCCAAAACCTGATGGAAGTACTAGATTCTGTACAGATTATCGCAAAGTCAATGCTGTAACTAGAACTGATGTGTTTCCAATACCTAGGATTGATGTCCCTATGCAATGACTTTTAGATCACATGAGCCAATATGTTATTAACAATAGAACATAAATAACATTTCAAAAGTTGAAACTGAGACATTTTACATTTTTATGCAAAAAATAGCTCATTTTCTGGATAAAATTGTAAAATTTATCAGTTTCAACATTTGCTATGTTATCTCTGTTCTATTGTGAATAAAATACTGGCTGGCGTGATTTGAAAGTCATTGCGTTTTGATTTTATTCACAATTTACACTTTGTCCCAACTATTTTGGAATTTGGGTTGTGTTTTCGATCAAATCTGCTAAAATACATGTTAACATGTCATACCAACATGGAATATCATGTCCCTGACCACCTGTGTAACGACTGGGGCCACATTTGGCCGAATACGCCTGGTTTCTGCCTGAGATGCCCGGGTTTCTGACTTAGAAATCTAAGGCAGAAACCCTAAGTCAGAAACCGACCAAAATACTTTGCGCGCTGTAGGTATGTCGTTATTCAATAAATAATTGATCTAAACAGTGATTTCCACTTCGATTTAGGCCAACAACAATACCTAAATTGCATTTGGCTATATCTTTTAGTTTTTTAAAAATACATCTAAGTCAGAAGCTTTTCTTAAAAAGCTAATTTTTTTGGGGACACAAAAATCCCACTCAATCCCTGTAGGTTGGTTTTTTTTTTTTTGCCCTAATGCACCATATATTTGCTTTATCCTGAGGGATTATTTGGGTGTAGGGACCTTTTTTTATTTTTCTAGAGTGCTAAATGTAAAATCTAAGTCAGAAACCAGTACCTTGTGGACAATTTATTAAATGTCACCGCAATACACAAAAACGACGATAGGGACGTATGCCGACTGTCAGACATAGCCTACACATGTCAATTATGCACAGAAAAAAAAAAAAAATAGAACACACTTAAATGTAAAAAAACAAAAAGTGAACTATTTCACTTTTTAAATGGACATCAAAAAAAAGTGCCATTTTTGGCAACTTTTCCAACTTTAAGGGCAAAAAGACAGGGAAATATTTATCGCAGACCGACAAAAGTGGGGTGTTCTAAGTTGCTCTTGGTGAGCTCTATCCATTCATGGTGGTTCTGGAATGATCTAAGCAAAATATAAGATTTGCTAGCCTGTGGACACATTAGGGGGTGTGGCGCACATTTCGTGAGCCTGGCCCACATACATCCTAATGTTTACTGCGAGCAGAATGCTCAAAATACTTCCGCGACCGCGCTGGTCGTGTTGGTAAACTCCGCCCCACGTAATCGGTGCTTGCTCTGGACCAGCAAGGAGTTGGTGCTTACTCTAGCACCGGTTTGAAGAGCCAGGAGCTGGTGCTTAGGCTGTGGAAAACGAAAGAACCGGTGCTAAGTCAGGCTCTGGCTCCGAACCAGGACCAGCACCAGCTCGGTGGAAAAGGGGTAACAGACACTTATAGCTCCTCCCAGGTGCCAGTGAAGCAGTTTAACCTCTCGGCTACTGACTGTCCCCTGTTATATAAAAGCAGGGGAGATTCTGTACCATTTATTATAATCAGTGATGTTGGTTCATGTCACTGCAGGAGGAACTCAAGCCTTCACTCAATCTTATTAAAGACAAACTGAAGAGGTTCACTGAGGTTCAACAAGAGTGTAAGAAAACAGAGGAACACATCAGGGTGAGTAAAGCTATTTTTTAGCTGCTCTTCAATGCAAAAATATTATTGATGGTTAATGTTGTGAGAGACATGGATAAGAAACACTGGCTGCCATATATAAGTAACATAAAATGACTCTCATCCGGTTTATATGGTGTGTTTGAATCACAGAGCCAGGCCCAGCACACTGAGAGGCAGATAAAGGGTGAGTTTGAGAAGCTTCATCAGTTCCTGCGAGAGGAAGAGGAGGCCAGACTCGCTGTGCTGAAGGAGGAAGAGAGGATGAAGAGTCAGATAATGGAGGAGAAGATAGAACACATCACAAGAGACGTCTCCATCCTTACAGACAAAATCACAGCTATAGAGAAGAGCATGGAGACTGAAGATACCTCCTTTATAAAGGTAGGAGCTTCATTTACTGACAGTGTTGTGAGTTTATACTGATTATTGCAGTAATACTGAGATGCTCAGTTTGTTACTGTGATGCAGAGGATCAGAGGTGATTTTCAGCATCAGGACAGTGGAGCAGGACCTCACCAGCAGAATGAGGAAAATGAGAATAAACTGCTAACAACAGACATGTCACATTACTGTACCTACATAAAAAAAAAAAAAAACTTGTAAACCTTTCTGTTCTTTTTAATGGAAGAATTTTTTCCATTGGGACTGATACTTAAATGTAAATGCTACAGGCCAAAAGTTTGGGGCCACCCTCAGATTTAAAAAAAAAAAAAATCTTACCATCAACTGGCTTTCCTTATTTTTGGTAAAATGACTTCAGTGCATAAATAAAGTGCCAATTTTCACCAGAATCTCCAGACCTCAAAGCACATTTTAAAGCTGTCCTCATGATTGATCACAGACCACAATAACATAAATTAAACACAATGCCTTGATGTTAACATTGTTCACATCCTAGTGACATAAAAATCATGTTGTGTAACAAGAAACCTGTCTTTGTATAAATGCCTTCTCCAAAACCAATGACACTAAACATTGCCTTTGTGCACTGGTTTAAAAATTTGAAGGTGGCCCAAAACTTTTGGCCCGTAGTGTATTTTCCACAGCCTATCTTCCACACTTATTACCATGTATCTGCTCTCTGCTGGCCAACCGCTCACCTGTCACTGGCATAAGGTGAACATGTCCTGCGTGATTATCAAACTGCTCCATTTTCAACACAGATTTCTTTTTGACCATTTGGTCATCTATAATAGTAATGATACTGTACACTATGTACAAGTAACACCACAATTTCAACATAGTCCCACACTGCTGCTCATGCTCTAGATTAATAGTCAATGCGTCCACAAACCTGTCTTATTTTTTTATTTTATTTTTTTATTTTGTTTTTATTAGATGATTGTATAGTATTTCATGACAATTGCAACACAACATGTATCATGACCAAAAGACGATCAAGGGAGAACCTAGATCAATTGTCAAAGTCCCGCCCCAACTCCCAGAAAAACAGTTTGATTATGGTTAAGATATCATAAAGATTTATAAATCACAACAGAGCTGAGTGTCCATTTACACTACTTCAGCCAAAAGAAGCCACAACATAAGATCATAAAGATTTATGAACATCATGAAGAATTATAATCACAATATAGCTGAGTGTCTATATAAGTTTAGATTTGAATGTCACTCTTGATTTAATCCATTTAGACTTGGTCCAGAAAAACCTGGACTCCTTTCTTCATCATTTGATTTGTTCCTAGTGATTTGGAGTAGTGGAAAGGTGCAATAATACCAGATCTTTGCATGGATCTCTTAATTAGTCATCATTTCAAATACTTGGTTCACCCTTGCCTAGTTCGGATTTAATGACTTCTCGCAGTATGTGGGGTCCATCATTGCCTTCCTTGACGTCGAATTCAATTTTATTGAGCTTTCTGTCGAGGATAACCAAGCTTTAATTTTCTTTTATCCTATGGTCAATCAAAAACAGACCAAGCCCCAATGATAGCAGGCCCGCTATCATAAGAAATAGATAGACGCCATCAACATCCTCGATGTCCAGGACTTGCCAAACACAATAACAGCATAAAACGAGAAAACTTTCCCCATGCATCCATGGTGTAACCAGCCGGGAATGTCAAATCCAAACAGTTTTAAAAGTTATGTTGTTTGATCTGCTTTTTGAAAGAATGTCGGTTCTCCAGAACCTGTCTGCCTCGTGGAAATAATTTTAACAATTGCATTTAAAACCAGTTTATAAGGTCCATGTTGGTTACAGCTGTCTGTAGTAATGTGTTTGTGACAGTTGTCTTTCAGACAGTAGAATTTCCAGTGTCCAGTAGATGCAATGGTACAGATTTAACAATAGCAGTCCACAAATTTCTTCTAAGGGTGTTTTATTGTTTATGCCCGTTATGGTTCCTATTTAATTTATCCAATGCCATTTTGTTGGATAAGTTTATAGTTATTCAAACATGAAAACATTTCAATAGAGACTTAAAGACCTTCAGATTGTCTGCCATTCTAATATTGGAACAAAAGTATGTTCCATGGGGGTCTCCAGCCACAGATAAGAACCACTGCACTATTTGACCCTTGTCGCTTTTAAACAACATTCTGCCTCTGAGGTCGTGGATACATTCACGTTGAAGAAATAGGCATTGTATATTTCTAGGCAATTCTTTGTGGTATCCTAAATATACAATTTGCAAGGAGTTGAATTTTATTATATCCTGTAATTTAAGAAACTTTTGCCTTAATAAACAAAAGGAGGGGCATGAGTTCTATAAGGAACGTAATGAATAATTCTAAGGGCTTTTTTGGAGTTTAAACAATGATTCTATTGTATTATTATAAGTGTGTCCCCATCCACCATAATGTAATATGGGGTGCTATGAGTGCTGAATAGATTATTTTAAGAGACTTGTGTTTTAATGATTGCTGCATTTTCCAAAGAATAGACACGCTTTTAGCTAGCTTTCTTTGAACCAAATCTGGGACAATGTGGTTTCCAGCTTAAGAGATGGTCTAACATAACTGACTTAATATTCATTTACCTTTCAATGCTAGTACCATTTACCTTTAAGTCTATGTCGTCCTTTAGGCCTTTTTTCCCAAATATCATAAATTTGGTCTTTGTAAGATTTAGTGATAATTTGTTTACATTAAACCACGTGTGAAGTTTAGACATTTCATGGATTAGGCAATTTTACCAATTGTTTGAGATCGACACCTGAGCAAAAATGGATGTCGTCTGCGAATAAAATTAGTTTTAGGATATTGGACACCTTAACAATGTCATTTATGTAAATTATGAACAACTTGGGACCTATGACCGAGCCCAAGGAATTCCACATAATGTCAAGCAATTTGATTTGCTATTACCCATCTGCACAAATTGCGTCCTACTTGTTAATTAATTTTTGATCCATTTTAATGCGGTCCCTCTTATTCCATATTTGTAAAGTTTTTCAATCAATACATCGTGATTTATAGTGTCGAATGCTTTCTTCAGATCAATAAATATGCCTATAGAATATAAGTTTGAATCTAGTGAATATTTTAATCATTTCAATAAATGCTGTTAGGGCTAGTGCTGTCGAATGCTTTTTCCTGAATTTTTACTGACTGTCACACAGTAGTACAGTTTATCAATGTACTTGTCCAATCTGTCATTGAAGAGTTTTTAGGATCTTTGAGCATTGAGGTAAAATCGAGACAGGACGATAGTTTGAGAAATCATACTTATCCCCACTTTTGTAGAGAGGGATAACTTTCGCTATCTTCATTTTATCTGGAAACACTCCGTAGGAGAAGGATAGATTGCTTATATGCGTAAGTGGAGTTACAATTGCGTTAGTTAGTGTATTCAGTAATTTCATATCTAATTGGTTTACATCAACAGATGTCTTAGTTGTACAATGTTTCAGAATTGATCTGATCTGAAACCTGTCTTAGACCATTCTGTCCTCTGTAATAGCAATGACACCGAACACTACCTCCCGATTTCTGGTTATTGCATTTTTGAGTCAATGTGTGGCAGTTTTTCTATATCTCCACAAGAGGGCACAAGCTCTCCAGTTCTGAGATACAGTATTCTTTTCGCCACTTCATGCTGTAACTGCCATTGTATTAATTATCAGATGTAGATCTCTGTATTTCTCCATCTCTCTCTTTCACTACGCGCTGGTCTGTTTAAATCTGTAGTGTTTAGTCATGCTTTGTTTGGTTCACCCATCCTTTCCTCCTGTTAGTCTGCATGTTGAATTATCTGTTTTCTCCTCAGGTGTTTGACAGTAGTGTTTCATTCACACCTCACAAGCCCCAGTCTCCAGCTTATCATTATCATTCTCTTGTTTCTTCTGTTTCCTGCCTCTTGTTTGTTATTTTTCCTCCTGTAATTCATCAGTTTCAAAGCAAAATTAGTTTTATTTATCAATAGTGTCTCCTATTGTCTCAAACTTCAGAGACAGAAGGAGCAGATGAAAAACAGGAACTTATAATCACAGCAGACAATTAGGAAACAGCTTTACATCACTGCTTAATATAGTGATTATAATGTTTTACTGCATTACTGCATACAAACACACAAAGGTACACAGAGGGAGAAGAATGAAATGAGAGAATATAAAAGCACTGGAGACCAACACTGAGGGCTGAACTGTGGAGAAACACTTAAGAGAAACATTCAGGATGTGATACCTATGCCTTTCTCTGGGAGTGAATCCTGAGTCTGAGCCTCATGTCTCACTGAGATCTCTCTGAGACATGGCAGCCTATCTAATGATCAACAGGGTCTGTCTGTATTTATACACAGCTGAGTGCAGGCTGGGCTGTTCACTGCTGCAGTAACTGAGGAAACACTCTTCTGTGGGAGCAGCTGCTTTCAGTTCACATTATACACTGCAAACAATAAATCTGTCTCAACTAGTGTTGTAGCCTTTTCACCCCTGTGGAACAGAAAATATTGACTGTTTAAGTTATTGTTTGCTTGACAGCATTTTCAACCCCTCTTGTAAATCTTGATTTAAATCATGTTATTTGTTATCATGTGTGCTATTATCATGTACTTCACCTTCATTATCATGGCTCCTCTTGTTCCCAGAAACTTATACCTGCTTTTGTTTTTACTCTGGTCTGTACTGAATGCATTCATACCTGCATAGTGATGCTGTATTTGTATCTGTGTTTCAGAGCTACAAGAGCATCAGGGAAAGGTATGTAGACCCTCAGCTCATTTCATCTTGTGTGTTTAAGTCTCTTCAGTTCCTGAGCCTGACTGACTCCTGCTTGTCATTACAGAGCCCAGTGCTCACTGCAGGACCCAGAGCTGCTCTCAGGGGCTCTGATAGATGTGGCCAAACACCTGGGTAACCTGAAGTTCAGAGTCTGGGAGAAGATGCTGGAGATGGTGCAGTACAGTGAGTATCTGGGGCTGATGCTCCAGTCATGTTTATCTTTACAAACATTTACTGAAAGCATGAAACTGAAGAAATAAACAATAATTATTAAATTGGTGATAAAGCTAAACAGAGCAGCAGGTGTATTAAACCTTATCCAGAAAGGGCTGGTGTAGTTACAGGCCTTAATTCCTGCCCTGCAGTTACACTCCTGATACAACTGATCAACTCACTGAGTCTCTGCTCCAGACCCTGATCAGTAGTATCAGGTTTGATTCTGATTGGTCGGTATGAAAGACTCCACCCACATCAGCCCTTTCTGGATGATGTTAAATACCCTGCTGTACAAAATTGCGTACCAAGTCAGATGTTATCAAAATCTTTGTTCTTCCTCAATCCTTTCATATCAGAATACATGCAGTTATATTACATTTATTTAGCAGACACTTTTATCCGAAGCATCATCCTGTAAGTGCAGAAAATACGGTCATTGAAATACCCGCACAACAGATCAAATGGGGCAATTCACATTGGGTTTCGATCAACTTTGTCATGAATGAATTAGTAACATATATTCTGTGGGCAAATGTCAGCTATAGTTAAACATTACAAAAAAGACAGGCAAGTAAACAAACTGAAAATAATACTTAACTCCTCTGTGCAGATGTAGACACCAGTGGACATAAAACTGGTCTATTTTTGCACACAGTTAAAACACTATTCTATCACTAGATGGGACACCCAGATCAGCTATTGAATATTCACTAGCAAGCCGAGCTCGAACACAGTTTAGAATATAGATGAGTTAAGTTCCATTCCTGTTTCCTATGAATTGTATGAATTCAACTTCTCAGCAAAGCCTGATGTGCAAACTGCCTAA
Organism: Gymnothorax javanicus; assembly: GCA_029692085.1. NCBI lineage: Eukaryota > Metazoa > Chordata > Actinopteri > Anguilliformes > Muraenidae > Gymnothorax > Gymnothorax javanicus. Next base: position 10,035,848 of record CM056201.1, read on the forward strand.
TATACTTGCCCATAGTATCCATCCAGCAGTTAATAAACATGATCTCTTGTGACAGAAAAAATCATTGACCTTCGTTGCAACTAGTTCAGCAATAATAGGCCAAAGGTGTCTCATCTGAGTAGTGAAAAAAATCAGTGTTCTGAAGCAAAAATTCAACATGGTATTGATACTATATCATTCTACAATCAATTTTAGTCATCGGATATTAAAAATGCGTGATTCCCTACCATTGAATTACGCATGGATTCATGTCGCAACAAATTCAGCCATTCCTTACAACCTTGTACAGGGGTCAGTCCATATCTAAGCATCCAGACCCTCCCAGATGACCCGCTCAGAAATTTCTCAAAAAATTCATATGGGTACCTCTGGGTGGACTTATGAAATAATACCAAGTATTAGACCAATATCCCTAATAGTTTTGAAGTGATGGCCTGTCACAATTTTAAGTATTTTTTTTTTATTTTGTGAAATTGTGTTTTTGTCCAACTTTGGGCTTCCACTGCTCCTCTATTATTTGACCTACAGATCAGATTTTTGGTCTCCTGGCCAACTTTTCCCCTAGAATCAGAATTTCTGGTCAGATTAGGTGTATCTACCTTGGTTGCTCCAATAATAGGGCTCCAAATTTGGCGAAAAGCCAAAAAATCATAAAAAATTGCTGTACTTTTAAATGCTACAGATCAGAAAGTTTAGGGAATTCAAGCTTGAATTTTTTTTGTGACCACTCCTGATACCTCTCATGGGTAATCCACTTTAATCTTGTTTGTATCTTGGCAGGAATGAGAAGAAATTTTTTTTTATTTTGCTCGTTTTTCATTTTTATGGAAAAAATAGCAATTTTGAAGTCCATGGTACACCATGTGCGCAATTGACCACATCCTTCAAATCTTTACCATAGATTGCTATAGTTGTCAACCATTCCAATGTAGTAGTGAACCATTCCAATGTAGTAGTCGTACATGTAATCCATTGTTAAGCTTCAAATAAAACAATGATTTTGCTTGAAAAATTGTATTGAAGTTATTTTTTGCATGTATTTAGCTGTTTCAAAGAGCCTAGATGTGGCAAATGTGCTGAATTTGGCAATTGATGCTACACGATGCTGAATTTTCATCAATATCTGCTTGAAATAGGTAACATCATTCAAAAAATTGCAGTAAAAAAACTAGGCTGAACACCATCCCAATTTGTTTGTCAGATGAAGTTGACAACTATAGCAATCTATGGTGAAGATTTGAAGGATGTGGTCAATTGCGCACATGTTGAACCATGGACTTCAAAATTGCTATTTTTTCCGTAAAATGAAAAACGAGCAAAACAAAAAAAAAAAATTCTTCTCATTCCTGCCAAGATACAAATAAGATTAAAGTGGATTACCTATGAGAGGTGTCAGGACTGGTCACAAAAAAAAATTCAAGCTTGAATTCCCTAAACTTTCTGATCTGTAGCATTTAAAAAGTACAGCAATTTTTTTTGCAATTTTTGGCTTTTCAGCCAACTTTGGAGCCCTATTGTGGAGCAACCAAGGTAGATACACCTAATCTGACCAGAAATTCTGATTCTAGGGGGAAAGTTGGCCAGGGAGACCAAAAATCTGATCTGTAGGTCAAATAATAGAGGAGCAGTGGAAGCCCAAAGTTGGACGAAACACAATTTTGTCAAAATTAAAAAAAAACTTAAAATTGTGACAGGCCATCACTTCAAAACTATTAGGGATATTGGTCTAATACTTGGGATTATTTCATAAGTCCACCAGAGGTACCTATATGAATTTTTTGAGAAATTTCTGAGGGGGTGACCCAGGAATTTTCTGATTTTCTGGATGCCTTCACTTGGACTGACCTACAGTCTCTCAATGATATCCAGTGTCTCTAATGCTTGCTCAGGGTTATCTGCATAAAGCAGCATTATTGTTCACACCCACCTGAACTATTACTCCATTATTATCTATTGATTGACACGTTTTAGTCCAATTCCAGACAGTATAAACTTTCCACATTTATTGAAAGACTTTGATTGGACCCTCAGAAAAGTATTTAAACACTTGCGTAACAGCAAGTTAGGTTGTATTCTCTGAACTGTGTGCAGCTGAATGACTTGAGTACAAAGAAAAACAAGACTTCCAAAACCAACCTAGAAGTGCAAAGGTTACATTTACTTGATGGCAGTTTGATTCTTACATGGATAATGGGAGTTATTCTGAATGGAACAGCACTGGAAGGCTCTGTTACTCCGTTTTTCTGGAGGAGGATTTCATTGATGGACAGTTTTGCTTCTATTTAAGCGAGTAGAATGGAGAAGAAGGCATCTTATGGCTAGCTATCTAGCCAGCTGCCTAGCTTTTTTTTCCAGTTTATCATAGCCATGATAATCACAGAGCTTGTTTGCCACATTGGCTAGTATGAGTAACTGTTGGTATTACTCATAAGTCTGGATTTATGAGTAAATCCTGTATATGGATACTGTATATACTGTATATGGGGGAACTTTGCTCAATGTAGTGACATTTTAGAATTTATACCGCATTCAATGAAATCAAATGCTTAGGTTTCATCTAAAATGAGAACAGCTCCAGGACTATGGTAAAACCCCTGCCATATTCAGTGCAGCAATTCTGTTCAATCAAGAGTAGCACACTGCCTGCTTTTTTTCCTGACAGTGGAATGTCTGTTTCGTTAAAATGGTGTACATTTCAGATATTGCTATGTTAGTAAGTTATACTTGCTCCTTATAGGGTGTGAAAAGCGTTTATCCAAGCTTGTGTTTTGCTTGGATGATCAGAATTGTAAATGGCAAGCTTTTCGTCGCAGAGTGAATGTTCTGACTGCTAAATAAGCCATTCCTTTAATGAGTAAATGTGCTTGCTGATGCGGCTTTGGAGGAAAATGGACAAAACTCTCAACTTTATCATGAAGAAAAGGCATGTTTTTGGTTTGGAGAGGTTACTGGTGACTATTGATGTCCATCTGTGCCAATATTGATAAAATCATGCCAAATTCCACCAGGAAAACATTAATTCATGTTGAACTTCATGAGTCAAAAGTTGATTTGTGTTAGACATATGATTATTTCATAATTTGACTGCGTAATTTTGAGAGCTCTGACAGCTTGGGGAGCCACCTGGAGAGCTATCTTACTTGGCTTATAAATGGTAGATAATTTAAAGAAAATCACTGTCAGATGATGTGCACTTGTGGTCAAGGAGTTTATGATCCCAGAAATGTATTGCTTTAACTCCCAGCCATTTTTCAATTCTCAGTATTATTATTATTATTATTTATTTTTATTGTTTATTGTTTATTAAAAACAGATCCCCATTAGCTGAGGCCTAAACGACCAGCTAGTCTTCCTGGGGTCCAAGAACAATAATTACATTACAACAATAACAATACATAACACATAAATCAGTCATTAAAGATGTTCAGAAATGGCCGTTTGTCCTGTTTGTCCCGCCTCCTTCTACGAGTTTCCCCGAGTTTCCGCACGAGTTTACACGAGTAAGGAAAACGAATTTGATTGGGCGTTATCGAGCGGGCGGGATATTCAGTGTTTAGGGCGGGACACAGTCTTTACTCTGGGTGACCCGTAAAAAAAAGACTGGGGGGACGCCGCACCCCCAGCTCCAACGACCACAACACCACTGGTTATGAATCATGAAATCTGAAGTAACGAGACAATTGTCAGCCGGGAGTAACGTTAGGCTAGCTACGTTGGTAAAACTAGCAGTAGCTAACTTACAACTTACAATGTGTAAGATACTGGTTTGTAAAAGAGCAAATGTCTACGTTTGTAGCCTAGCTAGCAACTTAATGGTACTTTCGAAGAAGGTGCCCCAACAGTGTACACTGTCGGGACCGCTGTATCCGTCAGGATTAGATCCTTTGCCAGCCCAGCCGAGTATTGCCCGTAGTTTGAGAAGCAGGATTGTGTGAAGTGCCTTCCACACACCCTGGATCTCAATGACAGCCTGCTCTCGTCGAAATGCAGGAATTCAAGCCAGCCGGCTCGTATCCCTGCTTCCGAAGGGAGGCTGAACAAAGTAGTTTGGGTGGACGGACACCCAAGCAAACATCTCCTTCGTCCTCCTCCAGCCATGCTAGCTCACGTATGCTAGGCTACCTAGCTACCGCTACTAACACCACTAACACTCACACACACGCTAACTCACAATCTCACCACACACTCACTCACCCAAACGTGTCCCTCACTCACTCTCTTGCAACTGCACATTAGATACTAACCAGGGTTGCTAACTCTGATAAGACAAATAAGTGACCGCAGCTTCAAAAACAAGCCCAATATAAATTAGACGATACTAAGACGGTGTAGACCTGGGGTGGAATCTCTTTTGTTTTGTTAAGCGAGGGGGGGAAGGAAGATTATCTTTCATTTAGTTGAGCAAGGGGCTAGGAGGGAGGACAGGTTCTCTCAAATTACTCGTCATGAGGCTGTGAGCAGACAGAGTCAATCAATGAATCGGGGGTGAAATAGCAACCACAAATGTATAACAATTAGGTCGCTTGTTACACTTCTCTCACAAGCAACCATATTTTAAAAACAAGCCCAAAAAAAACGCAACCCGAGACCTGTAATTTTTTCAAGCCACTTCAGGAAAAAAGAAACCCAAAGTTGCGTATTATAAGCGGACTTGGCAACTCTGATACTAACTCTCTACAACCCACGAAACCGCTCACTAAAACTCGAAACCAATTACTCCTGCAAAAAGCACTACTCGCTATCGAAGCTTCCAGGTTTTTCTCAAACTTTTATATTGCAACGACGGTAGCCATTTGATTGACGTATGACGGATCCTGATATCATTGGTTGATGAATCGTGTGCAACGTGACGCATAATTTGCGCGCCTGCATTATCCAATGCGAAAAAAAAACTACCCCACTTTCACCCCGGATTTACTCGAAAATAGAATTTTGCGCAAAGTTTGGGCTACTTCGTCTGATAGATGAGTGATTACACTAATTTTAAGACCCATAGTGGGATCAAATTCATTTTTCTTTTCTGAACACCTTTAAAATATAAAAATATTACATTGCATGTCACTCGGACAAGGAAAACATTAATAAACCAGACAAGATAAAACAATCGCAAACCAAAATCAAACAATATTGCGCAACTGAGCCCAAGAAATTCATCATAAGCCCCCTTATACCCCTTGGAAGACAGTTCCATGCCTGTACGCACCTGTAAATCACAGTTTTTTTTTTTGCATTTTGTTGGATTTTGCTCGAGGTAATGTCGTGTGCCCACTACTGGCCCCTCTAGTGAAGTGCATATGAACTGTCTAACTGTAAATTATTTTATCAAAAATAAATTTAGGATTATGAGTTTGAATAACTTTGTGAAAAAATATAATTAAAGTTCGCTGATAATCTCCTTTCAACCTATAACCAGCTCACACTCGTATGCACGTCAACTATGTTCTTCCTAGAAGAACAACCCATGACAAGTCTAGCTGCCCTATTTTGAGCAGTTTGTAGCCTACTAAGTAGCCCGTTCAAAGCAGATGCACAAATCACTGAGCAATAATCCACATGGCAAAGAACCAAAGCACAAACAATGTGATTCAACAACGAGGGTGAAAGGAACGGTTTACATTTCCTTGCTATAGCAATGGCTCTGCACATTTTAGAAATTATACTGTAGATTCAGACCAAGTTAATGAGCAATCAGCCACAGACCCAGAAGCTTGGTTATCTTCACGTGTTGCATAGGTTGATCAGCTAGCTGTAGATTTAGTCTATGATCAGTTGTTAATCTGTGATTAGTTCCAAATAACATGCAAGCGGTTTTGGATGTGTTAAGCACCAGCTTGTTTGATTTTACCCAATCATAAATAAAGTTGAGTTCTCTGTTCAGAACCTGGTTAAGCTCAGAACATGTCGCTGCAGTATAGTAAAGGGTAGAATCATCAGTGTATAAGGTCACGCTCGCCTGATCAATTGCGAATGGCATGTCATTTGTAAATATTGAAAACAGGTGGGGCCCAAGGCAACTCCCCTGTGGGATGCCACAGTCTAACCTCCTATTGTCAGAGACAGTGCCACTGAAGAAGACCCTCTGAGACCTAGACGATAAATAGCTCCTTATAAGTGAAATAGCAGAGATTTTAAAACCATAACAAGTAAGTTTACGAATTAAAAGGTTGTTATCAGTCACATCAAAGGCTGCACGGAAATCAGCACCCACCAACTTTGACCTGTCAATAGCTGACAGCCAACTGTCAGTCATCTGTGTCAATGCAGTGCAGGTGGAAAAGCCAGCACGATGTGCATGCTGATACTTATTTGTTAGATTGTTTAAGGAGAAATAAGTCTGGATTTGCTCAAACATAATTTTGACAAGGACTTTGCTGAGTACGGGCAGAATGCTAATAGTTCTGCTGTTGGGACCAGTGAAAGCTGATTTTGCATCTTTTGGAAGGGGAATAATCTTTCCTTCCTTCCATGCCATGGGAAAAACACCACTCATTAAACATCTGTTAAACACCAGTCACATTTAGGATTGATTTTAAGATTTTACTGTTAATTTTTCAGTGCCTTCATGGCTGAGCTCCTCCTTACCTCTGTGACCTCATATCTTTGTACACTCCCGTGAGAGCACTGAGGTCCGCTGACGAGATGCTGCTAAATGTTCCGCGGTTCAGATTAAAACAGTGAGGAAATCGTGCCTTTGCGGTAGTCGGTCCTAAGCTGTGGAACAACCTTCCCCCTCACATCCGGACCTCACCTACATTGGACATTTTTAAAATGCACTTAAAAACGTATTTTTACTTCTTGGCCTTTACAACCAATGTGTGTTGAGACACTGTCTTGATTTTAATATATTTTCTGTATTTTTGTCATGAATTATTATCTTGTATTACTGTTTTTTAGCTGTTCAGCACCTTGGCCAACTTCTCTTGTTTTTAAATGTTCTTTAAATAAATTCACTTGACTTGACTTGACCTATTAAAAATGTGACAGGTTTAGAGACATAAGGGGCTGACTTTTTCAACAGTTTACCCACAAGATGGTCAATGCCAGTTGATTTGGAATCCTTCAAAGATTTCAATAGCCTTTCAATCATCCCAACTTCAACAGGATGGAATTCCAAAGTACAGCTTTTACACTTCATAATGCACTCTTTAATCAATACCTCTGTGGTCTATGCATTTTGAGGTAGTGACCCCAGTGCTGTTGACAGAGATTCTGGTTGGTTGAGACATGATTTGATATAATCCACAGGTACCTGGCATTGATCTAAGCTTATTTCTCAGAGAACAATTCACCGAAAGCCAATCAATATTTAGATCCCCCGGTAAGCACAATTCAGTTTTCTTCGGTAGCCCTATCCAACATTTCACACAACTTGTTAAAATACAGAATATCAGAGCTTGGGGGCCTGTAGCAGCAGCCAGCTAATATGGGCTGAAGGTGTGGCAGCTGCATCTGTAGCCAAATGGCCTCGATGTCATCAATAACAATGTCATCCCGTTGTTTTACTGGAAAGAGGTCATTAATAAAAATACAGACCCCGCCCCCAAAACTATTTCTGTCTTTTCTATGCAAAGAAAAACCATCAGTAGACACATCAGAGTTATAAAAAGAACTGTCCAAATGAGTCTATGAAACTGCTAGGATGTTTATGTTATTTGATTTAAAAAAGAGAGCCGGCTCATGAGTCTTAAATCTTAGACTACAGATATTAACATGTGCCAAAATTAAACCTTTCGGTAAACTAGCAATAGACATAATGAAAAAATTGTACAAATGATGCTATACACGCAGCAAATTATTTTTTTTATTAATTAATAATAATAATAATAATAATTATTATTATTATTATTATTTATCAATATTATTCTTATATACCCCCAATCCATAAGGGGAGGGGGTATATGGTATATACCAAAGAACTCTGTCCGTCCGTCCGCACCAGTTTGTCTGACCGATTTCTCAAAAACGGCTCATCAGAATGTTTTCAAATTGCAGTCTTGCATTCTACACTTCATGGAGAGGTGCTGTGCCAACTTTCATGAAAATGTGATGATTTTTTTCCCAGAAATTACTTTAGTTTTCCATAATTTGAACTTAGAAAATTTACCACTGCAAATGTTATCAGACCCATTTCTCGAAAACTGCATATCAGCTTGTTTTCAAATTTCAGTCATGCATTCTGTACTTCATGCAGAAGCACAGTGCCGATTTATACTTGGCGCCATTAAAAACTCAATGGTGAGGTATGTACTTTATTTGCGGGAAATTGAAGAATCGATTTATTTTTATTGCATTTCTAGTGAGGCAGGAGTGGAAATAAAGAAAAGCGCGTTTTCCATTCTCAGACAGAAAAGGAGAAATAAAGTGCCAAAAAATGACACAGAGGCAGGAGCCCCCAATCAGAAGAGTTCCTACTCCTGTTGATGGGCAAACAATGGGTTTTCTGTAGGGGCCGTGTGCACGCATGTTTTGCGCACGTAGACGGCGTCAAACAGTACTTGCACTCACCCTCAATCGTCTCGGACCCCTCGTCTCACAATCAGCTTGGGTTGCTGTCCGGAATCTGTCACATACAGACTGTAACCAGATGTGGCGCTCTTGAGCTACCATAGTCACTCGTGGCAGCCCTAAGCGGGGTTGGTCAGTGACAGTTCTCGGACAGACAGCCGACTGATTGTCGAATGGTGACAGTGCAAATGACGTACCACCTCTCGGTGACTGAGACCCGCCCATAACATGCCAATGGCTCTTTTCCTCTCCTGTGCTACAAGCCATTTCATTTTCTTGATGCAGTAGCATTTTTCGTTTTTTTTGTTGGCTTTATGTAGGCTATTGACCATACCCAAAAGAACAAGTCAACTGTCACTGTACATATCACAAACATCTCAATGTTTGTTATTACTGAAGTGCTTGGCGCGTTCACGTGGTGCGCGTCAGGATTACAATACCACGCGCTTTTCTTTATTTCCAGCGGCGCTGTGCCTATACATTTAGGGCGGGCATGTGCCCGCCCAGAATCGTGGAGGTCCCCCCCCCTTTCCCGATGTTGCAAAATCTGCTTTAGCTATGATGAATCAGTAGCACTTGTCCATAAGTGCAACGTTCCGCAGCTCATGTGTCATCCACTCGTCTCAGTGCAGTCTCATGCTGAACTTCTAATGGTTTATCTTTGGTCAAGAGGCGGGCCTTGGTTAATCCCATCTCGGGAACTTAGCGTAGCCCACTGTCGGTTGAGACGAGCCCATATGAAACTGGTATTCGCCGCTCCCCAGCAGGTTGCACGGGCTAGCTTACATGTGATGCTGACGAGTGGACAGGTGGCCAAACACTAACTTAGCTACTCAGGCTTGAAAATGTATTTCCTTGCTTTAGAACAGGGGTCACCAACTCCATCCCTGGAGGGCTACCATCCTGTAGGTTTCTGCTCTACCTCCTATTCAGCTCACCTGATTCAACTAATTAGCTACTTAACAAGATCACTAAGCTGGGCAATTGAGTGGCTAATTAGTTGAATCAGGTGTGCCGAATTGGAGATAGAGCAGAAACCTACAGGATGGTAGCCCTCCAGGAGCGGAGTTGGTGACCCCTGCTTTAGAACGTACGTTCTTTCAATTGCCGATTAAGTGTGCGTATTTTTTTGTACTTTTATTTTTAGAAATATCCCTTGTGCTGATGGCTACGCGAGTGTAAATATAGTTTGACAACCCAAAACACTACGTTAAATGACTTATCCATCGATTTAATAGACGGGTTTCTTGTGAGCAAACAATACTAGGTGCGCGCGCAACCAGGGGGCAAAAGACTGCTTCGGAGTGAACTGATATCAATGTAAATGCCGTATTGTTTGTAAGTTCTCGCTGACTCAATTGCAATAAAATGTCATTTCAAAAATCTGTTTGTTTTTCATTGCATCACATATCAGAAAAACACTTGCTTAAATGTCAATGAATTTCACTCGACTTACCAGGTTTTGATGGTTGTTTTGGATGTCTACAATATCAGGAGCATAGTGGTTACGTTAGTGAACGCTAACAAAGTCAAAGTAAAATGTTTACGACGAGGCTTCTTTACATCCTGCCAATATTAAGAAGAAAAAAAATAACCGCCAATGTCACTGAAAATATGCGTTACACTACACATCTGATTGCTCGTTAGCTAGGTCTGGGACAGAGATGGGTCAGACCAATTATATCAACAGCCTAAGCAGCTCAGAGTCTGAGTCTTTTAATTTTTGTGCCCTCTTTAATTTTTAAAATCACTACTTTTACTTTAATCTACAAGTACTCGTACGAGGGGTCTGCCTAATTTTCGCCTCACAAAACAGCGCAACAGTGTTATGTAGCGATCTATCAAGTATAGTGTGGTGTAGTGCAGATTTCCACACATATGTGTCTGTGTTTGCGTGCGCGCTCGCGCGCTTAAATTTTGCTGAAATCTAATCGCGTGTGCGCGCTCGCGCTTGAAATCTCCTAGAGATTTGTAAGGGACTAAACCAGTCAGATATTGGTCTGGATCCAGCCCTGCAGACTGCACCGATTACCTCAAGAAACTGGTCCTCAGTAATTGTGAGACATTACCAGACCCTTATAATATTCATATGGCCCGACATATACAGTTATCCCATAGAGAAGCCCAGTGTGTACACAAAGAACAATTTGCGTGCATATAAATCTTTAGACGCGTATAATTACATACTTTGTAGACATGTGCAAAACTTAAAGTTTTATGACACGGGTTCAGGGTTTTGCACTTTGAGGGCAGGTGTCCTGCCCAGCCAGAGACAGGGACTAAAGACAAAACCTTATGATGCCTGGGTGTACGTGCACAGGGATCTTGGGTACATCCTAACCGCTAACTGCACATGCATGGCAGGGTAAGTCTCACAGCAGATATTGTGAGCTCATGATTTCACTTACCTTTGCTAATAGATCTATGCATCGCACCAGTCTCGCTTCTTGTTGCCGTCATGCTGCAGCCATCATGTGCCAAGTTGAACTGTCACGCCGCAGACGCACCGAGGAGGGGGTCGCCTGCACGTCCCAACCAGAGTTGCCAAGTCCGCTTATAATACGCGACTTTGGGCTTCTTTTTTCCTGAAGTCGCTTGAAAAAATTACAGGTCGCGGGTTGCGGTTTTTTTGGGGCTTGTTGTTAAAAATATGGTTGCTTGTTGGAGAAGTGTAACAAGCCATCTAATTGTTATAAATTTATGGTTGCTATTTCCCCCCGATTCATTGATTGACTCTGTCTGCTCACAGCCTCACGAGCAATGTGAGAGAACCCGCCCTCCTTCCTTGCTCCTCGCTCCTCGCTCAACTAAATGAAAGATTATCTCTCGGCCCCCGAGATTCCACCCCGGGTGTACACCGTCTTAGTATTGTCTAACTTTTATATTGCGCTTGTTTTGGGCTTGCTTTTGAAGCTGCGGTCGCTTATTTGTCTTATCAGAGTTGGTTGAGCCACAAAAGCTGAAAAGCATCAACTTCAGCCGACCAAAGCGACACCTGACCGAGTTGCCTCAAGTCCATCACACACCAACACCCCAAAATATACCGAATATAATCTTCCTCATCTTTTGGCAAAAGGATGAGATCCCCTCGGGATATTATAAAATTTCCATCCATCCTTTTGCCGGTTTGTGCAGATAACAGCACAACAACTCCTCGTCATCTTCTTTTTGCTGCTTGACTCCGCTTGAAAACAATGAAAAATGTCCCGCTTTCTGCCCCCTGGCTGCGAGCACATATCTGCGATGACGTTGCACTGAAACCTATCTATATTAAAGATATTAAATTGTTTTCTTATCCTTTTGTAAGTTTGTGATTTCACGTCAAATACACGCGCGAAGATTCGATGGAGTGGACAAATATGTGTGGTAGGGTTATTCCAGGCAATTCTTGAAGGCTGCAACTTCAGCAGCAAATTTCCTTCGGGACAGTGAAGTATTATTGTTGTTGTTGTTGTTGTTATCGCTTCTTGAAATGTAAATGATCCAAACGTACTCTGTACTTAGGTGAAAAGACGCAAAGCTATTTTCAGATAATGCTTCACAATTAGGTTGGGTTTTATACTTCAGGCTAACTGGGATTCAACTGTACGCAAAATTTTTTTTCGTGGGAGAAGTCTGGGAATTTTATAAATATTCATGAGGAGCCATCATCTGATTGGTTAGGGTTAGCCTATCATGAACACCAAGCCAGCGTCACCAACGCAAGTCAACGTCGTCACTGGCCAATCAGATGACGGCTCCTCATGAATATTTATAAAATTCCCAGACTTCTCCTACGAAAAAAAATACCACCAACTGTACGGAGGATTTTTCTTTAGCTCTGCCTATTACTGATTTGCTACCGAATGCGCAGGATGACCTTTATTAGGTACACTTGTACACCTTCTCCTGAATGCAAATATTTCAGTCAATCACAAGGCTAAAACTCATGCAATGCATGTGAACATGTTCCAACCAAGCATCAGGATGGGGAAGGAATGTGGTGTAAGTGGTCTGACTATTAACTGACTGCTGGGTATAGGACATGTGGACTCTTTTTTGAATATTATTTTTTTATTTATGTAGCCTAAAACAGAAAACTGTGAGGGAAAAGATTTGTTGAACTGTAAATTACAAAGTTCAATTTAAAAAAAAGCTTATTTGCAAGGGTATTATTTATGTAAAGGAGACATATTAAAATTGTGCAATATAGCTAAGCTGTGCCCACCCAAAAATTTGGCTTGCACAGTGCCTCTGTTTATTTCCACTCGTGCCTCACTGGAAAAGCAATAAAAATCAATCGATTCTTCAATTTGCCACAAATACAGTACATACCTCACCGTTGCGTTTTTAATGGCACCAAGTATATATAAAAATATGCCACAATCTCTTCAGTGCACTAGGGCCGAGGGTATTAATGAGCCGTGCTCACTTTTTCACTAGTTACCCCTCAATCCTGACACCAGGGCAGAGAGGTTTTGTCAACACGTGTGATGTCCGTCCGTCCGTCTGTCCATTTGTCAGTTCGGCTGTCCATCTGTCCCTTAAACTTTTGCATCCCGCACGATAACTTGAAAACGCCTCCGTCTCCATGCCATTTTTGCTGTGTTGCTTGGTCTTGTGCACCTATAGAAGCTTATCGATTTTGACGGGGCTTGGATGTTCAGTATGGCCGCCACAGCCGCCATCTTGAATTTTGTATTCCACACGATAACTTGAAAATGACTTCGACAATCTACGCCATTTTTGCTTCTGTTGCTTGGCCTTGTGTACTTACAGAAGCCTATTGAATTTGATGGCACTCGGATGTCCAGTATGGCCACCACAGCCGCCATCTTGAATTTTGTATTCCGTAGGATAACTTGAAAAGGGCTTCGTCAATTTATTTTCATTCCAAACAATCCAGGGGCTGAGGAGTAATGCTTGCTATGCGGGGCTATTTAAAAAAAAAAAAAAAGAATAATTTCATTGCCAAATTTTAATGAGGATAGTTTGTGTTTGTAGCCTTTACTCTGAACTAAAAGTATGAAAAGAAATGGAAATATGATTTAATTCTAAATGCTGCAAGTGTCCTGTATCATTATAGCCTTTTACCTCTTCTCTTTGAAGCTCCTATCTTGAATTGTAAAGCCTAAAATTGGGTAACGCAAAAATAGCCATATTTGGCTTCTGCGGAAAGAGGTTAAAAACAGTACAAAGCAAGAAATGTACTGTATCAAGTGCAATGATACAGGGACAGACTCTAGTTTTTTATTATTCTTATTTTATTTATGTATTTTTTGCGGTGGGGGGGATTAAATGGTTGCAGGACATGACAGCATACGCCCAAGCACTAGATGAGAGGACGTAGGGGTCCTATAGCTGCAGTGCGGGGCGGCTGAGCTGGTTTCCTGACTCCTGTGGGTAGGAGGGGTTGTTCTCGTTTGCTGCAGCAGAAGCCAGATTCAGGGTTTGAGTTTGACCCAGTGCAGATATTTCAGCTGGGGAGTCACATGGGGGAACTTGGGAAGGGTGAAGAGGAGATGAGCTGCTGCATTCTGGATGTTGAAGGGCTCAGGAGGGTGGAGGGGTACAGGAGCTTCTGTAATCGAGGCATGAGGTCACTGAGGATTGGGTCAGGATCTGTGCTGAGTGAGAGGTCAGTTATGCTTGAATCCATCAGGTGTTGTACAGAGGGAATCTGCAGGGCGTGTTGATGATGTGTTGAGCTCCTTACAGTGTAGCGATGTGAATGCAAGGGGTGGGGCGTTGTTGCGACTTGGGGGAGCAGGGGTTTCTGTTTGTGTCGAGCGCCACGTGCTCCTGTGGGGCGGGGTCAGTGTGGCGACGGGTGTTGGGTACTCTGTCATTGGTGGGGATCTCTGGCTGTATTACCATTTAAAAGGATTCGCTGCACCATTGTGCAGTTAAATGCACTGGGCACAGTGGGGTTTTTTTTTTTTTTTTCCTCTTTCTGACTGTCTAGCCGTCTTTATGCCTGGCCTCGGAGAAATTCTGGTGAAGATTATGTCAGTAGCTGGCTTGCTAATGCTTTGTTTCATCAGTAATGAATTAGCTGAATTAGCTTAATTCACAGCTGGGTATGATTAGTTGGCCGGCTGGTGTATTGCATACATAGAAATGAATGGAGATCACTTTGGCTAGATGGCTGGGTAGCCTGTTCGCTGGCTTGGTAGCGAGTGGCGCATTTTCAAATTTGATTAATTGGCTATAGGTAACATCTCTAGTTTTTAAGGTGGCCAACACTAGCCAGCAATGTTTGGCTATTTATAATGTTATAGACTTTGCTTGAGCGCTTCTGAAGTGGGGCAGGGGGGTTGTTGGCGATTCATAGTAAGATTATTCATAGTTACAGATTCTTTGATGTCGGCAGGGGGGTGATTGGAGGCGTGCGTTGGCTGCTGTCTGGGGCTGCTGTCTGGCAGCAGCTGGTCGGTTGATGGGGGTGTTTTTGCGTTGGGTCGGCCAATGTCTCTCCCGATCTTCGCCTTTCATTGTCTCTTTGGTTGCTGATTGATGGGGGGCTGTGGGATGAGGGGGACTTGCTGGATCCCCTGTGGTTGTGCGGCTCGTGACCCTGAGCGCAGCGGTACTTTAGGTGGTGGGGTTTGGGCCTCCCGCCCTGGGCCTGGTGGCGTACAGAGGAGGCTGCTGTGTGAAAATCACCGATCGCTCTTGTGTTGTTGTTGGTTCTGTCCCTCTGAACTGTGTTTATCATATGGACATTTTCAAATTGTTATTTTTTCTTCTATTGTTCTCATTATTATTTGTCAATCTTTTGTCATTGCTGTTGTTATTGTTTGTCTATTTTTTATATGGATGTTGTTTTTGTATTGTCCAAAAAATGTGTGGTTTTTTTCCCGTCTTAATAACTCATTTCTGCACTGCTGCCTCATAGTAAGTAGGTTCCGGGTTCAACTCCAGCCTGGTGCCTTTCTGTGTGGAGTTTGCATGTTTTCCTTGTGTTTGGCTCCCACAGTACAAAGACATGCATATCAGGCTAACCGGAGATGCTAAATTGCCCGTAGGTATGAGTGTTAGAGCAAATGGTGGGTGGGACCCTGCCTTTTGCCCAGAGTCAGCTGGGATAGGCTCCAACTCTGGAGGAAGAAGCGGTATAGAGAATAGATGGATTTTGTCATTTATATTAATAGAAATGTTGATAGTCAAGGTGGTTTGGTGGGGGAATTGGATAAAAGGGGGAAAAGAAGGAAGAAAAGATAAATGTGAAATATAGCCCTTGATAGTGCAGGTGATCATAACTACCTTGCTTCCATCTGGAGGTATGATTTGCCCTGCACTGAGAGTAACAGGCTTTACTGGTCTGATGTTAAGTGAAACTCAAGGTTCTTTCCCAACTGGACTGGAAGGCACAAGGGGAAGGAAAAAAAAAAGAAAAAGAAATCAATAAATAAGGACCGGTCAGCGCCGGGATGCTCTGTTATGGTCAATTTTTGGCGGTGCCATGATGCGTACTGTCATTATTAATCAACATGTCTCAATACTTTTGCCCAAAAAATACTTCCCACAGAAAATGTTAATGCAGTTAGTTTTTCAACAACTTTAATGTATACATACACTTCCTAAGTCATTGCTTAAAACTATTAAATATCTATTAACTGAAACTATTATGTACTCATTTTTGTGTAGGGGATATGTATTAATATAAATTAGAATACCTTTAAATATCTCTTCCTCCAGCCCTTTAAATATCTCTCTTCTTGATATTTCAGCTCCTGTGACGCTGGACCCCAATACTGCAGCCCCCTGGCTCTCTCTCTCTGATGATCTGACCACTGCGAGAGACACAGATACAGAGCAGAAATATCCTGACAACCCAGAGAGGTTTAACTACTGTGCGTGTGTGCTGGGATCTGGGGGGTTTACCTCAGGGAAACACAGCTGGGAGGTGAAGGTTGGGCATAAACCTGACTGGGGTGTAGGAGTTATGAAAGAGTCCGGCAACAGGAAGGGAGAGATAACATACAGCCCAAAGACAGGATTCTGGGTCTTCAGTCTGAGGAATGGAGATGAGTACATCACCCCAGGAGGTACTCGCCTCAAACTGAAGAGGAAACCCCAGAGCATCAGGGTGCAGCTGGACTATGACAGGGGAGAAGTGTCTTTCTTCAACTCCAGTGACTTGTCACTCATTTACACTTTTAAAGACAAATTTACTGAGAGAGTGTTCCCATACTTCTGGCTCTGTGAACCCCTGCAGATATGCCCAGTGAAAGTTTCAGTAACAGTGACATCACTCCAGTGAAGGTGTGCGTTTGAAAATTACACTGGAAATGCTGTTAGGGATTTCTGATATTCTGTTCTAAAGGTTCCCACACAACCCCACTGTGGAAGCTCTCTCAGATGCACTGCAATCGCACGTTTGACCCCGTGATTTTTCAGTCAAATTTGTATCATATTTGCATCAGCTTGATTTTACTCCTTCTAACTGGAATAATTATTTAAAGTGGTAATCCATAAGATTTGAATTGGTTTGTTTATATTGACATCTTTGGCAGTAAGCTGTAATAGCAGGTGCGCTTCTGGACCTCATTTCCCATAACTCTTGTCGAGACCCAACAGTGTCGCCTGTATTATGTCTGTAAATTGACGGCTCTTACCAGTTCCACGTCTCCTCAACTCTCGTGCAGACAAGAAAGATGCCCTTTGACACGGCAGTTGAACTCAATAGAAGTAAAAATTATGTGACGTTAGTCATCCATTAGCGTCATCTCATTCCAGTAACATGTTAGGCTATTATGATAAATCGATTAACTTAAAGGGCTGCCAACTCTCACGCATTTGCCGTGAGAATTTGTGCTTCATTCACGTTCCCGTGCTGTAGTCAGCAATTATTCAATCAACGAAATGCGTGTGTTTCACGATCGTTCAAATTGTTTAAATGAAATAAGACCATTTGAAACATTTTTATGCAATTCCACTGCTTCCAACCCCTGAGTGAAGAAACGTGTGAGAATTCCGGAATCATAATTGTTCTCATATTACTAGTGGCGAAATCCACCGTAACACAAGTGAAACTGATAAACTTCAATGCACAAGGACTTTAATTCCACCTGAGAATCTCTACAAAGGGTCTGATAGAATAATTTCTGACTACAGCACGGGAATGTGAATATGTCATTTAAACTAAAACCGAATATGTGAAAGTTGAGAGCCCTGTGTAAATAATGAAAACGGTAGTTGGTTAACAGGTAACGTTATAACTTTTTTTATATACATAAAAATTATTTGTCGAGGCGGTTAACGTCGCTTTTTTTCCCGTTTGCTTCCTGAAATTACGTTATAATTTTAGTTTCAGTAGTAGCCTCAACAGAGACTCAGCTAACGTTAGTTTCTACTGTGCACAGTATAGCTACACAGTATGGTATTTGCCATTGCCATTGGGTAGACGTCAAGGGATCCAGTAGCGGTATTTTCCGCTTCTTGGAAGGCTGCATTTTTAACGGTCCTCCCTTAACTCCATCCTTAAAACTGACATATGTTGTAAGGGACAAGTTAGGGTTAGGGTTAGGGTTAGGGTTAGGGTTAGGGGATAGAGCCAAGGTTCAGGTTAGGGAAGGTACCGCTACTGGATCCCTTCTGACGTCTACCTTGCCATTGTTTCTCCGGGGTTCCTTTACTTCCTTCAAGCTAGCTTATGCTCCTCCTACCTTCTGGACAGACCAAACACTGCTTACTGACGTAAAAAGCGTCTCTAGATGTGCGCCTGCATTTGAATATAGCGCGGGAATGTCGCCACAGACACACAGATTGCTTTACCTGGCAAAGAATGAAATACAAGTGCTTTCATCAGTGGGTCATAGGCCCAATCGCCGTTGTTTTATCGCCCCTCTCTGATAGACACTGACTTAACAGACAGTAACGAGATGGAAATCTTATGGATTACCACTTTAAATTGTTTATTTTTCCACAACACAGCTTGTTTATCAACTATAATCTAGGCCTCTATCATATGAAATCTATTTGACTTCTCACCATACTTGTGTTAGTTTGTGCCATTTCAAGCTTTTTACATGAGATAAAACTGCTGACAGTTTACTAGAAACATAAGTAAAAACATTAGTGAATGTACAAAATGTTTTGACTGATGATGTACACAGGAGTGCCACTCAGTAAAACTGTTCTTGTCTGTTTGTGTTCTTTAAAGAACAAATATGCAGCTCTGCAGTATCTCTATGTCTAAGAGAGTAACAGTGAGTATTGAGTCAGTGTAGCAGACCTCAGTGTGAATGAGTGCAGAGTTGGGAAAGTTCTGCTGGAGATGTAGAGGTACAAATGGAACAGACAGGCACACTGAGGTAATAATGATCACATGGTTTCCTGCCCCCTGATTGGCCCATTTTCTTTCAGAGTAAAACTGCTGCTTGAATAAAACGTATAACAGACCTGCTTTGCTTTTGCCTGGTGTTTTTTTTTTCTGTCAATTGTCAATGATCTGCACTTAGAGAGATAAATTGTGAGGACTTTCACTGAACCGATACTTAATTCTTGTATTGAATCATGAATTATTTTGCTGAAAGTAAATTAACTGTGCAGACATTTTTGATAATATATGGATGGGAGGTATCTTTTCGGGTTATGTTTTCATCTAAGTAAAATATTATTTCATTAATTGCAATATGTTTTTGTTAAATGAAACACGTATATCTGAGATATCATTCCTGTCTGGCCATATTTATGAAGCAGTGTAATGGCTCTAAGTGTCAGTAGGGGGAGCACTCTTAGCTTGATGCATCAGTATCCTGAGCTCTGTGTTGATTTTACTCCGCAGATCCAGTGAAGAATAAATTCATCCTGTGAGTACCAAAGACTGTATAAAAAGATGGAAGCAGCGCCCGGGTCTGAAAAGTGAGGCCAATGTGGAAATCTCTGAAAATTGCATTCTATTTAATGGCCAGCAGATGGCGACGTCGGTGGTTGCAGAAAGATGTTCAATGCTATAGAAGTCCATGAGAAAATGACACTATTTTCCCACCTGATTCTTATTGCAATAATGATTTTCCACATTATTTTACGGGATCTATCGCAAGTTTCAAGTCTCCTTAAATATATAATGATGTTAAATTTTGTAACTGATGGTCCCAAATCGACTAGAGTAAAGGATAAAGCCTGAATACGCTTTTGGGGCGTGGCTATCCCATGTTCCTTGTCAGATATGTCAGATCCACCCCTCGCTCCTCCCTGGATCGTCAATTCACACTCTTGTCCAATAGGAATCACATATGGTTTCAAAATTACAAAATGGCGCTGTTCAAAGTGCCAAAATTGAGCCTTCCTAAATGGTATGTCATGTATATCCTATACCTTTGACTGTATTTTTCCTCTCTTGACTGCAATTTTCCTCTCCTTTTTAGTGATGTGCATGCTTATATTTTGGTTGTAGTTCTCAAGGGAAGTTGGCAGTGTTTTGGTTTGCCTGTCCTGTTGTAGTGTGAGAATGAGAAGGCAGAGAGACCATAGTTGGAAGATATTTCCTGTGATGAAGGTATAAAAACTGAGTGTGAAAAGTAAAACGACAGTTCTTCTTGCGCAAAATGAACTCAGCTTTATATTTATGAATATGCCTCAATAAAGCCTCATTTTCTGAAGAATCTGTCTCTCTCCAATTGCTTGAGGATGAGGGAACGTCATAATATGAAATGTCTGAATGAAAACCGCGACATATGCTGAAGCCAATGGGTGTCATCACGGTTGCTTCGTCCATCTTTTTATACAGTCTATAGTCAGTACTGTAGTGTGTGATTTACATCCTAGCAGTGGCAGCTGATGAATTTAACACAAAAAAAAGAAAAATTAGCTACAAATATCAGAAAATGAATAACGTTGATTGAAATGCGATTCTGTATTGAAATGACGTGTTTTCTGTCTTGTGTTTCCTAATTGAGAAATACTGACCACACCTGATAATGTTGAATGTTTTCTGAGTTTAAGTAATGTTAATTTGTTAATTTAAATAAATGATTGGAAACCGGTAAAGACCAATCATTATTTTCAAGGGATGAACTGCGCTTCACCAATTTACAATTTGTCATATGATGAAACCGCGACGCTCATTTAACGCTTTTATTAATAATAAGAACAGCGCAGGCGGAACAGCTACCGGCACAAATGTATCTTATTTGCCTTTCGTTTACTTTCTGCGAACCTACCAATCAGCAACTGTCTTCCAGACACACATTTCCTGCCACTACCGGATCTAACACAAAGATATTTTACGCATAAAGATGTGCACTCTTAATATCCTTGACACCTCCCTGCAAAAAATGTTCTATAGAATTTCTGTAGAACTGAATTGAACTCCATAGAACTTCTTTGTAATTTCTTCAGAACTTCAGGTTCTATGAAAAGGCCAAAGAAAATTCTGTAGAAACTCTACAGACCTTTGTCTTATCCACAATAAATTCTTTAGACTGGTCTACAGAACTGGAAACCCTTGAGAATTCTGTAGAAGGCTAAAGGGATTTCTATAGAAATTCCAAAGAGCTGCGTCCACTATTAATTCTGTAGACGGGTCTACAGAACTGGGAACTCAATAGAATATTTTCTATCAAAATTCTATAGAAATATCTCCATTTACAAAATGGTTCCACAGAAGTAGTTCTGAACTTCTAGTTCAGATATTGACAAAACACACTTCACAACTCCTGTAGGACAATACTTCATATAAGCTACTTAGCAAAGATCACTTCAGCTGATCAAGGTGGCAAAATAGTCACCGTGATCAAAGTCTCTTCCTCACTGTTCCAGCGCATTCTACGAGCAAGTTTGGTGTCGAGATGGTCTCAGAGTGAATGGTGTCTTATTCGTACTTCTTTTTTTTGTGTTTTCTCTTACAATTCGTTTGCTGTAGTATAAGCGTGTGTTCTCGCATGTTGTTATTCGGTAATTTGGTTTGGTAGTGGGATTGCTGGCAAATTTTAGCGGCTTGGCTGTCGGCTAGGCTAACGGCGTAGCAACTGGCTGGCTGACAGCACAACATGCCTGCAGTGGATTGTGGAGCTCATTTTGAGAGGTTTATTTGCCAATATGCAGTAAAGTGGGTGCCGACAGTTAGTTGTTCGGTCGAGAAGCTGGGTTAGCGGTAGGAAAGATGGTGAGTTATAACAATCGACTGTATATTAACTTCAGTCTGTCTCACGGATGTACGGTGATGCCGTAATTTTTTTAGATAACACTGATAAAGCAGTGGACATCATGGAAAGGGGAGTATATTCATGACACTGATACTCTTGTTGCTCTGTTGGTGAACCCAGCTTGAAGGAGTTTGATATCTTATGTTACTTCGTTTATTAAGAATTAAGTTTTGGTAACCCTGCAAAAAATGTTCTGTACAATTTCTATAGAGGAAAATCTATAGAAACTCTGTAGAACTTTAGGACCGAAGTTCTATAGAATAAGGTTCTATTCTATTATTCTACAGAACTGCACTCTATAGAACCGTATTCTATAGAACTTCGGTCCTAAAGTTTTACAGAATTTCTATAGATTTTCCTCTATAGAAATTCTACAGAACATTTTTTGCGGGGCTTTACCTTTTTACAGTTAATTGCTCAGTTAACACAAGGAACTTAATCAACACTGAACATTGTTTTGTCCCTCAATACTCCTGCGCGTTAACTTTTCCATGAGCAAGTTTAATCTGGCGTATAAACAGTTGAACAGTTTGTAACCCTTTTTCCATTAACAGTTACATTTTCCAAGTTACGTTTGTTTCAGTTGGACTCGTTTTTTTTTCCAGTTACATTTTTTTCCACTTTACAGGTCTAGCGTTTCAATGGGCTTACAGATTCTTCCAGACCTAGTGATTGTCAGTCCATCAGGAGTCCATTATGGCTGGAGCATGGAGTTTGGCATTTGCTCACAGCCAGTAACTGGGCTTGGTTGAGTCAATGGTTGAGCTTCTGGCCCCGCAGGCTTACTTGACTCAGTCTCTTGGGGAAGAGCCTGCAGGTGCCGACGGTTCTTCCTCTTTGCCCCCCTGCTGGGGAGAGAACCACATAAGATCTCTGAGTGCTGCTCCAATGCTGCATTAGCGATGGAGTGGTCCACTGTTTCTCGGAGTCCAGTTTCAGCAGGACCCTGCTGCCTGCCTGGAGAGCAGGCAGCTCCTGGGCCCCGTGCCGCCGGTTGAAGTAGAAGGCCTGCCGCTTCTTTTCTTCAGCGTCCTTCTGCCGGATGACGGACAGGTCTGGTCTTCAGGTTGCAGTCCAGCATTGGAAGTGTCATGCAAATTTTCCTGCCCATCAAGAGCTCCGCGGGGCTCACGCCGGTTGACGTTGTGGGTGTGGCACGTGAGGGCTAGCAGAGGATCTTTCTGCTCCAAGATTAATTTTGCTGACTGCACAGCCCGTTCTGCATGTCCATTCCCGGATGGGTGGTGTGGGCTGGATGTAATGTGCTGGAAGCCATACTCCCGACTGAAGTTCATAAAGGTTTCGCGTGAAAATTGCGGTCCATTATCTGAACAGGCGGGGTCAGGGATCCCATACCTGGCAAAGGTAGCTTTCAACTTCAGAGAGTAACAACGGAGACTGGATCACACTGATAAATTAACAGCCTTTATGGTGCAAACAGACTAATGTTTCGACACTACTATGTCTTCATCAGAGTCAAACAGGACAAAGACATAAGCAAACAACATATAGAAAACCTTAAACAAGTGTACAATTCTCATTGGTTCAACTAGATTTCAAATCTACTGGATAATAGATCCAAGAATGGGAGTTGCCAAAGTCCATGTCCAAGGGCCACACCCCCATCTTCCTGTCAGAAAGGGCAAGCATAGATCATTCCCAAAGTTAACAATGACTAGTCAAAACAGTGAATATACATGGATGAGAGGAAACATGTAACATTGTAGCTTTCAACTTCGCCACCACCAGGTCTGCCGTGGTGGCTGGTAATTCCAGTATCTTGAGGCAGCGAGAGTAGTAGTCGGAGATCACTAAATAATTCTGTCCTCTGTGTTCACACTGATCCATTCCAACCCTCTGCCAGGGCCTGCCTGGTAGAGGGCTTAGATTCAGCAGTTGTGCTCTCGTTTTCGCAGCAGAATTCACATCTCTCCAGTCTATGTCTCAGGTGATGTTTGTGCCATCTCTCGACATTTGGAGAGGCCCTGGTGCCCCTCGTGGATTTTGGTCAGAATCTCCTCTCCCATTGACTGTGGTATAATAATTCGGCCTCACCCTGGTGACCAGTTCGTCACATTCTTAGAGCTCAGCTCTGTAATGGTAATAGTCTCTTACTGAGGGGTGCACTTGTTTTGTGTAGCCTGTTCATCCATTTTTCAGTAGCTGCTGTGCTACTGCTTTTAGTTCGCTGTCCAACTGTGTGGCTCTCCTGATCTCATCCAGTTTCCTTCTGGATGCTGGTAAGGTGTTTATGATGGAGTCGACGTAACAGCAAACATCTGCCTCTATGTCACTGTCCGAGGTGCGGTCAGCTGGACTTCATGACTGCGTATCCGCCACCACCACTGTCTCACCAGGTGCATACTCGGCTGTAGCCCTGATCCTCATCTGCCTGAGAAGCAGTGTTTGGCACCTGACAGGCACAACGTCCGAGTCTTTGGTCTTTATCAGGGGGACCAAGGGTTTACGGTCCGTGTCCAGAGTGAAACGGTCCATACCACTCGGATATTTGTGGAAGTGTTTGCACGGCCAGACCCCTGCTAAGCACTCCTTTTCAATTTGTGCTTATGGAGTCTCTGCACTCATGAGCTTTCTTGAGCAGTAAGTCACAGGTTTCCAACAGTCCTCATGCTGTCGGAGGAGCACCAAGCCGAGCCCGTAGCTGTTGGCGTCCGCTGACACAGCTGTTAGTCTGTTTGGGTCATGATACGCCAGTACAGGGGTGCTCATCAAAGCCTGTTTTAGGCTCTGGAAGGCTCTCTCTTGTGGTTATTCCCAGGTCCATGTGCTGTTGGCCTTTAGCAGATCAGAAAGTGAAGCTGCGACTGTTGCCAGATTGAGTATGTACTTCCTAACGTAGTTCAGCATTCCCAGCGCTCATTTCAGTTCTTTCACATTTGTTGTTGGGGCTGGAAGGTCTGCTGTCACCTTGACCTTCCCTGGGTCTGGCTGTAAACCTTTCCCATTCACCACTTGTCCCAGGAGTTGAAGCTGCTCCTGCCTGAAGCGACATTTGTCTTTGTTCAGCTTCAATCCAGCATTCTCCATCTTTTCCAGCACGTTCCTCAGGTGAACGTCGTGCTCTGCCATACTGAAGCCAGGGACAATCACGTAGTCTATGGAAACCTCCACTCCCTCGAGGTGAGACAGTATCTTGTGCATTTTCCTCTGGAACATTTCTGGTGCAATGCTAATGCCAAATGGCAGCCTCTTAAAGCAGTATCTGCCGAACTGTGTGATGTCATCAGCAGGCTCCTCTCACTGTGCAGAGGAATCTGCCAAAACCCACTGCTTGCGTCAACGGAGGAGAAAACTTTGGCCCCTGCCAGTTATACCAAACCCTCCTCTGTAGGTGAAAAGCATGTATCTTTCTTTTTTCACCTGCTCATTCAATTTTTTCATGTCAACGCAGATGCGCACTTCGCCCTTCGAGTTCTCTACTGGGCTGCACCAGTCAGTTGGGTGGGTGACTTTCTCAATCACTCCCAAGGTCTCCATCCGGTGAAGTTCTGCCTTGACTTTGGGGATCATGGGTAAAGGCACTCTGCGAACTGTTGTCATTGCATAGGGCACTGCTCCCTCTATGAGCCTTATTTTGACAGGTTCTGTCTTCAGTGTGCTGTGTTCCCCACTCACTTCAACTCCTCTCACTAAACCCAGGGCTACGGCTGCCTCTCTTTCCAGTAGATTGTTTACTGTGGAACCTGTGACAACATAAACCTTTGTCTCATGGTGTTTCCCCTTATGGCTAAAGGTTGTGGTGAAAAAGCCCAAACATTTTACGTGACCCCCTTGGGCTGGTGAGAGGGATGTCTCGCTGATCAAAAACCTGTTTCTGCTGTGAGGCTGTGAATGTGTCATAGTTTATTACTGTTGCATCAGCCCCTGTACCAGTCTTAAAGAGGACAGGTATTTGTCCCATCTCCAAAGTCACAGTCAACTTTTCCACCTTTCTGGATTGCTCTCTGAGTCAACTGCCCCAAGATTTATAGATCTCTCTTCCACTGTTCCATTCCTGACCTCCATAACTGCTTTTGACCAGCACATGCACTCCCAGTGTCCCTATTTGTTGCATCTCCTTCATAAAGAGCCTAGTGCTGGGCAGCTTGACTTGTCTTTATGTTGTGACTTTCCACATCATGTGCATTTTTCCTCACTATATTGGCCTCTTCCTGCTTTGTTTCTCCAGCTTTGTTTTTGATCTGCTCTCCTTTCTCTCATATTTCCCCGTTCTCTGTTTCGCTCTACCAGCCTGTCTTTTATGCTGGCTTACCTCTCGGATGCTGTGCAATGTCTCCCCCTGCTGGTGAACTTGCTGCTTCAGCCCAACTAGGCTCGCCAGTTTTTTTTTGTTCTATTGTGAATATATCACTTTAGAGACTCAAAGACTCAATGGTATCTAGCTTAAAGCCAAGCCTGCTCTTGAATATTCCCAAGATTTCTGCCTCAACAATATGGTCAGGCAAGCTATTCCACATCAAAATTACTCTTTGGGAGAAAAAACATTTCCTAATATCAGTGCTAAATTTCCCCTTGGTCAACTTCCATTTGTGACCTTGAGTTCTACTTACAAAACTTAGCCAAAGGAATCCAACATAATTCACTTTGTTAATCCCTTTAACATATTTAAAGACCTCAATCAGATCACCCCTAAGTCTCCTTTTCCGAAGACTAAAAAGATTAAGGATCTTCAGCCTCTACTCATAGATTTTCATCTCTTATACCAGGAATTAGCTTAGTGGCTCTTCTCTGAACTTTTTCTAGACCCTCTATATCTTCCTTAAAGTATGGTCCCCAGAACAGTAGACAATACTCCAAATGTGGTCTGATGAATGTGTTGTACAAGAGAATTATGACCTCCTTGGATTTGTACTCAATACTTTTGATAATGTATCTCAGCATCCGATTGGCTTTTTTAACTGCTACGGCACAATGGCTAGACCCTGTGAGGGTTTGGTCAACAATCACTCCCAGATCTTTTTCATGTGGAGCACATTCCAGTGTTAAACCTCCCATGAAGTAATCCTGTCCAATGTTTTTATTACCTACATATACAACTTTACATTTCGCAACATTAAATTTCATTTGCCACATTTCTTCCCAATTTAGATTCTATCCAAATCATCCTGAATCACTTTAGTGGACTCTATACTATTTGCCAAACCTCCCAATTTAGTATCATCTGCAAATTTAACCAATTTGCTCTCGATATTCCTATCAAGGTCATCAATGTAGATGAGGAACAGCAGGGGTCCCAACACCAATCCCTGGGGGATGCCACTCCCCACCATACCTAGCTCAGATGAGGTTCCACTGACCACCACTCTTTGTGTTCTGTCCAGTAACCAGTTTTGAATCCACTCCAGAATACCTCCTGTAACTCCAATGGAGCTCATTTTAAAAATTAGTCTCTTATGTGGTACTGTATCAAATGCTTTCTGAAAATCCAAGTATATGATGTCATAAGCCCTGCTCTGATCATAAGTCTTGGTGGCCTCTTCAAAAGATTCCAGAAGGTTTGTCAGGCATGACCTTCCCTTACGGAAACCATGTTGGCTATCCCTCAAGATATTATTAGGTTCAAGAAGTGATTCCAGCTCGTCTTAAATGATAGATTCCAGTATTTTGCATGCAATGCAAGTTAAACTGATGGGCCTGTAATTTCCTGGCTCACTACGGTCCCCTTTCTTATATATTGGTATTATATTTCCCTGCTTCCAATCAGTAGGTATTTCTCTAGTTTCTAAAGACTGTCTGATGATAGCTGAGAGCGGTTTAAAGATGATCTCACTAACTTCCCTGAGCACTCTAGGATATAAGCCATCAGGACCCGCTGCCTTATCTGCCTTTAGTTTATGCAACTTGTCTAATACTTCATTATCCCTAACCTCAATTTCCACTAAATAATCTTGGGCATTGGACATGCCCTCTGGCCGATTAAAAACCCACTCCGAGGTAAAATTCTCAACAAAGTAAATGTTTAAGGTATCCGCAATATCCTTGCTATCATGTAGCAGCGATCCATATTTATTCTTTATGGACTTAACCTCCTCTTTGACTTACCTTTTTCTGCAACAGTACTGAAAGAAGGGCTTCGGATTAGTTTTTTCTTCCGCAATTTGCCTTTCATACAGTCTTCTAGCATTCCTCAGCTCCTTTTTGACTACAGCCCGCATTTTATAGTATTCAGCGTTAGCAGTGGCGTTTTTAAGTGTAAAAACTTGGTGGGGCAAGAATGTATTTCAGGCCTGGGGCGGGGTGGGGGGGTAGCGGCACATTATGGGGTGATTTCTATACAACAATTTGTGATAAATTAGTTTGTCTGCTGCCGTTTTACCTTACAAGCTTTTAGTTAAAAGTCAACATTATCGCACACACGCACACACACAGAGGAGACGAGGGAGAGAGAGCGTACGCGAGTGAGTGAGAGTTCGCCAATACGGAGATCGACGTTTGTTTAAAAGCCATCTGCCACCGTTGCCCCACAACGCTCAGAGCCTACAAGGCCATGAACAAAGTAGAGCTCTCAACACCACTAAGTGCCACAGCAAACCGCATGCACAGACAACTTATTAGGATCGATCCACTCTATGACAGCATTATGACAACAACCTTATCCTGCATATGTGTGACACACGATCCAGCATAAGATATTATACATCAGTATACCATTGTCTTACTGTCATAATGTTGCAACATATTGAAATAGATATGAGAAATATCTATGAACTGCAACATATTTTTTCAAGTCTTTTTAATATAATTTAAAAATGATAGTAGATTCAGGCCTTTTTAATATTACAAAAATGATAGAGAAATTGTGAAAAGAAAGAGAATTTCTTTGTATCCAACCGGTATAAAATACCTGGGCCAACAACAATCTTGTAAACTTAATACTAACGTTAGGATCTGACCTGGCAGCCTTAGTAACCAGCTTTGAAATGCAATCACATCCTCTTTGTACGTCGTTCATAAGAAAAGATAGGATTGTAATAAAATTGGGCGGTGTGGAGAAATACCCGGATACCTATACATTATAATTATGATTTATTTTATATAAAGCCTCAGCTTCCACGACTAGGGCTAGTCTAGCCCAGCTACGTTAGCATTTCGCTGGTGGATAAATAATTACAGCAGCTCTCAACATAATGTTACAATACACAAATACATCCAACATCTATCGTTATATCTTACCAGCGAAAGGTAATTCCACAGGATCTGGTATTGATATCTCGTTCAGCATCCATATGCAGCGCAAAAAATCTGGCATCTTTGGTGTAGATTTAAGTTTAAGCGCTCGACTGTTGTGAATACGAAGTTGTATTTTGGTAGTAAAACCGGCATTTTAGAGTATCAGGGCATCCTGGATCATAGCTGAATGTGTTACGTTTATAACAAATCAAACCGCTTGGAAATCAGTCGAAAATTCAGCGAGTAATGATCTGTAGAAATTGTTCGATACTGCTAACCCTGTACTAACATGGTTGCCAGGTAGGCACGCCTCTCCACCACTCACACAACGTCTACGTGTTTATGATGCCTGATGAAATGACGCAGTAGTGGGGCTTGGGGCTCTCAGCCCCACATGCCAACAAATTCGTGCTACCTCCACAAATACAGCCAACACTCTGAGCATGCGTACTTATATTTTCACACGTATCGTTAACATTGCATTGCGTAAGGGGAGCTAACCCCATTCATGCGGACATGGATCAGGAGATCGGTCTGAAGCAGCAAAACAGAGACCAATAAACATGAACTTAAATTCAAACACAAATTCCATGCAATTTAGGAAAATGCTAAATTTATAGATAATACATTTAATCAGATAATACGATCACGTTTGAGAATTAATTATGTAATTTGCCTACGGTCCTTTCTGGTGACACCAGGTGGGGCACAGCCCCACCTGCCCCTAATGACCAGTCGCCACTGAGCGTTAGTATTCTCATTGTTATCCTTTATGTACATCTTATAAAGATTCCTCTTTTCTTTCAAACTCCTGCGGATAGCTGTGGTCATCCACCGAGGATTCTGCTTTTTCAGCTTACTTTTGGACATCTTTGGAATGAATTTACATTGTGAATCAAGTAAACCCCCCTTAAATCTTACCCACATCTCATTTACAGACTCACAGTCCAGGAGTGTCTCCCATTTTATTTCACAAAGATGAGCGCATCTTGTTAAAGTTTGCTCGCCTAAAATTGAAAATTTTGGTTTTAGAAGACACCTTTTTAACTTCCCATGAAACATCAAAATTAACAGTAGAGTGTGCACAAGTCCCAAGTGGCTCCAGTACCTCAACATTGCTTATTCTGTCAGGGTCATTACAGAGCACTAAATCTAAAATTGCCTTCTCTCTTGTAGGTTTATTATCATAGTGCACAAAAAAATTGTCATTTATAACATCTACAAATTCTTCCTCCCCTTTACCCTGTCCTTTCACTATTTCCCAATCGATACCAGGATAATTGAAGTCTCCCATAATAATAGTCCCTCCTTTTCTACAAGCTTGCCTAACCCTTTTAAAGAGCATTTAATTGACAGTACTGTCCAAAGCTGGCGGTCGATAGCATTCTCCTATTTTTAAACCTGCCTTGTGTTTGCCAATAAGCCTGACCCAGATATCTTCACAGGGCAAGGAATGTTCAATTTCAGGAATTTCCTGCACATTTATGTTCTCATTCACATAGAGTGCTACACCCCCTCCTTGCCTATTACATCTATCCTTCCTAAAGAGCTTATGACCTTCTATATTTTATTCATCTCCATCCTCTTCACTGAGCCATGTCTCTGTAATCCCAACTATGTCATAACCCTCACTAATCATAACAGCCTCAAGTTCCAGAAATTTTTTTTTATGCTTCTTGCATTTAAATAAAAACATTTCAGGTTATTACAAATGCTCTTACCCTGCGATTTCCCATGTGCCTGCTGCTCCAAGCCCCCCACTATGCTTTGTTGCTTTAAAAATACAACCCCAATTCCGAAATAGTTGGGACAAAGAGTAAATTGTGAATAAAATCTAAATGCAATGACTCTCAAATCACACCAGCCAGTATTTTATTCACAATAGAACAGAGATAACATAGCAAATGTTGAAACTGAGAAATTTTACAATTTTATCCACAAAATGAGCTCATTTCAAATTTGATGGCTGCTACAGGTCTGAAAAATGTTGGGACAGGGGCCTGTTTACCATGGTGTAGCATCCCCTCTTCTTTTTAACACAGAGTGGAGGTGTCTGGGCATTGAGGAGACAAGTTTCTTGAGTTTAGCCATTGAAATTTGATCCCACTCTTGTTTAATACAGGCTTCCAGCTGCTGGAGAGTTTTGGGTCTCCTTTGACGGACTTTTCGTTTAATTATGCGCCAAATGTTTTCAATCAGTGAAAGATCAGGACTGCAGGCAGGCCAGTTCAGCACACAGACTCTTCTACTATGAAGCCATGCAGTTGAAATAGCTGCAGTATGTGGTTTTGTATTGTCCTTCTGAAATACACAAGGCCTTCACAGGAATAGATGTCATCTGCAGGGGAGCATATGTTGCTCTAAAACCTTTATATACCTTTCAACATTCATGGTGCTTTTTAAAACATGCAAGTGTCCCACACTATATGCACTAATGCATCCCCATACCATCAGAGATGCTGGCTTTTGAACTGAACACTGATAACGGGAGGGGTGGTCTTTTTCCTCTTTAGCCCGCAGGACACAACGCCCATGATTTCCAACAAGAATGTCAAATTTGGACTCGTCTGACCACAGGACACTTTGCCACTTTGCTACAGTCCATTTTAAATGAGCCTTGGCCCACAGAACACGGTAGCGCTTCTGGATCATGCTCAACAATGGCTTCCTTTTTTTGCATGATAGAGTTTTTAGGTGGCATCTGTGGATGGCACGGCGGACTGTGTTTACAGACAGTGGTTTTCTTTAAGTATTCCTGGGCCCATTTAGTAATTTCATTGACAGAATCATGCCGGTGAGTGATGCAGTAGCGTCTGAGGGCCCGAACATCACGGGCACCCAAGGTCTTTAGCCTTGTCCCTTATGCACAGGGATTTTTCCAGTTTCTCAGAATCTTTTGATGTTATGCACTGTTGATGATGAGAACTTCAAAGCCTTTGCAATTTGATGTTGAGGAACATTGTTTTTAAAGTATTCCACAATTTATTTTACTGCAAGCCTTAACGGGTTGGAGAGCCTCT
This sequence comes from Gymnothorax javanicus, assembly GCA_029692085.1. Lineage (NCBI taxonomy): Eukaryota > Metazoa > Chordata > Actinopteri > Anguilliformes > Muraenidae > Gymnothorax > Gymnothorax javanicus. The sequence goes on from CM056201.1 coordinate 10,067,697, forward strand.
GGCCATCTTTACCTCTGAGAGACTCAGCCTCTCTAAGTTATCCTTTTTATCGCCAATCATGTTACACACCCGATGCCAATTAATGTAATTACTTGCTAAATGTTCTTTCAGCTGTTATCTTATGTATTAATTGCTTTTTCAGCCCTATTCTGCCTGTGTCCCAACTTTTTTGAGACCTGTTGCAGCCAGAAAATTTAAAATGAGCTCATTTTGTGGATAAAAATGTAAAATGTCTCAGTTTCAACATTTTAAATGTTATCTATGTTCTATTCTAAATAACATATTGGCTCATGTGATCTGTAAGTCATTGCATTTTGATTTTAATCATAATTCACACTTCGTCCCAACTATTTCGGATTTGGGGTTGTATATCATCAATAGTGCATGTAATGCTGTCAGCTTCCATTGGGGCATTCTGCATTTCCCTATGTATAACACTCTCTAACCTCCCTGCCCCCCAAGTCCCTAATTTAAATAACCCTGTGCCACCCTCAACATACGCTGACCCAGTGCAAAGGTACCCCTCCGGTTCAGGTGTAGCCCATCAGGCTTGAACAGGTCACCCCTGTCCCAGAAGTTGTTCCAGTGCCCCATAAACCTGTACCCCTCTTTCCTACACCAGGTTCGTAGCCATGTATTAAACCTCCAGATAAAATTCTGCTTCCCTCCGCTTGCACGTGATACTGGTAGAATCCCGGAAAAAACTACCGTGGAGGATCTGCTCCTAAGCTTTTCAGCTAATTCCATAAATTTGTCTTGCAGAACCTCAAACCTACCCTTACCTATGTCATTTGTCCCAACATGGACCATGACCACTGGATCCCTCCCCGCTCTGGCCAGGAGCTTGTCCACATGCCCCAGGAGGTCTCCTACCTGGGCACCAGGCAGGCAACACACTGTACGAGACTCCTTGTCGCGCGAACAGACTAAGCTGTCTATTCCTCTAATAATTGAGTCCCCCACCATCACTAAATCCCTTTTCTGAGGGGAAGAGGCCAACAGGGTGTGCTGATGCTCATCAATCCCCCCACTCTCAGGGTCAGGGGCCAAGTCGAGTTCCTGCAAGGGCCAGAATCGGTTGGACACCTCAACCACTGGAGAAGCTGTCGCTGTATGGCGTGTACGCCCTTTCCTGCGCTGACGTCCTACAGTCACCCAACTTTCTCTCCCCGCCTGTTCTGTGGTCTCCTCACACCCCTGGTTTGGCGTACACACCATTTCTCTAAAAGACATACTACTTAGTTCCTCTAGGAACTCTACTGATTGCAAACTGTGTTGTGCAGCCAACTGATCCTGAAGATCAAGGATCTTGCTCTCCAAATGCTCAATTAGCTGACAACGGTGACAGACAAATCCACCCTGGAAATCTCTTTCTAAATGTGCGATCATTCTGCAACCATGTAGTTCTCAGCTTTCTCATCTGGTTTCTGTGTTCGCTGGTGGAACTGAGCTCTCTCACGTATGATGTTCTTTTGAGGTGAAAAGTACTCATCAAACTTTCCCAGTATGATATTAAAGTCACACTTATCCTCTCCTTCAGGGAATGTGAGCGGTTTAATTACGTTTTCGGCCTCGTAGCCCATTGCATAGATTAACGTACTTACTTGGATTTCCCCGTCCTCTTCATTTAGCTTTGTAGCTGTGCGGGAGTGCAGGAAATGTTGTTTCCAGGTGGGCCATTCTCCTGGCTTGTCAAAGCTGAAGCTCTCCGGCAGCTTGAAGTTGTGATGGCTGGTGTTTCGAGACACCAAAAGCAGCGGCTGAAACGAAAGGAAGTCCAGCAAAATAAGAGACAAACAGACAAAAAGGGAGAGAGAGAGAGACTCGTGCTTCCAACGGACAAAGATCTAGTCCGGGTACAAAAGGAAGCAAAGCGAGCCGGACTGAAACGAAATAAAGGGATTATCTCAGCTTCCGAGATATCAGTATAAGGCACCAGATGGTGCATAGAAAGAGAGAAATAATGAGAGAAAGATTCCCTTGCTAACTAGCACTTTCCTCTTTGCAACTAATTCCTCAAACAATTCTCTAGCTAGAGACCTTACTGACTAAAGTGCAAAGATACACTGACATTCTAGCAAAGGCGGCGAGGCGGAACTTGGGTTTAAATAGAGTCTGGGCGCCGCCCACAATTAATGCCAGCTGGCCAAAGAATTCGATTGTGGGCAAAACGATATCGTCCCGGACGAGAGAAAGAAAGAAAACTCGCCAACCTCCAAAAACCATGACAGAAGTTCAGCATTTTTTTTCAGTGCGTGGATCTGCCTTCATGAAGACTGCTTCTGACACCATGTCAAATGACGAAACAGTGATGTTCAGATAACGCTTTTATTAATATTAAGAACAACGCAGGCGGAGCAGCTATCAGTACATGTGCATCTCCTTTGGCTTTGTTTACTTCCTGCAAACCTACCAATCAGCGACTGTCTTCTAGACACACACTTCCTGCAACTACTGGATCTAACACAAAGATATTTTATGCGTAAAGATGTTTAGTCTTAATATCCTTGACAGTAACTAGCTGTGATTTAAACATCCAACTGAACAACATTACATGTTTATTTTGGTACCACCTGATGTCTTTTGCGCGAAGTTTGATTTTTTTGCCAGAGAGTTTAAAGCTTAGTTGGAAACAGATTTGGATTTCCTGGAGCACGATGGTGGCCATCTTCTTAGTGACTTATATTGCCTTAGTTACTTAGTCTTTGGGCCATCACAGAGGCTCTTCTTTGCTTCGGCTAAGAGTGGTTTATGGTCTCTAGCACTGTCAGTCTCCCATATATGTACTGATGGAATTCCCCTCAGCAAAGGGCAGCACCCAATGTCTTTTCCATTTGAGTGTGAGTTCTTATGCAGAAGACATTGTGTGAGAAGCATATGCCCGAGGAAACCAGTCTCCATCATGTTCCTGCAGTAATACAGCTCCTAGTCCAATCTTTGATGCATCCACGGATACCTTCACTGGTTGACTGGGGCCATAAAACTCGAGTACTGCTCTTTTACAAGGCTAAATTTCAGCCATCTCCATTTGTACACATGCTCCTCTGATCAATACCATTCTGCAATTTCTAACAGATTCTGAGCGCCTCAGTGTCTGCAACAGGGGGCTCGGGCAAGATGGGAGAACGCAGTGGAGAGGAGAGTGACCTGGGCTGACCAATGGAGAGCGGAGCCACACCGCATTAAATTCCTGATCCTAGCAGTATATGATGTGCTTCCAGCTGCATCAAACCTGCACTCATGGAGAATCGCAGAATCACCAGCATCCCCTCTGTGTTCCAAGCGAGGAACCCTGGAGCACGTTCTAAGCAGCTGTCCGAAGGCACTCGGCAAAGGGCGATACTGTTGGTGGCATGGTCTGCCCCTGAAAGCCATCAGCACGGGTGTCGAGTGGGCACAGAAGGCTAGACCCTCCAAACAGCCTATCAGCTTCGTCAGGGCTGGTAAGCAGCCAGCAATCGCTAAGAAGTCATCTGCGGGCATCCTGACCTCTGCAAGGGACTGGCAGCTGCTGGTGGACGTTGAGCGACAGCTGAAATCCCCCAACCACATTGCAGTCACCACTTTGCATCCAGACATAGTCCTGGTGTCTGAGTTCACAAAGCAGGTGGTGCTGCTTAAGCTGACAGTGCCCTGGGAAGAGCGCTTGGAAGAGGCCTTTGAAAGGAAGCTGGAAAAGTACTCAGAGCTAGTCAGGAGCTGTCAGCGGGCAGGATGGAGGGCGAGATGTCTCCCAGTGGAGGTGGGACGCAGGGGATTTGCAGCCCATTCTCTGGCCAGAGCTTTCAGGGATTAGGGCATTGAGGGAGAGAGGAGGAGGAGAGCTATCAGCAGCACCACCGAAGCGACAGAGAGGGCCTCAAGATGGTTTTGGCTCAGAAGAGGGGAACCATGGATGAGAGTCGCTAGTTTGCCATCTGGGCACAGGCTGGGGTCTGATCAACCTTGGTCGGGTCACCTTGAGGAAGGTGTATGATGTTGAAAGACCCAAAATTCCTGATGATTCCAGGAATCTTTTTTTGAGACCTGTAGCAGCCATCAAATTTGAAATGAGCTCATTTTGTGGATAAAACTGTAAAATATCTCAGTTTCAACATTTGCTGTGTTTTCTCTGTTCTACTGTGAATAAAATACTGGCTAGTGTGATTTGAAAGTCATTGCGTTTTGATTTTATTCACAATTCACACTTTGTCCCAACTATTTCGGAATTGGGGTTGTACCTTGGATTATCCACTCACTGGCAACTTCTTTAGTCACATCTGTTCAACTGCTCATCAATGCAAATATCTAATCAGCCAATCACATGGCAGCAACTCTGCATTTATCTAGGCATGTAGACATGGTTAAGATGATCTGCTGAAGTTCAATCCAATCATCAGAATGGGGAAGAAAGGTGATTTAAGTGACTTTGAACGTGTCATGGTTGCTGGTGCTAGATGAGCTGGTCTGGTATTTCAGCAACAGCTGATCTACTGGGATTTTAATGCACAACCATCTCTAAGTTTTACAGAGATTGGTCCGAAAAAGAGAAAATATCCAGTGAGCAGCAGTGCTCTACGGCGAAATGTCTTGTTGATGTCAGAGGTCAGAGGTAAATGGCCAGACTGGTTCCAGCTGATAGAAAACCAACTCAAATGAACTCGTTTCAATCCAGGTATGCAGAAGTACATTTCTGAATGCGAAATCTGTCGAACCTTGAAGCAGATGGGCTTCAGCAGCAGAAGACCACACCGGGTACCACTCCTGTCAGCTAAGAGCAGGAAACTGAAGCTTGAGTTCACACAGGCTCATCAAAACAGGGCAGTAGAAGTTTGGAAAAACGTTGCCTGGTCTGATGAGTCTCGATTTCTGCTGCGACATTTAGATGGTCAGGTCAGAGTTTGGCATAAACAACATGAAAGCATGGATCCATCCTGCCTTGTATCAATGGTTCAGGCTGCTGGTGGTGCTGTGATGGTGTGGGGGTATTTTCTCGGCACACTTTGGGCCGCTTAGTAACAACTGAGCATCGTTTAAACTCCACAGCTGACCTCAGTATTGTTACTGACCATGTCCATCCCTTTATGACCACAGTGTACCCATCTTTTGATGGCGACTTCCAGCAGGATAACGCATCATATCACAAAGCTCAAATCATCTCAAATTGGTTTCATGAACAAGACAATGAGTTCACTGGACTCAAATGCCCTCCACGGTCACCAGATCTCAATCCACTAGAGCACCTCTGGGATGTGGTGGAACGGGAGATTCGCATCACGGATGTGCAGCCAATAAATCTGCAGCAACAGTGTGATGCTATCATGTCAATATGGACCATGATTTCTGAGGAGTGTTTCCAGCTCCTTCTTGAATCTGTGCCACAAAGAATTAAAGTAATTCTGAAGGCAAAAGGGGGTCCAACCCAGTACCAGCGAGGTGTACCTAATGAAGTGGCCGGTGACGTCCATAAATGCCCATAAGGTGAATACAAAATGCAAATACTGTGCGATACCACTCAAATTATTGGTGCCATTACAGTTGTTTTTTACTGTACCAGTAACTAGTAATATGACGTTCTGTGCCGAGGCTTCAAGGCGTGTGCCTAGTAATACAGGAATTATTTTGTGAAGCGCGTATCGACGCGTGTATTGATGACATATGCGATCCCGTCAGAAGCCTCGCCAGCCAGCCGTACCTCGTGACTGGTTCATGAAGTGGTTCGCAATTTTGCGCGCGATTTGAATTAAATAGGGCTGTAGAACGCGATGGGGATCCCTAAACTTTTATGGATTCTGCCCGTTAGAAATTCTGTGTTATGATTCTGCCTGTGCCTGCTACCTGTTTTTGTTATTTTTCATTATTATGTATCATTTATCCTCAGTCTGCATTCCCAGTTTCTGTTTTTGCCATTTGTTTATTTTTCTGTTCTGTGCACCAGTGTCTACCCCTGTCTTGTAATCAGTATGGTGCTGACCTTCATTGCTCGTTATCTGTCACTCCCACCACCTGTTGTCCCGTAGCAAGTGACTTTTGTTTGGGGCATTTAAGCCCTGCATTTCAGTTCATTCGTGTCAGAACGTTGATAATTTATTCTGTGCCGAGAGACCCGTATGCCAGTTTATTTGAGAGATTTGAGACACCCTTTGCCTGACTTCCGATTTCTGCCTGTGCCCTTTGGATTATCTGTTTATTGTTCTGGTTTTGACCCCGCCTGCCTGACTATGATTCTTGGTTTTGCTGCGCTGGTTTTTGGATTTTTTGCTATGTCTCATGTACTCTAATTTTTGCCCACTGTTTATGTACTGTTGCATTTCTGATCCATTGTTGCTGAACCCTGCCTGTCCCAAGACCCTGATTTTTGGATTGTGTTTTGTGCAACGGTATTTTTGTGATCTCTGGCTTGACCTCAGACTGAATAAAGGATTTCGATTTTCAATACTGCTTGCTTCTGGCTCCTGGCCTGGATCATTACATTCTGATTGTGTGCTGACCACCCCTTTTTTGTTTGCGATGGAGCCACCGAGAAAGAAAAGGATTTCCCCAGCGTGGGAACATTTTGATCTAATTTCTCCCAACAAGCTATGTGTACTAATGACTGCAGATGCATTTCTCCCATATAATATTGATTGCACAATGCAACTTATCCTCTGCGCTCTTCTTTTGTGCAAGGTGAAGTGTCTGTTGTTTGGCAAGGAGTTGGGATACAACAACACTTCATCCATGCTAAGGCATCACAGGGCTCTGCATGAGATTAAGGACACAGAAGCTGGACTGAGATCAGGTGAGCCCTCTGAAAATGCAATGATAATATCGCATGCAGTAATAGGATTACATGATATAAACATTTTACCATGAATTTGTTTATGATACAACTGCAATTAAGTAATGTGTGATATTTACATTATTTCTGCTTTGTTTTCATTTTTGCTTTCTGCAGCTGAAAGAAATGAACTGGATGAAGCCCTGGTCAGCATGGTGATTGAGGACACCAAGCCATTCAGCATTGTGGAGGATCAACAATTTAGGAAATTTGCGAAAGCATTGAATCCTACCTGTATTCTCCCCACAAGGAAGGTATGTATCTGAGCATGAAGAGCAAAATGGTGCTTTTCCCCTTATGAGCATATTTTGTGTTTAAACTTTTTTTTTCTTTAGGCTCTGAAAGCCATGGTGGAGGCCAAGTACAGGGATAGGAAGGACAGGGCCAAAGTCAGCATTGAGAAGACTGCTGCCGTGAGTCTGACTTCGGATATGTGGATGTAACAGGACCCGTAACGTGATGGCAATGATCTTGACTGCTGGTGAAGTTCACGGTTTATTTTTCTTTACACATGGTGCAGTTTCAATAAAAAAGTAAACAACTACCACCGTAAAAGCTTTTTGCCTCATTACGGATCTGTTCGGCTGACTAAAACTGTGCATATATGCGACTGGCGTATCCTTACTGGAAGTTCCATCGCAAGTAAAACGGAAGTAAACAACTCACGTAGCTCCGTATCAAAATAAAAGCCTTCTTTTCACATAAGTTTTAAAGTGGCTTAAGGCCTCTGAAAAAGCTTAACAAATAAAAATACCGTTTGCGGATATAAAAATAATCTCAGAAATATTACCCATATAATTAACTTAAATAATAAACCTTTTAGGGGGGTTATTTACACTCCCACCAAATTGTTGTGTTTTACAACGGGAAACCCTTAAAACACATAATTTACATTAGCAAAATTAACCCTTCAGAGACTTCACAGTAAATCACACAGAAAAACTATGTCACATTTCACTACTACATTGTACTTAAACTGCTTCTAGCAACAAAACTAATTTCTGGACGGGCGCTCCACTATAGAAAGCTTGCTGGCGCTCTCCTTTGTTATTCAGTTCCTTTTCTCCAAGCAGGACTTTGGCCCGTCTCACAAGTCCATCCTGGCCTTTGATGACCTCCGAGACTCTCCCAAGTCTCCACTGGCACCTGGGTAAAGTGTTCTCAGTGTCTATTACTATGTCACCGACTTGCAGGTTCCTTTTAGTGCTGTGCCAGCACTGTCTCGTTGTGATGTTATGGAGGTACTCCCTTTTCCATCGACTCCAAAATTGTTTCGTCAAATACTGCACCTGACGCCACCTTTTTCGACCATACAAAGCCTCTCTTTCGAAAGTGCCAGGTGGGGGCAAGGCCGTGGTGGGTTTCATTGTGATCAAGTGGTTTGGAGTAAGCGGCTCTAAACTGTTGGGGCTGTTTAGAGTGTCAACAGTGAGTGAACAGCTATTCACTATAGCCATAGTCTCATAAAAGAAGGTGCGCAACGACGCATCATTGAGCCTGCCAGGGGACAGTAGCAGGGTGGCATTCAGGATGTTTCTCACAGTTCTAATTTGCCTTTCCCATACACCCCCTGCATGGCTGGCATGAGGTGCATTCATAACAAATTCACACTGCTTCTCTGTGAGAAATGCATTCAGTCTGTTAATATCCGATTCTTTAAGAGCAGCGTTCAGTTCATTTTTTGCACCCATGAAGTTAGTGCCCTGGTCACATTTAATCTGTCTTACAGCACCCCTTAAAGCAATAAAACATCTCAGTCCATTAATGAATGTGTCTGTAGACAAGTCCTCTAGCATTTCAATATGAATTGCTCTAGACCAAAAACAAGTGAAGAGCAACCCATACCTTTTTTCTTGTTTTCTCCCTTGCTTTGTCCAGAAAGGACCAAAGCAGTCCATACCACAGTATGTGAACGGTGGTGTAGGTTCCGTTCGCTCCACTGGAAGGTCACTCATTCTTTGGCCTTCGACTGGTCTCCTTAGCCTGCGGCAAGTGACACACTGACGGATGTAGCATGCCACAGCTCTGCTCAGACCGCAGATCCAATAACCATTGGACCTCATCTCATTGATGGTGAAGCCTTCACCCTGATGTTTCACATTTTTATGATGATGGCAATGAGAAGCTTAGTTAGGTGATGACCCTGTGGAAGGATTGTCGGGTGCTTGAATGGGGTAGGGAAAGAGGAGCGGCTGAGCCTACCTCCCACCTTGAGCACACCCTCTGCGTCCAGGAAAACATCGAGGTGATACAGCTTACTATGTCTAGGTAGCTGCTGTCCTTTGCTCAGTAACTTTATCTCTTCGTTGTATGTTTGACTCTGCATGTTCTTAATGATAAGTCATTCTGCTCTTTGTCTTTCACTAACTGTTAAGAGGGCATTTGATTTATCCCTCCTAGCACATCGCTGGAGACGCGCTACTGCCTGGACGGCCTGAGACCAGGATGAAAACTGACTGAGTCTGTCAACCAGGCTTACTTGCTCTGAGGTCTCTGTCTGAAAATTCTGGGCCTTTCTAACTTCTGGGTCACCGACGGGCAGCTCTGCTAGCGTTTCCATTTCCCTTTTCCACAGAAAACTGGGGCCAGTGAACCAGTCAGATGAGAGCAACTCATCTACTGTTGTCCCCCTCGAAGCACAGTCTGTTGGGTTTTCATCAGTGGCTACGTAAAACCATTGCTTGGGGTCTGAGGCATTAAGGATTTTCTGCACCCTATTTGCTACGAAGGTGTGAAAGCGATGGGCATCATTATTAATGTAGCCCAAGACAACTTTTGAATCAGTCCAAAAGAACTCTTCTATATCAGAGTAGTCTAATTCTTCCTTGAGCATATTGCTCACAGTGACTGAGACCACTGCTGCAGTGAGTTCTAATCTGGGTATTGTGGTTACCTTCAGTGGTGAGACGCGCGCTTTTCCCATGAGAAGAGCGCAGTGGACGTCTCCTCTGTCATTCATCAGTCTCAGGTAAGTACATTGGCCATAGCCAGTGGTGCTGGCATCTGAGAAGTGATGTAAGTCTACTTTAGTTACCTTCCCAAATCCGGCTGGCTGGCAGCAGCGGGCGATGTGTATTCGTTCTAGTTTGGCGAGGTCATCTTGCCATTTCTCCCACCGTGCCTGTAGCCTCTCTGGAATCAGGTCATCCCATCCTGTTCCTTGATGGCACATTTCATGAAGAATTTTCTTACCATTGAGAAGATAGGGTGCGATGAAGCTGAGTCAATCGTATACAGAGGCGACAGATGAAAGGATGCCGCGCCGTGTTGCTGGTTGGTCCTTTGGCGTGACTTTGAAGGTGAAGCAGTCATTTTCGATGTTCCAGTGTATTCCCAATGCTCTCTCCAAGGCTGCATCGTTGAATGTCAGACTCTTTGCTTTGATGTCTGTGGCGCGTTCCGAATTGCGTGTATGCAAATGAGGACAAGAAGTTCATGGGAAAAAAAATTTTGCGCGCGGGATCAGGGTTGACTGACAGTGTGGACTAGCCAACTGTGTTCTGCGTAGCAATAGTAAAGACACCGATTGGTCAGAAGCTGAAGACCCCGCCGCCTCTCCCTTGCGAGTAGCCAGTTTCTTTTGCGACACTCCGTGTACAAAACATGACCACGTAGTAAACCTGTCAAAATTCCGTCAGCTCGCACGGGCACATGTGCATAAGTATTTTTGCCGCACAGCTTGTGAAAGTGAGTTTGCAAGCCTGTGCCTGAATGCAAAGACTTGCAAAACGGAGTTTGCTGGCATAAGACAACAACGTACAAGTCTACAAAACACAGCTTACAGATACAAAATTCAATGCACAACTTTGCAAAATTAGGGTTACGGATACAAACATAAATGTATACGTTTACAAAAAATCTATTTACAGATACAAACATAACTGCACACATTTGCAAAACCACGGTTACGGATACAAACAAATGTACAAGTTTACAAAACTATGGTTACACATACAAAACCCTGTTTTCAAGCACACCTTTCTGAATTATATAATATTCCATAAATGAGAGACTTGCAGTGGTACAAAAACAAATGGGCAGGCAAAAGCTCAAGCTGACTCAAGAAGTGGAAACTCGCTGGAACAGCACATACCACATGCTGCAAAGACTGTCTGACCTATGGAAGCCAGTGGGGGCAGTCCTTGCCAGCCTGAGCACTGACTTCTCCCCCCTCACCTCCGAGGAGTACAACACTACTGTTGGGTGTCTGCAGGTTCTGGCTCCATTTAATCATGCCACCGTGGAGCTCTCTGAGGAGCAAAGAGTGTCTGGTTCAAAAGTTATACCTTTACTCTCCATGCTGGACCATTTTCTGGAGGAAGAAATGGCAAAGCCACCATCCACCACAAAGTCATTGGCCAAACAACTGAGGCGGCAAGTAAGAGAGGCTACAAATGCTGGAAACAAGGCGCGTCATGTCTCTAGCGACACTGCTGGACCCAAGATTTTTTAGCCCAACAAAAGCCAGAGAGGCAGTTAGAAGACTGACATCTGAATGTGCTGCTGTTATACGAACCAACACCACCTCCTCCTCATCACCAACGCCACAACCATCAACTTTACAAGCAATTGAGCCGGTTACCCAAGGTTTTTTTTTTTTTTAAATAGCATTTGAGTTAAATTTGTATGAACTGATACACTCACAGTCTGTTTACTTCTCAGGTAACTAACTGTGGCGCCCCCTGGATGACACCGTAATGCAGTCACGAAGACAGAACGTGACTGCAGATGCAAACAATGAAGTCCAGCGGTACATGATGGAGCCAAACATTGCAAGGCTGGAGGACCCCCTCAAAGACTGGGAGAGACAAAAGTTTATGTTTCCCAATTTACAGAAGCTGGTGATGGCATTCCTGAGCACTCCTGCCTCATCTGTACCCTGTGAAAGTGAAGTGCCCCAATACTGTGGGAAAACTTTTATTCCTGAACAAAAACCTATAGTCTCACCCCAAGCACATTCACTGCCCTCACTCCAGTTTCACTGATCAGTTCTACTTTGCATTAATGCAAACTTTTTTTCAAATCATTGTTTAGTGCTCAGCAAAATAGACACAATATGGTAATGAGTGCATTGCATATTTCTTGGTGTCATTGGCAGTTTCATTCACAGGCTGTTAAGAAGGGGTCGGGGGGGGGACACCAGATGCAGGACCCAAAAGTGTTTAAACGCCAAACACTAAGGAGAAAGTTGGCGAACAGGCCAGAAACAAAACACCGTGCACATGCACTGAACGAGTGGGAGAACCTAAGGTACACTGCCCAAGGCAGGGGGAAACAGAAATACACACTACAAGAGTGGCTAAACAAGAAAAACAAAAACTGGAACTAACTAAACCGACGGAAACACTGGGAGACTTAGACAAAGGTCAGACAAGACATGGACGCTGCAAAACACAAGGCTCGGGAATCATACAAAGAAATTACTCGGGAAGGCACAGGAGCGGAGATTTCGCAAAGCCAATACAAAGTTCCAACTGCTTCACTCCTGCCCACTGAAATACACACGGGAGGAGGCGGGGACTCGGAATGCAATCTCGAATGGAAACAGAAACACATGGGATTAATAAATAAATTCAGGAGGACCAGGTTAGCAATAATGACTCGAGACAAGACGCTGAGACAATCAATCAAACTAGACAGTTTAGATTAAGGCAATCTAAACGTGACGAGTATAAAAGCACCACGAGAGAAGCAAAGGAAAGCACAGCTTTAGACGCAGTTAATCAGGGAAAGCTTAGGAAGAAATTACAAAAGCTAGAAACATTCGCACTCGCTAATGCCTTAATGAAGGTGAATACTACGTGGCGAAATATATATAATCACCCTCAAATAAGTGCTGGTTAGTACGGGTTAGTAATTATTCTATCAGAGAACGCATTCACTCAGAATTTAGCGAGACCCAGAATTAAGCACAGGTGGAAGCAATGAATGAAATACCACAGCCGATTCCGAATTAGGAAACGTGATTGGACAACGAGACGCAGGCATGCTGAAGGCAGTCACACGACATCGCAGAAGTGAATCAATCTGCAGACGGCGAGAATGAAAGCTGAAAAATAAACCAAGAGTGAGGCACGGGAGAAAAAGCAGAAGCACAAATATAACAGTAATAAGCACAATGACAAAACAGCATGAGGCAGAACCATAACACAAGCATTTTGCTAAATACGACACACTTCAAACTGGTACTTGTGTCTGTGATATTTCTGCCTGTTTTACTCTTTTTGTCTAGTAGACGACGTAGTGAGCAAATGAAGGCTTAAGAGGCATCACCCACTAGCGAACCACTTTAGGAAAAAGCTTAAATGCTCCATGAGGCTTCGTCTTGCCATCACTACCAGTAACATTGTTGAGCTGGGCCGCGAATAGCGGCCAGGCCCCTATAAACGCGAATGTCGTTGAGTGACTGACTGACTAACTGACTGCCTGAGTGATCAAGTTCAATGATTGGCTGGCTGGCGTGGAAGAAGTTCAGCGTTTGGTCGGCCAGCGGGGAAGAACTTCAATGATTGGTTGGCCGACGACTGACTTCAGCGATTCATCAGCCAGCGGGCAAGAACTTCAACGATTGGTTAGCCAATGATTAGCTGGCTGACTGGCTGGGCGTTTGTCACTCGTATCTCCTGGGGGGTATACTCAGTGGGGGCCTTAAGCATCTGGGGGCCGGTTTCAAAAGCAAATGTGGGGCCCGATAAAACATAAGAGCTTCATCATTTTGTTGGATGAAAGCTCCTACCTTAGCCTGCCAGTGAAATTTCAACTTTTCTCGCTGAAACTTGATGTTCATTTGTGATTATTTATTAAAATATTGGCAATAAAATATATGCACGTGTAAATGTGATACATTTCTCAAAAACTGAAATGCGCAACTCAACCCAACAAGCTAGGTGCATTGCAAACTGCGGACGTCTTCGTGTACTTTATGCATCACTGAATTAGAAATTTCTTTTTAAAAGTTACTGCCTAAAAATGCCCTAGGCTTGAATACAAATGGCGCGAAGAGCCCATATTCTTTGTTTTCTTCTGAGGGGACGGGGTTACGGGATAGCTCTATAACAAAATTACCGGGAAAATGATACGGTAAATTTTGGATGTAATTCAAACTTCGAAATCCCACCAATATAATTTCATGTCACTTGAGTGGGCTAGGTTTAGAAGCTCTAGATGACTTGTATTGCTAGAGCTTAATTTAAATTTGCATAGCTGTAAACATTGTCAACACTAGGTGACGCAGTATCCAGTGGTGGCTCGTGAGCTGGCAACAGGGGAAGCTCAAGCAATCCCTTAACCCTCTCCAGGCTCATGTTGCAAATTTGCAACAATAAATAAATTGATGACTGATTATAAAATATAAAGACCCCATGGGAAATGTTTCCATCAGGCAGCCACTGGAAGTCACCACAATCTCATTTCAAAATGGAAGCTTCCATGAGAACCGAAGTTTGTTGAGAGTAGGTCTGCATTTTTGAGGTATCACGGATCTTTTATAAAGATCGAAAAAATAGTTGTGAAGAATGAAAAAGTCTTGCTTGTAGATGATAATAAACTATATACAATATATGAACTATAATAATAAACTATATACTACACTATAATATGCAACAACCTTAAAATCCTTCAAAATGTGAGATATCTAATTCTGACCAATTTCCGTTAGTTATTTTAGTGTATGAGAACTATTCTCCATGAATGAAAGATTTTTCATATCTCAAAAAAATAAATTGGGCTGGAGAGGGTTAAAATTAGTGACTAGTCATGACCTGTTTTAAATCACTCATTTAAATTACCATTAGGCCTACAGACACTCCGAAAACTCTCCACATTATCAGGTGAGGCCAGTTTTCATTAATAACGTAAACCTGTCAACTGTCAATTATTTAATCAAAGCGTGTGTAAGAGATTCTCGCGCGGAATTGGAAGTCCTTGTGCATGGAGGGTTTGAAACAATGGAATTCAATAAAGGCGTTTCAAATGATCATTTTTCATTTAAACCATCATGAAACATATGCATTGCTTCCAAACCCTGAGTAAAGAAAAGCGTGAGAAGTCCGGAGTCGTAATCGGTATGCGTTATATTCAAAACTGATCACATCTGATAATGTAGAGAGTTTACAAAATCATCAACGCGTTTTCAGCGGTTCACCATATTAGTGTTTTCGTTAAGTTGTGATGCCAAGGGAATTAAGGAGCATGTTTTTTTCGCTCAAAGTACATTTAGCTGACTTTATATTAATACGCAGCACAGTGTGTAACGTTGATATGCACTGATAACAGATACGCGAATTATTGTGCATTTTACTGATCAGAAACTATTTTAACTGGGCCGGTTCCGGAGGCTATCGGACCGCGACCAGACCTGAATCCAGAAATTTCCATGATGTTCATGGATAATTTAATGTGTGAAAACACGCATAAAATTGCTAGATAATGCTTTAAAATGTATACATCAAAGCTCACTTATACAAAATATTAAATACCCCCGGAATGCAGCGGGCGAATTATTTTTTTTTTTTTTTGTTCACATGCTAACTGATAAGTCCGAGGCGCACGCAACATTGGCTAAGGTGACAACTGTATTTCTGAAACTCCTAGAGTATCAGCGACCATAGCTCTTTTGCTACCATTATTTGTAGACGATGAATAATTACTACACTTCTTAGCCTGCTCGGTGTCCATGCAACTAATATAATCTTGCAGAGATAACCAGCAACTTCGCCACGGAGAGCCTTGTTTTTCATGATTCGCCACAACTCTGAGAAGGGGACCATTTAGGGGTTTTCGAGGCATCGGCCGGGGTGCGCTATAATTAGGGATGCACCGATACCACTTTTTTAAAAACCGATCTAGTACGCAGTATTTTATTTTGTGTACTTGCCGATACCAAGTACCGACGATATTTCTGAAATGTTTTCCAGGAAAATACAATGACAATTTCGGAGTACAGGTTTTATTTTCTTTTTATAACAAGCCTAAAAGAGGCCAATATTAAACGATTCACACATGGCTATTTCAAAAAAAAAAAAAAAAAGAGTAGGCCTAACTGCTAAAAAAATCTTTCTGTATTTAGGCCCGACAAAAAGCCTTTGAACTAGCACTGCGATCAAATGAGGCAAAACATTACTGAAGCTTGACAAATGAAAAGTAAACTTGCTGAATAGGCAAGGTAACACACCCAACTTCATAAAAAGTCAGTCGAACTATCAATTGGCACAGATAGTTTCTACACACATTCATAGGCATTCTCAATCCAACTAAAGTCAATAATAGCTTTCCAAGCAAACAAGGCATCACTTAAAGTGTGTGGTATCGCCATATTTCAATTACACAAATGACAAATGAAAAAGATTTAACTTAACCACAACTAAAATGTTTAAGGTAACCATATGTTACTATTATGTTTGGAGTAAAATAAGAAGATTCACAATTCTAAGTCTCTGTGTGTGATTGTAGGTGTGTGCTTGTGCGAGCTCGGCTTGCTTGTAAATATTCAATAACTGATCCGGGTGTGCCATCTAGTGATAGAATATTGTAATTGCGTGCATAAATTTGCAGCTCCGTGTCCGCTGGCAGAAACAAAAACGCTTAAGATACTCTGCCGAACACCGTTGTTCTTCTTGAACACGCCGCATCCAGATAATCCTTAAATGATGAATTATATACATATTTTAATTTGTAACGTGTAGTGAAGTGGCCAGTGTCAAAGTGACGAAGAAAAAGTATACTTTTTATCTTTTAAATGTAGTAGAGTAGAAGTCCCGGTAAAAAATAAATAAATAAATAAAAAAAAAAACTGTAATGTAACTGTACTGTAACGAAGTTGCCTTCATGTACTTCTTAACTATACACCTCTTGTATGTATGCGCGTATGCCTGCATGTGATGTGATGACTATAAGGCTCTCTTTCTCGTATTTTTTCTAACTCGCTGTCTCCCCCTAGACAGATAGTCAGATAGTACAACATACTGTAGCCTATGCGACCGTGAGCAGGCAGTTACCTTGCGTCTTACATTAAGTGGTATCGGTGCGTGGTATCGGTAAATGTGGACGAGTACGAGTACGAGCATATTAACGCGGTATCGGGCAGATACCCGATACTGGTATCGGTATCGGTGCTACACTAGTTATAATGCCTTCATAAAAGGCCTAATGGGGTTTTTATAAGACATTGCAAAATGTGCTAATTTGAGTGGCCGTCGAGGATCCTAAACATTTACCTTTTTGGGGGGGCTCAAATATTTACCCGGTTTGCCTATCCTGACTGTGCGCCTCTGCATGTTTTCATACAGTCAACGTTAAGGATGTTAATTGTTGCCTGGCAGTTGGGGTCCCCTGGAGGGCGGGGCCCGTTTCAACTGAAACGGTTGAAACATAAGGCCCGTTTCCACCGAAGAAGTTCCCGGTAGTATTTGGGGGGCAGGAACTGCTACAGGAACGTCCTCTCACTCGGCCCTCTCAGCTGCCGTGTCTCCACCGAAAGGGCGAAGCAGGAGGACGGTTCCTGTAAAGTTGTGTGACGTCCTTTTAAAAATGCGACCCCTCGTCGTCTGCTGAGTTTTAAAAATGCCGGCTAATTTGTCGCTTTCTGTTCACGTCACATCCCGCCCTGAGTAAATCCAATCAGCGCAAAGTAAACCCCAAGCCCCACCCAGGAGTTTTTCGGGGCCGTTCAGAGTACCTACTCCGAGGCAGGCACTTTTTTAGCCCCTGTAAAAGTTACGGAACTCTGTTCTTCGGGGGTGGTTCCGGCGGTGGAGAGACGCAAGAACGGCCCCGGCCCTGTAAAATTACCCCAAAGTTCCTGCGGTGGAAACAGGCCTATAGGTAAGGCCGCCTATGGGTATACTAAGAAGCAAGTTCAACATAGGCTATATTTGAGTGAGCCGGCTCAACAAACCCTGAACTCGCAATCAGAGATAATTGGTACCACAACGGTGGTTGTAATCTTTCTTTGTTAATCTCCTTTTTGTACTTTCAACACTGCACGCGCTCTCAACAAAAAAGCGCTTCATGCGTCAATTGGCCCTATTTCCGTTCACAAAATGACCGATCGCGTGCTGTACGTTCCCTGAGGACATTATCCCTGATTATACTGTCCTCCTTGAGGTGTAGCAACCACAATTTGACAGCTAGCCAAACTCCTTTCACAAAGACATGAGAGTCAGGATATAGCGTTGAAGCTCCTTTAATGCGGACTCTAGTTGCATGATGATGTGAACATGGAGTGAAACTGCAATGACAAAATACAGTACAATCACTACAATAAACCATATAAAGGGTAAACATTCAAGTGCACAAGCATTGTTAGTTATACATTTAAATCACAGATTCTCAAAATCAACTGAAGGATTAAACCATCAGATGCCAATAAACAACACAACAAATCATTTCCCCTCTAAATACATCTTAACAGTTCCAAAACACAGCATGAACACTAAATGCTAAACATCAAAAGAGTCAGCATGACCGAGTTCAACACCTGCTTCAAGCAATACATTTCAAAGTTAGTACCCTTAAACAATGTTCAGAAAAGTTTCCTTAATCTGGATAAGTCGATAATAAACGGATGCAAACTTACAGACAATGCTTTCCAAGGCACAAACAGAACAGCAGCAGACAAACCCTCTGTAACCATGTGTGGCTGGAACAAACTGAGGCCTGAGGCCTACAGGTGCTTTGTCCCCTCCTACTCCCCCCACTTCCTGTTTCAGAAGGATGTGCAATACCCCCAAAATACCAAGAGGGCGCCGGCCAGAAAACAAATGCCTGGAGGGCAGAACACTGATCCAAAATCAGTAACACTGTGGGTTATCTCCCCCCGCGGCACCAGGGGGCGCCGCCGGCAGCTTAAAGAGGACCTATTTTGCTTTTTCTCCAAGTTTATATTTTGGTCTTTGACTCCCCTAGAGTACTCCTGATCGCGCAAAGTAAAAACAGGGTACTTATTTCGCTCATACTGCCATCTTCAAAAAAACCCATTTGTAGTCCATAGTAGTCTCTGCCTGAAACGCCTCATTGGGGTGGCTCTTCCGCTATGGCCCCCACTCCCCGTGTTCCCACTTTCTTCTGACTGGCCAGCTCTGTGGAGGGCGGATCTAGGTGGGACGAGGCAGCAGAATGCAGTTTTCCTGGTCCAGCTCCAGAGTGAAACTGACGCGTCTCCCGAAGGAATCGACGGGCATATTCCGCAATCTAACGCAGTACATGTGTATAGATCTAATGAAATTAACTTGTTCTAATAAACGCAATGGCGAAAGTGGAGGACGCAGTGCGAAAGTCTGGCAGCTCAAGCACGAATTTGCTATCGCCAACAGTGGTGAGTACAGCGGTTTTTCTACTCTGTAGCTAGGATGCAGGGAAAGAATCCACCCCATATAGACACATTTGTAGAACGGGTCGACATTCACAAGTGTAGACCGGAGACCGTAGAAATCCGGTGGGTCTGAGTTTAGAGGGAAACATGGAGAGTGAGGAGCAGCTGAAAGTGGACCAACAGCTAATGGACTGCTTCGGTGTGTATTAGGACCTGCTGGTTCGTGTGCATAGCTGTGGTGTGTTGTTAGCATGGAGAAACGAACAGCTTCCGCGCTGGTATATGACGGAGGGGCGAAAGCTCCAGGCTAAACGGCCTTTTTGGAAATTGCCCGTGGTAACGGTTCACTTATTGCTTCAGAATGACCAGCTTTTCCTCGCGGAAAATGGGCGCATTAGGGATAGTGTGCGAGAGCTAGATAGAGCTCCGGTAATGTCATGAACATAATACAGGTTTTACAGACCATAAGTTCCGTCTGCGTGAACCATTGCTTATGTGGAGCTAGCGAATCGATCACTTTTACGGGAAAGAATTTAATATTCAATCGATGGCAATGCAGAGAAATCGTTTGTTATACCGGACACGTTGTAGCCTGTGCGCTAACCTATTGCTTTCACCGGTAGCATCAGAGAGCTTGCCCAGACATTGGAGATGTATCAGTCTGACCCCGGTCATGGATAAGTAAAGAGATCGTTTCATAAGCACCCAAAAACGCACCCCAAGCTCTGCAAAACCTACGCCTGGTCTAACTGCAGCCCAACTCGGCAGACACATACAGCACCTCTCCGGTTAGCTTCAACTGTTGTGGCTACAATCAGGCAACGTTATGATGAAACTGTCACATTGATGCTTACCGAAGTAACACAAGCATACCGATCATAATTGCTGCATATAAGTTAACCAGGAGCATTTTTAATTAGCAGAGCACGCGAACTAACATGCAGTAGCTGATAAGCGGTCATGACTTTGAATGTAATCTGTCGCAAAAAAAATTCGTTTCGCGTCGGTGTGAAAGCTGCTTAACGCACCCATAACGCCTGTATTCGTCTTTGCATTGACTTTGAATGTAGCTAATCTGTCAGCGAAAAATTTGTTTCGTGTCCGATGTGAAAAGCAGCTTTATGGATAGTGCGACAGCTAGAGAGAGCTCGGTTATGTTATGAACATAATACAGGTTTTGCAGACCGTAAGTTCCGTTAGCGCGGACAAGTTGCATATGTGGAGCTAGCGAATCGATCACTTCTACAGGAAAGAATTACCTATTTAATCTCTGCCTTTTTCAGCTTTTAATTAGCCACAACAATTTCTAAAGGGGATGAAATTATGTCAAGGTAGTGCAGAGAAATCATTTGTAAACGGTAGAGCTTCTGCGTTTCTGCATTGCTTTCATGGTAGCACCAGAGAGCTTGCTCAGACATTTGTGAAGTATCCGCTGATCCCGGTCATGGGTAAGTGAAGCGATCACTAACTGTAGTGGCTACAATCGGCAACGCGTTATGATGAAACTGCCACATTGATGCTTACCGAAGTAACACAAGCATTAGAATTACTGCATATAAGTTAACCAGGAGCATTTTTAATTAGCACGGCATGCAAACTAACATGCAGTAGCTGGTAACCGAGCGGTCATAACCACAGAGACAAACCCTTGCAATACAGGTTTTACAGACAGCAAGTTCTGTTACTGTGAACAGTTGTACCAAGCATCCAAATTACAAACAAGTATTAAAAGTTAGCTTCAAATGAGGTTTATGTTCACACACCTTCTGTAGAATTTCCCCTGATATCACTCTTGCAGGACACACACATTTGTAACAGTAACTTGGCTACGTTAGCCGCTGTGCTACAGCCACAGTCAACTGGCTATCACGTCAGGTTGGCTTATGCAGTAAAAGCAACTTACAGCTTCTGTGTCTGTGAGTCACGGACAGTTGCGACCGATACAGGCTTTATCTTCAGATATTTCACAAAGCCTGCGTTTGAGGCCAGTTGTTAGTGCTAACTATTGTTAGCGGTCCTGCTAACCAGTAGCCACCTGTAACACGTTAGCTTCACTTGCATTATTTGCTGTTATATCGTTACTTACAGCTTGTGGCTCCAAGCGCTTGATCGATGCAACTGCTTCAGGTTTGAGAAGCAGCTGAAACGCTCATCCTGTGTCGAATTATCCTTTATTTACAAAGCTGTCTTTGGTGAAATGCTGAGCACAATCAGCTAACGTTCCCTTTGGCCATGGCTGTTTGCTGCCAGTAAACAAAAAAAGCTACCCACTGATTTCTGGTGGCATCGTCCTTTGGAAGAAAAATAGTTGTTTTTCTTCGCGTCCAAAAGTAAACAGACAAGCAGCTTTGGGAAAGATACTTACAAAATTTCACCTCAAATGATCTGCGGTTCTTCTTTTGTATTTCCAAAAGTGTAGACGCTACTAAGGCATAGTATGATCTGCCGTTGTTAGTGCCTGCTAGAATAGTTTCCGGTGTGGGCAGGTCCAGCGCAGTGGTTGTCTCTGACTAGGTCTGTACTAATTGGACGGCACAACCTGACGTCAGGTTTTGCCCAGATCTCGTGAACATCTCGAGAAGAGCTGTTCAGAGAGGAAATCATGCTGACAAAATCACGTTCTTGGATTACGGCAAAACCCCTGTATCTTATGTTTAGAAACTTTTCAGAGGTTGAGCATGGACAACCAACATTATAACATTACTAATATGTATTAAAAGAAGGATCAGCATAATAGGTCCCCTTTAATGGGAGAGACACATAGACAGGCTTTATTTTAGTGAGCTAGCTCAACAAACCCTTAACTCGCAGAGATAATTGGTATCACAACGGTGGTCGTAATCTTTCCATGTTGATGTCGGTTTTGTGCTTTCAACACTGTACGCGCTCTCAACAAAAGAGCGTTTCATGCGGCAATGGACCCTATTTCCGTTCATAAAATGACCGATCGCGTTTTGTATGTTCCTCCAAGGAAGCTATCCCTGATCCAGGATCAGTAACACTGCGGGTTATCTCCCTCGCGCCCCCAGGGGGCGCCACCAGTGGCTTAATGGAAGGCCCATATGAATTTTTACACCCATTGGTTGGACACTTGAAAGACTGCATGATTATGCATGCGCATACTCAGGCAGACACTTGGGAAATTAAAATTGAGATTTATGTTAGTGCATTCTTGTTGGTTGATGTATGAACTTGTTCGTTGGATGTAATGTAAGTGGTTGCTGGGTGATTAATAAAGAACATCTCCTAGGAGGAGTGGGTCGTGATTATGGGCAGTTATGAAGAATGTAAATATATAAAAAAACAGCAAAAAGCAACACTGTTGCTGCTAATAAGGCCAGAGAGGAATTCTGGTGGAAAATTGCTGACCGTAAGTCCTCAGATGAAGGACAAGTGGAAATCACATCAATTTCTCAGCCAAATCAAACTAAATGAAATTATAGAATGAACTTTCTTATTTCTCGGCCAACTCTCATAATCTTGCTGTTAACTACAAGGCCTTTTCGAGAGCTTTCAATAGGTCATAAATTAATTGAAATTAATTGCATTTCAATTTTTTTGTCACATAGTTAACCATATTCATTCATCACCAATATCAAATAACGCTTTATGTAAACACATGGCAGCTCCTTCACTCAAACATGTTTATTGAGCGGTTTTACTTGAAACTGGATTCTTTGTCCACAACAAGCCCAAAGACGAAACATGGGGAAAAAAAGTAAACTTTGAAGTTCGTTCTTACACCCTCACTATATAGGAACTGCCATGTGTTCACAAAAGTGACGTCACGTTCCCGGTTAGCACAACTGTAACAATAACTTTATTGTTTCATTACAATTCAGGAACATACATACTTTATCTGCTATCTACATCTGTTGCTGCTGTCTCTCTCAAATTCACATTCACAAAATCAATAACTGCTTCCCTTATTCTAGCTCTTTGTCTATTCAAATGTATAATTTGCTTTTGATGTTTTCCTTACTCAAGACTCCCCCCACCTCCCACTCCCTCACTCACTCTCCCCACCCACTTTGTAAATAATTTATCAGCTCCAGCTCATTACTAAACTTGCACTTCATCTAATTGCGTGAGCTTTGCCCCATTTAGCACCCTTTTCTTGGGCCCACATTCTCATACAGCACTTGGCGGCCCAGCCATATACTAGGTTGCACCTAGTCTTGTTTGTAGCAACACTACTCTTTCAGTAGGTGGGGATCACTCAAAAAGAAAAAGGTTTGCACACAAAAATTGATTCACAAATTTAATTATGACTAGCTGCAGGGGAACAAAGCATACAAACATTTCGACCTTGCGATCTTCTTCAGTATGTAACTGTGACGGTGCGTTCAGGAACCACACGCAAGAGAGAAATCCAAAAAAACGTATGCCTTTAAAGGAATTCCGGGTCAGTGCCAAAAAACACAAGAATTGCCAAGCCACAAAACGAAATCCATAAACAGAGTCGACTAGAAAGGCCGGGGTCAGAACCAGAAAAACAGATGAGCAAAGGTACGTAGACGGTAGGCAAAAAGTCGTAGTCGTTAAACAAAGCAGTGGGTCATACACAGGGCATCCAAACACAGGAATCGTGGTCATACAAAAATAGGTCGAAATCCAGGAAGACAAAACAATACAAAAAAAGGCAAATGGCAAGAATCTTGGTCGGACGAAACAGTCGAAGGAAAACAATACTCAATGGCATACGAAAGGCTCTGCACAAAGGAATATTGATCAATGTTCTGAGAGAACAGCAGTGAGGACTCTCAAATAGACGGGAGGGAAGTCACATGCTATGCAGGGAACAGGGGAGCTGGATCAGACTAATTACAAAGGGAGGAACACATGAGGGAAATCCTAACCACGAACATTGGCAAAAGCCAAGACACGGACGGGAATCACGCAAACAGCCTATGACATTTAAACAGCTCCGGTCAAGGAGTTCTAAGTGCACAGACAATGAGTGCAGGAAAGCAATTAAGCACGTGCGAGAGATCTTGCAGAAACACAGAGGGAGATAGGTAAAGCTGAGCAAGAGGCGGAGACTAGAACAGGGTGATTGCTGAGAGGGAATTAGTACTAATTAGTAGCGGTGCAACGTTACAGATTTAACTAGAGTGCTCGTTAGTGAGTTAGTAATATATACATGGATTAGTTGGGTTAGTAGACTATGATACAAAATACAAATGTTAGTCTTGTTAGTTATCAGAACAGCAAGGCGAAGGAAGTAAACGAGAATTGAAGGAATAATCTGAAACACCAGAAATCATTGAAATCACCCGAAGCATGTGAGCACACAGACCGGGGCGACGGACTGAACCAACTAGATCACAAGACAGGGGAGACAAGTGCAATGGAACTGAAAATGGACTGAACTAAAACCTGAGAAATACAATGACAAAAAAGAATAAATAAAAGACAAAATCATGAACAACATGAACATAAACATGAATATAAAACCAAAACCATAACAGTAACAAAAACACTGATTAAGCCCCCGTTTACACGTACACGGTTATTTTGACAAACGGAGACATTTCCCTGCGTTTGTGCCCGCCGTTCTGCATAAACGGAGAATTTGCTTCTGAAAAAACGATTCTTTCTAGAAACTCCGGCCAGAGTGGAGATTTTGGAAAACTTCGGTTGCAAGTTTGCATGTAAACTGAGAAAAACGGAGTTTTAGGCAGCTGACGTCACAGTATGCACCAGAACTTGCACCTGCGCCAAAAGTGCGACCTATGTTTACATACTCATTTGGCTGTGGTGATTGGATTTGTTGTTGCTATTTTCGGGATTCTGATTGGCTAACGTGGGCTTGATCTTATCGTTACACTGCCACCTTCAGGTTTGATACGCTCTTGACGGCATATATATATATACGGGTACGTGTAAACGAAAACTTTTCTGAAAACTGATACGTGTGCATGATATTATTTTTGAAAACGGAGACGGTGAAATGTTCGTTTATGAAAATAGCCGGTCACGTGTAAACAGAGTGTAAACAGCTTATATAAGGATTGTCACATGTCAAATGCCAATAAACTCATTAACAATCACTAATTAAACAGATTACATATGCACATAAGGAGCACAACAACAAAGCAACAATCCAATGAGATGATTGCGTTTGCATGCTGCACAAACCATCAGGTAAAGCCGTCATCAGCAGAATGCAAACCAATTATCGAATTGTAAAGATTTCCATTTGTAGATATTAGTAAATGTTATAAAAAAGCAGAAAGGTTGAATTCTTCATTAAGTCCAACAGGGGACACGGAATTTAATTTATATATCCAGTAAACTTCTCTTTGTAGCAACTTTTTTTCAATGTCCCACATGGAAAGAATCTATATGAACATATTTGCGCATATAGGCAACCTATATGCCGCATATATGCAGCTTATATGCGTATATATGCCGCATATAGGCCAAATTCAGGCACATATATGTGCTTATAGAGGGCATATAGGTCTCCTATATAGCTCATATACCCAGTGGCAGGTTCTGTTTGTCATACCTATTGTATAGCTCATATCTCACTTTTGCAACTGTCATACATGATGCCAAGCTCATATTTTTATTCTCAAGGTAATATCTGCGTATTAGTCCAAAGTCCCTTACAGAAATAACAAGAATTTCACGCAATAACTTATTAATTGCATGTGAACATGTGAAAATGGCATCACATTTGATCCTAAATACATGTTGACATGTGACAACGGCATGTTATGTGTAAACCAGTCATTATTAACTATGGCAAGTGAGAGGAGACAAAAAGCTCTGATATCAACACAAATATCTAATACTATTTGTTACATTTTTTTCCTGAAACATTAACAATAACACGGTCATCAATTCTTTCTTGACCATACTTATTTCCATTCTATGAAGATTGAGTTGGGTATTGTGGAAGAGAAGGAAATGTATAAAAACAAATTGGTTTGATTATGTTTATTTCATCAATTTAGCATTTTTTCAAGTTTAAGTCACTGCCAGATTCACCACATTAGATAAAATTGGATTCACATCATTACAGCTCATACACATCCACTGAAAGGTTATACACTACACTGTTACATCCACCAAATGGCAATGTTTTCTATCTTGTCTGTAATGCAGTTTCTAGATGATTATGGCTCCGAGGTCCTTAGTCTAAATGTAGCAAAATACAACAAAAATAACAAAATAATAGTCCACAGATGAACATACATTCAAGTAAACATGCCTTTCAAAAGTCATTTTCATCCCCACATCTATTTCAGCATTTCACTGTGGTTAATGAATTTGAAGACAAAGTCTACATTTCTGTTCACAGTTTTAATGAACAGACACTTGTCTTTTATCTGAGATGCTTGTGTAGCAACTGAAGGTCCCAGACTTTTTCCTACAGGGATGAAATAACAAGGATTCTTAAATTCCCACACGGAAAGAACCAATATAAACATATAGGCTTTAATCCCGCCCAGTGGTCGGCAGCTCTTTTCAGAAGTAGCGCGCAATTGGCCAATGCGCTACAGGGATGCAAATTGCGAAGGGCCTGCTGGGAAGGGTTATGTAGATTAGAGTTCCCCTAGGCGTGTCCTGTTGGGCAGATGGACGCTCATAGATTTGATGGTGACCTTTACTAAGGTTATTTCTCTGATTTCATTTTGACTATGCGAAGTTGCGAACTTAAGTACTTTGAGAATAATGACGAACAAATGTAAGCCTCGGAGAAGAACAATCAGCTGATAATAATTGCATGGTCTATGAACAAGGATAATAAAACATAGAAAAAGCCTAACCACTTGTACATGATTCCTTAAGTGGTCATCCCAGCTTCGAGTGCAATTAGAAATGCCAAATGAAAAAAAAAATATTTTTGATATAGGGCTGCATATAGGTTTCGCATATATGTGACATATAGGTATATATATCTACCTATAATATATGAAAACGGCCAATTTTATGTATGTCGCATATATGCGAAACCTATATCTGGCCCTATATTAAAACCTATATGTTTATATAGGTTCTTTCCGTGTGGGGTTGCACCCCGACGAGGCAGTGTCACTTTCTCTATGGCAACACATTGCAATTTGATGAGTGGATGATTAGATTCAACGAAATGTCTAGCAACTGGTAAAGTAATATCCTGTCTACGTATAGCAGATTTGTGTTCTGTTAAACGAGTTCTTAAGGACCGACTGGTTTTTCCAATGTACATCTTTGGACATGGACATAACAGCATATAAATGACATTACCATACATGCTAACCAGGCCCGGCGCTAGAAAAGGGAATTGTGGGGGCACAGACACGCCCCTTTATTCGTCCTGGCTAGTTCTCAATCATTTTCCTTTATTGACGCGTTTTTCCAATTATCGTAATTGGTAACTGAAGACACGGTTTCTCTCCATATGCGATCTAACAGCAATGAAATCATGGGCTAAATTCAGTACAAAAAAAAAAAAATTACTTATTAATAGGCCAATGTTTTGCGTTGATTGAACTGGTCGCATTCAATGAAATATCGCCTTTCACTCTCTCGGAATTTGCGTGGGTTTATTAAAAAAAAAAAAAAAGTGGCACTTTCGGCAGTTAAATAGGCTATAAAAAAGCATGCAGTTCAAGCTATTTGTGCAGGTATGAAATTTTGAATTACATTGATTTAAATACAGCAAATACGCGTCCAGATGAATGATTGTCGTCTTACCTAATCGGGGAGAACAAGCAGCACCTGTTGATGTGGAGTGCTCTCGGAGTGAGCCTTTTGTTAATCATGAAAATGACTGAGAACAGATCAGGACTAATAATTGTTTAAAACGGATGTTTTGTGCACCCCAATTATCAGTTCCGGTTCTGCCACTGTACTGAATTTAGCCCATGATTTCATCGCTGTTAGATTGCATATGGAGAGAAACCGTGTCTTCAGATGCCCCCTCCCCTCCCCTCCCCTCCCCTCCCTGTTCTAGCACCGGGCCTGATGCCAACTCTACCACTTTTGGCGGTAGACTACTGCTTTTGGGGCGTTTCGTTCTGAAAAAAAAAACGCCCCAAAAGAGGTAGTCTACTGCCAAGAGCGATAGAGTTGGCATGTATGCATTACTAGCGGTACAAGTAATACATGATCTAATTTCAAATTTTTTCCCGGTGTTAACACAGTTGAAAAATTTACATTTTATGAGAGTAGTACAAGATAGGCAACTTCTACATGGGTAGCAACCTCTAAGGACTGGGGTTTTTTCCGAATGACGTCGGATCTGACTAACATGTTAGATAGGTTACGAGACCTTTTGTAAGTAAAAAGTGGAGGATTTCGAAAGGCAGAATTTAGAGTAGAATCAGAGGATAAAATATACCAGTATTTATTAACTATGGACTTGATGTTACGGCTAATATTATATTGAGTTGAAACATAATTAACTGACCTTGGCTTTTTGGCTTTTTTTGTATTACTTAGTGGGGATGAAAAACACCGCCAGCATGAAACGGATTACAGTTTTGCATGACACTGAGGCTCACTCGTCAAAGTCGGTCAGTGAATTAAACACACACACACTGCTGTATGCGTTTATGCCATGCACAGATATGAGCTATTGTTGTTCTCAGAGGTGTGTATTCCAGGGGTCAGTGAGTTCTATAAAAGTCCTGCTGTGATTCACTTCCGCTCATAAACTCAGTCAGGCGTCACACTGTTTAGTTCAACCACCTGAGTGAAATGCTACTTTTATTCAGCAAATCCAAATTGGATTAAAGTACTGTGGTGGATCTTTACTTTCTGAACCTCTGTTGCTCACCTCTGTGTGTTCATTACACATTCATGTGCTCACAGTAAGTCAGCACACTGTACATTATTAGCCAGAACAGGGTCCGGCTAAACCTGATGTTACCTGGGTCTTGTTATCTCTGTAAGTGTGAGAAGACAAACGGACGGGAACAAGGCTTATCTGCACTTCCATTCTGTTTGCAACACATAGGGTGTGTTCTGTCCAAAGTTCAGTAAAAGTGATATGTGCAGAAATCAGACTGTTAGAATGAGTTTGTGAAATGGCTGCCAAAGCTTTGATTCCTGAGGATGAGATCACTTGCTCTGTATGTTGTGATATTTTTAAAGAGCCTGTTATTCTAAAATGCAGCCACAGCTTCTGTAAAGTGTGTCTGAAGCAGCACTGGGAAGAGAAGAGCTCTCGAGAGTGTCCCATCTGCAGGAGAAAGTCCTCTATGGATTATCCTCCTGCTAACCTGGCTTTACAAAACATTGTGGAGTCTTACTTACAGCAGAGGACTGAGAGAGAAACTGAAGAAAAGAGTGAAGATCACTGCCCTCATCAAGGGCAGAAACGTGTGTTATGCTGTGAACATGATAAAGAGCTTCTCTGTGTCATCTGTCAGACTTCAAAAAAACACAGAAACCACCCACTCTGTCCAGTGGAAGAGGCCGCACAGGATCTGAAGGTATTCTGTTTTTAATAATCACAATTACATACTCATTGCTCGCAGTCAAATATAAGTCAATGGTTTTGACCGGCACGGTGGCGCAGTAGTTAGCACTGCCGCCTCACAGCGAGATGGCCTGGAGCCTTTCTGTGTGGAGTTTGCATGTTCTCCCTGTGTTTGCATGGGTTTTCTCCAGGTACTCCAGTTTCCTCCCACAAGACATTCACAATCAGGCTAATCGAAGACTCTAAACAGCCCATAGGTCTGTGTGTGTGAGAGCATTGTGCATGAGTGGTGTGTGCGCCCTGTGATGGATTGACGAGATATTCAGGGTGGGTCCCTGCCTTTCCCACATAGTCAGCTGGGATAGGCTCCAGCTCCCCTCATGACTCTAGTGAGGAAGAAGCCAGTATAGAGAATGGATGTATGGATGGTTTTGGGCCATAACATTCAGTAGTAAGGCTTCATAGCCTGAGTTGTGAGTTCTTTTAATATACACTACTGGTCAAAAGTTTTAGGAAACCCCAATTTTTCCAGTTTTTTTCTTGAAAATTATGCAGTTCCAGTCCAACGAATAGCTTGAAATGCTACAAAGGTAAGTGGTGAACTGTCAGAAGTTTTAAACAAAAGGTAAGGATACCCAGGTTTTTTTGTACGCCGTCGAGTAGGTGAAAGGATGGTTCCTCAGTGTGTGACATCAACTGTCAAACATGGAGGAGGAAGCGTGATGGTCTGGGGCTGTTTTGCTGGATCCAGGGTCAGTGACTTATAGAGTGAAAGGCACCCTGAACCAAAACAGCTACCACAGCATTCTGCAGCGCCATGCAGTACCCTCTGGTATGCGTCTAGTTGGTCAGGGGTTCATCCTCCAGCAAGATAATGACCCAAAACATTAGTCCAAGCCCTGCCAGAACTACCTTAGGAAAAAAGAACAAGATGGTAAGCTTGAAAACATGGAGTGGCCAGCACAGTCTCCAGACTTAAGGCGAGACACTACAGGTGAATAGGGTAAAATTTTTAACTGAGAGATATCACCATGAATCTTCATCAGTTGATTACTTGCATTAAGTCCATTATTTTTTGTATTACAAGTTTTCTGAAATCTTATGTTTAAATATGCAAATGAGGCCAAATCTAATTAAATATGCGCTAATTTGCATACATTTCCGGAACAAAAATCTAAACATTGAATTAAGCCAGGTTCAATTTTTTTTTTTTTCCATTTTGTTGACATATTAAAGTCAAAGGCTTCTACAGAGGGAATTTTGGATATCTCTTTTTATCACTCCTTAAATCAGAAAATACTGTCCACAGCCTAGAAAAAGCAATTTTTGCCATGTTTTTAGGAATAAAATGTGATATAATTGTTATGGTTCTGTGTTTTGCTGCCATGATTTATTCTGTGTTTGTTGCCATGTCTTTTCTTTATTCATTTTGCTTATTATACATCCCGGTTTTCTGTTCATGCCATTTCCGTATTCATTGCACTTGTCACCCGTCTTGTGATCAGTTTGGTTCAGTCCGTCTTCCCAGTCTGTGCGCTTACCTGCTTCGGGTGATTTCAGTGATTTCTGGTGTTTCATATTATTACTTCAATTCTCGTTTACTTCCTTCACCTTGCTTTCCTTGATTACTAATAATACTAACATTTATATTTTGTATCATAGTTTACTAACCTAACTAATCCATGTACATATTACTAACTAACTAATGAACACTAGGGTTAATTTCTAAAGTTGCACCGCTACTAATTACTACTAATGCAATCTCAGCAATCGCCCTGTTCTAGTCTCCGCCTCTTGCTTTACTTTCTCTGCATCTTCCTGCGTTTCTGCGAGATCTCTCGCACGTGCTTAATAGCTATCCTGCACTCTTTGTCTGTGCACTTAGAACTCCTTGACCGGAGCTGTTTATCTGTCATAGGTTGTCGGCGTGGATCCTGTCCATGTCTTGGCTTTTGCCAATTATTTGTGGTTAAGGACCTCCCCATGTGTGCTTCCCTTTGTAATTAGTTCTTATCCAATTCACCTGTTCTTGCATAGCATGTGACTTCCCTCTTGTCTATTTAAAGTCTTCACTGCAGCTTGTTCCCCGTCAGAACGTTGATCAATATTCACTTGTGCAGAGCTTGTTTATTGCTTCTCCTACAACTATTTTTGTACGACCTTGAGATTGCCTTGCCCTTGCTATTCTTGTTTGTGCCTGTTTGGATTTCGACCCATTTTTGTACGACCACGATTCCTGTTTTTGGTGCCCTGTGTATGACCCACCCTTCTGGATTCTGACTATGATTTTGGATTATTGTTTATGTACCGTTGCACATCTGCTTCTCTGGTTCTGACCCCTGCCTGCCATTTTGACTTCGCTTTTTGGATACTGATTTTGGCTTGGCAATTCCTGTGTCTTCTGGTCCCAACCTATTTTGCAATAAAGGCTAACGATTTTTGGAAATCCTGTTGTCGCGAGTGGTTCCTGAACGCACAGTCACAATAATTCAGGCTTTTAATTAGATATTCACAAACCCCTCTAAAATTTTTCAGAATATAGATAGAAATAAACCTGGAAAGTTTGGTGTATGTGAGTTCTACTGAAGTGGAGAATTACGTTCCTGAGTATGAGAAACTCATTTTGAGAAAACGGCCTGTAAAGTAAAACTCCATTCATTTTTATTGGAAACCACTCCTTTGTACTTTCACCATTGGTTGCTGATTCAAAGGATATGACCATATATGGATCCAATGACATTGTGCTTCCGAGACAGAGCTTTCCAACAATACCAGGATTGTCATAGTACAGACAATTACCACTGTACTGTATGTTCCGTTAAAATGCTAACTTTTGATGAATTGAGGAGAAACATGCAGACGCAAACAGTCAAAGTATAGTAAAATAAATACCTAAATGTTTTTTTTGGACCTTATACTAGTATAAAAGAAGACATGTTTTGGAAGTAAAATAGCTCAAAACTGACCATTGCTTCAAAAAATGATGTTTTTGCCTGTAGTGTCTCGCCTTAAACCCCATCGAGATGGTTTGGGATGAACTGGACAGAAGAGTGAATGCAAAACAATCTACAAGTGCCACACATTTATGGGAACTTCTGCAACAGAGTTTAGAAGAACTTTCGTTTTCCATTGTAGAAAGAATGCCACGAGTGTGTTCAGCCGTTATATCTGCCAAAGGTGGCTACTTTGAGTCAAAAGTTTAAAATACATTTTGGTTTATAAATTGATTCCATGATTTATTTTTTAACTTTGATTGTTAATGGGTTCTATCATGTCTATGCTTTCATTCCAGAGTACAATGAGACATTAAACTGCATAATTTTCTATTAAACTGGAAAAATTGGGGTGTCCTAAAACTTTCGACCAGTAGTGTATTTAGTGTAGAAAACAGCTCAGCTTCTCCAAGTATTGTATTAAACCATAAAAACATCAAGAGCCAGTTATGCAGACACAGAATACGCCAAAGCCTTGAGTTTGCTCTATTTTGAAAGATTTTAGAGACAAAACTCAGTTTAGTCTGGGACTAAGCTTAATTTGTGTGAGTGAAACCATCCTTGAGATTTAGATTTTCAGTCCAATGCACAATGAGTAAAATGTCCACAAGGTTCTGTTCTGGGGTGCGTTTCCGGAAAGCGCAGACGCTTACTTACATACACTACCTGACAAAAGTATTAGAACGTTCCTCATACTCACTCAACTTTTTATGTGCATGTGTTATATAATATATGCGAGTGTTGTAGGAATTTAATGGTGTCCTAAAATGTACATGTAAACATCACAGAATATTATTAAACATTAAACAAACACACAGACACGTCACTTTATGACTATAGGTGCATTCACATTGCAAAAAATAGCTAAGTTAAAAATTGCAAAATTTTACCCAGCTATTCTCACTGGCACGAAAACTCGAAGTTAGCTCTGTTGGAAAAAATCGCGAAGTTTCAGGAAGTAGTGCGCATGCCCCGCTATGTAATTCAACCATGAATTTAAGCATTCAACACAAGTCACGCGAGTAATTTCGCAAAGTTTCAGATGTGTGCGTTCTCATTACAAAACTTCTTGCGAAGTTTCGCATGGAGCGCGAAACTTCGCACCCTGGCTTGAGATTTTTCTTGCGAAGTTTCAGACGGCTTTTGGCATGGTTGGTTGGCAACTTTCACCCTAACTTCGCGAATTTTCTAACTTCGCAAAGTTTCACTTGCAGTGTGAATGCACCTATTGAGGAGTTTTCCAATTATTGAAATTTGCAACTGAAGACACGGTTTCTCGCCATATCCTCCTGAGACCCAGAAAAAAAAGTTTTGATTTTGATTTTTTTATTATTTTTTATGGTTTGGGGTGGTATTGAACACATTTCAAAAATTTTTTTTTTCAAAATTCAACTTTTAGAATTTTGAAGAGGATCCTGTAGAGGACGTCGGGGCTTAAATCATGTAAAACCAGTGCCCATTCATTTAATTTCATTTCATTACAATTTATTTAAATCACGAAGACTTCGGATTTAAGAAAAGGATTTATTAACAATGCAATGACATGAAATGAAATAAATTCAGAATTTGGCGATGACTCCGTCCTCGAGGACCCCCAAGCGAGGTGGGGCGCTGATCTGCCTGGGTAGCAGGCAGGGGTGAAGCCATCCCCAAAGAGAATCTGTTAGATTGAGTCATCCAGCTGAACAGCCCTGTAAGACAAAAAAATGCATTAAATTAAACGAACAAGTGTTTGCACAAGCTAAGTGCGGATGAGCAGTGACACAGCTATAAGATGAGAGGCAGACACCAGCGCAGTACCTGAGAAAGCGCTACTAGGAGTCGTGCTCCTATACCAAGGTGCTAGCTTAGAGCCATGACATGACCACAGCTAGCGTCGTGCAGTGGGTAAGTCGCATGTATTAGGGATACTAAATCCATATGTACACTTAACGCTGGAGCAATGGCTAAGCGAGAACTGTGTCACTGTGAGTGGCCATGTAGTGGACGCGCGTACTATATGTGAATGTTTGCCGGCGAGGCAAAGTGCACCCATAACCGAAGCGCTAGCGAGATGCGCCACAGCGAGTGGCTGTGAGGTGGATACGCGCGAAGTATCCGTGAATGTTTGCCGGCGAGGCAAAGTGATCCCATGACCGAAGCGCTAGCGAAGCACTAGTGAGCTGCGCCACTGTGAGTGGCCATGAGGTAGATGCGCGTGCAGTATCCGTGAATGATTGCCAGCGAGGCAAAGTGAACGCATGACCGAAGCGCTAGCGAAGCACTAGTGAGCTGCGCCACTGTGAGTGGCCATGAGGTAGATGCGCGTGCAGTATCCATGAATGTGCGCTGGCGAGGCAAAGTGCACCCAAAACCAAAGCGCGAGTGAAGCGCTAGACTAGTGAGCTGCGCTACTGTGAGTGGCCATGAGGTGGATACGCGTGCAGTATCCGTGAACGTGCGCTGGCGAGGCAAAGTGCACCCAAAACCAAAGCGCGAGTGAAGCGCTAGACTAGTGAGATGCGCTATTGCGAGTGGCCGTGAGGTGGATGCGCGTGCAGTATCCGTGATGGCTGGCCAGTGAGGCAGCCCGTGAGGTGAGCACTGCCACAATTAAAAAACATTACAATACTTACGGAACAAACATATCAAACCCAAATAACGCTCATAAACAAGCCAACCAAGAGTCCGTTCCCATGCGCACATCGCTCAACGCCAATTATGATGATGATGATGATTCGAGACATAACGTGAAAAACCACCACAAACCTGGAAGCAAGTGGGACATCATTTTAATGACGCCATGGAGAGCTGCACGTCGATTACGGAGGAGACGGACGGCCGTACATATGTAGTAAATGCGGATGATGACCAACATCCCAGAACTTGCAGAGTTGGGGCGTTCAATCCACGTTGGGCTGCCGTAGTTGCTGCTCCGATCTTAAACGAGTGTCCGGTGAAGCGTCCCGGAGGAATTCCACATTTCTTGAGAACAGCACTGAGGTGGGAGGTGAACCAGTGGTGGCTGACTGGAGATCCGGATGATGTCAAACAAAGACTTATTATTAACAGTAGGAGGTCTTATATGGAGATAAGCAATCATGGACAAATATGGGCAGAATGCAGAATCAGTACGAGCTATGATAACATAGACCTCATGACCTGCAGCATCAGCTTTGGAGTGCTTAAGGAAAGGCGGTAGTGATTGGAGTAAAAGGATGTCTGAAAACAGAGGTTACGTGAAGGAAGAAAGGAGTTTGAATAAGTAGTGAATTCCCCACAACGTAGAAATCCGTAAAATGCAAAAAAAACACACACACTACAGTAAAGTGTCCGTGTAGTTCGAAAAACACTCAGCACGAAGAACAGTTAAAAGACGGAGTAACATGTCAAGTGAAATGGGGAGTCAAGGCAGGGTGTGCCCATAATCGAAACGCTAGCCAAGCGCTCGTGTGCTGTGCCACTGGGAGTGGACGCGACATGCCAACATGAAGAATCAGAGATTACATACCAATATAGATACTTACTTACACAACCATCATCTAAATGCATGAGCATTGCCACTGCTGGTGGACGTGAGGTAGACACTAGCGTAGTATCTGTGACTGCTTGCCAGCTGGGCAATGTGCACCCATAACCAAAACACTAGCCAAGCAATTGTGAGCTGTGCCGCTGCAAATGAACGTGATGTGGATACGCGCGTAGTATCCATAAAGGCTGGCCAGCGAGGCAGCACGTGACCTTGGCGCTAGCGTAACGCACGTGACCATGCCACTGCGAGTGGATGTGAGGTGAAAACATGCGTATTATCCTTGATGGCTGGCCAGCTAGGCAGCATGAGACCTTGGTGCTTGTGTAGTGCACGTGAGATTGCTGCTGCGAGTGGACAAGAAAACATGGCATAGCATTTGTAATGATTTGACAACTTCGGAAAAACATTGCAATCATTTAACAGCACCATTATGGTATAACAATTAATTTCAACGAACATAAACCTTGCACTTTTAACATTTGGGAACCATACTACTCAGGCATTAATTATTAATATCCAACAACAGTTCACATTTCATACCTCAATCGGACCACAAACATGGCACGCATGTAAGCGAGACCTCCCACTTGTGTAAACTTAGGACGCTGCTTTGATGAGGCTATGAGAACTGCACATGGATTATCGTTGAGGCTGAGGGCTGCATTTATGAAGTGCCCACAGATGACCAACGCCCATGCTTGTAAATTGGAACGTCCCATCTGCATTGAGCTGCAGAGGTAGCACTGATAACCTGAATGAATGTCACGAGTAGGTAGAATGTGACAATGACATTAGACTACCACTTGCAAGCTAAGCCATACCTAGTGAAGGAGAAAATGAAATGATAGCATTTGAACGATTGGGCGACCTGAACTGGATTGCTGTGCTCATAGACAAAGCACCATCACTGGATGACAATTCATTTGCAAAGTGCAACACATGCCATGCACATTCATAACTAGTAAATCATCCAAATTCAGGCGACAATGACTCATGTAATTATGCATCACCCAACACCTAGTTAAGACTTTAAAGGAGTATGAACATTGAATGAATACAAGCAGACCACCACCAACCTAGAAGTACGGTACGGATACCAGTTTGATGAGGCCACTGAGAGCTGCACCTTGACTATGGTTGAGGCAGAGGGCCACGCGCAAAGACCGATGCCCATTTCCAAATTTAGCACATTTAATCCGCATTGGAAAAGTTTTGAATTGAAATTCCTCAATGCACAAATAATGAAACGCAATTAGTGATGACGAACTGATTCTTTTATCTCAATTCTGAAGCAGAATAGAAACCAGACCCCCAGAATGAGGGACGAACCCTGAAACTGGATTCTCACCCCAAGCTGTTCGATAAGGTTGCACATGACAAACATCGCAATAAACGCAACAGTGGAAATTAAGACTGGATACAATAAATACGTTGGAAAAACAAACACAATTTAAAATAAAAATGACGTAAAGCTGAATCAAAAGCTATAAATATGAAGGAGCCCCCCAAAGGTGCTTAATTTCCACAAAATACTGATCATACACCAATAAAGCCAAGTAGACCTGTTCTTGATACTTGGATTAAATTTGCAATTTTTTTTTTCGTATTATATTGAACAGAACTATTGACTTCTGAACGATCAGAGCCGTTTTTGACTGGCAAGCAGCATGTTTGATCATTGATTTGTAACAAACTGCGCGATGATATAGCACGACACTTATCCTTACTTGCAGATCAATCCCATTGAAGCAAAGTGCTCAAATAATGTGTAGCCTAATTTTAATCAAGAAATGGCAGATGTTCTGTGGAAGAGCGGTTTTTTTTTTATTTCTCTCCCCCCATTCACATAGGCCTACCTAGATATTGCAACAAGACTAATACGATTCACCTTTAATGAAGCAGCAAGTTTGTATGAAACGATTTCATATATATCCCCCCCCCCCCAAGAAGTGCATATTAATAATGAATGAATGATAAATGGCTTCACACGCGACTTCTTACAGTAGGGTAGAGCGAGGTAAGATGCCTGTCTTAAGCAGGAATGTTCACAACTAAAGGTAAACATGAATTAATAATTTTTTTGCTTGAATGGATAGTATGTAAAGTTGGCTACCACATCTCAAAAGATTTATGACATAGTCACTATAGAAATATGTTTAATTACTTTTTTTAAAAAAAAGGTCATCTTACCCTACCCCTGGGGTAAGATGCCCCTTATCTAGAATAACTTGTAAAGCCTAATACATACTGATTTTACTGCATTTCACATGAGTAATTATCATATTATAGCTCTCTTAATTGGCAGGTACACATCATACAAAAGATCAACATCTTTATAGAAATTTCCTTGCTAAAGAAATGAGGAAAGAAAGAAGTACATTCTCCTAAACTTAACTTTTTATTAACTAACTAAACACTAAGGCACAAGTGATGGCAAGGTACTGTTGGCATTAAATGCATCAAGGAAAAGATGGTTATATCTTGTGGACGACTAAAAAATATGAGACAACACATTAGATAAACATGTAGCGGTATAGAATGTATATGAGTATCCATGAAAAGTCATTAAAACTAAGAGTGACCATAATGCATTTCACCCAATATATTTCTTTTTAGGCTCTCATTGATGCATATATGATTCATTATTGTGTAACTCTATATGGCCCTACTTGTAACAAGTATGGATACACTTAACTTTCCATTCCCAAGTTCTTTATAAAAATTATCATGTCTGATATATATTTCCTATAAATAGAA
Source organism: Gymnothorax javanicus (assembly GCA_029692085.1). Lineage (NCBI taxonomy): Eukaryota > Metazoa > Chordata > Actinopteri > Anguilliformes > Muraenidae > Gymnothorax > Gymnothorax javanicus. The sequence goes on from CM056201.1 coordinate 10,106,487, forward strand.
CATAATGTTTTAGAAAAAAACTCATAAAACAGAATGAATATGCCTCAAAATGGGGTAAGTGGCCTTCCTTCCCTAGGGGCATCTTACCCCAATCCAAAAAGGGCATCTTACCCCCAACACCACCATATTGGTTTTGGCTCATTAACCCCAATTTCTCCCATTATCACCACACAGGACCCCCTTTCATACATAGAGAAGAAATCAGAGAGCTACACTGACATGTCCTGCGGACTCCTGGAGCATTCAAATACTTGTGGCAAAATGATTCATTCGGTCATTTTTTATCAGAAAGACAGTCAAAACACAAACACTTTGAGTGCTCACATGTCACTTGCTTTGTTGACTCATCTGTTGTTGAGCATTTCCCCCCAGGTGGCAGTGCATTTGTCTAAGTCAAGAGCCACATACTGGGCACAGCTGAAATTGAATTATAAGCAAAGGGCATCTTACCCTCAGGGGCGTCTTACCCCACTCTAACCTACTAGACACTCGAAGCGCCTTTAGAGTGATATGCAGTAAACAAATCTCTAGACTGCTACTGAGCATGCCGACTTGATGCTGCGATAAGATGTTTCAATGAAAGACGATTTTCGACCGAAAATCTAAGAGCTGATCATTTAACTTCCTGACCTCCAAAAACAGAATCACACGTAATCTGGGAGATATGTAACGCAGCTTCAGCAAACACGATTTGAAATCCGTATAACAATCCTCCACTGAACGTAGCTGTCAATAGCAATTAAGGGAGATTAATGATCAACTCTTGATGACACTCGACATAAACAAATAATATCTCGGTAATTCCAAAGCCACAGCGAACTTCGCAATTGTTAAAACACCTATTGATACGGAATTCCCTCTAAAGAAAAGTAGACCACACGTTTGCCCGTTCAGAAAACAGCAATAGAAATAGAGACCCGACAACTTCCTAACTTGTAGTACTTGATAAAGAATGAGGCTAAATTGATGTAGCTGGTAAAGTGTAGCCTACCGCTCAATGTCAGGAATAGCGAAAGCCAATGAGAAATAGAGATACTAAGGAACACTGCGGAGTTCCGATCTTGATGCGAAGGAACGAGCCGGCTGAATGCGGAAGCCTCTACTGTCGGACCCGCTTTCCAACGCTTCCACGATTTTCGCCAGGGTTTGGATGGATGGCTGGCATCCAGAACCAGGAACAACAGGGAGGCAATGCTTCTGCAGGAGGCCGCCGAACTGTTTCGAACTTAGACTCCATTGTGGTGAAGAGGATTCGCGTTGGCATTGGACAGAGCAAATAACACCAGAAGTCCGAACAAAGAAGTTTGAGGTTGGTACGAACTTGTAGTTCTTCGTGAACGATTTGCTAAATAAAGCTCGAAATCGTGAGCAGACTACCATGCCGGAAGCGGCGCAATGCGGAATTTCTGAAACAGCAGACAGGAACACGTAATGAGCCTATATATAAAGAACACCGAAGAGGGGCCGATTCAAGATGGCGGCCTGAGCGGACGGTCTTTGGAACGCGGCGCACCATACTTTTGGAATATACAAGTGAAAAGTGGACCTTGCGAATACCTGCTTCTCTGGATATAGTGCGAGTGTGTCTAAGTGCTTGACGAGTGATTTTTTGTTGAGTTTGAGCCGTTTTGTTGCAGTGATGGGCAAAAAACACGAAAAAATGCGTCTCTTTCTCAAGGAGCGCTAGCTAGCTTGTCTAGCGCGCTGGTTAGCGGTGGACATGATTATGTAAGAGACCTGGATGAAGAATTTACTTTATCTGAGGACGAATTCCCACCTTTGCCGGCAACGCCATCCAAATCTCCGGCAGTGAAGAAAAAGGCTGGTGAGGTTCTCAACTCTGCTTTGGTTAGTGACATTAATTCTCAGCTTTGCAACCTGACGAGTTTGATAAACAGCAGATCTGACGCCATTGAGGGCAAAATCTGTGACCTGAATGATATGGTAGAGAGGGTGTTCACTGATTTAAAAGATGTCTCTGTGAAGATGGCTAATCTTGAAAAGCGAATCGAAGTGATGGAGTACCCGGTGAAATTGATACAAGGAGAATGGATGACATCGAAACATAAAACAGAAGGTGAAATTTAAAGCTGCTGGGGGTCCCAGAATCTAACCAAGAGAATGTGCGAGGCGAAATCATTAAAATCTGTCAAGCAGTCCTGCCGAGCATGAAAAAAACAAGCTGGCTGATGCCATCGACACCGTCCATCGCCTGGGGAAGAAGCCACAATCCACGGAGAGGATGAGGCCCAGGGGCATTATTTTGCAGTTTATCTCACGTGTCTACAGAGATGAGGTGTGGAGAGCTGCAAAAAACTCTAGCTACCTGAAAGAACGCGGATTCCACTTCCAAGAAGATTTCTCCAAAGCGGACCGGGAAAAAAGGCAGAAACTGTGGCCTGAAGTCGAGAAGGCACGTGCTGCGGGGAAGAAGGCTTTCTTCGCCGGGGCTAGGGCTTTTATCGAAGGAGAAGGAGAGATCTTCCTTCCTGGATAACGACATGTACTTTTCGCGGTGTTGAATACGCAAGACTTAAGTATTTCACAAGGATTTTATGCTAGCTCTTGTGATTTGCTCTTATTTAATATCACAAAATCTGGAGTGATTTGGTTAAGCACTGATACATCCTTATTTGTATGGCAAATGGTATTATCGTAATAAGAACAGTTTTGTTACAAGATATTTATGGTTAAATTCAGTATTTTGTTGTACTATTTAAAGTACCAAGTAACTTGCCTGCATCAGTGCATATATTTTCTTTTCACAAGACTTGAATTTTATGGTGCTGCGTTCTTCAGACTGATTTACTAATTTCACAAGGATTTTAGGCTAGCTCTTGTGATTTTCTCTTATTTAATATCACAAAACCTGATGTGATTTGGTTAAGCACTGATACATCCTTATTTGCATGGCAAACGGTATTATCGTAATATTAACAGTTTTGTTATAAGATATTTATGGTTAAATGCAGTATTTTGTTGTACTATTTAAAGTACCAAGTAACTTGCCTGCATCAGTGCATATATTTTCTTTTCACGAGACTTGAATTTTATAGTGCTGCGTTCTTCAGACCGATTCACTAAAACACTAGATTTTTCTACTTTTTAGAAAAAAGGTACGGTTTTTTCTTCTATTGGTTTTTTGTTCATGTCTTTTTCAGTTGTGTCCTTAAATGCCAGGGGACTAAGGGACAATGTTAAGCGTAAGGCCTTATTTTTATATGTCAAACAGTTAAAAACTGATTTTGTTTTCTTTCAAGAAACGCACTCACTAATGAAAGATCGCAATTTTTGGAAATCTCAATGGGGTAGCGAGATTTGGTTATCTCATGGCACTCCGTATTCAGCAGGAGTATCTTGTTTAAAAAATAAGTTTAGTGGTGATATTTTACAGCATGAATGTGACAGTCAAGGTCATTTTGTTTGTTTAGTTTCAAATTGAACAGTAAAATTCTTATTGTGATAAATATTTATGGCTTCAATTCCAAGTCGGAGAATGACAAATTATTAAATACCCTGGATGATAAAATTGCAAATTTTGAACGGATATTTCCTGATGCTTATCTGTTGATTGGAGGCGACTTCAATGTAGTTTTGGATGGGATTATTGATAGATGGCCATCTGGTCAATCTTCAACTTCAAGCACTACTTTAAAGACACTTATGAACAGATATGACCTCGTTGACATATGGAGAGAGAAATTCCTAGAGATGGCAATTTCGAACCTTTGAAACAGTTTTGAAACCTTTGAAATGACCACTGTTTCGAAATGTTCTGAATTGTTTCGAAACCAGATTTATTTCAGTAATGCACAGCCTAGTGGCAAAAACATTTACTGCAGCTATTAAAATGTTTAGAAGTGAAACAAAACACGTGGATCATTGCTGGGGCGGAGTGGGAAAAATGTCACTAGTCACGTGACAAAAGTTTTGAAGCAGAGTCGTAAACCCGTGTCAAACCCGGAAGTTTCGAACGTGTTCGAAAAAGTTTGAATCTGCGTGTCGAGATTGCCATCTCTAGAAATTCCCAAATAGTAGAGTTTATACATGGAGTGACAAAAGTGGCTCCAGGCGATCACGCTTAGACTTCTGGCTCATTTCTAAATCTCTACCTGTAAATAGTGTCACAGCCAAAATTTTAGCTACACCGTTAAGTGATCATAAGGCTATAACTATTAATATTGATTTTTCCCCAGTAGTTCAAATTTGAAAGGCTTTTCGTATTGGAAATTAAACAATTCCCTTCTAAGTCACAACTGTGTAAAATTAGAATTAACTAAGTTGATTAAATTTTATTGGAACAAGGCACAAAAGGAAGGTGTTTTTGGTGCAAACTGGGAGCTCCTTAAATTTGAAATTGGGAAATACATGAGATGGTATGGTAGCAAGCTGGCTAAATTAAGGTGAACCTTAGAGGAAAAAGTAACTTCAGAAATAATATGTCTCAGTAGTATACCCCCTGAAAACATAACTGACGAAGAAAGATTTAAATTAATTGTGCTACAAAAAAATCTAGATGACGTGTAAATTAAGGGCAGAGGGAGCCTTTGTAAGATCTAGACAGAAGTGGCTGGAACAAGGTGAACAGATGTCCTCCTATTTTTTTAAATTAGAAAAATCACAAGCCAGACACAACTCTGTACTCCAATTAAATATTGATGGTACTGTTACAGATAACAAGAAGAATATCTCTGCTTTTTGTCATAACTATTATTCCTCTCTATACAAATCTAAATTTGATAAACATGCCATGTTTGATTTTTTTAGTTGTATTGATTCTGTTAATTCCATTAGCCAGGAAGAAAAGTTAAGTTGTGATTGTCCAATTATGCTGCAGGAGGTAGTAGATGCAATAAATCACTTAAAAACAAATAAGGCTCCTGGGAGCGATGGAATCACCTCTGAGTTTTATAAGCGTTTCTCTCAGTGGCCCCTTTTCTCCTGAACATTTTTGCAGAGAGCATTGCTAAATCTACATTGCCTACGAGCATGACCCAAGGCCTAATATGTCTAATACCTAAACCAAAGAAAGACTTGCTTATGATTGACAATTGGAGGCCCATTAGTGTACTTAATAGTGATTATAAACTGTTTGCAGGTGTCTTTGCTATGAGGTTTAATAGCGTTTTAAACTCAATTATCGATGAAAACCAGTCTGGTTTTATGAGTAATTGACATATTTTCGACAATATTTTCAAAGATTGATTTTTGACCTTATTGATTATTCTGACTTGATAACTGATGATAGTTTTGTTTTGTTTTTTTTGATTTCTATAAAGCGTTTGATACGGTTGAACATCCCTTTATTTTTTATAGCCTTGAAAAATTTGGCTTTGGAACCTACCTTTGTAATGCCATGAAAACTCTCTATGCAAATGCAAATAGTTCAGTTAAATTAAGCGATGGTACCGCACAAAGATTTCGTTTAGAAAGAGGCATAAGACAAGGTTGTCCAGTATCTGTTTATTTGTTTCTTGTTGCTGCACAAATGTTCTGTCACTATATAAAGGCAAGTAAATTGGAGGGTATCTCCATTGCTGGTAGAAATATTATTCTGAGTCAACTAGCAGATGATACTGCATTATTTTTAAGAAATGCTCTGCAAGTGAAACCTGCAATCAATGCTATTGAAGTATTTTCTAAAGCTTCAGGTCTCTGTCTGAACTTAAACAAATGTGAGTTATTTGCATTAAAAAACTGTGACATAACCTCCATTGATGACATACCTGTAAAGAAAAAAGGTTGTTATTTAGGCATCGCTATAACAAAGGACAGACAAGAAAGATGTGCTCTTAATTTTAATCCAATGATAAATAAGGCAGAGAACAAATTTAATCTATGGTTACAGAGAGATATATCATTAAAGGGCCGGGTTCTTTTATCGAAAGTTGAGGGGATATCGAGGCTCATTTATACTGAATCCTGTCTATTTCTTGAGAATAAAGTTGCCAAAAAAATTGACCAATTAGAATTCAACTTTTTGTGGAGAAATCGTATACATTACACTAGAAAATCTGTAGTTGTTAATTCGGGTGAAAATGGGGGCCTTGATTTTTTGGATTTTTCCTCTTTGAACTATGTATTTAAAATTAACTGGTTAAAGCATTTCATAAAAATGATTCGTCAATGTGGTTTTCATTCCTAAATTAAGTATTTAACCAGATTGGGGACTACCTTTTCTGCTGGTTTGTAATTATAAAATAGATAAGTTACCATTGATATTAGCTGACTTTCATAAACAGGTGTTATTGGCTTGGAATTTAATTTACAAACACAACTTCTCACCACAACGGTATGGTGATATTTTGTATAAGAATAAGAGTCTTTTCATAAAGAAATGGTTTGACAAAAATATTTGCCTATTAAGTCAGCTGCTAACTCCTGAAGGTCACTTAATGAGTCATGAGGAATTCTGTCATAAATTCAACTTTCCTGTGCCACTTAAGGAATTTATTCAGGTTGTAGGATCTGTTCCAGATGGCTCTGTTTGTTTAGTGTTTCTGCTCATGATGTGCCTGTTATGAATCCTGTTAACACCCCTTGTGGGAAAATTTGCTTCTCATCCTCTCGTAAGAATAATGATCGTGCCATTCGTTCTTTGTTTCAGAGCGAGTTTACTACAAAGCCATATGTTATTACTTATTGGAATTCTCTCCGCAAAAATATTCCTTGGTCAAAAGTTTGGTTGTTGCTGCACAAGTATTTGATTACCAACAAAATTAGAGATATTTCCTTTAAAATTCTACGCAAAATTTACCCTACAAAGCATTTGATGAAAAAGTTTAGAGCTGATATTGATACCAGTTGTTCATTTTGTTCAGCTCACCCTGAAACTGTGCCACATCTTTTCTGGCACTGTGATCTCACTACAAAACTATGGAAGGATGTAGCAAGGTTTATCTGTGACAAACTTTATGCAAATTTTGTATTGCTTTATGAGCATGTTATTTTTGGGGTTTTTTTTGTAAAAAAGAAAGATGACAATGAAAAAATCCATGTTATAAATCTTCTAATTATTTTGGCCAAGTTTTTCATTCATAAATGTAAGTTTATGAATCAAAAACCTCTTTTTTCAGTCTTTTACAAGGATTTTGAATAATATCTACAATCAATCAGTGCCTGCAAAAATAAGAAGGCTGCAAAGACTTTGAATGCATGTGTGAATTGTAATCTGTACTTATAAAACGTTGCATGTTTGTTTTTATTTTCTTTTCTTCTCTTTTTTATTTTTTCTTTTCTTGTCCTACTCTATGTCCCCTGGCAACTCTGTTTGTGTTTTTATTTTGTACTATTAAAAGAAAGCAATAAAAATAATTTAAAAAAAAAAAAGAACACCGAAGGCGCCGATTGGGTAAGCGCAATTGCTTGGGAATCCTCCGTCTTGTGATTGAACTTTCGTTAACACTCCCATTTTATTTGTGAAAATTTAGGAAGCATTGTGACTTCTTGGAGATGCAAAGGAAGATTTTGTACATAACACATCTCAAATAGGGACAGGACACACACACAGGCACACACACATGCACATGCACTCACACACACATACACCCTAACCCTAACCCTCCGTCCACTGTTCATACTTTCCTAACCCTGAGTCTCCCTAAATTATTCTGATGAAAGTTCTCTCTGCTTCAGTATCAGAGCTGACCACTAGAAGAAATTGGGAACAAATACATGTATTGAGTCCTGACGTCCCCTACAGAGGATGCTGATGAAGTAGCTGTTTTTCAATATGAAAATATAGTAGCTCTGTTCTGCAAATTCATACAGATCACAATTGAGATGTTTTCTAACTAAATCAATCAAATTATAACATTGAAAAATGCTTGCCTCTCCTTTTCCATAAAATTTTAATTAGGAAAAAAATCATGCCACATCCCCCTTGCCTCTCCTTTTTCCATAAAATGTGCTGCGCTGGATTCCCGCCATTTTGAAAAGAGCAGGAAAAAGAAGTTGCAATGGCCACATCCCCCAAATATGATATCACTGTTTAGCCACAGCTGTCCTCTCTCAGGAACAGCAGAATTCATTAAAGTGACGTGTAGTATAGGAGATATTAGGAAAAACCTAACGGCCTCTACAGAGGACAAAAATGAATAGCCGGGTCTCAGGAGGATATGCGATCTAACAGCGATTAAATCATGGACTAAATTCAGTACAGATGCGGAACAAGAACAGAGAATTGGGTTGCTCAAAACATCCGTTTAAAACAATTATTAGTCCCGACCTGTTCTCAGTCATTTTCATAATTAACAGAAGGTTCACTCCGAGAGCACTCCACACTTAACAGGTGCTGCTTGTTCTCCCCGAAACTGCATCATTAACATTCGCGGCAATAGATACAGTTTCTGTTATTTTAGACGCAGGTGGCGATGGTTGTACTGCGCTGGAGGAGGTTTTACGGTGGATTTACACTGGTCCGGCGCGAAAACGCCTGCAGACGCTACGCTCCCCTCCATTTGGCCGCTTATTTATGGGCGGTGCAGTTTTCTCAGTGCGTCGCTCAGCAAAATGCTTCCGTCAGTAATTGTTGGCCGAACCAAGTATACACCAATCATGATATTAATTCGTCCAATTGTAATTGTTCCCGCCTGGATTTTGAAATTTGGAGGGGCCGCAGTTGTACATAAATACATTCTATTTTATCACAAAATATAACAGTCATGGATCGGAGTTTGAGGAAGGTAATTTCAGTTACCATTCTATATCTTCGGCGAAAACGGCGCCGGTCTGTCTGGGTTCGTCCGATCCTGCGAGACCGTCAGCTGTATGGGGAGTATGTATGCGAGAGCTTCGCCTGGATGATGTCCTCGTTCAGCAGTACTTCAGACTGACAAGAAGTCAGTTTGAAGACCCGCTTTGGCGAGTGGGTCCGAGGATAACAAGGATCAATACCAACCTCCGGGAAGCGATTGGTCCAGCTGAACGCCTCGCCATTTGTCTACGGTAGTTTTTTTTTCATTTTTAATGATATTTTTCTTTTTTTACGATGACGACTTAAGTAATCAATTTTGGAATGAGAAATAGTTATTGTTGGTGGCCCCGAAGATGAGCCAAGAATATTTTTTTTAAAGAAGACTTTTATTACTACAGTAATGTCAGCACAGTATTAACTGCAATCCAAATTTTAATCTTATGGCTGCCTGGTACGCATTTTAACCTTTTATTCTCACGTTTTCATGGCTTTGTCTCGTACTGCATTGTAGCAAGGCCATGATTTAATTTTTATTTTCTCCTGCATGCTTCTTATTTTGACTACTTCTAATGTTTTAATGTATTATGTTTTATTCCTGTTTGGATGTGAAGTCACTGTGAGGTACTTTTGTCAAATCATGTTTTTTAATGCACCATTCCAAGAAATGAACTTGACTTCACTTGATCAACAATTTATTTTCATGCTCCCGCAGCTACCTTGCCACTGGGGACTCATTCAGGACGGTGGCATTTAACTACCGTGTGGGGCATGGCACAGTGGCAGGGATTGTCAAGGAAGTTGCCGAAGCCATCTGGGTGTCCCTGCTCAAAGACTTTATGCCTATCCCTACCAAGGAGGACTGGAAAGCCTCTGCTGAGGGCTTCCAAAAGAAGTGGAACTTCGCTAACTGCCTCGGGTCCATGATGGGAAGCATGTCGTCATTCAGGCCCCGTCCAACTCTGGCTCTCTGTACCACAACTACGAGGGGACATTCTCCATCGTTCTCTTGGCTGTTGTGGATGCTGACTACCTGTTCCAAGTGGTAGACGTTGGTGGTTACGGCAGGAACAGTGATGGTGGGTCGTTGTACAACTCCGCCTTTGGTGAGAGCCTCAGAGCCGGCACACTGGACCTCCCGGAGGACAAATTAATCCTAGGAGCAGAGCACCGCGGACCTCTGCCCTTTGTCTTTGCGGGAGACGAGGCCTTCCCCCTCCGCACAAATCTGATGCGCCCTTTTCCTGGCTCCAACCTCCCCAGGAACCAGAGGGTCTTCAATTACCACCTCAGCCGTGCCAGGCTAGTTGTGGAGTTTGGCTTTGCCATTCTGTCTTCACAGTGGAGGATGTACAGGTGTGTAATTGGAGTCAGTCCTGCCACTGCTGAGACATGTGTGAAGGCCACCTGCATCCTGCACAACTTTTTGAGGATGACCGTAATGACCGAGGAGCATAGGGCCTCAGATCAGCATGGCGCAGCGAGTTCTAGTTATCCTGCTCTTCGGGGAGTTGCCAGGAGTTGTTGGGTGCAAACAACGCCACACGGGAGGCCATGCGAGTCAGGGAACGTTTCACCTCCTACTTCTTTGAGGAGGGTGCTGTTCCATGGCAAACCTCGTGTAGTCTGTGCACAGAAATACGCAAAGGCCCTTTTAAGAGCCAGCCATGTTATCCCTTAAAAGCAAAGTTCCAAAATCTACAAAAGCTTTAACATATAAACAGGCTAATTCCAAGAAAAAAAAATGTATCAGTGATGAATATCCTATACACCAGGGGTGTCAAACTGGTCCTTAAAAGGGCAGATGGGCTGCAGGTTTTCAATCCAAGCCTGCCCAGTTGATTAGTTGTATCAGGTGAGCTTCTGCTCAGTTGGAATGAAAACCAGCAGCCCCTCAGCACTTTCATGGACCAGTTTGATCCCCCAGCTATACTCAGCATCACCATCACCTATCACTATCTACATACAGTACTGTGCAAAAGTCTTAGGCACATTGAAAGCAATTTAGTAGGGCAAATATGCTTGCAAAAATTATGAAATTACAAGTTTCTAATAATTGAGAAATGTACTGGACAGAGCTGTAAAATGTTAAAAACTACATCAAATCAATATTTGGTGTGACTACCCTTCGCCCAAAAATTTGGGACACTGTCCTATTGTGATATAGTTTTATAAGATGATCGGCTTTTTGCTTGTTTTAAGCAGAGTGGAAAACTTCCTACTGTTCTTCTACAGACTGACTGTCTCACTGGTGTCTGTCCCTCCAAGTAACTGCAGACAGCCATGATAATTCTGACATTAGGGCTCTGGCAAGACTATAACTTTTATTGAAATACAAACATTTATTTATAAAACTTTTCTTTAATTAGCATTTGAAATTTCAAATTCACTTATTTTCCGCAACTCTAATGCGGAAAACAAAATATATACATTTTAAGCAAATTAAAGTTTTAAAAAATACAGGGTGCCTAAGACTTTTGCACAGTGATGCACTTTTACTAAGTCGCAAGCCTTGTGCGTCAGAAATATGCTCCTCCCGTTTTAGCAGTCAGCATGTTTTGCTATTTGTCTCCCTTAATTGAATTATTCTCTTCTCCCCTTCTGCCCAGATCATTTGGATCATCATCATAATCATTTATATTCCTCACCCCTCTTGTGGAGTGCCCCATCTACATTTTTTGCTCATGGTGTCAGTGTGGATTGACACGAGTCATTCCCTGCTCAACCTTCCAGTCACTTTGTGCCTTCAAATATTGAGCAAAGTGCTCCTCTGCATGTTACATAAAAAGAGTGAAAAGAAAAATGTCATTACTCTTCTGAATTTAATTAGTAGAAACAACACCGAAGCCTTATAACGGTCTCCAGGATTGGAACTGCATTCCTGTTAAGACCTTGTCCCTGTCTGCTCCTCTGTCAAGCCAGTTTAATAGGAACACCTACCAAGCCTTCATTGGTCTCCAGGATTGGGACTGAGTTCCTGTTAAACCCTTTGGGCCTGCTGGCAAGCCATCAGGCTTTTGCAAAGGGGAACTCTCCATCAGACTTCTGCTCCATGACGGGCACCGGCCTGGGCACGGACACACCTCTGCCCTCTCCAGTTATTACCAACTTAGCTGGACTGCCCCTCTTCTGCTCTGGGCTACGGCCTTCCCTCTTCCATTTCTGTATTCCTGTTAATAAACATTCCCTGTGGATTGTACCCAAGATCTGAATTTTTTGTTCCTTTTCTAGACCATAACACCTACTTTATGAAGTTATGTACTGTATAGTATTTTTAATAATGACAATAAAACTTTCTGATTGTAAGTATTTATTTTTTTAATTACATTCTATCCTTGCTCCTGGCCTGCCTCAAAAATGAGCCAGTGAATATTAAATTTCACCTTAGCTCTCTTGGCTGAAGACAGCCTTCTGAGTGAGGGAAGGAGGCTCAAAAAAAGAGCTCATCCTCATCTCCTGATGAGAGTGACGAAGGTGGAGGTGTCTGACGAGCTGTTTGCTCCACAAGAGATTCAAGCAGCCGTCGTTCAAAGGGGCTCATCTGATGGCTGCGCCTCTTTCTCTGAGGATCCCCAGGCCTGGGAGTTTGCTGAAGTTGCTCGTCAGCCCAACCATCCTCCACTACCGGCTGCTCCAGTGGAGCCACTTCTGGCTATTGGGTAAACTCAGACGCTGGCCCTGGCTCGTCTACTCAAGCTGCTCCTAGCTGTTCTAGTGAGGCTTCTGCAGCCTGGTATTGGACTGTTGCTGGCTGTTCTGTCTCTCCAGACCTCCCTAATCCTGGCTGAGGCTCTGACTCAGCAGGAGGGGCAGTGTGCTCAATCAGGTTTGTGGCTGTAGCCCTGCCTTCTACAAACGGGGCAAGGAACCCCATCACGGCCATGTACTTCCAGGGCCTGTGTGACGAGGCCCCAGCCCCCCTCCTGTTCCTGTCCTTCGCTTTATTTTTTTCCTTTTTGAATGTGTCTCTTAGACTCTTCCACCAAGTGCGGCAGACTTCCTCTGATAGACAGAGAAGAACTATACAAATAACTTTTCAATTACCGTACAATAAGCCTACTTCTGTGGCCAAAAAATTCAACCCTACATTAAATTACATCAAAGAACTAATCTCTAATTTCAAAAAGGTCACCATCACGTTTTCTGCTCTGATAAATAACCACAGAACTCATTTGGCCATAACAGACATAATCTGAATGCATAAGTGAACAAATCAAGTAAAAATGGACATTTAATGACACCTTCTTTATCTGCAGTAGTGGTTTACTTCTTACGTGACCCAATTAAAACTAGTAGGTGAATCACTATCATTTTTGACATCAAAAACCTTATAGCTGCATACAACAAACTACGCAAAAAGTCCAATCGTCATAAAATGTCTATTTTTTACTTGATGCGTTCACTTATGCAATCAAATGTATAGTACAGCATAGTCAGGCTAGTCAGCAAATGATGTGAAATACTATTTTAGCTAAATTACTTGTATCGTTAAAAGGCGTATGCAATCAGACTTCAGTCTTTTAATATTTTCGAGCAATATATTGTTTCCCTACGCAACGCATATCTTACCGTATAAAAACGCACTTAGTACGAGTAGCTTTTCCCTGGCATTGCGCAGCACATTGCAGCATTTTATTTCATTTTTAACTGCAACAGAATGTTAAAAACCCACCAGGGACACCAACAATCTCTGCAACATTCCTCCGTGCGCTGTTGCGTTTGTCGTTTTCCCTGTAACGGTGGATTTACACTGGTCCGGCGCGTCAACTGATGCCTACGCCTCCCATTCATTTCAGCGGCGAGGGCGTCCAACGCAGTGGCGCAATGCATGATGGGAGTGGCGCGTCAAATTTGGTGCTTGCGGCGCGTCGAAGAAGCTGGGATATCCCAGGTTTATGGCAATGAATCCGGCAAACGTGACGCGAATATCCAATCAGGGGATAGCAGAAGGTGTGTACGTTGTCTTCAAGGCCACATGGCCTCCGAAATAATAGTTCCGCTAAATGTAAGTTCCCTGATCAGATATGGAGGAGAAACAGATTATTGCCGTTTCAGCTTTTCCTATTTTATTCGATGCTTCCCTGCCTAGTTAATGACACCAGTAGGCTGTCTGACGGTGAAGCCCCACTACACACGGAAAATTCGCATGTCATCCGCACCGTCCAGTGGAGTTGCTCATTTATGGGCGTATCTGGTCTGCTGGCTTGTGGGCGTATCAGACAATATGTAATCAAATAGAATCCATTCCCGCTGGATTTAGATTTTTATGCTGTTGTTATAAATACAGAGTTGATGGGTTTAACAGTATAATAATGCAAACTGTGACAGCCTGATACATTTAAATTAATCATGTCAGAAAAAGATACCCTGAAAAGATACGTTCATGTCGCCTAGTTGTAAATCCTCGTTCACGATAGTGACCCACGAAGCTCAAAACGTCACTCACCATGTTAAATTGAACAGTAATGTGACGTTGGAATAATGATAAGTGAAATAGCGATTTGTATCTAGGCCTACTTCACCACGGCTGAACTTTTGCACAGGAACTTTTTATACCATTTAAAACTGATAAGATAGCCAGCTGGCTAGTCACTAACAATTTCTGCTTGTTGTTGGTCCCTGATAAAAAGTTCCCTCGCTCATTTTCAGGCGAAAGAGACTGGTTCACGCAGCACGGGCACCGTATCAATTCAATATGGTTTGAAAATTTCATCTTCGTCCCCTCCCACTTTCCCGCACCGGAGCCCGGCTCGTATCGGATGGTGTCCCAGAATGCATCGCGCACCAAAACGAACGCATGCCATAGAAAATTAATGGGATGCACAGGAGTGCGGAGATTTCCCGTGTGTAGTGGGGCCGCTAGTATCTATTGCCCATAGTATCTATCCAGCAGTTCAAAAAAAAATATCTCTTGCTACAGAAATAATCGTTGTCCTCCGCAGCAACTACTTCAGCTACAGTGAGCAAATAGTATCCTAATTAGTAGTTAAGAAAAATCAGTTTTCTGAAGCAAAAATTCGCCATGGTATTGATTTTATGTAATTCTACTATTAATTATAGTCAATTATAGTGGTTTTTAAACCGCCAGTAAACTCAAAGAAGAAGAAAAGGAGAGACTGCCAGTTTGTTTTTTGAATACTGTATTTTTCATTCACCTGAAAATTGACTAAAGAGCACAAGGAGAGAACAAAGAGTGGTTGCTTTGCTTCTTTCTATGTGTACTATGAAAAATACTTTGTACTTATACTCGCACTTTTGATACTTAGGTATATAGTTTCACAAAATACTTTTGGTACCTAAGTACATTTAATGGGAGCTACTTTAAGACTTTTACTTAAGTAATTTTCTTATGGTAGACTTCAACTTTTACCAAAGTAACTTTCAGTAATGGTACTTCTACTTTTACTTAGTTATTTTTTCCAGTACTTTATACACCTCTGATTATCATATTAGCTATGTGACAAAGTGCAATACTCAGTCAGACTGTAACTGTCGCTTATGAAAATTGTTCATGCTTTCTTTCCTGAATTCTTGTATTTTATTTAATTTCTTTAAACATTGATTAAATCATTTTTTTTACTGTCTACCATATTTGAGGTAAAATTGACCTAAATTGCTCACTTCGCAACACTTTTTTTTTTTTATCCGCAGTGACTGAAATAAATACCAAACAGTTCGCTATTTGGGGGCACTATAAAATTCCAAAACTTTCTTATTTCTCGGCCAATTCTCATGATCTTGAAAAGGCCTTGCAGTTGACACCAAGAGCTTTCAATAGGCCATAAATTCATTAAAATTAATTGCATTTCAATTTTTTTGGACACATACTTAACCATATTCGACCATCACCAATATCGTCCAACGCTTTATGTAAACACATGGAAACTCCTTCATTCAAACATATTTACTAAGCGGTTTTACTCAAAACTGGATTCTTTGTCCATAACATGCCCAAAGAAGAAACATGGGGAAAAAAAGGAAACATTGATGTTCGTTCTTACCCCCTTACTATATAAGAACTGCCATGTGTTCACGAAAGTGACGTCATGTCCCCGATTAGCACAACTGTAATGATAACTTTATTGTTTCATTACGATTCAGGAACATACATTCATAATTTAACTGCCATCCTCATCTGCTGCTGCTGTCTCTCTCAAATTGACATTCACAAAATCAATAACTGCTACCCTTATGCTAGCTCTTTGTCTATTCAAATGTATAACTTTCTTTTGATATGTTTTCCTTACTCAAGACTCCCCTCACCTCCCACTCCCTCACTCTCACTTACTGCCACTATCTCACTCACACACTCACTTACACTCACTCTTTCACACTCTCACTCACTCTTTCACACTCTCCCACTCTCACTCTCACACTCTCCCACTCCCACACTCTCCCCACCTACTTTGTAAATAATTTATCAGCTCCAACTCATGACTAAACTTGCACTTCATATAATTGTGTTAGCTTTGCCTCATTTAGCACCCATTTCTTGGGCCCAAATTCTCATACAGCACTTGGCGGCCCAGCCATATACTGGGTTGCACCTAGTCTTGTTTTTCATCATACAGTATTTGCTGAAAATTTGATATAGTTTGGTTACTCTGAAAATAATAACATAATGGCATGTTGCACAAAATTTTACAGATCTTTATCATGGTGTGGCAGGAATATTTTCCCATTGTTTTACTCATGAATGCACACTCACAATATTACCCTTATGCTTACCTATATCACAGCAAGAGGGCAATACTGAGCCATTTATAATGAAGAATATAAAGAAACTGATTGTTTTGTGTGACCTCAGGAGGAACTCAAGCCCAAAATTAATCTGGTGAAAGAAAAACTGAAGAGGTTTACTGAGGTAGAACGAGAATGTAAGAAAACAGCAGAACACATCCGGGTGAGTAAAGTAATTATGAATTCTTTTTACAGAACATCATTATTTTTGGTGAATGTTTTGTCGACCTACATAAAACAACAGAAGAAGCTACACTGATCTGGTGTAATGTGCTGGTTTTAAATCACAGAGCCAAGCCCAGAGCACAGAGAGGCAGATAAAGGGCGAGTTTGAGAAGCTTCATCAGTTCCTGCGAGAGGAAGAGGAGGCCAGACTCGCTGTGCTGAAGGAGGAAGAGAGGATGAAGAGTCAGATAATGGAGGAGAAGATAAAACACATCACAAGAGACGTCTCCATCCTTACAGACAAAATCACAGCTATAGAGAAGAGCATGGAGACTGAAGATACCTCCTTTATAAAGGTAGGAGCTTCATTTACTGACAGTGTTGTGAGTTTATACTGATTACTGCAGTAATACTGAGATGCTCAGTTTGTTACTGTGATGCAGAGGATCAGAGGTGATTTTCAGTATCAGGACAGTGGAGCAGGACCTCACCAGCAGAATGAGGAACATGTAAATAAACTTCTAATAACAGACATGTCACGTGACTGTAGCCTACATATTTAAAAAAAAACTTGTAAACCATTCTGTTTTCTTTGCAGTAATGTAAAACAGTGAGTTTCCATTGGGACTATTACTTCAATGTTTTTTTAAATGATATTTTCCATAGCCTAGCTTCCACACCTATTAGGCAACCTGGCCCAGATTACAACGTTTATCAACATTTGTGTGTGTGTGTGTGTGTGTGTGTGTGTGTGTGGAGCATACAATTAAAGTAAATCACAGTTACAGAGAGGGCAGGTTTTTCTTTAACTATCCAGCCACATTTCTCAGTACCTTTACACGAGTGGAGTGAATAAGTTATACAAATTAAGTGGTACTGGGAGATTTGTGAAAATAACTAGGAATGAAAGAGTTTGGGGTGGAGCTCACCAGTAACACGCATTTCACATTGGGTCCTGAGTATGGTTCTATGTTAACAGTTAATGAATTGTGGACCACACTCAAAGTGGAGGAGAGAATTTGGTGGAACGATGGATAGGAGATCGGGGCGAATGTGATGTTGTGTGGACTTGGTCTGTGATTGTGCGAACACTGGGAGCCCCAGGCGGTAAGACTCAGGGTGGGGCTCACGTCTCTCGTCGGAGTCAGAGTGGCTCCTAAGCCCCCCGGGGTCCCAGGTGGTGGCTGTTTCTTGCTTCCTTCTTGGAGAGGGGAAGGGTGGGAGGGACGTAGAAGCGAGACTAGCGGGGATTGTGGGAATGTAGTAGGTATATATAGACGTAAGGACGAATAGGAAGGTGCATTGGGAGTGGCCCTGTTCATTAACCTACGCTATCCTTAATAGGAGGACTCAGGCCCAAAAAATTTTTTTCCATAATTTTTTAGATTTTGGGTTCATTTGGACCAATAACATGTTAACTTTAATTTCCAAACCAAGAAAATTCCAATTTTTTGCCCTAAATCAAACTAAATCCAAATTTATAATACAAGTTGGATGTCTAGAAAACCGGATATGCCTAAAAATTCACTTCCAGTCAGAAATTCCAGTGTTTAAACCCCCAAAACATCAGTATTTAAAGGGGGCCTATTATGCTGATCCTTCTTTTAATACGTATTAGTAATGTTATAATGTTGGTTGTCCATACTCAACCTCTGAAAAGTTTCTAAACATAAGATACAGGGGTTTTGCCATAATCCAAGAACGTGATTTCGTGAACGTGATTTCCGCTCTGAACAACTCCTCCCGAGATATTCACGAGATCTGGGCAAAACCTGACGTCAGGTTGTGCCGTCCAATTAATACAGACCTAGCCAGAGCCAACCACGGCGCTGGACCTGCCCACACCGGAAACTATTCTAGCAGGCACTAACAACGGCAGATCATACTATGCCTTAGTAGCGTCTACACTTTTGGAAATACAAAGAAGAACCGCAGATAATTTGAGGTGCAATTTTGTCAGTATCTCTCCCAAAGCTGCTTGTCCGTTTACTTTTTGGATGCGAAGAAAACAACTATTTTCTTCCAAAAGATGATGCCACCAGAAATCAGTGGGTAGCTTTTTTTTGTTTGCTGGCAGCAAACAGCCACGGCCAAAGGGAATGTTAGCTGCTTGTGCTCAGCATTTCACCAAAGACAGCATTGTTAATAAAGGATAATTCGACACAGGATAAGCGTTTCAGCTGCTTCTCAAACCTGAAGCAGCTGCATCGATCATGCGCTCGGAGCCACAAGCTGTAAGTAACGATATAACGGCAAATAATGTGAGTGAAGCTAAGGTGTTACGGGTGGCTACTGGCTAGTAGGACCGCTAATGATAGTTAGCACTAACAACTGGCCTCAAGCGCAGGCTTTCTAAAATATCTGAAGATAAATCCTGGATCGATCGCGACTGTCCATGACTCACAGACACAGAAGCTGTAAGTTGCTTTTACTGCATAAGCCAACCTGACGTGATAGCCAGTTGATTGTGGCTGTAGCACTGCGGCTAACGTAGCCAAGTTACTGTTGCTAATTTTTGTGTCCTAAATATGCAAGAGTGATATCAGGGGAAATTCTACAGAAGGTGTGTGAACATAAACCTCATTTGAAGCTAACTTTTTATACTTGTTTGTAATTTGGATGCTTGGTACAACTGTCCATGGTAACGGAACTTGCTGTCTGTAAAACCTTTATTGCAAGGCTTTGTCTCTGTGGTTGTTATGACTGCTCGGTTGCCAGCTACTGCATGTTAGTTTGCGTGCCGTGCTAATTAAAAATTCTCCTGGTCAACTTATATGCAATAATTCTGATCGGTATACTTGTGTTACTTCGGTAAGCATCAATGTGGCAGTTTCATCATAACCTTGCCCAATTGTAGCCACCACAGTTGAAGCTAACCGGAGAGGTGCTGTATGTGTCCGCAAAGTAGGGCTGAAAAGCACAGTTAGACCAGACGTAGGTTTTGCAGAGCTTAGGATACGTGTTTGGGTTTGTTTATGGCTGCTTGTGATCGCTTCACTTATCCATGACCGGGATCAGCTGGATACTTCACAAATGTCTGGGCAAGCTCTCTAGTGCTACCGAGAAAGAAATGTGAAACGCAGAAGCTCTCCCGTGTCTGGTATAACAAATCATTTCTCTGCACGACCGTGACATAATTTCATCCTCCTTTAGAAGTTGTTGTGGCTAATAAAAAGCCGAAAAAGGCAGAGATTAAATAGGAAATTCTTTCCTGTAGAAGTGATCGATTCGCTAGCTCCACATAAGCAACTTGTCTGCGCTAACGGAACTCACGGTCTGTAAAACCTGTATTATGTTCATAACATAACCGAGCTCTCTCTAGCTGTCGCATACTATCCATAATGCTGCTTTCACATCGGACGCGAAACGAATTTTTCGCGGGACAGATTAGCCTACATTCAAAGTCAATGCAAAGACGCCGAATACACGTGTTATGGGCACGTTAAGCAGCTTTTCACATCGAAGTTTAAACTAATTTTTTTTCGCGACAGGTTACATTCAAAGTCAATGCAAAGAGGCGAATGCACGCTTTATGGGCGCGTTAAGCAGCTTTCATACCGGATGCGAAACTAATTTTTCGCGCGACAGATTACATGCAAAGTCAATGCAAAGACGCGAATACGGGCACGTTAAGCCGCTTTCACACCGGACGCGAAACGAATTTTTCGCGCAACAGATTATATTCAAAGTCATGACCGCTAATCAGCTACTGCATGTTAGTTCCCGTGCTCTGCTAATTAAAAATGCTCCTGGTTAACTTATATGCAGCAATTCTGATCGGTATGCTTGTGTTACTTTGGTAAGCATCAATGTGGCAGTCTCATCTTAACGTTGCCTGATTGTAGCCACTACAGTTGAAGCTCACCGGAGAGGTGCAGTTAGACCAGACGTAGGTTTTGCAAAGCTTGGGGTGCGTTTTTGGGTGCTTGTGAAATGATCACTTTACTTATCCATGACCGGGGTCTGCCTGATACTTCTCCAATATCTGGGTAAGCTCTCTGATGCTACCAGTGAAAGCAATAGGGAAACGCACAGGATATAACGTGTCTGGTATCACAAACGATTTCTCTGCATTGCTGTCGATTGAATATTAAATTCTTTCCTGTAAAAGTGATCGATTCGCTAGCTCCACATAAGCAACGGTTCACGCAAACGGAACTTACGGTCTGTAAAACCTGTATTATGCTCATAACATAACCGGAGCTCTAGCTAGCTCTCGTGCACTATCCATAACGCGCCCATTCTCTGCGAGGAAACGCTTGTCATTCCGACGCAATAAGTAATCATTACCAAGGGCATTTCCGAAAAGGCCGTTTAGCCTGGAGCTTTCGCCCCTCCGTCATATACCAATGCAGAAGCTGTTCGTTTCTCCACGCTAACGACACACCACAGTTATGCACACAAACCAGCAGGTCCTTATAATACACACCGAAGCAGTCCATAAGCTGTTGGTCCACTTTTAGCTGCTCCTCACTGTCTATGTTTCCCTCTAAACTCAGACCCACCGGATTTCTACGGTCTCCGGTCTACATGTGGGTATGACGACCCATTCTACAAATGTGTCTGTATGTTGTGGATTCTAGCTTTCCCTGCATCCTAGCTATAGAGTAGAGAAACAGCTGCACTCACCACTGTTGCCGTAGCAAACTGTAGCCGATAGCAAATTTGAGCTTGAGCTGCCAGATTTTCGCACTGCGTCCTCCACTTTTGCCGCTGCGTTTATTAGAACAAGTTCATTTCATTGCATCTATATTCAAGTATAACGTTAGATTGCGGAATTTGCCCGCCGCTTCCTTATCAGATTGCAGACGTGTCTCTGGGGAGCCGGACCAGGAAAACTGCGTTCTGCAGCCTCGTCCCGCCCAACTCCGCCCTCCACAGAGCTGGCCAGTCAGAAGAAAGTGGGTACATGGGGAGTGGGGGCCATAGCGGAAGAGCCACCCCAATGAGGCGTTTCAGGCAGAGACTACAATGGACTACAAATGGGGTTTTTTGAGGATGCCAGTATGAGCTAAATTAGGACCCTGTTTTGGACTTCGAATGATCAGGAGTACTCTAGGGGAGTACAAGATCAAAATATAACCTTGGAAATATAGCATAACAGGTCCCCTTTAATTTTAGAGTCAATATGTGGCGGTTTCTCTATGTCTCCACTAGAGGGCATTAGCTCTCGAGTTTTGAGATACGGGCTGCGTCCGAATATTCAAAAAATGACGGCCTATCCACTAAGTCCAAATCACTTCTCTTTAACCTCTGTGGAAAATGTCATAAGGTAAAAGGAGGATGCAAGAGGGAATTCCTAACGGCTTACGGAGACAACCGCGCTAATTAGAGAATCCGAATGCACTTACACAAGGCAACGTGATCATGAGTCCCCTGCCCATCATATACGTTTCTTTATGCGATTGGCCGGATGAGTGGTCGCCACTTTAAATATTGCTTCTGCGCGGAATTGTGAGATGGCGTTATCTCCCTTCTTTTCGAAAAGGGTGGTTCTGTGTACCCTATGCTAAAGGTGGCAAATTAGGAAGCACTGACATCTTTCCTTAATACCCCCATTCCACACAGCCGTTCAAGCTACCGTTCCCATACCGATCAGGGAATGGTACCGGAATGGGAGAGGTCGGGAGGGAACCTTAATGGAGCCTTATCGGAATGGCACTGGACGTAAATGGGACTCCTTCGAAAGGTAGGAACGGTTGGGACGGCTGAGGTCGGGCTGCATGTTCAAAATTTTGGCCGTTCCCCTCCCGCTCTGAATGAACGGAAATGGATCCTTAGCACATCATTATGAGAACTGATGGGTCGTTAATGGAACGCAGCAACGGTAACGCAACGCTAATGCATCGGGAGCGAACGGTCGCCAATATTCGCCCCGCACCCGTAATTCTCATACCGTTGCTACCGTTCCCTACCATTCTCATACCGATCTGGTAACGTTCTGATCCGACCCAATCTCCACCTCACAGTTTCAACCAGATTGTCTTACGTTCCCCTAGCGTTGTATTAAGGTTCCAGTAGCATTCCGATACCGTCCCAACCATTCCAATACCGATGCGTTAGCGTTGCCGCACCGTGCCGGCCGATGTGTATATAGGTGTCACGTTCCAATACCAATCAGTTTATTTTCACACGAGCTAGAGCGCACATCGTCAGAGAAGCACATTCAATTGGAAAAACTCAACAACAAAACATCGATGAGTATTATAAATATTCATATGGCGAGATGACATGTTTGACTTTGTTTAACACCTGTATTGTTATACGGTATTCCGTTTATAGATTTCCTTCCAAGTTCATTATTTTATTCGCAGAGTCTACGTGTCCGAAAGTCGGACAGGGTTTTAATATAACTCCGTGTCCGACAGTCGGATGGTTTCAATATAACTCCGTGTTCGACAGTCGATTCTATTTTTAATTTCTTCAAATCTACTGCATCTTTTAGATATTAAACGTGAATGTTTTGATAAGAGGGCTCAGTTCTTCAAGATGAGTACCGAGAATTTCAATCAATGTTTCTGTTTAAGCTCTGCTCAATGAAGTGAGTTGACATTGGCGCGGGACTTTGTGCATTTATGACGAATTTAGCGACTGTCGGACAGAGATTCTAAAATACCCCGTGTCTGACAGTCATATAAGTGTAGCGGGCCGAAGGAGGTCCCATGCAGGGAATTGAACTTCAGACTCCCGGGTAAGAGTCAAACGCGCTGACCACATCGCCAAAGAGCCAGGCTTATTAGTAAGATTGCCAGGGCGCATACTTATTAGGAGACGTTTCTAGTGACAGGACCCTTCAACTGTCACATGAGTTCTAATTTTTCGAGTATTCCAGCAATTATTAGACGTACAAACTTTGCCATGTTTGTGTTCGACCTTCACAAAATGCAAGTTGATAGCTTTTCTTGGTCTTTTTATTCGTCTTTTTTCTTCCGTTGAAGATAGACAACAGTCTTTATTCGGTCTCTCTTTTGAAAATTAGTCAGATGGATGGAACAGATTCACGCTTTATTTCCACACCAGAGATAAAATAGTGCTTGTTGTCAGTGAGCAAATCAATTCCATGACCATTGACATTGTGAATTAAATATCGCATGCACGATCAAGACTGGCGGACGCGAAATGCAAAATACTCTATGTCCGGCAGCCAGCAAAAAGTAAAAGTATTGATATGAGAACAGATTTATAACGAAATTAAGAATGAAAACATATCACCAACAAACAGAACAAAAAAAGATGGCCCGCAAATAAATAAATCGCAGTGTTCATTGGATGTTCTGTTTGTTGTTAAAATGTTTTTTTTTAATTATTCTCTATTTCATTATCAATCTGTTCTCGTCCTTTTTTTTTTTTTTTTTTTGCTATCGGACACGGAGTATTTTGCCTTTAATGTCCGACAGGCATTGTACGGACTTTGTTGTATTTATAAAAATGGCCCAAATAAATTGATTGCAGTGCCCATTGGATGTTCTGATTGTTGGTGATATATTTTTATTCTTTATTTCGATATAATTATTTTTTTTTAAGAATTTTTCCTTTATTTGACAGTTAGGGAGTGTAGAGAGACAGGAAGGTTGGGAAAAGGAATGGGGGAAGACATGCAGCAAATGACCTGAGCCGGAATCGAACCCAGGTCGCTGCAGAAAGGACACAGTCTTTATGGTACATGCGTTTAGACCGATGAGCCACTGGGGCGCCCCAATTTTGATATAATTCTGCTCTCATATCAATACTTTACTTTCTGCTGGCTGCCGGGCATGGAGTATTTTGCATTTCGCGTCCGACAGTCTTGATCGTGAATGCAATATTTAATTCACAATGTCAGTGGTCATGGAATTGATTTGCTCACTGACAACAAGCACTATTTTATCTCTGGTGTGGAAATAAAGCATGAATCTGTTCGATCCATCAGACTAAAAGAGAGACCGAATAACGACTGTTGTCTATCTTCAACGGAAGAAAACAGAGGAATAAAAAGACCAAGAAAAGTCGATAGCTATCAATTTGCATTTTGTATTAGACGTACAAACATGGCCAAGTTTGTACGTCAAATAATTGCTGGAATACTCGAAAAATTTGAATTTTTATGACTTTCGGACACAAAGTATTTTAGGATCTCTGTCCAACAGTCGCTAAATTCGTCATAAATGCACAAAGTCCCGTGCCAATGTCGACTCACTTCATTGAGCTGAGCTTAAACAGAAACATTGATGGAAATACTCGGTACTCATCTTGAAGAACTGTGCCCTCTCATCAAAACATTCACGTTTAATATCTAAAAGACGCAGTAGATTTGAAGAAATTAAAAACAGTAATCGACTGTCTGACACGGAGTTATATTGAAACTATCCGACTTTCGGACAGGTGCGTATTTTATTTGTTAGACTATTTTGTTAGGCCATGCAAAATGTTGTCCGATACATTGAATTTTATTTTTTGCAACTGAATACATGTTTGATATGAGTCTCGCTTTTATAACCTCTGTAGATCGTTACGGCGACGGTAACATAACGCTGCTGGATCGTTAATGGATTGCTAACAGCATGCTACGGTCGCTGTGAAATCGGTAATGAACGGTAGAGGACGGTACACTCGGTACAGCAACGGTGTGAGATCTGAAAGGAACGTTGCTGGAACGCTAGTGATCGGTACTAAAACGGTAAAGATCGTTATGGACACGCTGTACGGACCTTACATGGTCGGTACATGAACTGTATTAGAACCCTACAGCATCGTTACGGTCGTTAACATATCACTACTGGAACGCAAGAATGCCAAAAACGGTCGTTCTCCTAGCGTCTGATCAGGAGAGGCAGCCGTCCGGCTAAGAACGGCTGAGAACAGTAGCTAGAATGGTTGTGTGGAATGGGGGTATAACATTTGAAGCATTCGAATCCACTTATCATGGCTGCTAAGTAATTATTTCTGGGTCATTTTTAGGAGTTATGAACTTTCCTAGGAAAAAAAAGACTATTCAGACGCAGCCATAGTATTCTTTTCGCCACTGCGCGCTGTAACCGCCATTGTATTAATTATCAGATGAAGATATCGGTATTTCTCTGGCTCTCTTTCACTAAGCGCTGATCTGTTTAAATCTGTAGTGTTTAGTCATACTTTTATATTTTCAGAGCGTTTAGTTCACCCATCCTTTCCTCCTGTTTATCTGCATATTGAATTATCTTTTTTCTCCTCAGTTGTTTGACAGTAGTGTTTCATTCACACCTCACAAGCCCCAGTCTCCAGCTTCTCATTATCATTCTCTTGTGTCTTCTGTTTCCTGCCTTTTGTATTTGATTTATCCTCTCCCATATTTTTAGTTTCTGAGTAAAATTAGTTTTATTTCTCATTTGTGTCTCCAGTACTTTTCTCTGGGAGTGAATCCTGAGTCTGAGCCTCATGTCTCACTGAGATCTCTCTGAGACATGGCAGCCTAACTAATGATCAACAGGGTCTGTCTGCATTTATACACAACTGAGTGCAGGCTGGGCTGTTCACTGCTGCAGTAACTGAGGAAACACACTTCTGTGGGACCACCTGCTTTCAGTTCACATTATACACTGCAAACAATAAATCTGTCTCAACTAGTGTTGGAGTCTTTTCACCCCTGCGGAACAGAAAAAAAATTGACTGTTTAAGTTATTGTTTACTTGACAAGATTTTTCAACCCCTCATGTAAATCTTGATGTAAATCATGTTATTTGTTATCATGTGCTGTTATCATCTACTTGATTTTCATCAAAATGGCTCCCCTTGTTCTTAGAAACCGATGGCTGTTTTTGTTTTTACTCTGGTCTGTAGTGAATGCATTCATACCAGCACAGTGATGCTGTATTTGTGTGTGTTTTTCAGAGCTACAAGAGCATCAGGGAAAGGTATGGAGACCCTCAGCTCATTTCATCTTGTGTGTTTAAGTCTCTTCAGTTCCTGAGCCTGACTGACTCCTGCTTGTCATTACAGAGCCCAGTGCTCACTGCAGGACCCAGAGCTGCTCTCAGGGGCTCTGATAGATGCGGCCAAACACCTGGGTAACCTGAAGTTCAGAGTCTGGGAGAAGATGCTGGAGATGGTGCAGTACAGTGAGTATCTGGGGCTGATGCTCCAGTCATCTTTATCTTTACAAACATTTAATGAAAGCATGAAGCTAAAGAAATAAGCTGTACTAATTATTCAAATAGTGGTAAAGTTAAACAGAGCAGCAGGTGTATTAAACCTTATCCAAAAAGGGCTGGTGTAGTTAAAGACCTTAATTCCCGCCATGCAGTTACACTCCTGATACTACTAATCAACTCACTGAGTCTCTGCTGCAGACCCTGATCTGCAGTATCAGGTGTTTGTTGGGGTTGTTGCTCAAATGGTGGCACCTTTGTGGTGATAATGCCCAATCAGTGGCAACGTTGTTGTGTGTGCAATGGCACGTCACACAAGGGCACCGGCTGTTGGGGTTACACCTCACAAGTGGACACCATGTGTTGAGGCAATTTGCCTAATCTTATTATTAATTTTACTATAAAAAAAAGATATTGTAATATTAATATTAAATATTAATATTAATACCTTGGGGCACCACCCTTCCTCAGTGAAGGGAAAACAATAGCCAATGAATGATACTTCAGTCTCAATATTCGCTAAGCTATAAATATGGAAATTGATTAAAAATTAAATTAATAATTATCACCAAATTACCATATCAATAGTTAGGTTGAAGGATTTGGAGTTCTACATAGAAGAGGTTATCAATTTCATTCACTCTTGTACAACATTAAATAACCACAGAAGATGTCTTTTAAGAATATTTATTTAAATGAAACAAAGAAAACACACAATCTATACTACACTAAACATTAACAATATATGCACAATAAAGGAGGTCTGTGTGTGTGTGTGTGTGTGTGGGTGGGTGAGAGAGAACAAAGGGATGATCTAAAGTGTGAGTGGAGGTGCCTTATTGACCATGTGGAAGTGGGGGAGGGCAACCCCACTGTAACAAGACCAAGTCTTTGTAACAAAGAAAAGTTTAAAGAGTTTCAAGTCAGTTTAAATGACTTAAAACGCTCAGTGTTGTGTTTCTGTATGTATTAAGTTAAAATGATGAGATATGTGTGTGTTTTGCTCAGGAAAGGTGCCGCGTTAGTATACAGGAGGTTATTTGCATGCAATACCCTGTCTGCTACACATTAATACCATCCTGACCTACTAAAACACAATCCTAAAACAACTCACAGCAACAATCATGTTACAAATACATACAGCCAGTCTTAGTCTTAAAAGAAGGTTTGGATGCCCAGTTGTTACCAGTCCTTAGTAGAGGAAGGAGGTTTTGTGGTTGCAGCTCGGTGGAGGATCCGATCCTGAAAGATGCTGATCCGGCTGAAAGAGCGGTTCTGGTGCTGCAAAGGTCCGTGTCTTCGTTGTGGAAAGAGGAGAAAGGCTGACCGCTCCTCAAAAGCAAGCTGTTGCTTCCTAGGCTTGTTCTACTCCTGGTAGTGGCTGATGCATCAGTATGTCCCCTCTGTGCTGGGTCATGGGGGAGAGAGAGGCCCAGAGGTGGTGGAGGAGTACCCAAACCTGAGCAGTGCCCAGGGGTCCAGGAGCCTGACCAAGGGGGGGAGAGCAGAGCCAAAAGAGAGAGATGAGCTGGTCTAGCATTGCTTTTATCTGCCTGGCCTGCTGGTAGGAGAGGATTACAGGCAGCAAGTGGTCTTGGGAAATCCTCCATTTTGAATTTCCACACATATGAAAGCTTTCCTCTGTGTGACCCCAACATATGTTGCTGATTGGTCAGAATGAAAGACTCCACCCACACCAGCCCTGTCTGGATAATGTTGAATACCCCGCTGAGCAGACTAGCGTACCCGGTCACATGTTATCAAAATGTTCGTTCTTCCAAGATCCTTTAATATCAGAACACGTTGACATATACAGTGCCCGACAAAAGTCTTGTCACTTATCCAAGTTGTAGGAACAACAAATAATAACCTGACTTGTTGTTGATCAATTGGAATCAAAAATGGCTTATATGAAAGGCAAAGCCCTCTAGATTATGCAAAATATACCAAAATAGAGTTTTGTGTCATTGATTGAGTTTTATAATTTAATTTGTACAGAAAGGTCAGATTTTGCTTGGACAAAAGTCTTGTCGCATTGAAAAAAAAAATGTGGAAATTATACATACACTTTATTTTGAATACACAAATATGCCACTATAATATCAGAACATAAAGTCATGGTGCCTTGGAAAAAAGAATTAATATTGCATATGACTCCCCATGAGCTTGGAGGACTGCGCCCATACGCCTTGGCAATGACTGAGATAACTTGATGATGAAATCATCTGGAATGGCATAGAAAGCAGTCTTGCAGGACTCCCAGAGTTCATCAAGATTCTATGGTTTCATCTTCCAAGCCTCCTCCTTCATCTTACCCCTGAAATGCTCAATAATGTTCATGTCAGGTGACTGGGTTGGCTAATCCTGGAGTACCTTCACCTTCTTCGCTTTCAGGAACTGTGACATGGAGGCAGAAGAATGAGAAGGAGCAGCAGTATAAGTAGGGCAGCAAGAACTTCTTGATATTTCAGGCTGTTGATGTTGCCATCCACTCTGCAGATCTTTCTCACACCCCCATGCTGGATGTAACAACAAACCAAGATTTTTCCTCCACCAAACATGATTGTTTTCTGGGAGAATCTTGGGTCCATGAGGGTTCCAACAGGTCTTGTAACGGCGACTGGCATGCAGTTCAATGGATGATTCACCAGAAAAATAAACTTTCAGCCACTTTTCCAGTATCAATCCTTTCTGCGAGCTGTGGGCCTTGGCAAATGCAATGCAGGTTTTTTGTTTTCTGTTTAATGCAGACTTCTGTGTACTAATTTGGCTATGAAACCACTTTGAGAGAGAATTTGACAAACTCTTCTTGTAGATACCGGGATTTTGGTGACATTTCCTCATGAAGCCGCTGAAGTTGAAGAAGGGCTAGCCTTGTACAGTTGAAGCAACAAACGGTCCTTTTCAGACAGTTGTCATACCGGGTCTGTCTGACCTGCGCTTGCCATGAACGCCACCAGTTTCTTCAAATCTTTTTCTCATCCCTCCACTTGACATTTGGATACATTAAAGATGTCTGCCACCTCAGCAGCAGACTCAGTCTTCAGGCTCTTGATGATCAGCACTTTGGTCTGTGGTTGAATCTTTGGTATGTTGTCAGAGGTCTAGTCGCACCTCATATGAAAGTCTGGTGTGCTGGGGTATTTCTATACACATCTGGGAATGTGTTAATTACAGTATTTGTCATAGGTTAAACCCTAATCTGCGATTTGTTGCATCATCTGAAGAGACGACAAGACTTTTGTCCCAGCAAAAACACATGTTATGGGCTTAGCCAAGCTGTGAACATCAGAACACTTTTTGACGGTTTCATTTTGCACAAAATTATTAATGTGAAAGCCCTTGACTTTAAAATGGACCATTTATTGTAACAATTGATTGGTTAGAAATAAAGTTATATGCTATTTTTAGTCACTATGTCCTTATGCGACAAGACTTTTGTCAGGCACTGTAGTTTTATTACATTTAGTCCGTAAAACACTTTTATCCAAAGCGACATACAATAAGTACAGAGAATAAGGTCAACAGCCACACAACAGATCAAACAGGGGGCAATTAACACTGAGTTTCAATCAGCTTAGTCATGAATGAATAAGTAACATGTATTCTGTGGGCAAATGTCAGCTATACTTCAACATTACAGAAAAAAACAGGCAAGTAAAGAAACTGAAAATAATTCTTAAAAACAGTACAAAGCGAGAAATGCACTGTGGCAAGTGCTATGATACATGGACAGACCACAATTCTTTATTTTATTTATTTATTTTTTGCAGTGGGGGGGATTAAATGGTTGCAGGACATGATAGCAAACGCCCAAGCACTAGATGAGAGGGCGTAGGTGTCCTGTAGCTGCTGTGCGGGGCGGCTGAGCTGGTTTCCTGACTCCTGTGGGTAGGAGGGGTTGTTCTCGTTCGCTGCAGCAGAAGCCAGAGAAAGGGTTTGAGTTTGACCCAGTGCAGATATTTCAGCTGGGGAGTCACACGGGAGAACTTGGGAAGGGTGAAGAGGAGACGAGCTGCTGCATTCTGGATGTTGAAGGGCTCAGGAGGGTGGAAGGGTACAGGAGCTGCTGTAATCGAGACATGAAGTCACTGAGAGTTGGGTCAGGATCTGTGCTGAGTAGGAGGTCAGTTATGCTTGAATCTGTCAGGTGTTGTACAGAAGGAAACTGCAGGGCGTGTTGATGATGTGTTGAGCTCCTTACAGTGTAGTGATGTGAATGCAAGGGGTCAAGCGTTGTTGTGCACATTGGGGGAGTCGGGAGTCGGGGTTTTGGGTTTGTGGAGCAACACATGCTTCTGTGGGGCGGAGTCAGTGTGGCGCCGGGTGTTGGGTGCTCTGTCATTGGTGGTTGTCTATGGAGGGGGGTGTGGTTTGTTGCCGGCGGTCACACTGCACTTGGTGCCCGGGGGGGTCTGGGGGAGGGCCTCCCATTGTTGGCCTGTTGGCTGTCATCCGACAGCGGCTTACAGTTGGTGTGCATATTTCATCGCTACCTAGCTTGCATGTCCATTTAAAAGGATTTGTCGCACCATTGTGCAGTTAAATGCACTGGGTACAGTGGGGTTTTCAGGTCTTTTTTTCCCTGTTTCTCACATTTTGGCCGTCTTTTTGCCTGGCCTCAGAAAAATTCTGTTTAAGATTATGTCAGTAGCTGGCTGGCTAATATTTTCAGCTTTGTTTCATCAGTAATGACTTTGTTAGGTAGCTGGCTGGCTGAATTAGCTTAATTCACAGCTGGGTATCTTTAGTTGGCTAGCTTGCATATGGTGCAAATAAATTAATAGAGACCACTGAATAGCAATTATTTGGCTAGATAGCTAGGTAGCCTGCTTGCTGGTTTGACAGCTAGTTAGATTGCTAGATCAGTGGCACATTTTTATTAATTGGTTTGATTAATTGTTTGATTGGCCTCAGAAATCAGCCAGCACTAGCTTTTGTTTGAAGATTTATGATTTGGCCGAGTAGCTGGGGGCTGGGGGGTTGTTTGTGATTATTTATGGTTATGCAGTGTTGTCGCAATTTCTTGAATTCAAAACTTGCTTCTTGTTCTTGAGTGACTAAAGTCAATGACGCGAGACTTCTTGAAAGTTTAGAATCTTTATCTAAGTAAAAAAGGGTTGCATTACAGATAATCAAAACGATAACTTAGGATTCTTACAGGAGTAACTGACAATCTGCTCAATGACCACTGCGCACAGAATAATCATCCATCAGTGTCACTATTTGCCACTCTTGCACATGATGTCATAAAGGAGTCAATCACCAGAGGCAGCATTAAATTACAAATAATATTACAAATTTACACAACAGTCCTTTGTTTCTAGTATTCAAATAATATCACAGATATTCAAAATAAATTAATTTCTTGTCATTTACATTGTGGCTCTAATATGCAGTACTGTGCAAAAGTCTTTAGTGCCCTAATATACAATTATTTAAATTTGATGTTGGATGTTAAATTTTGTTTTCCATATTAGTGGTGCTAAGCACATTTAAAGCACTGCATGGTTATATAAAATATATATATATATATATATATATATATATATATATATATATATATATATATATTAAAAAAAAACATTTGTGAAGAACTTTGTATTTCAGTAAATACAGTTAATATAAATAAAACGCCATGACAGAGCTCTGATCTGAACACCATCAGGGCTGCCTGGGAAAACCTGGGGAGACTCAAGTGAGACTGTGAGCCTGCAGAGGACCTGTGGCATATTCTCCAGTGAGCTGAGAAAAACCCAACAGTCAGTCATCTTATAAAACTACAAAACTGCATACCAGCGTCCCTAATGTTTAGGCAAAGGGTAGTCAGACCAAATATTGATTTCAGTTTGTTTTTAACAATTAACAGCACTTCATTGTACATTTTTCAATATTCAAAACCATTAAAAAAATGATTTTTGGAAGCATCTTCTCCTCACTGAATTGTGTTAAATGTGCCCCAAACCTTTGCACAGTACTGTAGATTCTTTGATTTCGGCAGGGGGGTGGTGGGATGCATGCGATGGCAGCTGGTGGGTTGGTGGGGAAGTTTTTGCATTGGGTCTGCCGATATCTCTCCGGATCTTCACTCTTCATTGTCTGTTTGGTTGCTGATTGATGGGGGGTCGGTGGGATGAGGGGGACTTGCTGGATCCCCTGTGGTTGTGCGGCTCGTGACCCTGAATGCAGCGGTACTTTAGGTGGTGGGGTTTGGGCCTCCCGCCCTGGGCCTGGTGTCACACGGGGGAGGCTCTTGTTATTTTGTTGTTGCTTTTCTTGTTCTCTTGTTTTTGCTGCTGTTTGTTTTTGTTCCTCAGAAACATGTTTATCCTCTGGACATTTTCAAAATATTATTATTATTATTATTTTGTTAATCTTTTGTCATTGTTGTTGTTGTCATTGTTTGTCTATTTTTTATACGTTGTCATGTTTGGTACTGTTTTTTTTTTTTGTCCTTTCTCATTTATATTGATAAAAAGGTTGATAGTGAGGGTGGGGGAGGGATTGGAAAAAAGGGGAAAAAAGGGAGAAAAGATAAATGTAAAATATAGCCCCTTATAGTGCAGGTGATCATAACTACTGCTGTCAACCATCTGGAGGTATGACTTGCCCTGCACTGAGAGTAACAGGCTTTACTGGTCTGATGTCAAGTGAAACTCAAGGTTCTTTCCCAACTGGACTGGAAGGCACAAGGGGAAGGAAAAAAAAGAAAAAGAAATAAAAAGATAAGGACCGGTCAGCGCCGGGATGCTCTGTTATGGTCAATTTTTGGCGGTGCCATGATGCGTACTGTCATTATTAATCAACATGTCTCAATACTATTGCCTGAAAAATGCTTCCAACAGAAAATGGTATACACTTAAAGTTTTTCATCATATTTATTAGATGCATACACTTCCTAAAATATTGCTAAAAACTATTAAATATCTATTAACTAAAACTGTTATGTACTAATTTTTCTGTAGGTGATATGTATTAATATGAAGTAGCATATTAGAAACATCTCTCTCCCTCCAGCCCTTTAAATATCTCTCCTCTTAATATTTCAGCTCCTGTGACGCTGGACCCCAATACTGCATCCCCCTGGCTCTCTCTCTCTGATGATCTGACCGCTGTGAGAGTCACAGGAATAAAGCAGAAATATCCTGACAACCCAGAGAGGTTTAACCCCTGTGTGAGTGTGCTGGGATCTGAAGGGTTTACCTCAGGGAAACACAGCTGGGAGGTGAAGGTTGGGAATAAACCTGAGTGGGATGTAGGAGTGATGAAAGAGTCCAGCAACAGGAAAGAAGATGTAACATGCAGCCCAGAGGAAGGATTCTGGGTCTTAACGCTGAGGAAGGTTAAGGGTTACAGAGCATCAGGAGCTGCTGACCTCAAACTGGAGAGGAAACCCCAGAGCATCAGGGTGCAGCTGGACTATGACAGGGGGGAAGTGTCCTTCTTCAACTCCAGTGACATGTCACTCATTTACACTTTTAAACACACATTTACTGAGAGAGTGTTCCCGTACTTCTCTCCCTGTCTGAAAGATGATAGTAATGAAGGACCCCTGCAGATATGCCCAGTGAAAGTTTCAGTAACAGTGACGTCACTCCAGTGAAGGTGTGTGAGTGAAAATTACACTGGAAATGCTGTCAGGGATTTCTGATGTTCTGCTCTAAAGGCTCCCACTCAACCCCACCATGGAAGCTCCCTCAGATGCTCTGCAATCAGACCTTTGACCTCCTGACTTTTCAGTCAAATTTGTATCATACTGGCTTGATTTTACTTTTCCTGCAGGAATAATTGAATCATGGAGTTACAAAAGGGCCCAACTCCAAGATTTTTGAGAAATCCAGGTTATCTGCCTATCTTGTATATTGGGTTAAGACTTATGAAAATGAATTGAAGAAAGGCCCAACTCCAGTGCGTAAAGCTGTTAACTGAGGTGAGTTCTTTAGCTTTTGAGTTGAAGAACGGCCCAAGTCCAGGAATTGGGCCCTCTTCAACGAATTTTTACTGGTGGCCGCTAGATGGCAGCACCAGTTCAAACATGGAAGCGCCTATAGAACAACACACGTCCAATTCTGAGGATGAAAAATGGAAAACAAATAAAGGAAGAAAAAAGGAAAGAGAAATGAGAGAGAATGGAAAACAAATAAGTCCAAAAGGCTAAGAGCAGAAGGCAAGGAGTATGAAAATAGGGAGGGGGAAGTGAAGAATGAAAGAAAAACAGGAGATAAGTGCAGGTTTGTGTGATAGTCATTTTGTAGCTATACTCATTCATCATTGCTGTAGGCCTCAGTGTACACATACATTACATGCATGCATGGCCCACTAGTGGCAGACAGTGGCTTTGGTCATTGAGTTACCAAAGGTCCCATCTCCATGATTTTGGGAGATACATCACAGTATGGACATAGTGCCAACCAGGACACCTCTTACCAAAATGCTCCCTTTTGCAGGGGTCGCTGGGACTGCTTGAACTCCTTCACCCCAGCTGGGAAGGAAGTCATTCTCAAGATCATCATTGATCATTGTAGTCCTTTCATTTTGTCCGTTTAATTACAAAAGGGCCCAACTCCGCCATGTTTCAAGTGCTACCATTATTTTATGTGACAGGCAGTATACTTCATGTTCAGCCTAAATAAACCTCTGTTTGGCCTTAACACGTTACACTTGGCTGTTTGAAATTTCCTTTTATAGCATTAACTGCAAACAGAAAAAATGCTCCCCTGAAAAAAATACCTTGGTGGAGTTGGGCCCTTTTGTAACTCCATGATTCAATTATTTTACCAGTTTATTTTGCCCTAACACAGCTTGTTTATTAACTACAATTTAGGCCTCTATCCTGTAAAATCTATTAGACTTCTCACCATACTTTTGTTAGTTTTTGCCATTTCAGGTTATTTATATGAAATAAAACTGCGTATATTTCACTACAAGGATAAAATCAAACATAAATGTACAAAAGGTTTTGACTGATGGTGTACACTGGAGTGCTGGTGTAGCAGGCATTTATGTCTCCCAGTTAAATTTGTCCCCCAGACATTATGCCTCGGACATAATATCTCCAGGGATATTTTCTCCTGGTTAATTGAACCCCATGGACATTATTTTCTAGGAATTTTTATCCCAGCATAGTAAAAATTGCCTGCAGAGGATATTACATTCTAGACATTTTCTTAGTAAATATTATCCCCATTGGGTAGACAATTATTACTAGTAATAAGCAGTGAAGACATAATTTCCTGGGGACTTTATTTACTTATACACTGGCTGAACTCTCAAGAAGATGTAAGCTGGATGCCACCACAAAGCTTTTGTCCAGAGATCCAATTCTCCAACCTTGTAGTAATATGTATACAGCAAAAATAAAAAAGTATTTAATAGACCAAGTTTTTGGGGGTTTTTCTTTATAAACAGCAATATTTTATAAATGTTAAACTATGCCTCTTGTGATAAAATGACTATGGTTATCAAAATGGCTCTTTAGAGGTCAGCAGTTTTAAACTTTGTTCTCTCTACAAAAATCATATCAAGTAAATCTCCTTATTCTTAGTATGTTACTGAGTATTGTTGCAAGCATAAGAAATTGATGGGCATTTTTTATAGTCTTTATTTATGTCTGGATAGTGGGACATATTTTCCTAAAGCGGGATACTTCTATCTGGAAATATGGGTCTCCCCTAGACATAAACACCTAGGAAATAATGTCTGTGGGACATTATTTCCTGGTATATACTATCTGGGAGACAGTATTTCCTAGGAGACAGTTTCCGTGGGGACAAAAAAATACAGAGACGATAAAACCTACCTCATCCTCACAGTATGGTCTGGGTGCGGACCATGAATATCCTCATAAGTGTCCACACTAAATTTTGAACTACATATTTATTTTGAATGTAAAATTATCTGATATGAGTAAATGGATGATTAATCCTAAATTGATGTTTCAGAGAGCAAGGAGAGTCTTTTTTTCGGTTGTACAACACTCGCTTTTGGAGAAAAACATCTCATATCACACAATATCATATCCTGTTTTACCTGACATGAAAAAATAACACCCGTAATGACTGAAATAGATTTTATTAAAAGTGAAAATGGCAAGAACATTCTGGAACTGTTAGGATTTATCCAACCCCAATTCCGAAATAGTTGGGACAAAGTGTTAATTTTGAATGAATACAATGGAACTTACTCTACAGAGAGCGTGCCGTTTGGTCCTGCGGGTCTTGGCCTCTTTTTCCAGTTGATTTTAGTTAAGTGGAAAAACATCTCGAGAACCCCACGGGTCAGTAATGGTGGATAATCCGGGTTTTCGGTAATACGTTGACTTTGGGCAGCGCTCTCAGTCTCATCAACGGAGATATTGAGATCCTCCAGGAGTGGCATCAACAAATCCCAATCTAAACTCTTCGGTTTGCATAGCTTTACATTTTCGACATTTACACCGCCATGTTTCCGATGCCCTAGGTCTGTAGTCCGCCGCTGGTTGTGGCTCTGGTCGAGCAAGCGGCTGCTTCATCCATCTGTCTGAGTTCCTCGTCTGTACTCCGGCTCAAAGAGAAAAGGCTCAGCAAAGAACTTGTGCTCTTCCTCAACACTGAAGTCCTCGGACATTTTTTTTTTTTCCTTTCAAAGGTTCAAATCACATGCAGGCAGAGCCCTCTCAGGTTTGTGTGCTGCTCGTGGTCGCTCTCAGCAGGATGTAAACACAAGGTTGTGTCTTCCGCGATTCTCTGAACGTTGTCTGGCGCGCTATCGAGTGAACGCCGCTGCTCGGGAGAACTGGGCGTGAACGCGCGAGCGCCTCCAGGCAAACATACTAGAGTGAATAATAGGCTATAAAACTGTACTAAATGACGCTGTTTCGGTAAACTCTGTATGTTATCCCTTCAGGACACTTGGATTGCAGCGGACGAGCAGTATGGAGGAATATTAAAAAGTTTTTGTGTAGTTTTATGGACCTTTTCTTTTCGGTAACCATAGACGCCGTTATATGGATTTGCGGTGCAGGAGGAAAACCCCTGAATCTCCGCTGCACTTTGAGGAATAAAAACTACACCGGACTTCTCATCAGCGTGAGGATAAGTCAATAATGACTGAATTTCATTTTTGGGTGAACTATTCCTTTAAATTCAAGTACAGGGATTGGAGTGAACTCGTCCATATTCTGAACCGTGTTCAATAACTGATCCGGTGGTGCCATCTAGTGATATAATATTGTAATTGCGTGCATAAATTTGCAGCTCCATGACGCCTGGCAGACACATCTGCAGAAAGATACCCTACCGAGCACCGTTGTTCTTCTCGAACACGCCAAATCCAGATCATCCTTACATGATGAATTACATTCATATTTTAAATCGTAACGAAGTTGCCTGTGTCAAAGTAACGAAGTATACTTTTTATGTTTTAAATGTAGTAGAGTAAAAGTCCTGGTAAAAAAAAAAAAAAAAAAGAAACTCAAGTAAAGTACAAATCCTCAAAAAACTAAACCTTTTCAATTCATCATAATGTTGCTTTTTTCCGTGATGACGTCTTTTCTCAGCGGTGATGGCTGAGGTGAAAGCCCAGCTGAAGCGCTCACGGTTCGCCACTGTATATAGCATTGGGAT
The DNA here is from genome assembly GCA_029692085.1 of Gymnothorax javanicus. Taxonomy (NCBI): domain Eukaryota; kingdom Metazoa; phylum Chordata; class Actinopteri; order Anguilliformes; family Muraenidae; genus Gymnothorax; species Gymnothorax javanicus. The sequence goes on from CM056201.1 coordinate 10,144,790, forward strand.
TGAACAACCCGAGATAGATCGGACAAATATATTAACTGTATCAGAAGACATTTTTTCAAGTAATCATCCTGCCCTGGTTGTAGAGAACTCACCTAGCCATTTCAGCTGTATGTTGTTGAAATAAAAAAAAATTGATGTAAAAAAAATGTTTTAAAAAGTTTTGCTAAAACACTCGGTAAAAGAAGAGATTAGCAGCCTGGCTAGCTAACTGTCTCTCTCCAACAACTAACTCGAATGATATGAAAACACAAATAAACACGCCCGCACGTACGTTAAAGTGCCGACGTGTGTCGCACACGTCTGTGTGGCGGCGTGCCCTGTTCACACGTCCTTTGCAGACTCAATTTTTATATAAATTCATACCTACGCCGCCACAACGTCGCCGCCGGTAGGCGTTCACTCATCTGCACCGCCGTGGAGTCGCCGTTAGTCTCTCGTTTGCAGTCCTATTCGATCCTATGGATAAAATCCACACGGACTGGCGGCGATGTAGGTTAGGTTACGTCTTCGTCTTTGCTTGGTTAGCAGAGATTTGGCACCAGCCACTCGCCATAAACGGACCATCACAAGATTTATCCTTCAACGGTCTCGCCTGCGGTTGGCGCGCGCACGCACATGAGCAAACGCGTGCAGGAGAAGCAAGGTAGTGCATTCAACGGAAGTCCCGCCTCCCGGCTCGTTCATTGCCCAGAGACTCTGCTGCCACTCAGCAGCGTACTACTCCGGATATTTTGGTGCGCGTAATGGCCATGTGTTACCGAGTGCTCCAAGAAGGATAATTGTTTTGTTTGATTGTTGTTGCTGTTTTGTTGTTTTTTTTCAGCAAAAGGAGAGAAATTGAGGATTGTTGGACGGAGGTGGAAAGTATGCCGCGTGTTTGTGCATACCCGAGATGTTTCAACCGAATGAAGAGGAGATCACGCGTGAGTTTTCACAAACTGCCTGTGAACAACCCTGAAATGCTGAAATTGTGGATTACTGCTATGAACCTAAAAGCAACGGCAAACTTATCGGCACTCCGCGTATGCAGTGAACATTTTTCTCTCGACGACTATTTTTGCGAACCTGGAACAGAGAGAGAAAAACACCGCCTTAGATCCAGCGCTGTGCCAATGGTTTTTTCCCGCAGCGGAGAAGATGAAAATGTTGGTGCAGTGGTAAGTGATGGAATTTTGTTTGCTCGCTAACGTTTCCAAGGAACTGAAATGATGTATTTTGTTGATATAGGTGTCGATATTGGTGGGCAGGCTAACATCATCTGTGTTCAGTGATGTGGTGGAGGATATATGCCCACCTATTTTTCTGCTAACTTACAGTGTAACGTTACCCACCAATCAGCCAGAACGCCTTAGAAAAACATAGGAGAGCATACCCACTTTCTCCTTAGTGATGTACCCAGCAACCTAACCGTATACCCATCAAGCAAGACACCACTAACGTTACAACACTGCCTGTGTTACCAGAAATAACATTTGATAATGAAGAGTCTTTATTTTGTGAATTTTTAAATATCTAACATAGTACTATTAGTAGCAGTACTACTTGTATAAAACATACATAGATGATTGCACAACCTCTGCGTCTGTCTGGATTATTTCAGGGAGGAATGGATCCTGCCCCTGTTGTCCCCAGTCCAGATAAAGATACAGTCCTGGATGTCCCCATTCAAGATGACATTATGAGAGAGACTGAGAAAGTGCGGGCTGGTTTACCTCAGTCAACTCCAGTTCAGCAGAGGGACACTCAAGCCTGGACATCTCAGTCATCAGCAAGAATGAAGCTTTTCATCATAAGCCCACGGCAGCCGGTGCTACATACAAAACCATCCACATCGGGGATCTACTACGCCTTCCCTCCATTGTGGACTCAATCAAGAGTAAGACGGCCTGCCCCAAAAATGGCCTATGATTAAATAAATGTCCCCTTGCAATCTCAATAATATGCCATGTGTTCGCCTCATATTTATGGGCAGAATTGACGTGAGGCCATGTATTATAGCCTCAGAGGGGGGAGTGTTGAGGATTTGATATTCAATTTGATATTCTTTATGTTCATCAATAAGTCAATAATCCCAGATAAAAATCATAATCAATTGCCATATTACGTAAGCAGTTCACACAAACACCAGTTTGTGCTACTGATTAATATCCTTGTTGTTGATGTAATCCTCTTTTGATAGAATCAGTAGTTATGCACACACATTAGTGAACACATGATTCGTACATGATTAAACAATTTTTTATATATCATTTTAGCTGTATTTTTTCCAAAAACCTTCCCTCTTTATTTTGTTTACATTCTAGTGCGTTTCTCTCGGCCAATATTTCATGGCCAGTGAAGACGAAACAGTTGGGTGGTGCTAAAAATGAGATCCGAGTGAAAATGTGATTGGATGCTTTGACTCTAAGCCTGATTCTATAAATGACTGTTTCCACACTGAGAGGGTAGTTCTCCTGTGCAGGGTAAACTCCAGGCTGCGTTCGGGTCATCATGCCATTTTTTTGAATAAAGCCAGTGACCTTTGGACTCTGTCTCTCTCTCATATTATTGTATCTCCCTGATGACGATAGTCGGGAGATACTATGGTTTAGTCCCGGGGCCGCCGCAGAGATTTTCTGCTCCGGGATCTGGAAGCCACAATTATTACAGGAATTTCTCCAAATTTCATACAAGCAAAGATATTGATTGGACAATGCTCAAGACTGATTTTTGTGAATTCTGGACGTCCAGTATGGCTGCCGGTGGCCATTTTGTCGGAAATTTGGGGATCGGGGAGATTCACGACTCGGTCTCTGTGGCTAACCGAGTTATCTAGTTTTGACTGCTACTTGACTATTTTGATACCCTCTTGCTAATATGCTCCATTATTCACAATGTTCTTCAAGGTTCCATGACAATAGCACAACCTCTGTGTCTGTCTTGATTATTTCAGGGAGGAATGGATCCTGCCCTGTTGTCCCCGTCCAGATAAAGATATCTGGTCCTGGATGTCCCCATTCAAGATGGTTTACATGAGAGTAAGGGCAAGAATGAGCTTATATTCTAAAAAAAAGTCATGTCATACATCTTTCTGAACAAAGGCGCAGGTATTTATTTGTATAACATGCAAGCCACGCAGGACTATTTGGGCTTTTTCAAACCTAAAAAGATCTTCCTCATCGCTGTATCCAACGAGAGGCCGCTGGCCGAGGGGTATTTCTCTCGGATGGCGTTTACCACACAGGATGGAAGCACTTTCCTGTTTCCTCTCCCATGTCGTTGGCCCCTCAGGGCCCTCTCCAGCACCACCCGGTATGCCACCAAACACTGTCTGAAAAACATAAACATAAGCATTACCAGAGAGGAAAAGGTGTCTGGGGATATACATCGGGGTAAACGATGAAATTAGAAATATACCGATTGTGTTCACCAGAAGTTGGCACAATTAAATATTATGATTGACCTCCGTTTTCACTCTCCTGTTATGGCCACCCCGAAACTACAGACAGATTAATCCTCTACAAAATCGTATCTCGACCTAAATTGCTAAACCACTGCTACACACCACCGTGTTATTCTCAAACTGGGTAACGTTAGGGCTGTAGTCATACCAGAATACCAGTAAGAGAATGAACACTTACTCTATGGTCAACGTGCCGTTTGGTCCCTCTGGCCTTGGTCGTTTCTTCCAATTCATCTTTGGTAAGTGGAAAAACATCTCCAGGACACCTTGGGTGATCAGTGGAGGAAAATCCAGATCTCCATCAACGCAGTAAGGAGAGGACAAACTGTCGGTACTTATAGTGACGTCTTCCAGGCGAGGCAAAGACAAGTCGCTCTCTCTACAGCAGAGAGACTCTGCCTGTGTTGGCATGGCCCGGCATCTTCCGCAGGTACTCCGCCATGTACTCGCTGTTCTGTCTCTCCTGCGGTTGTGTGTGTTGCGTGGCTGCCTGTTTTGCTTCGTTCATCTGCCGTAGCTCTTCATCCTTGTATTCTGGCTCAAAAAGGTACGGTTCTGCCAAAAATTCTGGTAACTCCTCTGCCCTAGCCATTGTTTTGTTTAGTTTTTTCTGGTTAAGAATCCGTTTGGTAGCTCGTAGCTCGTATAAACACATCTTCTCCCTTCTCTCAAAACTTTTGGGTGAAGTATCTGGATTAGTATCTGGGCAATGAACGAGCTGGGAGGCGGGACTTCCGTTGAATGCACGGGCCTGCTGCTCCTGCATGCGCGTGCACCAAACATAGGCGAGAGCGTTGAAGCAGAACTGTTGTATTGTTTGTTGTTTTTAGCCAAAATAACTGCGTTTCTGGAGTACTGAGGATACGAGTGGACAAAGCAGACTTGGATTATACTGGACGATGTGTTTGAAAGTTTGTCAACGGACGTTTTGTGGAGTTTTTCCGTTGCTACTTGGTGACCCCCCATCTGCTTCCAGCAAAAAAGGAATTTGGATAATTTTTCAAAACTCTCCAGTGGCCATAAAGTTGCGCCAGGTGAAAAACAACTTTGTCCGTCCGAGACCTCTAATGGTGAGTAATTGATACACAAATTAAAGTTTTTTGGGTGGAATGTCCCTTTAACATGGCATAACTTTTATTATTACACCTATAGCTTTGAAACTTTGCATCTGAGCTAATGTTATACTGCTTAATCAGAAAATGCAGTCCATTTTACTGTATCGTTCTTGGTTGTGGAGCTATGAGGACACTAAAAGGGCCTTTTTTTCAGGCAGTTCCGCCCAATATAAACCCTAGCAAAGACTCTCTGCCATGTTTTCCATTCATTTGTGTCTGCTGAATTCGCCATGAATTCATCACCAACTGCAGTCAGTACCTTGCCAAATGTGAAAAAAAGCTTAAAAAAAAAAGCTAAAATGCTCACCTGTTCAAACCCCCGCATCTCCTGGGGCACACCTTGGATTTTCTTCTATTTTTTTTTTTTTTTTTTTAACTGATTCCTCTACGATAGTAGAAAGACCACTCCAAAAATTGTTGATGTGTTTTGACCAATATAAATTTTGCAGGTGTCTGAACAGGGGTGGGGTAATCTCAAGAATCGCGTGGCACTTTAAGCTTCTTACACATTTAACTATGCAACATTTTAAGTGTTTTCGATCATTAGTCAATCACATACTAAATTGGACTAATTCCTGTATTATAGTAGACATAACAAAACAAAAATTGTTGATGTGACTTGAACGACATACATTTCAGAACTGTCTAAATAGGGGTCAGGCAATTTTTGAGAATCACACTTCTTTGCATCATTAAAATTTACTGACACTAATTCTTGTAAACTGACTGTCAAATTAAAACTTTGTATTCCATGCTATGTTAACAGTATTATTGCTTCCAAAATGCAGCAAAGAGCACAACAACTTATACTGCCGGGATGTGCGTTCAGTGACATCTGGAGTTGGAACAGTTCGGAGAGTGTTATTGAATGGCACCCAGCCGTTTTCAGAAGAAGTCCATGTTAATGCTTGTGTCCTCTTGTTTCGCTTCATGAAAGACAATAGCAATAATCAGAAATCATTGATCAATAAACTGGTTCAGGTTTCTCCCTGCCAACATGATCGACCAACCTGCATATACTGACCTTTCTGTGAATGTGTCATGCATTGATGAATTGAGAACTTACAATTATTGTGATTCAATAATCATTAACATTGTGTAAGAAGCTGAAAATGCCAAGTTATTCTTGAGATTACCCCACCCCTGTTCATACACCTGCAAAATTTATATTAGTCAAAACACATCAACAATTTTTGGAGTGGTCTTCTTTCTACTATAATAGAGGAATCAGTTAAAAAAAATAGAAGAAAATCCAAGGTGTGCCCCTGGAGATACGGGGGTCTGAACAGGCGAGCATTTTAGCTTTTTTCACATTTGGCAAGGTACTGACTGCAGTTGGTGATAAATCCATGGTCAATTCAGCCTGATTTATATTCAGCAGATATAAATGAATGGAAAAAATGCCAGAGAGCCTATGCTAGGGTTTATATTGGGGGTGCTTTGGGGACCTAAACATGGAACTGCCTAAACAAAAGGCACTTTTAGTGTCCTCATAGCTCCACAACCAAGAAAGATAAAGTAAAATGGACTGCATTTCATGATTAAGCAGTATAACATTAGCCTAGATGCAAAGTTTCAAAGCTATAGGTGTAATAATAAAAGTGTTATGCCATGTTAAATACAAGAAAAATGTCAATTGACGTGAATTCGTAAAAAAAACCTGACGGATAGTACCCTTAGAAAATGACTCGCCAGAAATTCATTTTTGGTCCGAATGAGCTGAAATTTCGGATTTGTCAGTGATATATATTTATACAGCTGCATACAAAAAAATTAGCAAAATTGAGAAGGTGGTGGTGAGACCCATTGATGATCTGACATGGAATGACCCTTTTTACCTTTTTTTCCCCAGATAAGTTTTTTTTTTTTCTTCTTTTTTTAAAAAAACTTGGCATCTCCAATCCCACCCGAATCTGGAATGCCCAATTGGGGAACTATGTACAAGGCTTGCCCGTATATGACCGCTTGTTGCCACTTCAAGAGAGAGGTACGGTTCACGGCTCCTCCCCAAGCACGTGCCCGCCAACTATTGCTTTTACACTCATTGGTTGAATCTCGCAAGTTCAGAACCAGGCGGAGGATACCCGAACACGAACAAGCTTAGAATCTTCCTGATGGCCTCGCCGGCCAACAGGAGGCGCTTTTGAGCAACGAACAAGGCAACCATTTTATATTTCCTTCCCGCAGTCCTTCCCAGTTTGCATCCCCACAGCAACATCCCAACCAGCGCTACTGTGAAAAAAGCTGCCGAATTTCTGCCGGTTGGTATTTGCACCGGGGGCTCGAACCTGCGCCATGATAGTTACTTCTGCTCCGCTCTAATGCGGTGCTTTTTAACAGAGGAGCTATCCCGCAGCTAACCGGATAACAGTGTTAATAAAATCACCTGTTTTGACATTTTGAAAAAAGTGAAAAGTAGTATTGAAGGAGCTTCATTTACTGACAGTGTTGTGAGTTTATACTGATTACTGCAGTAATACTGAGATGCTCAGTTTGTTACTGTGATGCAGAGGATCAGAGGTGATTTTCCAGTATCAGGACAGTGGAGCAGGACCTCACCAGCAGAATGAGGAAGATGAGAATAAACTAACAACAGACATGTCACATTACTGTAGCCTACATATTTTAAAAAAGAACGTGTAAACCTTTCTGATTTCTTTACAGTGATGTGAGACACTGAGTCTCCATTGGGACTATTACTTAAACGTTTTTTTAATTCTATTTTCCATAGCCTAGCTTCCACACCTATTAGCATGCATCTGCTCTCTGCTCACCAACCCCTCACCCATCACAGGCATAAGGTGGACATTTCCTGATTATGAAACTGCTACCTTTTCTGTAACAGATCTGTTTTTGACTATTAGATCAGCTACAGTGGTGTGCTGTCAGGGCCAGTAAGGCCTTCTCTGCTGGCCTAGATAAATTGGAAAAATTATATTTTCTTCATAAATACTTTAATAAAGTAAGTGATTTCATTGCTTAACTCCGAGTTGCGCAGCTTCCACAGTGCATATAAAGGACAGCTTTGTCTTATCCAATCAGATTTTTTCTCTGCTGTCTCCGGGTCAAAGCTGCTCTCTGGTCACAAGTCTCAGGGCCTTCAGAATGTAGATTGCTTCCCTCTCCCATTAAAAAGAGCGGGACGATTTTGCTGATTGTCATATTTATTAACCAATCAGATTGCGAGTATGCCCAGTGGGGTGTAATCTTTGACACAGCAGGGCCATCTAGCTGGCCTCTGCCTACGTCAGGACGTTACATGCTGACAACAGGTTATTTACGTATGCTAACGGAACAGTCTGTATAGTACACCTCAGCTCTGCTACATCTTACATGAGTGGGTGTGTCATATGAAAGTAATGCAACCACTACAGTAAATTTTGCGGTCATTTTGAGGTTTAGAGGTTTGAGGTTCGAGGAGACCTATTTTGCTATATTTCCAAGTTTAAATTTTGATCTTGGACTCTCTCAGAGTACTCCTGATAGTTCAAAGCCCAAAAAAGGGTCCTTATTGAGCTCCTACTGCCATCCTCAAAAAACCCTATTTGTAGTCCATTGTAGTCTCGACCTGAAACGCCTCGTTTGGGTGGCTCTGCCGCTATGGCCCCCACTTTCTTCTCATTGGCCAGCTATGTGGAGGGCGGAGTTGGGCGGGACGAGGCTGCAGAACGCAGTTTTCCGGGTCCGCCTCCCTAGTGTGAGGGTGAGACGCGTCTGTCATCTGATCTAATTAATCGGCGGGGAATTGCCGTAATCAAACACTGTACACGTGTATAGATCTAATGAAATGAACTTGTTTTAATAAACGCAGCGGTGAAAGTGGAGTACACAGTGTGAAAGTCTGGCAGCTCAAGCTTGAATTTGCCATGTACCTGCGGCAACAGTGGTGAGTACCGCGGTTTTTCTACACTATAGCTAGGATTCAGGGAAAGCTAGATCTACCCCATACAGACACATTTGTGGAACGGGTCGACATACCCAACTGTAGACCGGAGACTGTTGAAATCCGGTGGGGCTGAGTTTAGAGGGAAATGGACAGTGAGGAGCAGCTTAGGTGTGCACTATAAGGACCTACTGGGGCCTATTCCACTAAAGCAGGATAAGGCATTAGCCTAGGACTCGACCGGGCTAAGCCTGTCATTTAGCTCTGAATCGGTTCCACAAAACCTGTGGGCTAAGCCATGGTGTTAGTTACCATGGTGACAAGGTCTGAGGAGCTAGCCAGCTCCGAAGCAGGTTTACGAACTAGCTAAGCTCCTGCCTCCAGCCAATTTCAATTCACCTCATTCAGCAGTCACCCAAATGGAAAATCAATGTCCTTAACAGTCATTCTTAATTGTCCACTACACATTGCGATCTCGATTATAGTAGGCCCAGTGTAATTATCTTAGAAACTTGTGACCATTGAGGTCAGTAAAATAGCCAATAATCGATCATTCTATTCAAGTATCCACGCGACAGTGACCATCACAATTCGATCAGTCCCCACATTTTAACCATATTTAGAATCCGTCATTATCAGATTTGTCCCTATTCCACAAGTTGAGACTTCCATCAGAGTGGAAAATGAGCAGCGTCGTATGAAGTAGGTTACCGTGTTTCAGCGCGGTCTTAAATCGCCGCGGCAACCCCTTTCATTCAGCACTCCTGCGGGGTAAAGTAGTCGTTGCCTTGCTGGATATGTGTGCTATGCCGCTCGCTTTGCGATACTGGAATCAAACATTTTCAGGTGGCTTCTTGACGTAATTTTCTGACGTTAACATTTTACTTTATAATTCAAGTATTCCTCCATCCGAGGTGATTAAAAGCAGAAAGAACTCTGTCTGAAAACGTTTTCTTGATCTCACTATCATTTCAGTTTGTATCGGACAAAAAAAAGGGCTTGTAACAAAATTGTAGTGCGTATACAAGACCAATACATGCATGTTACAGTCAGCGCGCCCAAGACAACCCTCATTGGCGTAAGTAAGCAAATTACGCGCCATCGCGAAAGTCACCTGTAGCGTCGAGATGTTATATATATGTCTGTCAGCAACGGCCTATCTCGTTCACGGTAACGCAAAAGTGCATCAGCTACTCCTTTTCAACGGCGTTGAAACACCTCCCAAGTTTACTTTCTCTTTAGTTTAGCTCACTTTAACATTCCTCTCAAACGTCCCGCACCATTCTGACAAATACTGAAGGAGTAGCAAGCAGAGGCATTTCAGATATACCATCATCCCTCTGTCCGAACGCGGTCTTTGAGTGTAGCTGGCGCATGCGTCTGCTGCAGCTACATAGCATCCATGGTGATGATCAGCGATTCTGTGCTCGATCTCTGGGTCTATTTCAGGTGGACGTGTGCGCATTCGACAGGATTAGCTGCAGCTGGCTAGAATTAGCAGATCCTCCTGCCCCGTTTCTGCCTTTGTGGAACTAATTAAGCCAGTTTCACACTGTTTGGGATTTGGTAATGCTGGATATGTCATTGATCCTGGATCTCAGGATCCTACTTTTGTGGAACAGGCCCCTGGTTCGTGTGCATAACTGTGGTGTGTCGTTAGCGTGGAATAACAAACGGCTTCTGCGCTGGTATATGACGAAGGGGCGAAAGCTCCAGGCTAAACGGTCTTTTTGGAAATTGCCCGTGGTAATGGTTTACTTATTGTGTCGGAATGACCAGCGTTTGCTCGCCTAAAATGGGCGCGTTAAGACGCTTTCACACGGGACGCGAAACAAATTTTTCGCGTGACAGAGCACATTCATAGTCAAAGACTGAATGTAATTGGTAGCGCGAACAATTCGTTTTTGCGTCCAGTGTGAAGGCAGCGTTATGGATAGTACGGAACAGCTAGAGAGAGCTCTGGTTATGTTATGAACATAATACAGGTTTTACGGACCGTATGTTCCGTTAGCGTGAACAGTTGCTTATGTGAAGCTAGCGAATCGATAACTTCTACTCCAAAGAATTTAATATTAAATCTCCGAAAAGCTTTTTCGGCTTTTTATTAGCCGGTGCAATTTCTAAAGGGGGATGAAATTACACCACGGCAATGCAGAGAAATCGTTTGTTATACCAGACACTTTATAGCTTGTGCGTTTCACTCGGTAGCATCAGAGAGGTAGCCCAGATATTGGTGAAGTACCCAGCTGAAACCGGTCATGGATAAGTAAAGCGATCACAAGCTGCAGTGAACAAACCCAAACACGCACCCCAAGCTCTGCAAAACCTACGTCTGGTCTAACTGCAGCCTTTTCAGCCCAACTGTACAGACACATAAAATGCGTCTCCGGTTAGCTTCAACTGTAGCGGCTACAATCGGGTAACATTATGATGAAACTGCCACATTGATGCTTGCCGAAGTAACACAAGCATTCTGATCAGAATTACTGCATATAAGTTAACCAGGAGCATTTTTAATTAGCACTGCGCGAACTAACATGCAGTAGCAGGTAACCGAGCAGTCATAACCTCAGACAAACCCCTGCAATACAGGTTTTACAGATAGTAAGTTCTGTTACCGTGGGGGGGACAGTTGTACCAAGCATCCAAATTACAAACAAGTATAAAAAGTTAGCTTCAAATGAGGTTTATGTTCACACAGCTTCTGTTGAATGTCCCCTGATATCACTCTTGCATTTTTAGGACGCATAACATTAGCAAGAGTAACTTGGCTACGTTAGCTGCTGTGCTACAGCCACAATCAACTGGCCATCAGGTTAGGTAAACTTGGGGGCCGTTGACACCGAACGTGCTTTATCGGCATGGAAACGCGAGGCGCCTCTAACCTGTTATTTTGAAGCCAAAGTTGTAAAAAGGTGCTGGACACGACTTTTCTGTGTTGCTAAGTAACGTTCCTGTCACTCATCTGCGAACATTCTGAAATGAACCGTTTCAATGCACTAGTCAAAAGGCGAACTGATTTCAGGTTTTCTCACATGATTCGACAGCAGGGAAAAGACTGACAATGACGTGAAGCGCCTTTTTATCGAGGCGCCTGTGTTTGATACGAAGCGCATAAAAATAAAAAAAAAAAACAGCGAGGCGCCCGGTGCGCAAAAGCAGCCTCCAGAGCCCGTCTAACCATCGAGAATACTAACAAAAGGGGCGCCCTACGGCGACAAAGCGCATTCGGTGTGAACAGCCCCTTATGCAGTAAAGCAACTGCTTCTGCATCTGTGAGTAGCAGACAGTCGCAACAGATACGGGCTTTATCTTCAGATATTTTATAAAGCCTGTGTTCGAAGCCAGTTGTTAGTGCTAACTATCGTTAGCGGTCCTGCTAGCCACCCGTAATAAGTTAGCTTCACTTACATTATTTGCTGTTATATTGTTACTTACAGCTTGTGGCTCCGAGCGCTTGATCAATGCAGCTGCTTCAGGTTTGAGAAGCAGCTGAAACGCTTATCCTGTATCGAATTATCCTTTACTGACAAAGCTGTCCTTGGTGAAATGCTGAGCACAAACGGCGAATGTTCCCTTTGGCCGTGGCTGTTTGCTGCCAGCTGACAAAAAAGCTTCCCACTGATTTCTGGTGGAATCGTCTATAGGAAAAGAAATAGGCGCTTTTCTTCGCGTCCAAAAGTAAATGGACGAGCAGCTTTGGGAGAGATAATGACAAAACTGCACCTCAAATGATCTGCGGTTCTTCTTTTGTATTTCCAAAAGTGTAGATGCTACTAAGGCATAGTATGATCTGCGGTTGTTTGTGCCTGCTAGAGTAGTTTCCGGTGTGGGCCGGTCCAGTGCCGTGATCGGCTCTGGCTAGGTCTGTATTAATTGGACAGCACAACCTGGCGTCAGGTTTTGCCCAGATCTCGTGAAGATCTCGGAGGAGCTGTTCAGAGAGGAAATCACGTTCACGAAATCACGTTCTTGGATTACGCCAAAGCCCTTATCTTACGTTTAGAAACTTTTTCAGAGGTTTAGTATGGACATCCAACATTATAACATGTATTTAAAGAAGGATCAGCATAATAGGTCCCCTTTAAATTCACTGTCAACTGAGTATCGATGCATCAACTTTACGCACTGGCATGTCTGGTGGTGACCATCTGGTGGTCTACTGCGTCTGTAGAGCGGTCTTTTCCAGCCCTTTAAACGCATCAAAACATACTACATGAGAAATGCGAATGGGCAGGCTCAAGTGTCAGCACTGGCCTCCGTGGCAATCCTGAAGGAACTTTTATTCTACCATTCATTCCTGTGAATTCTGCATTTTGATTGGTTAACACCAGGTATCTATTCACTGGCAAACTACCTCCGCACTGGGTAAAGACCTCGTCATGATTACGCCCGACAAAAATAAGGCTACAATTTGCACAGTCATACCCGCTAGTTGGCTACCTAGCTAGCAATAGTATAGCTAAGCGCCAATGTATTTAGCTACATAGCCAACTGGCTAGCGAGCTGAAAAGGCTGCAGTTCACTTTCAGTGCGTACACTGTCATACTCGTTAGCAAGCTAGTTGGCTTCCTAGCTAGCAAGCCAAAGTGATATCAAACTGTGTGTCGTAGCTAGCACGCCAATATTTTCGTAGGGGTGTCGACAAGAGTCATGGTAGAATGAAGATGAACCTACCGGTTTTTTCGAGCACACTGTATTTATCGTAGGCTAGATACCTGGAAATTTCATTTGAAACAGAACGCTTGCGCGAGGTTTCAAATGTAAATTTCCGGGTATCTATCCTATGATGAATACCTCGTGTTCGAAAAAAACTGTAGGTTTATCTCCTAATTGGAGCTCAAACGGACTGACATGCTGTAGGACTGCGTCAGTGATCATTTTTTAAAGAAAGAGGAGGATGGAGTTCATTTTTAATGAACAAGCAGTTGTGAGTTTAATAAGTTTTTCATTTTATTTATGTTAAGTTTTGGATTTTGTTTTGGATCATTGCTGCTGGTGTATGAATGATGTCCCTGGCTGTACTGTTGCACACTGAGGCACGCTGTGGTGTGTTTATCTTAAGCTTGGCCAGTATCCCAGGAATCTTTTTCTAGGTAGTTTGCGTGGATGTGACTGGTTGCTGTGAGATGTTTTTTAGTAAAGGCTGTGATTGATTAATGCGCTTTTGGATCATTCCACGCCAAACTGAACAAAGCTCCCCTGACCCTCCAATTTCCATGAAACTTATTTTTGAGTGGCCTTTAGCAGCAATAGTGATATAACAAAATTTCAGAAACGACGGTAGAAATAGGTTTAGAGATGAGCATGATTGAAATTTGCTGACCACGCCCATTTTGCTATTTTGCTTGCTCCGGGTCCAATGTTTAGAGGCCAGTATCTGCTTGCACATCAGTGAGAATCTCAAGATTTTTTTTTCACGTCATCTATGCCTTGCTCGCTTTTTCAGCTTCACCATCAGAAGCACTGAGGAATATTTCATATCCATTTTAAAAAATTGTTGAAAATGGGAGATAAATTTGCACTTAATTTTAAGGACTTTGCAATGCGCTCTTCTCATCTAACAGATACGGTATTCCAAAACAGTTGCTGCCGTTATATTGTATGGACATGTGGTAAATACCAATATGCATTGCTACCCTTAGGTTGATTTTGGTTTTGAAAAAATTAAAGCCTGAAATGCCCCCCCACAAGCAAATATGCAAAATTAGCATATTTTTGAGTTTGAAAATGACAAGGTTGACAGTTGGTGAATGAGACAAGATTTTAACCACGCAATTGTCAGTGACATAGCCTATAGACATTTGAACAAAGTCCTATTGACTGGCTCAACCTCCTTCCATGGGAAATCCAATGGACATTGATGTATGGTTTGATGAAATTAACAAACACGTCAAATACGTTAAATTAACTTTCTTCTTTTTGGATATTGGCTAAAAATTTCAATCATGCATATCTTGAAAGCTATTTCATCGTTGTTTCTGAAATCTGTGAGTAGCAGACAGTCGCAACGATACAGGCTTTATCTTCAGATATTTTACAAAGCCTGTGTTTGAGGCCAGTTGTTAGTGCTAACTATCGTTAGCGGTCCTGCTAGCCACCCATAATACGTTAGCTTCACTTACATTATTTGCTGTTATATTGTTACTTACAGCTCGTGGCTCCGGCGCTTGATCAATGCAACTGCTTCAGGTTTGAGAAGCAGCTGAAACGCTTATCCTGTATCGAATTATCCTTTATTAACAATGCTGTCTTTGGTGAAATGCTGAGCACAATCAGCTAACGTTCCCTTTGGCCGTGGCTGTTTGCTGCCAGCTAACAAAAAAGCTTCCCACTGATTTCTGGTGGCATCGTCTATAGGAAAAGAAATAGGCGCTTTTCTTCGCGTCCAAAAGTAAATGGACGAGCAGCTTTGGGAGAGATAATGACAAAACTGCACCTCAAATGATCTGCGGTTCTTCTTTTGTGTTTCCAAAAGTGTAGATGCTACTAAGGCATAGTATGATCTGCGGTTGTTTGTGCCTGCTAGAGTAGTTTCCGGTGTGGGCCGGTCCAGTGCCGTGATCGGCTCTGGCTAGGTCTGTATTAATTGGACGGCACAACCTGACGTCAGGTTTTGCCCAGATCTCGTGAAGATCTCGGGAGGAGCTGTTCAGAGAGGAAATCACGTTCACGAAATCACGTTCTTGGATTACGGCAAAGCCCTTATCTTACGTTTAGAAACTTTTCAGAGGTTTAGTATGGACATCCAACATTATAACATGTATTTAAAAGAAGGATCAGCATAATAGGTCCCCTTTAAATTCACTGTCAACTGAGTATCGATGCATCAACTTTACGCACTGGCATGTCTGGTGGTGACCATCTGGTGGTCTACTGCCTCTGTAGAGCGGTCTTTTCCAGCCCTTTAAACGCATCAAAACATACTCGCGAAATGCGAATGGGCAGGCTCAAGTGTCAGCACTGGCCTCCGTGGCAATCCTGAAGGAACTTTTATTCTACCATTCATTCCTGTGAATTCTGCATTTTGATTGGCTAACACCAGGTATCTATTCACTGGCAAACTACCTCGCACTGGGTAAAGACCTCGTCATGATTACGCCGACAAAATAAGGCTACAATTTGCGTACAGTCTTACCCGCTAGTTGGCTACCTAGCTAGCAATAGTATAGCTAGCGCGCCAATGTATTTAGCTACATAGCCAACTGGCTAGCGAGCTGAAAAGGCTGCAGTTCACTTTCAGTGCGTACACTGTCATACTCGTTAGCAAGCTAGTTGGCTTCCTAGCTAGCAAGCCAAAGTGATATCAAACTGTGTGTGTAAGCTAGCACGCCAATATTTTCGTAGGGGTGTCGACAAGAGTCATGGTAGAATGAAGATGAACCTACCGGTTTTTTCGAGCACTCTGTATTTATCGTAGGCTAGATACCTGGAAATTTCATTTGAAACAGAGCGCTTGCGCGAGGTTTCAAATGTAAATTTCCAGGTATCTATCCTATGATGAATACCTCGTGTTCGAAAAAAACTGTAGGTTTATCTCCTAATTGGAGCTCAAACGGACTGACATGCTGTAGGACTGCGTCAGTGATCATTTTTTAAAGAAAGAGAGGAGGATGGAGTTCATTTTCAATGAACAAGCAGTTGTGAGTTTAATAAGTTTTTCATTTTATTTATGCTAAGTTTTGGATTTTGTTTTGGATCATTGCTGCTGGTGTATGAATGATGTCCCTGGCTGTACTGTTGCACACTGAGGCACGCGTGTGTTTATGCGCAGCAGCTTGGCCAGTATCCCAGGAATCTTTTCTAGGTAGTTTGCGTGGATGTGACTGGTTGCTGTGAGATGTTTTTTAGTAAAGGCTGTGATTGATTAATGCGCTTTTGGGTCATTCCACGCCAAGCTGAACAAAGCTCCCCCCTGACCCCCTCCAATTTCCATGAAACTTATTTTGCGAGTGGCCCTTAGGAGCAATAGTGATATAACAAAATTTCAGAAACGACGGTAAAATAGGTTTCGAGATGAGCATGATTGAAATTTGCTGACCACGCCCATTTTGCTATTTTGCTTGCTCCAGGTCCAATGTTTAGAGGCCAGTATCTGCTTGCACATCAGTGAGAATCTCAAGATTTTTTTTCTACGTCATCTATGCCTTGCTCGCTTTTCAGCTTCACCATCAGAAGCACTGAGGAATATTTCATATCCATTTTAAAAATTGTTGAAAATGGGAGATAAATTTGCACTTAATTTTAAGGGCTTTGCAATGCGCTCTTCTCATCTAACAGATACGGTATTCCAAAACAGTTGCTGCCGTTATATTGTATGGACATGTGGTAAAATACCACTATGCATTGCTGCCCTTAGGTTGACTTGGTTTTTCGAAAAATTAAAGCCTGAAATGCCCCCCACAAGCAAATATGCAAAATTAGCATATTTTTTGAGTTTGAAAATGACAAGGTTGACAGTTGGTGAATGAGACAAGATTTTAACCACGCAATTGTCAGTGACATAGCCTATAGACATTTGAACAAAGTCCTATTGACTGGCTCAACCTCCTTCCATGGGAAATCCAATGGACATTGATGTATGGTTTGATGAAATTAACAAACACGTCAAATACGTTAAATTAACTTTCTTCTTTTGGATATTGGCTAAAAATTTCAATCATGCATATCTTGAAAGCTATTTCATCGTTGTTTCTGAAATTTTGGTGTGTCACTATTGGTCCTAAGGGCTATTTGCAAAATAAGTTTCATGGAAATCGGAGGGGGTCGGGGGGAAAGCTTTGTTCAGTTTGGCGTGGAATGACCCTTTTGGCATAGTGTTTTATTTGTGAATGCTGTTGCTGGGCATTTGTTGGGGGGGAGAGGGTGGTTACGTTATGACAGCATAATGTTGCCTTTGAGTCACAGTGAAGTTTAGGTTAATTACGGGAGGGTTACTGAAGGCCTAGGTTTCTATAATAGTCATGATACTGTACACTACGTACAAGTAAAACCACCAATTTCAACATAGTCTGATGGCATTGCTGCTCATGCTCTAGATTAGCAGTCAGTGCATCCTCAAACTTGTCTTTGACCGTTCTGTCCTCTGTAATAGCAATGACACTGAACACTACCTCCCGATAACTGGTTATTGCATTTTGGAGTCAATGTGTGGCAGTTTCTCTATATCTCCACTAGAGGGCACCAGCTCTCCAGTTCTGAGATATGGTATTCTTTTCGCCACTCAGTGCTGTAACTGCCATTGTATTAATAATCAGATGTAGATATCTGTATTTCTGTCTCTCTCTTTCACTATGCGCTGGTCTGTTTCAATCTGTAGTGTTTAGTCATGCTTTGTTTAGTTAACTCATCCTTTCCTCATGTTTGTCTGCATGTTGAATTATCTTTTTTTCGCATCAGTTGTTTGACAGTAGTGGGGTCATTCTGTGTCAATTCAACTAGAGCCCCCCACATCAAAATTTTTATTTTGATAAAATTTTGCACATTTCAAGAGATATGCATTGGCAGTACTGAGGTCAAATATTTCAGCTCAATTATTGCTAGTTCCTGAAATCTAGCCTATATTAGGGAAGGGAGGTGAATTTTAACAAAATTGCCTTAATTTTGGAGGGAGTTTGAGGGCCTCAGAAATGGATTTTCAGAGCAAATAGACCCACAAGTTTCATTTTGTCATCAGAAAAGTTTCTGAACTCTTGACTTAAGCTACTTTTCTGTACTCAGTGTGTTTAGTTGACCTGTACTGTGGCCTGGAAAAAGCAAAAAACACCAATCATACTATCTTTTTCAAAATTTAATGTATTTATTATTCTGTAACTAATTAAGATAGAGCCCTGAGACTTGGTATGCAAACTGTCGGTCATCTTTCTGAAGACCACAAAAAATATCAGTCACAATGGTTGTATTATATGTTTTAATGACCTTGAAAGTTGTCTTCAGAAAGAAAAGTGCGTATTTTGGGTCATTATAGTGGGTATATATCAAAAGGGACACTAGTGATCAGTGTCTTATTTTTAGTGCTTGAAGGCATGGGTCTTGGGTCTAACATATTATGAAACTGGAGATGTAAAACTCATCCTTTAGACTGTGTAGCATGCCAATCATATTAGGTGTCTAACTTAATTTTCGTAGCACCTTAGCCATGGTGTAAGTGAAAAGGTGAATGTGACACATAACAAACACCTCCTTGGCGGAGGTGAGTTTCGCCA
The DNA here is from genome assembly GCA_029692085.1 of Gymnothorax javanicus. NCBI lineage: Eukaryota > Metazoa > Chordata > Actinopteri > Anguilliformes > Muraenidae > Gymnothorax > Gymnothorax javanicus. The sequence goes on from CM056201.1 coordinate 10,163,435, forward strand.
GCTATGGTTGGTTTGTTTTTCTGTCTGCCTGTTAGCAGGATATCTCAAAAACTGCCGCATATATTTTAACCAAACTTTGCCGGATGTTAGAGTAGCACAAGAGGAACAAGTGCTTAAATTTTGGCTTATCTAGGCCAAAGTACAGCTGAGATATAGGCCAAAGTTCAAATTTAGCTATGCCTGCAGAGATTTTAAGTCCTTTCAATGGACCATGCTTTTGGGTTTTGCTGCCACCTGGCGGTGGAATGCAACAATACCCTACATTAGCCAATGAAAATAACGAATGCAGAGTTGCCTTGGCATGGCGGAGGTGCTGCGCTCTCTGAGTGCTCTTGTTTCATAATGAAATGGGTACATAGGCATTGTTATGAGACATGTTGGTCACATTACAAATATGTTGACAAATAAAGAAACATCATAATAATTACTGAATGATTGAAAACTGGTCGTAAGCAATCATTAATTTTAAGGGATTGTTTTGAGCCTCCCCAGTTGCCAGTTCACAAGCTGCCACCACTATCTCTATATAGGGCCATGGGGCGGAAAAACCCAAAATTTCAGACATGGGATTATCGGAGATTTCAGTTTATATGTTGCCAAATATAGAAGTGGGGAATTCTAAAATTCCATTTATATCCCTGAAAAGGTCTTGTGTATTAAAATCATTGAAAAATTCTTTTTTCTCTGTAATTATTACCATGGTTAGACTGTCATCTTTCCAGAAAATATTTTTTTCCAGCTTCCCTTTTTTACACTATAATAAATCTGATAGCAGCACTAGTGTATAATGACAATTCTTTTGTATGTCAAATACTGTGCTGGTAAGAGTAGATAATGATGCAACAGTGCTCTGTGAATGAACCAGTGAGATCATTAAAATTTATTGGTGTGCTCACAGATCATGGTATCTAGACTAAAATGAATGCCAAACCACTATTATGATGGGTGTGATGTAAAATCAAAAAGAACAGTTTTACATCTCCAGTTTTTTTAATATGTTAGACCCAAGACCCATGCCTTCAAGCACTAAAAATATTACATTGATCACTTGTGTCCCTTTTGAGATATATACCCACTAATGACCCAAAATAGGCACTTTTCATTCTGAAGCAAACTTCCAAGGTCATTAAAACATTTAATACAACCATTGTGACTTTGATATTTTTGTGGTCTTCAGAAAGTTGACCCACAGTTTGCATACCAAGCCTCAGGGCTCTATCTTAATTAGTTACAGAATAATAGATACATTAAATTTTAAAAAAAAATTGTATGATTGGTGTTTTTTGCTTTTTCCAGGCCACAGTACAGGTAAACTAAACACACTGAGTAAAGAAAAGTAGCTTAAGCCAAGAGTTCAGCAAGTTTTCTGATGAAAAAAATGAAACTTATAGGTCTGTTTGCTCTGCAAAAGCATATCTCAGGCCCTCAAACTCCCTCCAAAATTAAGGCGATTTTCTTAAAACTGATGACCCCCCCAAAAGAAGCTAAATCTCAGGAACTAACAATAATTGAGCTTAATTATTTTACCATTTCACACCAGATATATAAATCTTCCACTGTGGGGAATATTATAATTTTTTTTTTTTTTTTTTTTTTTTTTTTTGGTGGGAAGTTCCTATAATTTGGTTGTTTTGACATGGAATGACCCAGTGTTTCACTCACACCTCACAAGCCCCAGTCTCCAGCTTCTCATTATCATTCTCTAGTTTCTTCTGTTTCCTGCCTCTTGTTTGTTATTTTTCCTCCTGTAATTCATCAGTTTCTGAGTAAAATTTAGTTTTATTCATCATTAGTGTCTCTTATTGTTCCAAACTTCAGAGACAGAAGGAGCAGATGAAAAACAGGAACTTATAATCACAGCAGGCAATTAGGAAACAGCTTTACATCACTGAATAATATAGTAATGTAAAGTTTTACTGCATAACTGCATACAAACACACAAAGGCACACAGAGGGAGAAGAATGAAATGAGAGAATATAAAAGCACTGGAGACCAACACTGAGGGCTGGACTGTGGAGAAACTCTGAAGAGAAACATTCAGGATGTGATACCTGTGCCTTTCTCTGGGAGTGAATCCTGAGTCTGAGCCTCATGTCTCACTGAGATCTCTCTGAGACATGGCAGCCTAACTAATGATCAACAGGGTCTGTCTGTATTTATACACAACTGAGTGCAGGCTGGGCTGTTCACTGCTGCAGTAACTGAGGAAACACACTTCTGTGGGAGCAGCTGCTTTCAGTCCACATTACACACTGCAAACAAAAATCTGTCTCAACTAGTGTTGTAGCCTTTTACCCCTGTGGAACAGAAAACATTGACTGTTTAAGTTATTGTTTGCTTGACAAGATTTTTCAGTCTCTCTGGTAAGACCTTATGTGAATCATGATATGTTATCTGTAAAAATTTGTTTTGTTATGTACTTCATTTTCACATGGCTCCTGTTGTTCTGAGAAACTGTTGGCTGTTTTTGTTTTGACTCTGGTCTGTACTGAATGCATTCATACCTGCTCAGTAATGCTGTATTTGTGTGTGTTTTTCAGAGCTACAAGAGCATCAGGGAAAGGTATGTAGACCCTCAGCTCATTTCATCTTGTGTGTTTAAGTCTCTTCAGTTCCTGAGCCTGACTGACTCCTGCTTGTCATTACAGAGCCCAGTGCTCACTGCAGGACCCAGAGCTGCTCTCAGGGGCTCTGATAGATGTGGCCAAACACCTGGGTAACCTGAAGTTCAGAGTCTGGGAGAAGATGCTGGAGATGGTGCAGTACAGTGAGTATCTGGGGCTGATGCTCCAATCATGTTTATCTTTACAAACATTTAATGAAAGCATGAAACTGAAGAAATATGCAATAATTATTAAAATGGTGGTAAAGTTAAACAGAGCAGCAGGTGTATTAAACCTTATCCAGAAAGGGCTGGTGTAGTTACAGGCCTTAATTCCTGCCCTGCAGTTACACTCCTGATACAACTGATCAACTCACTGAGTCTCTGCTCCAGACCATGGTCTGTAGTATCAGGTGTGAATCTGATTGGTTGGAATGAAAGACTCCACCCACACCAGCCCTTTCTGGATGATGTTGAATACCCCGCTGAGCAGACTACAGTACCAGGTCACATGTTATCAGAATCTGTGTTCTTTCTAGATCCTTTCAGAATATACACACACATACAGTTATATTACATTTATTTAGTAACCCTTTTATCCAAAGCGACATCCAATAAATACAGAGAATAAGGTCAACAGCCACACAACAGATCAAACAGGGGGCAATTAACATTGGGTTTTTATCAGCTTAGTCATGAATGAATAAGTAACATGTATTCTGTGGGCAAATGTCAGCTATACTTCAACATTACAGAAAAAAACAGGCAAGTAAACAAACTGAAAATAATTCTTAAAAACAGTACGAAGCGAGAAATGCACTGTAACAAGTGCTATGATACATGGACAAACTACAAATCTTTTTATTTATTTATTTGATTTTATTTTTATTTTCATTTTTTTGCAGGGGGGGGGGGGGGGGGTATTACAGTGGTTGCAGGACATGATAGCATACGCCTGAGCACTAGATCAGAGGACGTAGGGGTCCTATAGCTGCTGTGCGGGGCGGCTGAGCTGGTTTCCTGACTCCTGTGGGTAGGAGGGGTTGTTCTCGTTCGCTGCAGCAGAAGCCAGATTCAGGGTTTGAGTTTGACCCAGTGCAGATATTTCAGCTGGGGAGTCACATGGGGGAACTTGGGAAGGGTGAAGAGGAGACGAGCTGCTGCATTCTGGATGTTGAAGGGCTCAGGAGGGTGGAGGGGTACAGGAGCTGCTGTAATCGAGGCATGAGGTCACTGAGGGTTGGGTCAGGATCTGTGCTGAGTAGGAGGTCAGTTATGCTTGAATCTGTCAGGTGTTGTACAGAGGGAATCTGCAGGGCGTGTTGATGATGTGTTGAGCTCCTTACAGTGTAGTGATGTGAATGCAAGGGGTGGGGCGTTGTTGCGCACTTGGGGGGGGGAGTCGGGGTTTTGGGTTGTGTGAGCGCCACATGCTCCTGTGGGGCGGGGTCAGTGTGGCGTCGAGTGTTGGGTGCTCTGTCATTGGTGGTTGTCTCTGGCTGTGTGTGTGGAGGGGGTGTGGTTTGTTGCTGGCGGTCACACTGCACTTGTTGTCCTGGTGTGTTTTATGGCTGGATGCAAAGGTGTAACTGTTGCTGAGAATTACTGAATTACCACACCCATTAGTGCCAGACTAACACATGTGAGCGATATTGAGGAGTGGTGGGCTCCTCCCATTGTTGGCCTGTTGGCTGGCATCCGACAGTGGCTTACAGATGGTGTGCATGTTTAATTGCTACCTAGCTATCATTTCCATTTAAAAGGATTCGTCACACCATTGGGTCATTTCATGTCAAATCAACCAAATTTTAGGAACTTCTCCACCAAAAAAAATCATTTTTATTATATTCCCCACAGTGGAAGATTTACATATCTGGTGTGAAATGGTAAAATAATTAAGCTCAATTATTGCCAGTTCCTGAGATTTAGCTTCTTTTAGGGAGTGGGGGTTAGTTTTAAGAAAATCGCCATAATTTTGGAGTAAGTTTGAGGGCCTGAGATATGGGTCTGTTTGCTCTGCAAATGCATAAGTTTCATTTTGTCATCAGAATAGTTGCTGTACTCTCGGCTTAAGATACTTTACTCAGTGTGTTTAGTTTACCTGTACTGTGGCCTGGAAAAAGCAAAAAACACCAATCATACTAATTTTTTCCAAATTTAATACATTTATTATTCTGTAACTAATTAAGAGAGCCCTGAGACTTGGTATGCAAACTGTCGGTCAACTTTCTGAAGACCACAAAAAATATCAAAGTCACAGTGGTTGTATTAAATGTTTTAATAACCTTGGAAGTTTGCTTCAGAATGAAAAGTACGTATTTTGGGTCATTATAGTGGGTATATATCTCAGAAGGGACACAAGTGATCAATGTTATATTTTCAGTGCTTGAAGGCATGGGTCTTGGGTCTAACATATTAAAAAACTGGAGATGTAAAACTCTTCCTTTTGACTGTACAGCATGCCAATCATATTAGGTGATTATCATTGGCTGATGTAGGGTATTGTTGCATTCCACCGCCAGGTGGCAGCAAAACCCAAAAGCACGGCCCATTGGAAAGACTTAATCTCTGCCAGCATAGCTGGATTTGAACTTTGGCCTATATCTCAGCTGTACTTTGGCCTAGATATGCCCAAATTTAAACACTTGTTCCTCTTGTGCTATTCTAACATCCGGTTCGAATAGAAGATTTTAACATTTTGGTTAAAATCTGTGCGATTGTTTTTGAGATATCCTGCTAACAGACGGACGGACAGACAGACAACCATACAAACAAACCAACCAAAGCCGGTGAAAACATACACCTCCTTGGCGTAGGTGAACAAGTGTACAAGTGTATGTGTCACATTCATCTTTTCACAAACACCATGGCTAAGGTCCCCCGAAAATTAAGTTAGACACCTAATATGATTGGCATGCTGTACAGTCTAAAGGAAGAGTTTTACATCTCCAGTTTTTTAATATGTTAGACCCAAGACCCATGCCTTCAAGCAATAAAAATAATACATTGATTACTTGTGTCCCTTTTGAGATATATACCCACTATAATGACCCAAAATACGCACTTTTCATTCTGAAGCAAACTTCCAAGGTAATTAAAACATTTAATACAACCACTGTGACTTTGATATTTTTTGTGGTCTTCAGAAAGTTGACCGACAGTTTGCATACCAAGTCTCAGGGCTCTCTTAATTAGTTACAGAGTAATAAATACATTAAATTTAAAAAAAAAATAGTATGATTGGTGTTCTTTGCTTTTTCCAGGCCACAGTACAGGTAAACTAAACACACTGAGTAAAGAAAAGTATCTTAAGCCGAGAGTACAGCAACTATTCTGATGACAAAATGAAACTTGAGGGTTTGTCAGCTCTGAAAATCCATATCTGAGGCCCTCAAACTCCCTCCAAAATTAAGGCGATTTTGTTAAAATTGACCCCCCTTCCCTAAAATAGGCTAAATTTCAGGAACTGGCAATAATTGAGCTGAAATATTTGACCTCAGTACTGCCAATGCATATTTCTTGAAATGTGCAAAGTTTCATCAAAATCAAAATTTTGATGTGGGGGGCTCTGGTTGAGTTGACATGGAATGACCCCATTGTGCAGTTAAATGCCCTGGGTACAGTGGGGTTTTCAGGTCTTTTTTTTTCCTGTTTCTGACTGTCTGGCCATCTTTTTGCCTGGCCTCAGAAAAATTCTGTTTAAGATTGTCAGTAGCTGGCTGGCTAATATTTTTAGCTTTGTTTCATCAGTAATGACTTTGTTAGGTAGCTGGCTGGCTGAATTAGCTTAATTCACAGCTGGTTATCATTTGCTGGCTAGCTTGCATATCCTACAAATAATGTTACGGACTTGGCCGGAGCGCTTCTGAGGTGGGGCAGGGGGGTTGATTGTGTTGGATTGTAAGATTATATTTATAGTTATCCAGTACTGTGCAAAAGTCTTTCATACCCTAATTTACTTTTATTTAAATTTGATGTTGGATGTTAAATTTTGTTTTGCATATTAGTGGTGCTGTAGCTAATAAGCACATTAGGCTCGGCATGTTTATTAAAAAAAAAAACATTTGTGAAGAACTTTGTATTTCAGTAAATACAGTTGATATAAATAATACGCCATGACTGAGCTCTGATCTGAACACCATCAGGGCTGCCTGGGAAAACCTGGGGAGACTCAAGCGAGACTGTGAGCCTGCAGAGGGGCTGTGGCATATTCTCCAGTGAGCTGAGAAAAACCCAACAGTCAGTCATCTTATAAAACTACAAAACTGCATGCCAGCCTCCCTAATATTTAGGCAAAGGGTAGTCAGACCAAGTATTGATTTCAGTTTGTTTTTAACAATGAACAGCACTTTATGGAACATTTTTTAATATTCCGAAACCATTAAATAAATGATTTTTCGAAGCATCTTCGCCTCACGGAATTGCGTTAAATCTGCCCAAAACCTTTGCACAGTACTGTAGATTCTTTGATTTCGGCAGGGGGATGGTGGGATGCAGGCGATGGCTGCTGTCTGGTGGCAGCTGGTGGGTTGGTGGGGGTGTTTTTGCGTTGGGTTGGCCGATGTCTCTCCCGATGTTCGCTCTTCATTGTCTCTTTGGTTGCTGATTGATGGGGGTTGTGGGATGAGGGGGACTTGCTGGATCCCCTGTGGTTGTGCGGCTCGTGACCCTGAGCGCAGCGGTACTTTAGGTGGCGGGGTTTGGGCCTCCTGCCCTGGGCCTGGTGGCGTACAGAGGAGGCTGCTGTGTGAAAATCACCGATCGCTGTTGTGTTGTTGTTGTTGGTTCGGTCCCTCAGAACTGTGTTTATCATATGGACATTTTCAAAATGTTATTATAATTCTTTTTTTCAGCTATTGTTCTCCTTCACTGATCAAACATGGCGGACTTGGCCGCGCGGTGTGCTGCTGTCTCTGCAGGCTTTCGTTCAAAACCTGTGGTTTATGAAACTGTGGGTGGCAAAATAGTTGTGGAAGATGAACTGTTGAATTTTCTCGCTGTTAAAATGAGAACCTTAAGTCAAGAGGAAATTGTCATGCTGGCTTCAAAGACATTTATGACGGAGTGGATCGAGGCATCTAAAAAAACTCCTGTTTGAACTGTGTCCAAACACAACCCAGTGCTGTGTTTTGCACAAAGGACAACAGAAAGATGTGAACAATCTTAAAACTTGCATGAAAATCTTGAATGAGTGCGGGGAGAATATTCCACACTTTGTCTCGCACAACCTGGATCTACTTCCCCCTATTACTTTCAACAACATCGATGTTTCTGTTCTGCTTGGGAAAATAGAACAACTAGGCAACGAATTATACTCAATGCGAACTGCAGTAGAACTACAGACTAATACGTGTGAAGATCGGCGGTCGGTGGTAACAAATATTCACAAGCGTGTGGGGGTGATTGAGGGCTCCCATGCTAGGAATATGCAACGGGCTACATCCATAATCCCAAGACCTCACCATGCAGAGAGGGAAGAGGCCGTTACGCCGACACCGAGAGGCTTGGACACATCCGACGCTGCCGTGGCTGCGGCTGAGATCCCTTGCCAAGACGCTGTGAGAACTGCACAGTCAAGCGAAAGGTTAGATACTGCAGCCTCGGCTACGAGTCTGCTTTCGCCGAAATGGAGCGCGGTTGTTCGAAATGGTCGGCGCGCTAAACAGGCTAAACTACACGCCTCTACACAGGGTAAACCAAGCACAGCGACTGCCAAAGAGAAAAAGAGAGCTGGGGTGTTTGGTACCGGCAGTACGAGTGGCATTCGTGCCATTAAAACCAAGTTGGTGAGTGTTTTTTGCCATCAAATTTGGTTCAATTTGAATGTTGATGCGGTGACTCTTGGAAGTTATTTAAAAGAAAAACTAGACCGGGAAGTGACTTGCGTGAAGATAAACACGACTAACAGCCGATTTAGTTCTTTTAAAATATCAGCTGAGTGCTCAGACGTCAGTGAAATGTATGATCCCCAGCTCTGGCCCGAGGGAGCTTTTTTGCGGCGGTACTTTGAGCCGAGGTATCCGAGGGCTCTCCTTCCTACCGAGGTAGCCTCGTCTGCCAATGGAACTGACACAATATAATATACTATGGAAATATACCGTTTATGAAAATGGCTGTTCAAGTTATATCGTACAACTGTCGTGGCCTGCGCTTGGGGCATAGTGCAATAGCGCAGGGGACAAAGCCCATCGTTTAGTTGTGGACAAACTACTTGAGAATTGTGATGTTCTATGTTTATTGTTTACAAGAAACGTTTTTGGCAAAACAGGATTTGGACAAGCTAAACTCATTACATAAGGAATTCCATGGCGTTGGGGAGTCTACAACTGACTTAAGCTCCAAGATTATTCCAGGTAGAATCGCCGGGGGCGTCGCTATACTTTGGAATAAGAGTCTTGACTCCCTGGTAAGGGTCATAAGACTTGATGTGGACTGGGGTATAGCCATTGAAATACTGAATAGGAATCAGAAATGTGTGATCTTAAATGTATATATGCCATATGAAAGTTATCAAAATGAGGAGGAATATTTTAATAGATTGGCTTTCATAGACAGTTTTATACAAGATAGTGATTCCTCATGTGTGTATGTTGTGGGGGATTTTAATGCTGATGTTTCAGATGGTAATTCTTTATTGCCAAGAACCTTAAGCACTTTTGTCAGGATGGAAAACTTGTGCTATCTAGCCAAATGCTCCTGCCAGTTGATGGCTTCACATATGTCAGCGAGGTATGGCATACATCCTCTTGGCTGGATCATTGTGTATGTACTGCAGATGCACATGACTCCTTAGAATGTATGGAAATTTTATATGATTTGGTTACTACTGATCACATACCTTTTTTTAATGTCTATTAAGATTGAACATTTACCTGTGTTGTCTAGTATCAATGTATGCTCTAGCCCAAGAAAACTGAACTGGTCCATCTTAAATGAGGCCGATTTTAGGTTATATAATCAGCTTACAGAACAAGTTTTAAGTAATATCTCCTTACCAAAAGATGCACTCATATGCAGTGATGTTAATTGTGGGAACCCAAGGCATAATGCTGATGTTTGTGCTATGTATGAATCTATTGTAAGCTTCTTGTTTGAGAGCAGCACGTGTCTCTACAAGCAGAAAAATGGGCTGAGCTATTCTAAACCTGGCTGGAACGAGTATGTTGCTGAGCTACACGATGCAGCCAGGAGTGCTTTTAAGGAATGGGCAGAGTCTGGCAGGGCTAGGCAAGGGCACCTGTTTGAGCAGAGAAAATGGACAAATTCTAGATTTACAGCGCCCTCCATAATTATTGGCACCCCTGGTTAAGATGTGTTAAAAGCCTTAAAATAAATTCTATTTTTATTGCAGAAGCATACTCTCACACTGAAAATTGTAGAAAAATGTAACCTTCAACTCAAGTGAATTTTAAGGGAAAAAAAAAATCCCTGACTAAGAAATAATTATTTTTCATAAAATCACCTGTTCCACAAATATTGGCACCCCTAACAATTCCTAGGAAATAAATGTAATTGAAGTATTTCTGTCATTTATACAGTAGTTTACAAAGTTGATCAGAGTATCTAGGAACATTTAATTAGTAATTCATCACTTCCTGTTTCCCTGGGGTATAAATATGATGTGACACAGAGGCCATTTCTCTTATCCACTCTTCAACATGGGAAAGACAAAGGAACACACCATTCAAGTACGGCAGATGTGTGTCGACCTTCACAAGTCAGGCAATGGCTACAAGAAAATAGCCACTCGCCTGCACCTGCCCATATCTACTGTCAGAGGAATCATTAAGAAGTTTAAAACAACTGGAACAGTGGTAAACAAGCCTGGACGAGGACGCAAGGTTATTTTGCCACCACGCACAGTGAGGAGGATGGTAAGAGAAATAAAAAGTTCTCCAAAGCTCACTGTTAAAGAATTGCAACAAATGGTAGCATCTTGGGGTCACAAAGTCTCCAAAACAACCATCAGGCGCTATCTACATGCCAACAAGCTGTTTGGGAGGCATGCACGGAAAAAACCTTTTCTCACTCACAATCATAAACGCAAACGTCTGGAGTTCGCTAAGCGGTACTGGGACTTCAACTGGAACTGTGTGCTTTGGTCAGATGAGACCAAGATAGAGCTTTTAGGCAACAAACACTCTAAGTGGGTCTGGCAGGAACACAAAAGATGAGTATGCAGAAAAGCACCTCATGCCCACTGTGAAGTATGGGGGAGGATCAGTGATGCTGTGGGCCTGTTTCTCTTCCAGAGGCCCTGGGAACCTTGTTAGGGTGCATGGCATCATGAACGCTTTGAAATACCAGGACATTTTAAATCAAAATCTGGTGGCCTCTGCCTGAAAGCTGAAGTTGGGTCGTCACTGGGTCTTTCAGCAAGATAATGACCCTAAACATGTGGCCAAATCTACACAGAAATGGTTCACCAGACACAGAATCAAGCTCCTCCCATGGCCATCTCAGTCCCCAGACCTCAACCCCATTGAAAACCTGTGGAGTGAGCTGAAGAGGAGAGTGCAGAGGAGAGGACCCAGGTCGCTGGATGATTTAGAGAGATTGTGCAAAGAGGACTGGTTGAAGATCCCTCTTTCTGTATTCTCCCATCTTGTGAAACATTATAGGAAAAGATTAGGTGCTGTTTTTTGGCAAAAGGGGGTTGTACAAAGTATTAACATCAGGGGTGCTAATAATTGTGGCACACATGATTTGATGTAAAAGAATTATTTCTTAATGTGGGATTTTTTTCCCACTGAATAAATGCACTTGAATTAAAGGTTGGATTTTCCTCTTTTTTTCATTATGGTTCTATATTATTTAGAAAAAAACTGAATTTATTAGAAGCTAAGGAACACATCTTAACCAGGGGTGCCAATAATTATGGAGGGCGCTGTAAGTACGCTGTTCGATTTATAAAACATAACGAGCAGGCAATGCGAGCAGACTCGATGGCAAAAAAGTTGCTAAACAATAATATATGTGACTTTTGGAAGGAGGTAAAGAGTATTAATAGCAGCACTACATCCTTACCATCCTGCATGGATGGAGTGAGTGAGGCGGACAATATAGCTGAACTATGGAGAAAACATTATTCTGACCTTTTTAATGGTGTTAAAGGTGAACAAACCAAGGTAGAAATGTAGATGGTGATGAGTTCATGATAATTCAGTCTGAAGAGGTTCACCACGTAATCGTGAGTTTGGCTGATAATAAGGCATATGGCTTGGACAACATTACAGCTGAACATATGAAGTATGCCAATTGTAGGTTTGCTCCCTTACTTGCGCTTTGTTTTACTTGTTGCCTTATACATGGTGTCCTACCAGAGTCATTGCTGTCAGTACTCCTGGTGCCTGTTATTAAGAATAAAGCAGGGAAAATAAGTAGTACAGATAATTATAGACCCATAGCTCTAGCCAGTGTTCTGTCTAAAGTTCTTGAGAGCCTCTTATTAGATAAACTGCATATGTACATTGTGTCCTCTGACAATCAATTTGGTTTTAAAAGTAAACATAGCACTGATGTGTATTTTTATTTTGAAAGAAATTGTAAACAAATATCGGAGTCTTGACTCTACTGTCTTCATGTGTTTTATTGATGCATCAAAGGCATTTGATCGTGTAAATCACAGTAAATTATTTTTAAAGTTTAAACAAAAAGGGGTCCCCCATATATTGTAAGAATACTTGCATATTGGTATGCATGCCAAAATATGCAAGTCAGATGGGGAAATATTCTATCAGCCCCCTTTTAAGGTGACAAATGGAGTGCGCCAGGGTGGTATTGTCTCCTGTTCTTTTTAATTTGTACATGGAAGAATTGTCAGAACGCTTAAAAACTTGTAAAACTGGCTGTATGTTGGGCAGTTTACTTGTAATACAAGCAAAGAAAGTAAAAAAATCCGCACACTGGATTAAAGCTCCCAAACCTTTATTGATGCAACGTTTCGACCACTCACAGGGTCTTCATCAGGCAAATGACTGACAGACAGACAGACAGACAAATATATAGGCAGGTATTTACCTAGTCATTGGCTGATAAAGTATCAGCTGACAACCAATAGGATACAGACACATTGGTACAAGGCACAATGAGTGCCTGCCCTTTAAAGGGACTCGGTATTTAAATGCACAATAGACAAAGAGAGCAATAAGTACATCATCAATGCATCAATTGCAATGCAATCATAAAATACATAAAGAAAAAACATTCTGTTCATTGTATTGTGGCCTGGATCATCATCGGCAAGTAATTGCCAAAATATAGGCCAAACAGTAACATTTCAATGATATTAACAGAGAAAACACAGTAAGCAGCCAATGAATTTTAAGAGTAAAAACAACAGGAAATGTTAATGCTAGATAATTTCATAATAGAAATTACTACTATGAGAATAAAGCTATTAATAGAAAAATAGAAAAGTGTAAAAATGGGAAAAAGCCTACAAAAAAGGCTTAATATCAAATTCCTCATTTAAACCATTAGGGGACATGGTATTAAGGAAATAGATCCAAAAAGTTTCGCGTTGGAGAAGCCTCCTTTCTAAATCACCACCCCTCCGAGGTTTCTCCACTTTTTCCACACCAACATAATGTAGTGTGTTCAAGTTGTGTCCGGCATTCTTAAAATGAACTGCTACAGGGTTGCGCTCATCGCCGGTTCTGATGTTACTCCTGTGCTCACTGATTCTTGTGCGTAACGCACGGGAAGTCTTGCCGACATAGGCTAAGCCACAAGGGCACCGAATAAGGTATATCACATGTGTGGTGCTACATGTGATCGCGCACCAATATGGATATATCCCGACCAGTGTGTGGGTGACTGAAGCGTTTACATTTACGTGTGTATGTGCACTGAACACAGCTTCCACATCTATAATTGCCATCTGGGACCACTGGGAATGTTGGCTCACCCTGAGCACATATATCAGACTTCACCAAAATATCTCTCAAGTTAGTGGGGCGTTTAAACACCAACATAGGCTTTTCCTTAAAGGCATTTTTTAATTTTGGGTCTGATTCCACAATGTGCCAATGTCTCAGGATGACATCTTTGAATTTAGAGCAGAGTTTAGAGTATTTGGTAATGCACATAGGAGGATTATTTTGACTTTTTTTATTATTATTTTTTGACTGGAGACATGCCTCCTGTGTTATCTGGTCAAAACGCTCCCTAGCTGCCTCAACCCATTCTTTTCTGTATCCCCTGTTCAGGAATGTATTGGAGAGATCTGAGGCCTGTAGTGAGTAAGAGGCAACATCACTGCAGATCCTCCGAGCATGGTGGAATTGACTAATAGGAAGACTTTTAATCAGTGATTTAGGATGGAAACTGTCCCCTCTTAAAATGGTGTTGCGGTCTGTAGGTTTTCGAAAAAGATCAGTTTGAATAGTGTTACCACTTTTACAGACCAGTACATCCAAGAAACTGATACGCTCCTTATCAAATTCAAGTGTGAACCTCAAATGCTCATTACAAGAGTTCATATACTGATGAAATTCAAACAGCTTCAACAGTTTACTTGTAAACCATGTTATATATGCAGACAATCTAGTTATATTTTGCCCGGATGGATTTCCCATCCAAATAACCTGGCAGATCCGGTCCTAATAAGCCACGTCGTTACCCCCGAGGTAACCAGGTGATCTGGTAGTGGGAAAGGGCTAGTCAAGACGAGCTTTACACCGTATAGCGAAGTTTGATTATTTAAAGCCAATAATCTCCGTTGTTCAAGCCAAAAATAATTTACATGTGAAAGGTTAAATCGACAACTTTCCCCTCTCCTTATTTGTGCGTGACTGCATAAACATTCGGTTTTATTGATTTCCACTGAGAGCTATACTTGCAGTCCTAATGAGCGAAAATACCGCAGTACTTTGAATCACTCCCGACTTCGGCGTCAGGCACGTCCGAAAACCCGTTGAAAATAGCAGCTGCTTCAATAGGTTTAGTTGTTCGTCCTTCGTAATGTCAGTGACTGGGTCTGCACCATGCAGCGGTATTTCTATCAAACAAAAAATAGTAATCGATATGTGTCTGATCCAATTACAAACCAATGTGTTATATGTTTTTCTTTTGAAAAAGATCCAATAACAAACCAGTGTTTTCGTTTTTTAAAAAAAAAAAAAAGAATAAATAAAAATAGGCATTTCTTCAGCGAGAGTTTCCTTGTCAACGAGTTTCCCCTCTTGGCAGCGGTCACAATAAGATACTTGTTATCAAGGTTCCTGGCACTTGTGATGATAAATTACAAATTGCCCGTCCTAGATCGTACTGCCAGAGAAAATAAACCCAACCTGACAGAACGAGATCGGTCATAATATTACCGTACCGAAGGGGTTTTAAGATAGACTGGATGTATACAATTATTACTGCTATTTACCGAAATATTATCCAGAGCGTATTCGTTAATATTAGTTCCAGCGGGAGTTCCTCCCGTAATAACATGGCGGTCAACTCTGCACAAATTGGCTGATCTGGAACGAACAACGTAGCGCCTCTTGTTTATATATCTCGTTGATATACTCATATGCATACGGAAAAGCTCAGTGATTCCCTCTCCAAGTAAAAGTTGGCAGGAACATATGAATGGAACGCTTCAAATGCCTGAATGAAATGATCTGTAGTGTATCATACGGCGACCGTGATTGGTCAAATCTTGGTCGGCCTTACAGACAGTAGGCCTATGTCTAATTGGTTTATTTGATCACGTGAACTACTTAAAATGCCAAAAAATTCCGAACTTATTCGCTTATTATGTTTTTTTGAGCAGGTCCTGGGATTGGGATATTCATTTTCGGGATTATTATATTTTTGTCATAATTACCGAATAAAAATTTAGTTGCCCCCAGTGTTGTTGCACGAAAGTGAAATTTTAAGCGAGTTTTCACTGCAAGCCCCATGGCCTAAATACTTTGTTAGGCAAGTTTTACATGTGCACTGCTGCACATTTGTTGTTGTTGATGTGTAATTTGTATGTCATTTGATCTGTTATGAGTCTGCAATAAAGAATAAAGAAAGAATGAAAGAAAGAAAGATTATCATTATTATTTTGTTAATCTTTTGTCATAGCTGTTGTTGTTATTGTTTGTCTATTTTTTTAAATGGTTGTTGTTTTTGTTTTGTCCAAAAATGTTTTTTTTTTTTTCCCACCTTAATTTCTCATTTCTGCACTGCTGCCTCATCGTAAGAAGGTTCCGGGTTCAACTCCAGCCTGGTGCCTTTCTGTGTGGAGTTTGCATGTTTTCCTTGAGTTTGCCTCCCACAGTTCAAAGACATGCATATCAGGCTGACCGGAGATGCTAAATTGCCCGTAGGTATGAGTGTTAGAGCAAATGGTGTATTGATGAGGTGTCCAGGGTGGGTCCCTGCCTTTTGCCCAGAGTCAGCTGGGATAGGCTCCAACTCTGGAGGGAGAAGCGGTATAGAGAATTGATGGATTTGATGGATTTCTCATTTATATTAATAAAAAGGTTGATAGTCAAGATGGTTTTGGGGGGGGATAGGATAAAAGGGGGAAAAGAAGGGAGAAAAGATAAATGTAAAATATAGCCCCTGATAGTGCAGGTGATCATAACTACTGCTGTCAATCATCTTGAGGTATGACTTGCCCTGCACTGAGAGTAACAGGCTTTACTGGTCTGATGTCAAGTGAAACTCAAGGTTCTTTTCCCAACTGGACTGGAAGGCACAAGGGGGAGGGGGAAAAAAAGACAAAGAAATAAATGGATAAGGACCGGTCAGCGCCGGGATGTTCTATTATGGTCAATTTTTGGCGGTGTCATGATGCGTACCGTCATTATTAATCAACATGTCTCAATACTTTTGCCCGAAAAATGCTTCCCACAGAAAATGTTATGCAGTTAGTTTTTCAACAAATTGAATGTATACATATTCACACATACTTGAAATATCTCTCTTCCTCCAGCCCTTTAAACATCTCTCTTGATATTTCAGCTCCTGTGACGCTGGACCCCAATACTGCAGCCCCCTGGCTCTCTCTCTCTGATGATCTGACCACTGCGAGAGACACAGGAATAACGCAGAAATATCCTGACAACCTAGAGAGGTTTAACCCTATTGTCAGTGTGCTGGGATCTAAGGGGTTTACCTCAGGGAAACACAGCTGGGAGGTGAAGGTTGGGAATAAACCTGACTGGGATGTAGGAGTGATGAAAGAGTCCAGCAACAGGAAGGGAGAGATAACATACAGCCCAGAGGAAGGATTCTGGGTCTTACAGCTGAGGAATGGAGATCAGTACGTCGCCTCAGATGGTATTGATCTCAAACTGGGGAGCAAACCCCAGAGCATCAGGGTGCGGCTGGACTATGACAGGGGAGAAGTGTCCTTCTTCAACTCCAGAGACATGTCACTCATTTACACTTTTAAAGACACATTTACTGAGAGAGTGTTCCCATACTTCTCTCCCTGTCTGA